>CM076571.1:390951648-391695646 GCA_034641835.2 Pinus albicaulis
TGATGGTTACTCTAGTATTTCAACCACCCCAGCACGTGGCCAACTGTTTCCAACAGATTGAAACTACTTTGAGGGAGTATAAAATCCCCTCACATGCATTCCCTAAGGGGAGAGCAATTTATAGACATTATACTCTGTTGGAGCCCAAATTCAAGTCTGATTTCCCGTGCCTCCTGCACTTTCCCATATTTTTTATAGGAAACCCTTGTTTCCTGGAGATGTTCATCAGTTTATATGTCATCTCGTGTGCACAAGTCTTGAAACTATCCTAGCGAGGCAAGGGCGGGACAAATCCGGACGACAGTCTTTTCGAAGATCATGGAAGGATTCAGGTGATCTCTCCACTTTTTATTGTTGTGCATGCTGTTCGTAATGAAGAAGTACCATCTTGTTCCTGAATTCATGTGTTAATATTTGCTTGCATATGTGAAAATATCGTTATTTAAGCATTTATTATTGTTTATATGATGTTTTACATGGATTACATTGACATTTAGGAGAAGTATATGATGTACAACTAGATTTCCGTGCATGTTCTTTCTTGATTTCCAGGTTGAAGAGGAAGAAGGGTTGCTGGGGGTTTGGACCCCGCGGGATCTACATCAATGTAGGATTACGGTTGAGTTCTACTATCGATGTTATCTAGTTTTTGGCATACAAGCGTGGTTGTGTGAGTCCTTCTTGAATAGCATGCCCTGATCTGTGGAGGTTTTGACCCAACAAACCTCTAGGGAGTTATTTCTCGAGACAGAACTGGCGAATCCACTGGGGATTGCATTCTTGTGATTCCCCTGTTGGGCGGTTTCAACTGTTTGAAAGGTTTCCAATAGTTTTAATCATTATTTCCAGTACAATTAACTTTTTCTCAGTCAGACTGAAGACCTGGTTCTTTATCTAGGCTTGATCATTTTTGTTTTTCATTATTTACCTTTCCATACACGAGTTTTTCTATACACAGTCACGTATACACGCAGCTTTTGTTAAAGGAAGTCACGTATACGCGGGTTTCCTTTGACACATCCGCATATGCATGCTTGTTGAAAAGCTGATAAGTAGCGTATGCCTGGGCAAATTTTGAAAATTTTGATTTCTTGACTTTTTAGTCTTGTCTGCCTATGGAGACCTGTTCCTGTAGTGTCTTTATAGTCTCTGGATTGTCTTGATAGTGGTTATTGGTCTTTTTCTCTCTTGTTTGGTTGAAGACTTGCTTATTAGGCAAATCTTGTTTTTTAGTGCTTGTAATTCTGGTTCGAGTACCAAGATCTCTTTCTGGAGATTCTTGGCTATTCTGCTTTATCAGGACAGAGAGCTTCTGCTCGCATACTCTTTCCTCACTTTATGTTTTTCTTTGCACTTGGATTTTTGCCTGCTTTTGGTTGGTTTTCTTGATTTCATGTGACTAGGTCTTGTTGCAATTTTTTTAAGAGTCATTCTTGGTTCTTTGAAGTTCTGTTTGCTGTGAGATTGTCCTATTGTTCTGGGCTGAGTTCCTGAGTTTCTTGTCTTCCTTTTGCTCGTATAAATATTGCCACTAGGGGGAACTATAAGATTTAGAGAATTTTTGTTGAATATTTGTTTGAAATTCAGAGATTTTTTGGCTTGAGAATTGGATAGTTCTTCTTGGTCCCTTTGAAGTCTTCTTTTATAAAATTCAAAAAGCTCAAAAACATTTTTGTTTTGCCATTGCTTTTGTTTTGCATTTTTGTTTTGGTTTCTTTCTATCTTTTGAAGCTTTGTTGAGATTTCTTGCCTTTGGTTTCTGACTTGATTTGGGAAGGGAATTTTTATTGGTTTATTTCTCTTATTTTGAGCATATTTTGGTGTCTTTATACTGAAAGTTTCTGATGTGGGGAACTAGCTTTGTAGACAACTGGAAAAGTGATAGAACTGAAGGATTCTTAGGAAATTTCTCTTTGCTTGGTTAGATTTTTCATCTTAAAATTGGCATGTTCTTAGTAATTTTCATCAAGTGCACTTAAGCATTTAGTTTTTTTCATAATTTTTGCGAGTGTGAAGTTTGTTATCTGAAAAAAAAAAAAATAATTTTTTTTTTAGTCTCGTAGAACCTGTGTAGAAATTTCTTTTCATCGAAAGGCAATTACTGCATTTGCATGTAGTTTGGTTTTCATTAATTTCTTTTCTGCATCACAAAACACCATGAGTTTCATTTCAGTATCCCTTTGACTTAATATAACAGCCAATTAAAATAAGCGCATTAATTTAAAAACAACTAGCAAGTTTTTTATTAAGTGTCATACACCAACTAGCTAGGTTTTAGGGCCTTGGATTAGGTGAGTGGAGAGTTAACTCTCCAAGGCCGCTCAAACTAAAACATATAATTTTATTAATTGAGCAAAATCCAACTTTGTTAGGTGGACCGGGAAAGCTCTCCTCCAGAGAATCAAGCGCGAGGGGAAGTGAAGGCCGAGAAGACAGATACCCCCTCTCTGATTTGCTGGATCTTGCCTCAAGACCGTTCCGCCCAGCTTCTGACACAGATTGGTGCCCATAGTTGCCATTCCTAGGTTCCACACAGGTGACTGCGGGGGGGAATACCCATGGTACCTAAGGTAGACGTCATATCACTTCCAGTAGTACTTTTAGGGGGTGCCCTTGTGAAGCTTGGGTACTTGTGCCGGCAAAGGCTATTGTTAGGAGGTCGGCTTAACTGTTTCGGTTACCTTCGCTAGTAGGCCTGGGCCGTAATTATCCCAGACTACTTTCGGGAGGTCCTATTTTTCACTTTCTCGTATTTTGGTGTCCGGTCCTAATCACCCGGAGCGGAAATACCTGAAGGCTGCTTGCTTGGGTGTATCTTAGGGATTTTTGTAGTGAGTGATCTTTGCTCCTAGCTTGCTTAGCTTTATACTTTTTTGAGTCTAATTAAAATTTGTTAAAGTGGCTGATCAAGCGCCTCGTCGATCGAGGAGAATCCAGGGGTTATCTCCCGAGAGTGCAGAGCCTTCTTCAAAAAGGTGTAGGAGTAACATAGCAGGTGAATATCACCCTGTGGCGTCTGATGCAGTGGAGAGAGATCCTCCACAAGGGCTTGAAGGTCATGTAGTTGGTTTTGGTGTTGGTTCCGAGACGAGCATTCCGCTCACCTCGAGAGTCTTGTTTCCGGGAGAGTTAGGAATAGAAGTAGAGGAAGTACCTGAGTCTCCTCAGTCACTTCCATCTCCTCTTCCTCCTGATTATCCGTTTGTTGTTGAGTACATCGGACCTGAGTCTGCAAGACCAGAAGATCCTCCATTTTATTCATACCTTTCGATGGCCATGACTGGGAACACGGCTTCAGTTATGAGTGCTGTAGGCATTCAGACTCCTGCTTCAGTAGAAGGAGGAGGCACAAATGCTATATCTTCAATTGCCTCTAGTACTGCTGTGTTTGGCTCTAGTTTCACCCAAGCACATGCTTCTCAATCTGGTCCCTTTTGCTTTGGAATGCCCACTAGTGGGATTCCTTCGTTTTCCTTTTCCGCTGCTGCAGTTGCATCTACACCCATGTCTTCCATGGCTAGTGGGTCAGCTTCCTTTCAAGGGTTCCCCTTCGAAACTAGGCATATTCCTAGTTTGGATCCTTCGTTAGGGTCTTTTCCTTTTATTTCTCAGACTCAGAGTTTTAACCCTTGCTCTGGAGGTTAGAGTTCGACTACCTTTACAGGTTGGAACCCTGTATTTATAGCAGTGGGGGCAGGGAATCAGTTTTACACTGGTCAACAAGGGAATGTTTCTTTCCCTTCATCGAGTGCTTATTAGACTTTTTCCCCTCCTTCTAACACTTGGAACCCCTATCAGGGGCTTTCCTCTTCATTCATTACTTCGGGGGGGGGAACTAGTCCGGTCTTTGGTAACTCTACATTGGGAGGGGGTCCTTCTCCAAATGTTGGGTCCTTTGGCCCAACATTTTCTACGAGTTCTTTTTGGAAACCTGGTGCCTCATCAAATCCAGGGTACTCTTTTCAGAATGTAGGGAATTCATCCCATCAAGGATGGAATCCTCAGGCTCCGCCTCGTTTACCTTTTCTGGCAACGTTGAACTTTCCAGATTTGTCGAAATTGACAAATGATCCGATCCGATATAGTCCGGGGTGACCTCTGGTTCCCACCAAAATACCTTCAGACGTTCCAAAGTTTGAATGCAAGAATGGAGAGGACCCGGCTGACCATATCACCACCTTCCATTTATGGTGTTCGTCTAACTCCCTGATCGATGATTCAATTAGGTTGAGATTGTTTCAATGCATCTTAACTGGAAACACTGCCAAGTGGTATATTGAGTTAACCGGGGGCAGTTTTTCTACTTTTGGAGATCTGGCTATGACTTTTCTAAATCATTTCCAGTTTCCTGTCCGTTATTATGCCGGGACTAAACTCCTAGCTAATTTTAAATAGGACGATGCAACCCACATTTCTGACCATATTTAGGAATGGCAGAGAAGGAAGATGCTTATTAAAGCTCATATTCCAGGAGAATTGCTTTTGGAATGGTTTTTGAAATCTCTGCAGTCAGATATTTCTAAGGATGTATCCCTCTCTAGGGTATTTTCCAAGGAGCAGGCCATTTTTAGGGCCCAGTAGCTTGAATTGATATATTCTCAGTCTGGTGTCCTTCATAAATATTTTCCTAATGCTCCTCACTCCAAATTAGACTTATCCAAGACTAAACATGGTCCTCATGGTGATGGACTTATTGGGTCGATTAATAGTGGTGCAGCTAACCTGCTTAGTCAATTGCAGCAGTTGTCTATACAATCTGCTTCTTCTGGTCAGGCTGTGCCTGCTGAGTCATCGCCTTCTCAATCTTTGTCGGTAAATGCCGTTCAGACTTCTAACCCTAAAGAAAATCAACAATCTAAAGGGAAGAAGAAGGGACGTAATAAGAAAAAGGGAAAGAATGGGAAGGGTAATGCAAATAAATCCAATGAGCATGTTGGTGAGGGTCCAAAGGATAAAAATAAGGTGAATTTTCCATGCAAGTTATGTGATGGAGACCATCTTACTCACCTTTTCACTAAAATTCAGGATGCGCAACGCTTGTTAGCTCAGCAGGGTTCTTCTAGTTCCCAGGTTGTGTTGACAAACCCTTTTCCCCAAGGGCAACAGTTAGTTTTTGGCGTGAATCAAAATACTGGGGCTTCCTCCGGGGGCACCTAGGAAGGGGAAACTCCATCAAACATATACATGATGAGTGCTCACGCGGATATCGCTACGAGATCCCGTCATTATGGCGAAGATGAGTCTTCGAAAGCCAAGGGTGCTCCTGATGCTACTGAGCCACTTCACATCATGAAGCCTATTGTTGATCCTATAGCTCGGATGCCCAAAGCATCTACTAAGCGTACGAAGATTAATCCAAATGCCAGCGCTGCCCAGAACTACTCTATTATGGAAGATCTGGCACAGAGTCCTTGTGCCATGTTAGCTCTTGAGGTGCTCCAGTCTTGTCCATCTCAGCGCAGTGCTCTACTCACTGCCATTGGGGCTGTTGATCCAAAGAAATCTCTTATGATTACATTCGATATGACTAATTTTAAAAAGAGACTCCCCCATCATATGGCTTTTCATATTAAATCATCGTACCGGAAATTCAATATCTTTCGGACGGTCGTTGATGAGGGTGCTTCCACATGTGTGATGTCTCTCACATGTTGGAAGGGAATTGGATCTCCCGCAGCTGTTCCATCTACTACTCTTTTGACTGCGTTTGATGGTCATTCTCACAGACCGCATGGTATTGTCCCAGCTTTGCTCATCTGTGTTGGGGGGGAAATTGTAAATATAGAGGTTGAGATAGTTGATGCAAGCTTGGACTACAACATTCTGTTGGGAAGAAACTGGATTTATGAGATGGATGCCATTGCATCCTCATTATTTCGGGTTATTTGTTTCCCTCACGAAGGGAGGATCGTTACAGTGGATCAACTGGACTGTTCTCCAGTAGACCCGAATGCATCTACTGACTCAACTATTCCAAAATTGGATAATGCCAAGTCGCCTGTTGAGAATTTAGGGGTTGGAATGTATTCTTCTTTTATGGGTACTTTTGATATTCCACCTCCTACTGTTCATATAAATGCAATTTCATCCTCCAGGACTCCTCGTCGAAGAGAACCCTTTCTTGAACCCAGTCTTGAACCCTTTAGCACCAACACAGGTATATGCTGAAGGGAACATGGCTGTGATTTCTCCAACTATCCCAGTGAACATTTCCAGGAATCCCAATGTTATAGAGAATGTCTTAATCGGAGCTGAATGTTCCCCTGAAGAGATTCAAATTTACACCGATCTCTTTAAAGATTTTAGGGATGTGTTCGCTTGGTCTTATGAGGAAATGCTTGGTATAGATCCATCTATTGTCCAGCATGAGATCAAGACTTACGAAAATGCTAAGCCTGTGAGGCAAAAACTTCGTCCGGTAAATCCTAGGAAGGCTACAGCTATCAAAGCCGAGGTGGAGAAGCTGCTTAAGGTGGGATTTATTTTCCCTGTTCCTTTGACAGAGTGGGTTTCGAACCCTGTTCTCGTAGATAAAAAACAAGGAACAATTCAAGTTGGCATTGATTTCAGAGACCTTAATAAAGCATGTCCTAAAGATAATTACCCCACACCATTTATAGATCAGATTATCGATGAGTGTGCTGGGAACGAGATTTTCTCCTTCATGGACAGTTTTTCCGGATATAATCAGATTACTATCCATCCTGAAGATCAGCATAAGACTACCTTTATTTGTCCCTGGGGTACGTTTGCTTACAAGAAGATGCCTTTTGGTCTTAAAAATGTTGGGGCTACATTTCAGCGGGCCATGTCATATGCCTTCCATGACATCAAACATATTATCGAGGCATACTTGGATGATTTATCTAGTCGTTCTCAAAAGAGAATTGATCATCCAACTCACCTCCGTCAAGTATTTGAACGATGTCGTTTCTACAAGATTAGGTTGAATCCGAACAAGTGCGTTTTCGCAGTTACGTCTGGTCGGTTATTGGGATTCATTGTGTCTAGGGAAGGGATTAGGGTAGATCCCTTCAAGGTTGAGGCAATACTTTGGTTGCCTCCCCCGTCGTCTATTCGTCAACTTCAAAGTCTACAAGGAAAGGCTAATTTTCTTTGGAGATTTATCGTAAATTATGCTGAAGTTACCAAAGGTTTTATGAGATTGTTGAAGAAGGGAGTCCCATTCTTTTGGGATGACTTCGCTCAACGCTCATTCGATGCTTTGAAAAAAGCATTGACCTTTGCTCCTTTATTGAGTCCACCTGATTATAGTTGGGATTTCCTTTTGTATCTTGCAGCAGCAGAATCTACCATTAGTATGGTTCTGGTTCAGGAGGACGATGCTCTTGTAGAGCATGTTATATACTATATTAGTCGAGGCTTGGTAGGACTTGAACTCCGGTATACTCCGATAGAAAAACTAGCTTTAGCAGCTGTTCATGCTGTGCAGCGACTCAGACATTACATTCTTCTATGAAAAACTTATGTTTTGGGAGAAGAAAATCCATTTCAATTTGTTCTCAGTAGGCGAGTGATTGGGGGAAAATACAATAGATGGATTGTGATTTTGCAGGAATTTGATCTTGATTTTATGTCTTCCAAGTCCAAGAAATCATTAGTTTTCGCGGAATTAATCTCCGAGTTGCCCTGTGGAGAAGAGATAGTCTATGATGAATCCTTCCCGGATGAACATTTGTTTATTATTTCTCCACAGGATCCTTGGTATGGGGATATCATTGTGTATCTTCAGACTACGAATTTTCCCTCTACTTTTTCGAAATATGAGCGTCGTAAGTTGCGTCACTTGGCTAAAAATTACTTGATTATTGGAGATGCTTTATACCGTTGAGGGGTTGATTCAATCTTGAGACGTTGCTTAACTCTCGAAGAAGTTGAGGCTGTGCTGAATGATTGCCACAGTGGAGCTTGTGGTGGTCATTTATCTAGGCTTACTACAGCCCAAAAAATCTTGCATGCTGGATACTTTTGGCCTTCAATTTTCAAAGATTGTGTGGAATCGGTCAAAAAGTGTCATCCGTGTCAAGCCTATACTCGAAAAATGAGCGCTCATCCAGCTTCGCTTTTTCCATTCATTACTGTCGGTCCCTTTACAAAGTGGGGTATTGATTATACTACTTGTAACCCGCCTTCGGCTAAAGGTCACAAGTACATTATTGTAGCAGTAGACTACTTTACGAAGTGGGTCGAAGCTATGCCTACTTTTGGGAATGATGGTGAGACAACAACTCTTTTTCTTTTCAACCAGGTTATTTCTCGTTTTGGTATTCCTAGAGAGATTGTCACTGATCATGGCAGTCATTTTCAGAATAGCATGATGGCTGAGTTGGCTCTAAAATTAGGTTTCCGGCATGAGAATTCATCTCCGTATTATCCTCAGGCCAATGGGCAAGTGGAAGCCTTGAATAAATCCTTGAAGACAATTCTTCAAAGGAAAATCAATAAAGCTCGATCCAACTGGCATATCATGTTGTATCCTGCACTTTGGGCATACAGGACGTCAGTAAAAACTGCAACTGGCTTTACTCCATTTCAGCTAGTTTACGCGTTGGAATCCGTATTTCCCATTGAATGTGAGATTCCTTCTCTTAAGTTAGCTATTGAATTTATTCCTGACACTTCTAGTCTTGAATAACATCTCCTTCATCTGGAACATCTTGATGAGCAGCGTCGGGATGCAGCCACGATGAATGAAGCGCATAAAAACCAAGTTAAAGTTCAATACGATAAGGCAGTCAAGCCTAGGGTTTTTTCAGAAGGTGACCTTGTTTTGGTCTATGCCCAAGAAAAAGATGCCCTGGGGGCAGGAAAGTTTAAATCTATGTGGTATGGCCCCTTTATCGTTAAACAATTCCTTAAAAAAGGAGCATATAGCTTGGTTGATTTTTAAGGGAATGAGTTTCCGGAGCTTAGAAATGGGCTCTATTTGAAAAAGTATTATACCTAGGCTTCGACCTGGCCTTTTGCTTTTGTATATAGTAGTTTTTCTTTGTACATATCTGGTTTTTCGATCTTTGATGGGATGGTGATGTTTTTTGATCTGCTTTGGTAGGTTGTGTCGAATTTCATGAGTCATTTTGGTTTCGCCGATGGTGCTAGTAGACACACCCGGAACTTGGCTTCCGCGGCTTGGGTGCTTCATCATCCATCCGGTCAGCTGTTAGTATCAAGAAGAGTCTGCATTGGTCCTGCTTCCAATAATATAGCAGAATACACTACAGTTATTTATCTACTCTCGGAGGCAATATCTTTGGGTGTTGATTCGTTGGTAGTTTTCTTGGACTCCCAGCTGGTGGTGTTGTCGTTGAACAATACTTATAGGGTTCGAGATCCATTTTTACTCCGGTTGTTCTTGAGGGTACATTTGTTACAAAGATCATTTAAATTTTTAACTTTCATTCATATTCCTCGAGCTGACAATTGGATGGCAGACTCATTAGCTAATCAAGAAATTGATTGGCATATTAATCATTCAATACATTAAAATTTAATCATCAAAAACATCATACATTTGTCACATCACATCAAAAATCGCTGTATATATATATCATCAGAGTGCTAAAAAAATTATGCAAAAATTTGGGTCCATAAGTCATACAAAATTAGGGCTTATGTCCGATCATGTTCAAATATCAAAAAATATACAGTCATCCAGTAAATCATATCTATCTACTCCTGTGGTCCCTGCCAAGAAGTTGTGTTCGTATAGAACACGATCGCAGTCGCAACTCGGCAGAATAACTGCACCCAGTCACGAGGTACTCCTACTACCCATCTCTGGATGGCCTCGGGTAGATCTTCCACTCCAGCCATAGGCACTTGGTGGGTTAAACCCTCCAAGTTCCTCTGTACAGCATGGAGGGTTCTGTCTGAGGCTACTGTCTCTGCCTCACCTCTGCGGCGCTTATGTCGTGGGTAGCCATCAGGAGGACTGGTCCAATATCTGTATCATGATCATTATGATATTGTAAGTCACTTTGAATCTAATCAAAAACATGTTTTATCTTTTCACACATATTGAAAAAATCCGAAAAAAATCATATAAGTTAAAAAATTGCAATCTTACCAACTATACCCCATGCCACGCCAAGTGGAAGGACGAGGTCTAGATCACCACGGACATCCATCCCGGCATAGGGATAGTCCTCCACAACGATGATTTTTTCTCCCCACCATTGGAAGAACTCGTCATCCCAGGTGGTTCGGGGAACTTCACTTCCCCCCAGTCTCTTCATCAAGTCAGCCCACCGGGAAATTCTTGGGTCTCTTGGGCTGCTGATAGAAGAGATCACTTTGGGTCTCAGCCCAGGAATCTTCTCAAATAATAATTTCATCAAGATTGTACCATATCCAAAATGTTTTGTCTTTGTTTTTCAGATGGAAGTCAATTGTTGCTTCATGTTCATTAATAGAGCTATGCACCAATCATATATATGAGTTAAGCATTCCACAGCTATACTCATTTGAGTCCTAGATGCCTGGTGTAAAGAAACAGATCCTGCTACCCTGCCAATGGTAAATAGGAGAATTTTTATGTGCAAGTCTCTTAAATCTCTTATAGCAATTTGAGTCCCAACTTTCTTGGAACCCTCTACGCAGTAGACGTGGACGTAGTCATCCACTGTGAGCCCTCCCAAAGGCTTACCGTGTAAATCTACTGGCTCCCCCCTCCGGGAGAGTCCAGTAATAAAATATATGTCTTCCACCTCGACACGTATGGGCATTTGATCTATTATGAAGCAATATTCTTCCTGTTCCCAATAATTCACAAGCATTTCGAGCAACCGGACATTACTCTTCATATTTGGCATTTTGAATTTTTTGAGCAATCCACAATTTTGGAGAATATTGAGCGATATTTGATCCTGCATTACTTCATTTTCAATGGCATTGTACTCACGTTCTCTCCATGATATAGTCATCCTGCAAAAATTCAATAATTTTTCCATTAGAATCACGTTTTTTCATTTCGAGTTGCGCATACGCGACTTTCTCTGTACACAGTCGCGTATATACACGGATTGGTCAATATAAACCCGCGTATGCGAAGAACTATAACTTTAAACAAATAATTCTATGGTGAAATTTCCAAATTTCTACTTTATTTATGGATAAATTTGATAACAAAGATAGATTAAGAGCTTACCTGACAAATTCAACAAAGTTTGACGGTCGATTGCTCTTATTTTGACGAAAGAGGCTTTTTCTCCAGAGCTCTTTTTCCCAATTCAGCAAGTAACAATGAACCAAATGTGAGGTAACTTGTGTATTTATGCCCAAAAATTGAAAATTTTTGCAAAAATTTGTTATGCTTATTTTTTCAATCTATCTTAAGCTGCATAATCTGGATGCTTGGAAGTGCCCAGATTGGTATATTTTCAAGTACATTTTGATGAAGTCGAGATTTTTTCTGGTTTTTGATCCATGACTGCTGACCCGTTATGGCAGGTATATGATCTTCACTGGCATATAGGTTAGGAAATCCACTTTCCGTTGCATTTTGCATACTAGCCTCCATTTTGATCACTTGCCATAGGGTCGATCCCATCAGGTCATGAGTATTTAACCCGTTTCACTCGCCGATTTTTAAATCATGACTTGGTGGTAGAGCCTTCCTTTACATGGGATTCCTAGTTAGTTCCTCGCTATCACTTGTTGCCAATGCTACATTTTATGTAGGCTCGGGAGTCCTCTTTAGTCTCACCATGACTTATGTGTTGAAGCTTCATTCTTCTTCTTCTTCACTATAATTTTTTCTGGCTATTACCCTAGAGGCTCCCTGGTGTTGTTAAGTTGTATTATTGCATTGCATATTGGCTACTTGTTTATCCTGGCCTTTAGCCGGCTTCATTTTGGACTCGATGTTTAAGCCAAATTTTGACCTTGACTGTCTGTACAAGTTAACCATTGCATGCACTTAGCTATCGTGACTTGACACCCTTTTACCCATGGATGGAACATTCCTTTGAGTATCGCTGACCAGTTTCCACCACCTTGCATTGAGCATAGGATTGCTCCTATCCCAGGAACTAGTGCATTTGTTTCTTGATACTCGTTCCATCCATTGTACCATAGCATTATTTTATTCTTTTTCAGGCTTATTATATGAAAAATACAAAAAAAATTAAATATAACAAAAAGAGCAGGAACGGGATGTAACTTCGTAATTTGATGGCAGTACAGTATCAATTTGTTTCCCTTGAAAAAAGCACATACACTTATATATTTCCTTCATTTGGGATGGTTTTAGTTTTGACCTAGGTTCAGCTTTTGCCTTGTTTCACTGGTCATTTCTCCCCCGGTTGGTTATCTCTTCCAATCATATGGAGAGTTTGTTTTGCCTCCTGCATAACAGACTTATACAGTGTCACTTTTTACTGCCATGGTCATCACGAGTCATGCTTTTGTTCAAGGGAAGTCTAACCAGAGTCGACCATTCTGCGGTGTCTCTTGACTCATTATTCAGTCGTCCTTCCCGGTTTTATCAGTATCTTGTTCTATCACATCAGATGTTTTGGTCTTCTGCTCGTGCTGGTTTGAGAAGGTCTCCATTGACTTCTTGGTGGTGGGTTTGTCTCTTATCGACTACGACACAATGCTCTGAGAGAAAACCTAGAGCCACACCCTGGCCCTATTTCCATCATTGATAGGTGTCCTTGTGCTCAGCATTTGATCATCATTATGGGTCTTTAACTGAGTGGTTTTCCTTGTGTTCGACGTTAGCATACATTATCACACTTGGGATTCGTGTAGTGCCTTGATTTCCATTTGACCCTATCGGTGGATATCTTACCTCTGTGTCAGCTTTCATTATTGGTTGGTTCAGAGGGTTTCTTCCATGTGCTAGCTTCATCTTGTGCATGTCGGAAATGTACTTCGGTTTGGTTCCGTCACTTTGCTTCGTCCAATTCCTTCCAAATTCTGGCCTGCGGGTTACACTCATGCTAGACTAATGTGGGATGCCTTAATGCCTTCCTTCCAGCGGATCTTTTCCCATCGACTCCGACTCATTGCTCTAGGAATAAGATCTAGAGTCTTTTTGTCAGTACCTTAGGGTTTGCAGTCATCAGTGGCAGACTCTTCGCTATCAACAGTGGGGATTCATCATTGCCTCCTGATTGGTAGATTCTTCCAAGTGTTCGACTTCAAATCATTCATTCACACTTGTTAGATTTTACTGGGGCACCTTGACACTCATTTTCAGTATTGGTGGGTTGTCTCGCGTTGGTTAACGGTTTACATTATTGACCGGTAATCCAACGATTTCTCACATGGTTGACTTTAGCTCATTTATTCCCATTGTGTAGAATTTTGCCGTCGATATTGGTGAAGACCTCGGCTTGCATCAGCATCTTTCGGTTCACTTTTGACAGTCCATTCAGTTTCTTCCAGTGATGTCGTCCACCCTTATATGTTGCAGTTCAGTACAACAGCATCTTATATGTTGGATCTCGAGTTGCATGATTCTACCATGTGTTCCACCCATTATGATTTGGTACTTGGAGATTCAGTTACTTTTGTGATCAGACATCTATTTTCAGCATCATTGATCAACTTTCTATATGTGATACTTGGACATTGATTCCGACTTGTACTTCCGGGCCCTGCTCGGATGATTCATTAAGTAATTTCAGTTCAGCTATACTTATATACATTCTGGATTCATCATGTACTTTCTATATGATATATTTTTGACTGAGCATGGGTATGCCCGCCTTAGCATGAGTTGACTCTCTATTTTCTTTCATTGGTTTTTGGCAGGCTGAAATCTGGTGAAGTCCTCTCTTGTCCTTGCGAAGTTCTTTCTATGTGCATAATACATTTCAGCCATCATGTACCCCTTCTGACCTCATATATTAGGGGGCATCTATTATAGCATCATTTTTCACCCTCATGTGATTCATGATTGTCTCTTTGGCCTTGGGCACCCATTCCCACAAACTTGAACAAAGTTCATAAAAAACAGTGTTAAAATTCCCATACGTGGGTATGCCCAAACTTTTCCGCGTGTATACGCTAGTCCATACACACTTTCCCGCGTATGCCATTAAAATCATTAAAAAATATATAAAATTCCCTATTTTCGGGCTGGGTTCATGGTTACTCTAGTAGTTCAACCACCCCAGCATGTGGCCAACTGTTTCCAACAGATTAAAACTACTTTGAGGGAGTATAAAAGCCCCTCACATGCATGGCCTAAGGGAGAGAGAAATTTATAGACATTATACTCTGTTTGAGCCCCAATTCAACTTTGATTTCCCGTGCCTCCTGCACTTTCCCAGATTTTTTACAAGAAACCCTTGTTTCCTGGAGATGTTCATCAGTTTATATGTCATCTCGTGTGCACAAGTCTTGAAAGTATCCTAGCGAGGCAAGGGCAGGAAGGATCCGGACGACGGTCTGTTCGAAGATCGTGGAAGGAGTCATGTGATCTCTCCACTTTTTATTGTTGTACATGTTGTTCATAATGAAGAAGAACCATCTTTTTCCTGAATTCACGTGTTAATATCGTTATTTAATAATTTATTATTGTTTATATGATGTTTTACATGGATTAAACTGACATTTAGGAGAATTATATGCTGTACAACTAGATTTCCGTGCATGTTCTTTCTTGATTTCCAGGTTGAAGAGGAAGAAGGGTTGCTGGGGGTTTGGACCCCACGGGATCTACATCAAATGTAGGATTACAGGTGAGTTATACTATCGATGTTATCTAGTTTTTGGCATACAAGCGTGGTTGTGTGAGTCCTTCTTGAATAGCATGCCCTGATCTGTGGAGCTTTTGACCCAACAAACCTCTAGGGAGTTATTTCCCGAAACAATGTGGAAAGCACTGGGGAAACCAAAGTTGACATACTTCCCAATACAACTCAGAATGGAAAATCAGTACTATATTGTACCAATAGGAAGGTTGGAGGAAGTTGAAGTTGATGTCATGGGAGTGAAAAATATATGCGAACTTTGAATAAATAGATATCATGGGGGACAAGGATCCCTATATTTCTTTTCTGGGGATATTTTGGGCCTTCGAGAATTATGTAGTGATTTATTTAAAAAAAGAATTAATGATATTCAAAGATGGGGAAGTCAGGGTAATTCAACCACTTGACCCATATCAAGGACCCCGATACAAAAAACATATTGACAGTAGAGAGGATTCCCAAATTCTAGATCAACTCTATTAGATGACAGTAGGAAAGAGAGAAGATTATATCAATCTAATAGCGGGAGTGACCATAAGCTGGAGAATTTTTCATATTTCAGATTTGGGATCAGAAATAGCATGGGATGATTGGCAACAGGGAGGATATGGAAGCAACACTATAAGATGCACTAACATTCGGGAAGTCAACTAGATCGGTACCGAGGTAAAAGGATGTCCAACTCTTTCAAACACGCATGCTGTAAATAAATTTATTACAAAAGTGGAAGAAAAGGTACCAATAAACATAGATTCTCTCTTATGGATGTAGCACTACAATCCACGTTAGCAAGGTGGTGGGACAACCATCAAAAATCTCTTCCTCTATGGGAATATGTTGCCATAACACTAAGAACTAGATTCCATGAAGCTTCATGACCAAAATTCATCCAGAAGTACCAAGGGGATTCTGACCCCATTGAGAATTTAAATAATTGTGAGTATAACTAGAAGAAAGTAGGATATCCAGAATCTTTGTGGGTGCACAACTTCATAAATTCACTGGACACCATTCCACATGCCTAGTATTTGACAAAGGAGAAGAAGAGAGGAACTAGTGCCTGGGGAGAAGTTGCAGAAGGGTTCACACAATGTTTTTCTTTCAAGGGAGATACAGAACTGGTTACAAATTCCCTTTAGGCAATAAAAAAAGCATTATTCTTTCCATAAATTCAGGAAGATGAATAAATACCATTATCAGAATAGAAAAAAAATGAATCGGTAGCATGTAAACAGGTAGATCGCGAGATGGACAATGATGATTTAGAGAATCTCTGATATCTATACTTTGAAGAGAAAGAAGGGGAGCAGGAAATACATTAAGAACCAATTACAGAAGGCCTACAACTGTTACCCTTGAAGAAAAAGAAGATGAATATTGGAAGCAAAGAGAAACCCAAAATTGCATCTCTCAGAGATTATTGGGATACACAAACAACAAAGGAAATTTTTGAACTGTTACAGGAATATGAAGATTTATTCCCATCTTCAGTAGCAGAGCTCAAATGAATTAAAGGAGATATCGGAGAAATGCACATAGTCTTAAAACCAGATGCAAGACCGGTAAAACATAGGCCTTACCACCTAAATCCAAGAGTACAGGAAAAGGTTAAAGCGGAGATAGATAAAATGCTCAAGGTAGGCCTGATTTTTCTAGTTGAGGAAGAAGAATGGGTCAGTCCCATTGTAAAAAAAAGAAAAATGGAGAAATCAGAGATTAGGGTGTGTGTAGAGTACAAAAGTCTCAAAAACACATGCATTCATGATCTGTTTCCTACTCCATTAAGTGATTAGGTTCTTGATAACGTAGCAAGAAACGAATCACATTTGTTCACATATGGATTCTCATGATATCATATGATGAGAATAGCAGAAGAAGACATAAAGAAGACCACTTTCACAACTGAGTGGGGATCACTTGCATACCATGTCATGCCTTTTGGACTAAATAATGCACCAGTTGTGTTTTCATGAATAGTGATAGCAGCATTTAGGGACTATATCCATAAGTTCCTAGAGGTATACATGGAAGATTGGATAGTTTAGAGTCTACTGAAAAACCATGCAACTATTCTCAGAATAATGTTTGATATATGCAGACAACTCCAAATCTCCCTTAATCTTAAGAAATGAATATTTACAGTACCTTTTGGGACACTCCTGGGACATGTCATTTGTAAGCAGGGTGTGTGTGTGGAGCTAGCGAAGGTAGAGGTCAGTGTTAATATAGGAGCACTAGAAACTATAAAACAGTTGAGGTCACTATTCAGACATATAGGGTATTGCAGGAGGTTCATCCGCAACTATTCAAATATTACTGTGCCATTGGAAAAAATGTTGTGTAAGTCAGAGTAGTTCATGTGGAATGATGAATGCACTAGCACCCTAAACACATCGAAAGAAAAACTAGCAAGTGCACCCATTTTGGTACATCCTAACTAGAAAAAAATAGTTCCATGTCGACATTGATGTCTCAATTATTGCATTAGGAGTGGTGTTAGCTCAGCCAGGAGAAACTTCCATTGATCATCCAGTGTACTTTGCAAGCAGGAAGTTGTCCATAGTTGAAAGAAATTATACAACAACATAACAAGAAGCTCTTGTGATGGTATACTCTCTTCAGAAATTTCGTCATTACCTATTGAGAGGTACATTCAAGTTCTTCATGGATCACTCAGCATTGAAATACCTGGTAAAAAAACCTGTGCTTGAAGGAAGAATTTGTAGATGGCTCCTACTATTCCAGGAATTCACTTTTGAAGTAATAGTGAAACCACAAAGGTTAAAAGTGGGTCCTGACCACTTATCGAGATTGGAGAATGGGGAAAATGGGGGATCCCTTGATGACCAGTTGTTGGATGCTGATCTCTATAGAGTAGAAACCATCCCAGGTTATTTAGAGAAGATAGCAGTGTATCTGGCTACAGGGAAATGCCCAACAAAATACACCTCAACCCAAAGAATACATCTCATAGTGAAAGTGGTTGAATATCAAGTAATAGCAAGAAAATTATATAAAATGGGATTGGATCACGTCATGCAAAGATGTCTCCCAGACCATGAAAGAGAATATATCCTGTGGGAGTGTCACATTGGAGTTACGAGAGGCCACATCGATGCAAAAACCATCGCAAGGAAAATACTACATGCAAGGTTATGGTGGCACAAAGTTCACAAATATAGTAAGTCATATGTGAAAAAATGTGATGTCTGCCAAAGAACAGGATGTCCATCGCACCGTGATGAGTTACCACTGCAACCTATAAGAGCAATCCAGACGTTTGAAAAATGAGTCATCGACTTCATAGGGCCAATTTCACCATCAACACAACATTCAGAGGAAAGGTATCTAATAACCACAACTGATTATCTCACAAGATGGGAAGAGGTGGTGCTAGTAAGATACTTCACAAAAGAGACAACAGAAAGATTTATTTTCGAGAATATAATTACTAGATTTGGTTTTCTGAGGTGCCTAACAAGTGATCGAGGTACACAATTCATTAATACAACAATTAAATATCTACTAGATAACTTTATGGTACAACATCACAAAATAAGCCCGTACCACCCTCAAGAGAATGGAACCTTTGAGGCATTCACCAAGACCCTAGAAAAGGGACTAAGGAAGATATGCAATGCAAACCGGGATGATTGGAATGAAAGAATACCATCCAAATTATGGGCATAGATGACAACAATAAAGAGATTGCATAATCAAAATCCATTCTAGCTGGTATAGTGAAGAGAGTCAGTAGTACCAGCCGAATTTATCATACCAAATCTCTTAATTGCTTCAACACTACATATGAAAAATGAATACTAAATCACTGAATGCCTACATGAACTATAAGAACTTGAAGAAGATAGAATTCTAGTGGATTTCCATTAGACAATTAAAAAAAAAAAAAAAAGCACAGCATGACCGTCATATCAAGCACAAGACATTCACTATCGGAGGAAAAGTCCTACTATACAACAGAAAATTCCAAAAGTTCTAGGGGACACTTAGAATGCATTGGATGGGACCATATCATGTCATAGAAATTAAAGACTCGGGCATGATTCGACTGGCGCAACTAGATGGACAAATACTACAAGTATGGGTGAATGGTGCACGCTTAAAACCCTATCATGAGTAAGTTCCACCAATTATTTTTTCAAATAACTCTCGCAACCGAGAGCAGTCAGTAGGGTAGAATAGAAATAGATAGATTCAATAACTCTCTGGCACTTTATATGAGACATATAATTACCATACTTTAAGCTTTATCGGCCCATTAGAATAGGAATCCCAATAAAAAGACCGCACACCAGAGCAGAAGAGAAATTGTACCTGTTGCGATGTGGAGACCTCATCGCAACCAATTGTGGTCGGGGGGAGGTAGAGTCTACAGTGTCAATATAGCCAAGCATGTCAAATATCATTCACTCATAATGACCCATCATACGTTGTCAGTCCATAGGATAACCTGAATTTGAAATAATAACGATTGTAATTAGTAACCCCCATATCGTAATAAATTTTCCATATTAAGCCATAGTTATTACCCATCATGTCTACCCAGATCCTGAATCCATAGTTAGCAATGTCACAATACACCTCACCGTGATAACTAATTGCATGATATAGCCATGGGAAAGACAACAAAAAATTGATTATTTATGGGGTCATATCAACCTCATTCGTGCTGGTAACAATACTTAACCTACATGAAAGAAGAAAAATTCCGAGCTAGCAGAAACAGAAATAGCTACAACAACAAGAAATATTCCAGCAGAGGAAGTTCAAAGAAGCAGACCAACAACAAGAATTCATAGGAATAGACCAGTAATAGTAATTCAGGTATACAGTAGGAGAGAGAATATGGAAAATATAGAAACATCAGTTGTCGAGTCAAAGCTCATTGAAAGAATTCAAAGGATAGAATCGTTGATTGGCAAGTATGACAATGCTTCATTAATAAATAAATATTTCATGTACTCGTATCAATTCCTTGCCATGAAGAGGAAAGTGTATATGGAGAATTCTGCAACAGAGGGAGGAGGTGAAGCATCAAGGGTGAATCCAAAATTCAGAGGTATTCAAAGGTCAACTATACTGAACCTCAGGAACCTCCCGGTATTTGGAACGATGGGAGTGACAATGCAGTTTACAAAGTTCCTGATGAGCATAGTTCATAACAGATCATTATGGGTTCAGAGGGACATCCCGATCCACACAGAGGAAGTCAATAGACTTATAGGACTATCAGCAGAGGGGAACAATGTCTCAACAACATTCCAGAATGTGTCCAAAAGAGCCAAAGAGTTAGGGGATTGTGATTACTACAAGAAGTATGAGACCAGAAGGGGAGGGAATGAAGAGAAGATTGACCTCATCAACAAAACAATGATGAAATTTTCCTAATATATGACAGCTGGCAAAATAATGAGGCATTACACTAAAAGAGAATTCACCATGGACAAGATCTCACTCCATCCAGGGAGCACAGTTAAAATGGTGCACATTCCTGTTGAAAGAAATGTTTGAGGCTTATGAGGATAACAACAAACGGGCCATAGTATTCATCTATGGCTATCTAATCATGGCCTTTGTGATGTGGAAATGGACTCCCCAAGGGACTAGGTAACTCACATAAATCACTCACAACCAACCAATGGCGGTAAGGTTTACGCCCTGGAGAGTATCGGGAGATCCTAGTACCAAGGAGGTCAATGAGGAGGCTTTCTCATTCTGGCACAGGCAGATGGTCGATGTGGTGGGGAGACAACAAAGGGTTTTGAGGAACATATTGGACAGATACTCTTCCCAGATATGGTTTGGGGTAACCCACAACAAGACCTATATCCAACCAAGCTGCATGGGAGAAACCACTTTCCGAATGCAGCCACTGAAGTTTCAAGTAGAAGAAGAATCCTTCCACACCAAATTTTTTTCGTGGCCTGGAGCTGCGACGGAAGTCAGAAGTGGAATCCCCCATTACTCATTCGAGGCGATGCTACCAAAAGCACTCCCAAGGGAGTCACTAGAAGAAGAAACAAAGAGGATTTCCCAACTGCAGCTACGACCCCTACTAGACTAGCTCGACATGAAGGTGAAGGGCTTCAATATGGTAATAGAAACTCTCACATTCACATCTATTTTATTTCCTACCTTTTCCCAGTTCCAATCTTTGAATACTTCATCCCCATCCACAACCACCCCCGTCATTACTGCCCTACCATCCACCATGTTCATTTTAGCTCTAGTAACCACAGTCACTCCAATCTACAAGACTAAGGCAACCAAGCCTTTGGTAGCTTCACCCAAACCAAAGAAAGCACAAACTATTGTACCCAAGCAAGTAGTTGATCTCACAAGGGAAGATCAACCTCGCCCTATGGATACAGGTGTACCAATTAAGATGAGCCAGAGGTTACCACCCAAACAACCTATGCGATACTTGTGTTTGATCTGTCCTCAGTTCTAAACTTTCATACATCATATCCACCTCATATGCACAACTCATCACCACATACTTCGTTCACTTCCAAGGACCACTCCATGCACACTTTTTCCACCTCAGCAACTATATCAGATCTAATAAAACCAAGGCACAAGACAAATGGTGATACCGAGGGAGAAGTTAAATTGGGTATGGCTGAAGTACCTGAGGTTGACCAACCCTTGGTGGAACATGGCACCTTCCTAGAGCTATTAGTTCAAGGATGGTTTTTCACTTCTGATACAACGCCCACCTCACAAGAGCTGAACCCTTTCCATCAAAACAACCTAATATTACAGTAGATTATACCATCCACTAGTATGAACGTCCCTGAACCTCACCCACTGCAACGGAACTAGCCAGCATCTCCGCAAGAACACTCAGAGAGATCAATTACCAGTGGGAAACAACTCAGAGAAAGACAACTGATCGAGTAGATGTCAGGCATTGAGAACATGCAGAGTTGGGGGGCTAGCCGAGAAATATCCTTCTAATAGATTCAACCATCTATCTACGGCATCTACGTCTATTTGACCCTCAAATATGGGAATATCAAAATTGACTTGTACCTTAAAAGGATTCGCACCTCCAGAGTGGCTGTTGGATGCAGATGCACCGCCGGTGGGCAGTCGTTGAAGGATCTGAGAAAAGTTATCCATCATCGCGTTCCTTTGTTTTTCAAGGGCCTCCTTGAGCAATATTTTGATAGGATCTCCTGCTCCCTCATCTTTCTTTTCGTCCCCCATGGGTTTCCGTCGAGGTTTGCAAGGCTAATCTTGCAAAGGTTCCACCAAATCAAGCCCTAGCTCCTTATACCTCGACCTCGTTGGGGACATGCAAAGAAGGATCGAGAAAAAGTAGAACGCTCTAATACCACTGATACAGATTTATGCAGGAACAAAAAATAATAAACATATAACCATAGATACAGAGATGCAGCAGAAATAACACTTCATTTCATTAATATCAAAGAACTGAAATTTTCTTACAGAAAGAATGGAAATAAAACTAGCTAGGGTGCTGGTAGCTATCTCTGAGAAGAGATGTGGCGGCTACAGGCCTCTGAACTGAGTTACAATGAGGCTAGAGGGCCTATTTATTATTTAGAAACAATGGAGAACCCTAAACATCCAAAAACCTAACCCTAGGATATGAAGCGCCAAAACTATGGGCCCCGTTTGGGTAAATTGGTGTTTCAACTTCCCAGGGACGTAACTTTGGCATACTATCTCCATTTGACGCACATGATACATCATTAGAAAGCTCTATCCGGGGACTAAATTTTTTTCTGCAAATATCATTCTGAAACAGAATGATATTCGTTGGAGGCGCGATGCCCAAAAAACATCTTTTAGGGCCTCAAAACGGCTCTGGAAGTTCAGGACGCGAAAAACTACTAAAAATAGTAAGTTATGCCGAAACTGAAAAAATGAAAGAGACAATGGTGGGGGCCCAAGTGGAATAGGCGGGTGGCCACCAATATCCACCTGGATCAGCCTACAAGGTTCTTATTGACATAGCATATAACATGCTCGAATCCATTGTCATCTTCCTGAATAGGACCGTAGTGACCGAATAGGTGGAGGCTGAGATGTACAGGATGAAATCCCTATCAAAGTCAGGGGGATGAATCAAGGGAGCAGATGTGAGAGAATTTTTTAGGGCATAAAAATAATCTTGAGCATGGTCTTCCCATATAAATGGAATTTTAGATCTGAGGAGTCTAAGGAACCCATGCGCCGTGGTGGCATAGTCAGGTACAAACAATTGAAGGAAATTAGCTTTTCCTTAGAGGCTTTGTAACTGGCATAAATTACGAGGGATACAAAGCTCAAGGATGGCTTGAAATTTCAATGGATCAAGCGTTATACCATCTTTAGACACAATAAAGTGTAGAAGACGGCCGACAGGAACACAAAAGACACACGTTAGCGGGTTGAGGTGGATATTATACTTGCAACATCGAAGAAAGACGGTACGCAGATCATGGAGGAGTTGTGCCCAATGTTTAGAATGTGAATTGAGGTCCTCTAAATAAGCAAGGATAGTATGAGCCAGGTGATGGAAACAGTAAGACATGGCTCATTGAAATGTGGCTCCGGCATTCTTAAGGCCGAACGACATGACCCTATAGGCAAAAGTTCCCCACAGAGTAATAAATGCAGTCTTAAGCTAATCATCATGACTGATAACAATTTGGTTGTATCTGGAGAAACCATCCATGAAGGATAGAACCTCATGCCCCGCACACTCATCAATAATTTGGTAAATAAATGGTGTGGGGAAGTTGTCTTTGGGACAAGATTTGTTTAGGTCACGAAAGTCTTTGCAGACATGGATGGTGCCTTGTTTCTTGAGAATGAGAACCGAGTTGGACACCCAAGTGGTGTATTCAATGGGATAGATAAAACCAGACTGCTTGAGCTTATCGATTTCAGCTTTGAGAACCACTTGTTTGGAAGGATTAATGGGTCTCAACTTCTGATGGACGGGATTGGCATCAGGCGATATATCTATATGATGTTCGACAATGGTGGGATCAAGTCCAGGCATTTATGAATAAGACCAGGTGAAAACATTGCATAATTCCTTGAATATCTTGGTGTAAGCCTCAATTTATTTCAGGGTGCATTGTGTGCCCAAACTAATGTTTTCTTCTATCCCTGGTTTATCAGAAATGTCAATTTTAATGGTAGGAGATATATTGGCCATATTTACTTCTTTGAAAGCATCAGGTGAAGGGATAGTATTTCTAAACCAATTGACTTCATCAGGAATGAAGTATTTAGTTTCCACAGCATACTGGTCATGGTACTGCTGTAGGAGGAAGTACGCACGGTGGTGTATATCATCCCACGGGAAGTCAGGGTTGGTCATCGCTTCCATAATGTCTTCATCATAATGGAAGATGGGGTGACTGGAGGAAGGGAGACCACCTGACGCGTTAGAGCTATCTGACTGATCATCATGTGAAGAAAGGCTCACATGCACAATGTCATGGGGGGTGATAGAAGAGTTAGTAGATAAGGGATCTACCGATGTTGAGCCTAGGGTGATTGCTGAAGGGAGGTCAGGCGAAACAAGAGGGGAAGTATCCAGGGGGGTTTCTTCCATGGGTCTCATGGATGATGATAGGTATAAAATGGTGGCCAAAGACTCCTTCATCTCGACATCAAGAGGGGGAATTTCAATGGGAGTGGGCAGGTCCTCTGGTTCTACTGAAGCAGAATTGGCAAACAAGGGACAAGTGAACTTGTTATACCTGGCCTCGAATTGGCAGACCGCTTCGAAAGATGAGTGGTACTCTTCAAGGTGGGGAAAGAGGTGAGTGTAGTGTTCATGGAAATCACACAAAGCATAGGGGTGATTTGTGCGCAGGATTTTATTTTTGAGACTATATCGGGTATAGTGACATCCACCTCAAGGATATCTGACTCTGGAAACGTTTCATTGACCATGGACTTAATGCGAGGCAACTCTGGAAAGCTATGGGTGGCATGACTGACAACATCACACAAAGCACACTGAAAGGTACACTTTGGAGGCCGAGGAGGATCAGGGTTTGTCAGGGCAACCTTGTCTTTAGGTGCCTCCTTACGAGTTGTGCCCCCTTTACCCGACGGTGTCCCAATAGGAGAAGGTTCCTGTTGAGGTGGTTGAGGCACGGTAGCAGAGGGAGGGGTCATGGGGACCAATTGGATAGAGGTCAAAGCAATATAAGGTTTGGGATGACCAAGAGGGGTAGCGGTTGGGGGATCGATGTACCAGATGAGAATCCATAGGGTTAGGTTAGGAAGGGGTAAGGTGGCCATGACAGGTACCGAAAACACTCCAGGAGGGGGAGCTAGGAACGATATCTAACCGAAGGGGTAATGGCCAGGTGGGACAACTCCAAGATGTTTAAGGCTAGGAGGAACCATGCCAGGAGGGTATAAAGGCTCATGAATACCAGCTGTAGGTGAAGGGCCAGGAGGAGGGGTTCCAGAAGGCTGAGTCGAAGTGCCAGGAGAAGGTTGCAGAGAGCAAGGCTGCTGACTAGCTGAAGTGGGCCAATTGAGGGAGGCCTGAGACAATTGCATCATGTAAACATTCAACAAGATGGGATCAGAGATAGGAGGAGGAAGACCAGGGAAGGACCCAAGAAAAGAGGAGTCTTTGTAGACTTTGGGTGAGAAACTGGTCAAAGGTTCTGTTGTACCTCAAGAAAAAATTCCTTGGTTGTTGTAAGGAATCAGTGCTCGAGACATTCATAAATGTATGTCACAATATTAAGTTATCAGATGGTCTACGTTAAGCACCTTTGGAAATTAATTTTTTATGACCCTCAATGATCTGATATACTGAAAGATTTCACAATGCCATTATACATTGATGTAACTTGAAATGGAAGGAAGAAAGATGGAATGGAAACTAAGAATGATATGTTGGATAACAAAATCTATCACTTTAAATCTTCGAAAGAACTTTATAGAGAGAAAATAGTTGGAGTGAAGGAACGCAAATTAAGGACATTTAAATATTACTTACAAACTGTAAGAAGAGACATGCAGCTACAATACTTCACCTCATTCATAGAAGAATAAACACATAACGAAACTGGAAAGACACATCAACATCAACAAATGCAAGAAACTTGATATTCATTCCTTAACTTTCAGAAAATTCAGTACAATTTATAGTCCTCCAAAGGTCCAAAACCTAGAACCCCTCCAATGTCTTTATCCCTCTCTTTTATTCTCCTCCTAACTTAATTGTTCTCGTGTAACTTACAAAACTAATTATTTTAACAGTTATAAAACTGTTAAATCTCTATAATCATTCTAAAATATGTAATTTACAAATCGTTATTTTGAAAATTACAAAAACCCAAATAAGAGACACTTTTACAAATTTCACAATATAAATATATGGATGTCAGAATTTAAAATTAAAATAATAAATGCATAGGTGTGGATGAATGTTTCAACGGATATAATCCCTCGTGTGAGTCCTTGTGATTGTTTATATGCATTTGCGATCTATTAAAACTATAAACTGCTTACGGAGGCACTTCAGTAGTTTCTAGAAATGAGGATCAGTGATGCCACATTAAAACATAACCGTTGATCACCAAACATTGGTTTAGATCAAACCACTCTGCGGGGACACTACATCTCATAAGTTCCATGCAACTTGTGCTTCCGCATTACCATTGGATCTGGGTTGAATGATCCAAATATCAAATTTCTATGAGATATGGGACAACTTTGACATGTTTGTTTCTCTCTTTTTTTCACACAGAGTCTCATTGAGCTTCGTGATTTCATGAACTCAAATTAAAATATAAACTATACCAGGTTTTATTTAAAAATCATCTGAATTCCAACTGATCATCTGAGAATGAAATTGTCATTATGCAAATCGAATTCCCAAGGAATGAATCAAACCTAGTTTTGCAGAACCTTTATGAAAAAATAGCCTTCGAAGAACTGATGAAATCTCTTAAAGAAATTTGATTTTTTGAACAATTCCTGTGATCATGTCAATTTGGGTTACTCTGCAAAAAACCCATGTCGCGGATTCTTGAAATTGTCCTCCGTTTGACTGAAATTTGAAATCGAAAATCCTGTGCTCGGAATGTCAGCATTTTCTGAGATTTTTTATAAGAAATCTCAAAACCCAAATTATTCGGTAGTGATTGTTTCAATGCCTATTTCATTAATCCAAAATAACTATTTTGGTTTCCCAAAATGCCAAAACCTAATTCAAATCAGGAATGATTGCTCCAAATATCCATTGAATAAATTCCAAACAACTTATTACCTTAACATTGACTATTTCAAAACCTTCTGCGACTGTTTCAAATACCTTATGAACCAACCGATACAAAAACGACCCACTAGGTCTCCGAAAATTCCAAATGCCACTGAATCAATCCAAAAAAACTTACTCAGCTCTCCAATCACTAAGGATTAAATGAACACCAACACCTGCATAAGCTTTCATAATGCAAAAATTAGTCTTACCCTTGCAATGTACTTAAATCACCTAATATTAGATTTCTCAGGCACAGCTCTTCAAATGCCTTTAAAATTTTTTGTTTATCTCAACTATGACTTCATATGTAGAATTGGATATGTATCTTTTCATTATTTCAAGGAACTTTTCCAATACCATTTATTTCGAGCAATTATTTTGTTTTTCTAGGCATCTTTTTATTGATATGCTACAAAACAACATTCTCCAAAATATGATAAGGCATAACATTCCTTCCAGCTTCGCTGACAAGTATTGTTCATAGAAAATGCAAGGGGCTGGATCAATTTATGACTAAAGAAAAGGTAACCTATCCTTAACTAGGGAATTTGTATTTTTAAGTAACTAAAATTTCTTCAATGAAGCATCTTGCTACCCCAGACTTTTTCCACCTCCATGAAGATTTAGACTTTCATGCTTGTACCTTTTAATTTGCTGACATATTAAGCCATGAAGCACATCCAAGACATGAAATGAGGAGAATCGTTGAGCAACATATGTTGAGCTTGTGGTTATCTTCTTGAACGTGTTCCAGTTCTTCTTAAATTTGTAGTAATTGTTCCTCAGCGACCTTGATTTGCTCATAACCTCTCTTGAATTTTAGCTAAGTCGAATTGTGCTACAACATATAGCTCCAATTGGGGACAACGCTTTGGTATCAAAGTGCTGAGAACTTTTAGATCAGTAGCCTTTATTGGGAATGGAGTCAAAACAAAACTGAAGTTGATCTCAATATGAAATATCCCTCAAATCTATCACAGTTTGAACTTCTTCCTTTATTCTTCAAACTAAAAATACCAAACTAGCAATACTGCAAATAAAAACGCTCAACTTCTGAGCTTATTTATGTACAAATCCTATATATATACATGGTTGAGGTTAATCAGGTGAATTCATCCTTCCAATGGCACCAACCCAACATCTGATTGTTAGATTTAATACCTTCATACTGCTAAAATTTAAAAATCAAAACAGGAATGTACCATACAAATTTTCCATATACAAAACTCTGTACATACCCTTGAATAAAATCTTGTTGATGAACGAAGAAATTTTTCATATGCTCAGCCACTTGATCATAGATTTGATGAGACATAACTTCGACTTCCTCCTTTTCTTGAACATTTTGTTGATGTAGACTTCTTTGAACATGGAAGCTTCCTTCACTATTTGACTCCCCAATTTGGAATTGTGTGCGAGGAACTTGATTGCCATTTTCTGCAGGCAGGCACTTAGGCTGAAAAGAGAAATCCAAGGATTGTTCCCCATAATGCTGATTTTCTTCATATAGTGTCAATTCTTGACAAAAATCTTCCTCCTCCTAAAAACATATATGAGAAGCTCTACTAGTTTCCCCTCTATTCACAAAATCATTAGAATTATGAAAATTGTAATTATCTTCCAAGATTTTATCATGTAGTTCGGTTGTTGCTATGAAATTTTGACCATAATCTTCAGACTGTTTAGATTCCTGTGCTTCAACAATTCAGGAATCCTCTGACACTTTTTGAAATTCCTTGTTCACCTCTAGATTTGCATTCCCTTGTAAAGAAATTCCAATGTTTTCTTGACAAGCCCTCTTGCCTTCAACAAAAAATGTTCTTTCAACATGACAGGAAAAATTTCTACAAGCCCACACATTATCTTCGATTTCCTGTGCATAAAGAAACCTCAGTTTCAGAGTGCAAGGCTTTCTCTCCTTGAGATAAAAAACCAAGGCAATAGAAAGAGCCCTCAAATAGTAAACCAAAGCTGTTGCTTCAGGAGGTTGAATTTCTCTTGGCATGCTGAAATAATTTTTTTGAAACCTCCTATTAAACGATTCATTGCTCTGCCTCTGGATAGAATAAAATTCCAAAAGGTGTTTTTCATATGAATTTCGCTTGCCCCAGTATCTAAGAAAGATATCTTGAAAACCTTGCCATGAACTAATTGAACTTGCTTCTAAACACTGGAACCATTGTTGAGCATCCTGCTTTAATGAATGACAAAACATCCTTAAAGCCACGTCTTCATAGATGATTTTTAATTTGTCCAGAAAGTACTCAAATTCCAAGATACGTTGTTGAGCTGAAATATCTTCCTCCTCTCCATAAAAGCTTGGAAAAATTTTGAATCATTTTGAGGGATATTGATGAAGGATTGTGGGCAGCACCAAGGGTTTTAAAATCACCTTGGCTCCAAGCTGTAAAGAAGCGGATTGCTTATGAGGTAAATTTCTATTAGCCAAAAATGATGAATCCTCACCTTTATGCTCAGACATAGTAATGCAATAGTCACCTCTCCTTTCATATTCAGGAGATAAATTTGTGTCAGCATTGATAATACAAGCAGAGGAAAAAATATCTTGCTCCAATAAAGAATGTACTTTTTGGACTTTACAATCTTCTGAGAATACAAAGAAGAAAACAATCTTCTTGATATATAATGGAAAATAGACCACTAAACTGATAGTAAAAAATAGAACCTCCTTTACAAAACTAAAACTATGATAAATGTTTTTTCCATGATGCTTTCTCATTTTCTTTCCAACAAAATTCTTCATCTAATGAAACCTTCATCAGTGGAGTCGCCAGGTGAATAATAAACAACAAAAATTCAAATGTAAATCTTGTTCACCATCAAGAAGAAGGAATTATGAGACCTTCTGCTGCAAGGTATTTGACCTCGTGTGTGGCTTTTTGAAAATGAAAATTCTGTAAAAAGTAAACACAACCGAATATTTCCTCCTCACTGAACAACCAGAGGAAATAGAAAGAAAACCCAGGGAAATGAACTTCGCTTCTTCGCTCCCCGACAACAGCACCAAAAAATGTTGTACCTCAAGAAAAAATTCCTTGGCTGTGGTAAGGAATTAGTGCTCGAGACATTCATAAATGTATGTCACAATATTAAGTTATCAGATGGTCTATGTTAAGCACCTTTGGAAATTATTTTTTTATGACCCTCAATGATATGATATAATGAAAGATTTCACAATTCCATTATCTGTTGATGTAACTTGAAATGGAAGGAATAAAGATGGAATGGAAACTAAGAGTGAAATGCTGGATAATAGAATCTATCACTTTAAATCTCTGAAAGAACTTTATAGAGAGAAAATACTTGGAGTGAAGGAGCACAAATTAAGGGAATTTAACTCTTATTTACAAACTATAAGAAGATACCCATAGCTACAATACTTCACCTCATTCATAGAAGAATAAACACATAACAAAACTGGAAAGATGCATCAACATCAATAGGTTCAAGAAACTTGATCTTCTTTCCTTAACTTTCAGAAAATTCAGTACAATTTATAGTCCTCCAGAGTTCCAAAACCCAGAACCCCTCTAATGTCTTTCTTTCTCTCTTTTATTCTCCTCCTAACTTAACTGTTCTCGTGTTACTTACAAAACTAATTATTTTAACAGTTATAAAACTTTTAAATCTCTTTAATCTTTCTTAAATATGTAAGCTACAAATCATTATTTTGAAAATTACAAAAACCCAAATAGGAGCTACTTTTACAAATTTCGCAATATAAATATATGGATGTCAGAATTTAAAATTAAAATAATAAATGAATAGGCATGGATGAATGTTTCAATGGATATAATCCCTCGTGTGAGTCCTTGTGGTTGTTTATATGCATATTACATCTATTAAAACCATAAACTTCTTACGGAGGCACTTCAGTAGTTTCCAGAAATGAGGATCAATGATGCCACATTACAACATAATCGTCGGTGACCGAACATTGTTTTAGATCAAACCAATCTGCAGGGGCACTACATCTCATAAGTTCCATGCAACTTGTGCTTCTGCATTACCGTTGGATCTGGACCGAATGATCCAAATATCAAATTTCTATGAGATATGGAAAACCTTTGACCTGTTTGTTTCTCTCTTTTTTTCACGCAGAGTCTCATTGACATTTGGGATTTCATGAACTCAAATTACAATATAAACTATACTGGGTTTTATTTAAAAATCCTCTGAATTCCAAGTGATCATATGAGAATGAAATTGTCATTATGCAAATCGAATTCCCAAGGAATGAAGCAAACCCAGTTTTGCAGAATGTTTATGAAAAAATCACCTTTGAATAACTCAAGAAATATCTTAAACCGCTTTGATTTTTTGAACAATTCCTACTATCAAGTCAATTGGGGTTACTCTGCAAAACACCCATGTCGCGGATTCTTGAAATTGTCCTTTGTTTTACCAAAATTTGAAATCTAAAATCCTGTGCTCAGAATGTTAGTGTTTTCTGAGATTTTTTATAAGAAATATCAAAACCCAGATTATTCGGCAGTGATTGTTTCAATGCCCAGTTAATTAATCCAAAATAACTATTTGGGTTTCCCAAAATGCCAACACCTAATTCAAATCAGGAATGACTACTCCAAATATCCATTGAATAAATTCCAAACAAGTTATTACCTTAACATTGACTATTTCAAAACATTCTGCAACTGTTTCAAATACCTTATGAACAAACCGATACAAAAATGACCCACTAGGTCTCCCAAAATTCCAAATGCCACTGAATCAATCCAAAAAAACCTATTCAACTCTCCAATCACTGAGGACTAAATGTACACTAACACCTGCATAAGCTTTCATAATGAAAAAATTACTCTTACCCTTGCAATGTACTTAAATCACCTAATAACAGATTTCTCAGGCACAGTTCTTCAAATTCCTTTAAAACATTTTGTTTATCTCAACCATGACTTCATATGTAGAATTGGATAAGCATGTTTTCATTCTTTCAGGGAACTTTTCCAATACCATTTATTTCGAGCAATTATTTTGTTTTTCTAGGCGTTTTTTTCTTGATATGTTGTAGAACAACATTCTCCAAAATATGATAAGGCATAATATTCCTTCCAGCTTTGATCACAAGTATCGTTCATAGAAAATGCAAGGGTTTGGATCAATTTGTGACTGAAGAAAAGGTAACCTGTCCTCAAAAAGGGAATTTGTATTTTTATGTAACTAAAATTTCATCAATGAAGCATCTCCCTACCTTGGAATTTTTCCACCTCCATGAGGATTCAGACTTTCATGATTGTACCTTTTAATTTGCTGACATATTGAGCCATGAAACACATCCAAGACATGAAACGAGGAAGATCGTTGAGCAACATATGTTGAGCTTGTGGTTATCTTCTTGAACGTGTTCCAGTTCTTCTTAAATTTGTAATAATTGTTCCTTAGCAACCTTGATTTTCTCAGAACCTCTCTTAGCTTTTAGCTGAGTCAAATTGCGCTACAATAGGTTCGATAGTTTTCTTATCCTCCATTGAAGATATGATGGACTAAGGGGAATTATGAGACTTCAGTTTGTAATATGTCAACTGGTCAATGGTGACTATCTTTCCGTTATGAGGAAAGGACATCTTGCGGTGAACTGCAGATGATACAACCGACATCGCATAGGTGTAGCTACAACCCAATAGAATGTTGTAATCTAAGGGGGCATCAATGACTTCTACATTAACAAAAATAGTCTTGCCCGCAAGAGTAATGGGACAATTGTGGAACATGCCAATGGGATTGGAGGAGTGGCCATCCCCCGCTCAGAGGGTGATAGTGAAAGGGTCCAACTAATGTGATATGAGTTGCTTCCAAACTGAAGCAGACTTCACACAGATGGATGCCCCCTCATCAATGATACAACAGGAGACGTTGGCATTCCGGATATTGACGGGGATTTGGAAGGCAACGGAAGCATGAAGGGGAGAATGTTCTAACCAGTAACCATCGAAGATGATAAAATTATCATCTAAAGGATTTACAGTTCCCATGGTAGTTAGTAGATATTTTCATTGTGAAGGGCACAACTGGAAGAGTTCCAGTGTTGAGATGGCAACAAGAGATTGTGCCAAATCATCTACTATACTATACGAATGGGAAGATTTACCAGAAGCAACATTTCGGTGAAATGGTCCCTTGGGGATCTTGGTATGAACCTCCACCTTAGGCTGAGGGATCTGTAAAGGACCATTGGTTGTTGAAATAGGATTTTTAGAACCTGAAGAAGGGGGCTCGGGGACATACGTAGTAGGAGGCTTGTTGTACTAACGGGACCAAGTATGAAGGTCTAGGTCAACGGTAATGGGTTGGTCAAAGTTCATCATGAGAATTTGGTAATCGGACATACCAGATGGAGGTTGAGTGGCCGCCTAACCTTCAAGTGGTTAGGTAGCCACAAATCCTTGCTGAGGGAAAGGATTGGTAAACACAGTCGGCTGGATAAGTGCAACATTGGGACTAACCAAAGTGGAGGCTTGTTGTCCACGTGATGCTGCTTGAATCTCCGACATATGATGCATTTTTTGTAAAAGAGGACAATCGTGGGTGTAATGAACATAGACACCACAACAAGAACAAGGCTTGTTCATGCGAACAGTCTTGTCCTACTTGGGCTGAGTGCCCTGTTATCGATTAGTAGTTTTAGGTGCATTCCCCTGATGATTGGGTCCTGGATTACTGGGGATATATTGATTTCGGGTGCCTTTCCTCTTCTTTTTTGAAGTAGGAAGATTAGTCCCACCCTGTTGTGCATATACTTGCCCCTGGGGGGCAGTGCCTACTACTGCGGGGGTTGAGAAGGCAAGAGAGGCAGGGGTGATAATGCTAAAGGAGCTAGAGCACTAGGCTGCGGATACTGATAATAAGGAGGTTGGGTAACATTATGGTAAATAGGTTGGGCAAAAGGAGGAGGCATGTTGTATCCTAGATACATGCTATTAGGAGGGGGAAAAGTGTTGGAGGTGTTGGCCCCTCCCTGAGGGAAACCATAGCCCATGAAAGGCTAAGCATATGGATGAGAAAGAGATCCAATGATACCGTCGACGACATGGGATTCCCCCAGTGCGTTGGCACCATCGGGTCTAGGGAGATTAGGTAAAATGGTATAAACATAACCAGGATGAGCGTAGATCAGTTCATATTTTAATGCAATCTAAAGAGCATCTTCTTCAATTTGAGGGAAATTCGATGCAACATCTTTACTGATAGTAGGCAAAAGAGATCTAAGGAACCAATCCATGTATACACGATCTTCGAAGGTAGGGGATCGACATAAGCTATTTCTTCTCCACCATTCCTGGACATGTTCAGATAGGTGGGTCATAGAAGATTGACGGAAAGAGGTCAAAAGTTCGGTACTAGTGTCATAACAAAGGGGCAGCTGGAAATAAGATAGAAAATCCTTGGCAAGAGTCGCAGAGGTGGTATGAGAGGAGGAGGCATGTTCAACATACCACTTAGAAGCTTCACCAGTAAGTGTACGTTGGAACAACCTAAGACAGACAGAGTCATTGGTGATGGAGTGAGACGAACACCACATGTGGAAAGATCGAACATGGTTTGTAGGATATTCTCCAGCAAGACCTTCAAACTTGGTGTTGGTGAGGTAAATCCCCTCTGCGGACAGAGGCAATCCCACTAACCCTAGGGTGGGTATAGCCATAAACGAAACCTGCTATGACATCAATTCCTAGCTAAGAATGGACAAAGACTTGGTAGATCACCTACCTTAGGTCCTGCACTGTTTTTTCATCCAGAAGAATAGCTACCTCCCGCTCTCGATTCAGCAGATCACGACCCGCTCATTCTCACACCTGGATACGTGCACATACACAAGAGACGAATACAATACACAACATGCTATTTCGCATTACTAACCATCAGTCAGTCGAAGAAGACTAAATCACATGCATTAAATAAACATAAAATACAGATGGAAACAATATCATAGTCGAGTATATTAAATTAAAGAAGGAAGAGTACAATCGGTGCGTCGATGTTGTGATCTCCTCTAGCAGGGTTCCAGCAGAGCACATCTCACAAGCTCATCGGGAATTCATACGAGGCTCTCTCTACGGGATCCTCCTTGGTTCAACCTTCTCTATAATGATTACTCGGCTATAATGTCTCTTCTCCAAGCTCAGCTTCTTGGTTATATGTTCAGCTACAGTTTCAGCCATTGTTTTCGCTAGCTGATGTAAAGGGAAAAGGCTTGTTTATATAGAGGGAGAAGGAGAAGTTAGGATCCCTATAATCATGGGGGGAGTCCTATCCTCTTAGAATGTTCCATCGACCATTTCCTAAAGGTAGATATTCGTGTTTTATCGAGTTTAACCACTTGCAATGAGTCATTCCCGAGGTGGTTAAAGGAAACTTACGCCTCCAATTTGTTAAAAAAAATTCCAAAACAGGTTGGCGGGGGTACAACACAGGGACAGAGCGCCAGCTGGTGTGACCTCTAATGTATATTTTCCCCATTGGCACGAGGGATGAACTGGATACATGCACCAATGCCAAAACATGGGTTTTTGGGTGCTTTCTGAGGAAATTTTTAATAGGAGAAATCATATACTTGTGTAGAACGATGCAAAGAAAGTATTTGCAGAGTATGACATTGCTGACAGGTCATGGGAAAGACCCTCCAATGTGTGGGGCAAGGGATTTTAGGGACGGTGAAAAATTGTTGTGTAACAGATGCCCCCTAAATCATGAGGGTCGAGAGAGAGTGAGGGGTGAAATTATTTATGAGAATGTGTTCAACCAAAACACTGTCGTCGGAAAACCTGCAAGTACGAATACAACTGATATATTTGATACATGACATGTGGTATGGGCGCAACCATCCATAATATAGTACAAAAATAATGAGATCCTAGGTATGGACACAACCATCCAACAGTAGGGATCAATAAATAGACTCAGGTATGGTCGTAGCCATCCAATCAAAAGAGTCACAATAAGTCATGATAATTCACAAAGAATCCGCAGCCTAGATTTCATTAGACAAAAATCAGGGTCTTGCACTCCATCTCAACCCGAACATAGTACAAATTCGAGCATGTGAATATGTGAGCTGAAATCCAACATGCAAGAACATCATTTGATTACCAGCTAATGATGAAAGCTGTTAATGGACAGATGCGAGAGAAACCACCAATAATGGCAATGGATCTCAAGGTACAAAAGGTACAATCCACGACATGCGAACAATGATATGACGTCGAACACTCAGAGAGTCAATCGATCGAAGGCCAACGATGTGGACCTTACGTCAAGTACGAAGAACCTACCATTGAGGCATGCAGGCTCCAAGGTACCTGAAGGGAGTCTCTAGACCAGCTTCCTGGATAATGAGCTGGAGTTGACAGGAAGGGACCTTGATCGAAGGTGGACCATACTGTTTCCCACATCATCGACACGAGACAGAGGGATATGATGTTTGTGAATCAAGACCAACAGAGAATTAGAGGGAGGTTGAAAACCGTAGAGGTAAACTTCTCTTGAACATATCGGATCTGAGGTAAACTTCTCTTGAACAGTATTTGACATCAAGGGATCTGAGGTCATGGTGACGTGGAAAAGAGCAGATGAGCGGTCAAAAGAGATTACCCAAACCCATGGAAGCAAGAAGATAACGAGATGAGATGTCGCCAACCCGATATGAATGCATACAAGTGCCATGTTCAAGAGCGACATACTGCCAACACGACTATGATTTTGGTTCCATTTTTCCCCACCATTTCTGGCGAGTACCCTAATTATTTTTGAAAACAAGCTTGAAGGGGATATCATGTGCTTGCGATGTAAGTTTGTGATTTGGACAAATCCAACCTAGTACATGTTACGAGCCCTAGGAAGGAGGAACTCAATTAACTTCATGAAAACGGAGTCTGATGTCATCAGGTTTTAACGAGTCTGAAAAAGGAAGAACTTGACATCTTTTCATATTTAGAGAGTTTGAAAAGAAGGCGGAAAAGAAAACTCCAGCAGTCCCTTTTCGTAGGTAGTCTCACAGATTCAAAAAGGTAGAAAACAATATCTGAGAGAACCTCCTAGTCGCAATAGGCTAGGGTATTCCTTTTTGATAAATAATCTATCCCAGCCCAAAAAAGGGGTAAACATATACTGGGTAGATATCATTTCGTAGCCAATTTAACAAGATCAAAACGATAAGAAACTTGGAAATATTTTCAGTTTTAGAGAGTTAGAAAATAGCTGAAAGATGACTCCTCCTTGAGGAATGAGTGGTATTAAGGGTAGCTATTGGTTTCGATAAGGGTGGAACTGCTCATAACAAGTAAAGGTTAAGAGACTGGCTAACAAGACCACTCATCACAACGGTTCCTCATGAATGGGTGGAACAACCAAGTGAAAGTATATGATCGCCTAGGCGGATAGTGACGATGGAGTGAGAACACCAAGGCTCATCTGGAAAAATAGGCTGATAAAATGGAAATCACAAGAGGTAAAATGGGAATGGTTTCATTTTTACACAAGCTTGAAATCATGGGAAACACTGCTTGAAGTTGGTTTCATTTTTACACAAGCTTGAAACAAAGATAATCTATGCTTGAAACCGGTTTCATTTTTACACAAGATTGAAATGGAAATAAACTATGCTTGAAAAAGTAAGCATGCCCCCAGCATGGTGACTCAATTCGAGATACATGCCCCCCCAAGCTTCAGTCCATATGAAATGGAGTGAAGGTTCAAAATACGAGAGTAAGAGAAAGACTCGACTGAGATTTTATGAGATCTAGCAGAACTCGAATTGAACGAGAACATGTTTCATTGTTTTAATGAGGTTGAAACATTAAAAGAACTGTCCTCAACACCTTGTTTCATTTTTTAAGGAGCTTGACACAAGAAAATGAACTATGCTCCAACCACTTTGTTTCATTTTTTAAGGATCTTGACACAAGAAAACGAACTATGCTCCAACCAATTTGTTTCATTTTTTAAGGAGCTTGACACAATAAAATGAACTATGCTCTGACGAAAATTCATGATGAACAAGAAGTCATATATTCCAAGGGGTTCGCCTCCGGTGGGAGAACAATATCTTGAAAATCAAGACCCAATGCCCCCAGCACATGATGCACAATGGCACTATCACTAATTTCAGGCACGAGATAGCTAGCCACATAATTAACCTGTGGTGGGGAATATACAACCGGTGGATAAAGACCCGGAAGGGACGATGGTGGACCAAATGTCACGTCAGGACCAAGTAATGAAAGTTGATCAATGGTCAGGATCCGACCTTTGTGCGGGAAATAAATCACACGAAAGAGGGAGGAGACAACTTTCCCCATGACATAAGTATAGTTGCGCCCCAAGAGAAAATTAAAATCCAAGGGGCCTGGAACAACCATCACGTCCATATGGATGGTTTTCCCTCCCAAAGTAACAGGAAACTTCAGAAGGATCCCTAACAGTTGACTAGTTCCTCTGTTAAAAGCCAACAGATTCTTGGTAATAGGCATAAGTTGTCGAGAACCAAAAGCTTTCCAAGTAGCTGAAGACATAATACTAGCATATGCACCTTCATTTATGATGGTGTTGGGTACGACCACATCAAAGGTTTGTACGTGATCTCAAAAGGCACATAAGACGGAAGGCAGTATCCGGCAAATCGACTCCAATCAAAGGAAGCGACCAAAATACTTGGGGGGATACCAAAGAACTGAGATGGTTGTCCCCTGGTGTTACCGGAGTAAGAGGAGCACTCTCCTGGACCTCCATCATGGGAGTAGGAGGAGCATATTCTTGCATCACAGGGACGGACGAATATTTCACCGAGTCTGAGGAATCTGAAGAAACAAGAAGAACATGATGGGGATGAGATCGACTCTCAATGGAAAAGACTTGATGAATCACCGATGCGTTCATATCGACTGATCCCATGACCAACGGTTGGTCGGGAGCAGATTCCTGAATTTTAATTTCCGAGGGAGCGGGATTGACGAAGGATGACTCTTGACCGATCGTTGAATTAGCTAGCGGAGGACTCAAAGAATGTTTCTGGTAACCAGCAGAAAGGTAGGGTGCAGAAACAGTAGAGTTATCCAACACTCTCTTGGCTTCATCCATGTATCGAAAAAGGTGAATGGGGTGATGCTCTTCACAGAATTTACAGGGATTGGTAATCTTACCCTGTTTTCTATGAGCCTTATCATAGCTAGTCAAATATGTGCCAATAATATGACTTCCAGAAGCCAAAGGAAATGGTGAGCGGCTGTCGGACCATGCTTCAAGTACCTTGGTAATACTAGGGTAGTCTCGAAGCAAACAATTACCTTTGCAAAGCATGCAAGGGAATTTGACTTTCCGTGGAAGCGTGGATGGTTCTACAAGGGAAAAATTCTTAGGCGAAATAACTGTAGTATAAGCCTCTTGCTTATCTGACTTCTTATTCTTCGTCTTCTTCTTCTTCTTCTTCTTAGCCACCTAGTTACTAAAGCCCATACTTTCACCAGGAGAAGTAGAAGAGGAGGACGAAGAAATAGGCGAAGAAGGGAGAGGTCCACCTTAGAAGCAACATGATGTTATTCAGGTGGAGGAGATGGTTGTACGGTGGATGGAACACTCGGGACCACCAAGGTTGAAAATAACCATACGGGCAATCCAACAGTTAAACCAAGCGGGGACAATGTTTTCATATAAGGAGCACCAACATTTGCGAAAAGATCAGGACATAAGGTGGGGGTTCCCTTCGGAAGGATTCTGGGTTAGTGAAAATACGGAATTGTTGCCATAAAAAAACGAACTTTTAAAACGCTTACCTAAGGAAACTAACTTCCCCAACTAGGAATATTTTGTGAGTGGTTAATTTTTTAAGACATTGAAAAATAAAATTCTACCGTTTCATATTTTAGAGTCGAAGTTTTTAGAGTCGAAGTAGGAAAAAGGTGACTCTTATCCTTTCAAGTTGAAACGAGCATGAAAGGACAAGTGCTCGATGATATTTTCAATTTTATGGAGTCTGTAAAGATCAAAAATGACTGCTCAGGTAGTCTAGGTAAAAGGGTGTACCAGGTTCCCGTGAACTTCCATATACACCTTGGTTATGAAATGAAAGAAAAATAAACCAAGGACTTGAAATATGTGCAAGTAGTCTCCCCGAATGCTGTGTTCAGTGTATCACGGTTATGAGGCAACATACTCGGCTTCCTATGGATAAAAGGATTGCAACCTATAAGGGTCTCCCTTTATATACTCGATAGTACGGTGAGCACAAGTTCGTACTAGCGTTGTCTGAAGCTAGATGGCGAGCGACAGCTGCTAGGTTTTAAGACGCCAGAACATGTCTCTAACTTAGACCACTAAATGTTTCGTTAAGTTTCAATGTTGCCTTAGGTTAATTGAATAAATTTTAAGTTGATCAATTCCAAGGTCCTACCAAATGTTGGATCTCACAAATTCCTGAATGCAAGCTACATGCCATAAAATACAATTTCGTTCAATGAAGAGCTATCTATGAGAAGGTTAGGAATTTCAAGTGATAGCAAATAATGAGAACACACAGAATTATTTACCATAGAACCTGATGCAAACTAATAAGAACGAAAAATCTTTCCTAGAATGCCAAATACAAGTTATGCAAAAGATTTTTCAATTCTACAATGCAAAAAAAACGAATGCAAGCACAATATATATATATATATATATATATATATATATATATATTCAATGTAATAGAACAAATAGTGCACTAAATAACATGAAAAATGAATCTTCACACTAGTTCGAGAATGCCAATGCAAGAGTCAAAACAAGGCAACTCAAAAGAAAATAAGACAAAAACTCAAACCAATGTCACAATCTATCAAATCGAAGAAAGATGTCAAAAGCAAGATATACAAGCAATATGAGCTATACTTGGAGTGATAGGAAAGAAAGCCCAGATAAGAAAACCAAGCTCCTCCAAGACTCATTTCACCAAAATCAACCACTCAAAACGGATCCAGGGAGCTGAATGAAATCAAGCAACTAACGAAAGTGACTTCGAAACAAGAGACCTAAGCTCCAACAGGAGGCTCAACATACGAAAGCACTAGAAAGCCATAAAGCCAGAATGATGAAAGAGATGGACAAACAACTGAAGGGATAAGGCTGATCACAGTCACAAACAAACCCAAAGCACTCAAAAAAAGTGAAGAAAACACCCAGAGACACCAGGATGGACCAAAAATCCCAAAACAAGGAAAACCCTAGCACCTACAGGAATTGGCACGACTGTCTGGCTACAATCCGTGCCAGCCAAGGGATGGCGCGGGTGATAAACTAGCAACTCGCACCAGTGGGTGTGACAGTCAGGCTGGAAACTGCGCTAATCAAGCCAACTATGAAAAGATGAAAATTTGGAAAAACAGAGGTCAAAACTAATACTCTGGGGCCGAAAAGAGGCCTAAGACTCAACAAAACAATCCAGAAAGGCAGTCTACACAAGAAAAGACCAAGAAGAAGATCTAATAGACAAAAGGAAAACTCGCACTGATCCCCAATAGAGTCACCAATTTGTTGGTGAGGTAAATCCCCTCTACGGATAGAGGCGATCTCACTAGCCCTAAGGTGGGTATAGCCACAAACGAAACATGCTATGACATCAATTCATAGCTAAGAATGGATAAAGACTCGGCAGATCACCTACCTTAGCTCCCGCGCTGTTATGTCATCATGAAGAATAGCTGCCTCCTGCTCCCGATTTGGTAGATCACAACCCACATGTTCTCACACTTGGATACCTGCACATGACGAAGATGATACACAACATACTATTTCGCATTCCTAACTATCAGTCAGTCGAAGAAGACTAAATCACATGCATTAAATAATCATAACACAGAGATGGAAACAATATCATAGTCGAGTATATTAAATTAAAGAAGGAAGAGTACAACTTGCGCTTCGGCGTTGCGATCTCCTCCAGCAGGTTTCTAGCGGAGAATGTCTCACAAGCTTGGTGGGAATTCAGACGGGGCTCTCTCTACGGGATCCTCCTTGGTTCGACCTTCTCTATAATGATTACTCAGCTATAATGTCTCTTCTCCAAGCTCAGCTTCTTAGCTATATGTTCAGCTATTGTTTAAGCCATTGTTTCCGCTAGCTGATGTAAAGGGAGAAGGCTTGTTTATATAGAGGGAGAAGGAGAAGCTAGGATCCCTATAATCATGGGGGGAGTCCTATCCTATTATAATGTTCCATCAACCATTTCCTAAAGGTAGAGATATGTGGTTTATCGAGTTTAACCACTTGCATTGAGTCATTCCCAAGGTGGTTAAAGGAAAATTCTGCCTCCAATTTGTTAAAAAACACATCAAAATAGATTTGGCGTGGTTATCTCGCACGACATTACAAGGATTATGAGCCTCTAGTGTATATTTTTCCCATTGGTGTGAGGGATGAACTGGCTACCCACACCAATGCCGAAACATGGGTTTTTGGGTGATTTCTGAGGAAATGTTCAACAGGAGAAATCATATCCTTATGCCGAAGGATGCAAAGAAAGTATTTGCACAGTATGACACTTCTCACAGGTCATGGGAAAGACCCTCCAATATGCGAGGCGAGGGATTGCAGGGAGGGTGACACATTGCTATGTAACACTTGGGGATGTCGGAAGGGAGGTTGGTTGGCATAGAAGGCCAACTAGCATCATGATGTATGGGGTCATTGATTAATTTGTTAAAATCGGGAAGACTGAGGCCTGCCATATAGGGGAGCAATGGAGCAGTCGAGATAGTTCCTGTTGTGGTCTCGTTAGTGGTATTCCCAGCGTTAGGTCCTGAACCAGACATGGTGAAGGTGACAAAGGGAGAAGTGGGGAAGGAACCAGAAGGGGAACCCAATGAAATAGAAGAGGAGCCAGAATGCAGACTCGGTGGAGGATTAATTTGGATCCTACGTGGAGGAGTAAGTCTTCCTACCAGAAACTAAGGATGAAGGCCAAGAAGGCTCTATAATAAATGCCTTGGTGGTGCAATGATGAAATCACAAACACGACACAAAGAGAAGAGAGACCAACAAGGGCAAGGAGGTGCAAGATCAAATGATTACAATGTCGAAACAAGGTAGAAAGGTTTAGGATCAATTGATTACAATGTTATAGTCTTTTCCTGGTGGTGTTAACCAGGCTCTTCTTCACTTAGGGTGTGTGTGTTAAGTGTGTAAATTTTAATTTTTAAACCCAAATGTTTATAGAGAAAAATAAAAAGTGTTTTGTATAACTGTAAACAAATCTGCAGATAACAGTAAATGAAACTCAATATAATAGAAAATAAACAACTAATTATGAATTAATCTAAACCCAAGGAGGTGGGCCTCTCAACAACTAATCTGAAGGTGGGAAAAAATATAATCAAAACACACAAAAATAGCCAATGGATTTGAAGTCAAGAGGGAAAATTATCTAAAGGTCAGATCTGTTGGAAATAGGTGCAGAAAACAACAAAAAACCAGAGCGAAAAATGTTGCAAATGAGGTGGTGAAAGGCTACAACCTGGAGGGAAGTGGAGGAGACCCTAGAGAAAGACGCAAAAAAAACTAAAAATAGGTGTTTTGGATGGATGAATAACCAATCTGAAATGGATCTGAAGGTAAGGGATCAAATCTGAAAAAATCGCTGAACACACTAAAATTTCAGACGACTTGCATCAGCTAAAATTCTTCCTAGAAAGGAGGAGGGTGTTGAATCCCTAGGGGGCTAGGTTCCCACTTTTATGAGTAAAACAGAGCAAGTACAGGTCCAAAACAGGTGGAGACAGAGGTCATACAACCCTGAACAAAGGCCTAGACAAACCCAGAAAAATCTTAGAAAAAATCCCGCAAAAAGTTCAGGTCGCAGTTTTTGGCATGTTTTCTATAGAGGTCGCAGGTTTTGGCCTCTTTTCTACGCCCTGGAGGTTCAAGTCGCAGGTTTTGGCCCAAAAAGTGTGACCTGCACTTCCGGCACTCTCGGCAGCAGGTTTCAGAAAATTTTGTCGTCTCAGATGTGCCTGATGCCTGTCACCTGCGCAATAGGTTCGAAAACACACAAAAGTTATAATTTTTAATGTTTTAGGGTTTTATAGGTTAAAAAAAACATCAAGAAAAAAAAAAGAAGTTGAAGAGAAATCTTAGGGTTTGAAGTAGCTAGTCATGTAGGGATCTGAAAAATGACAGAGGTCGTAATCGTAAACCCTTATGGAGTTGTTAGTTGTTAGTATGAATCTTAATCACAAGCATACGAAAAAATCTCACTTTAGCTGTGCATATCAAACAACCCTAACAACAAATATGGTTGTCAATTTCTTTATATCTGCAGTTATTTGACCAAGATAAATGCTACAAAATCTAGATCTATGTAGTAAAAGACATTAAGCAGTAAATAAAAGAAAGAGTTGCTCCATGCATCGAATGGAGAAGACAATAATATTTTTAAAGATTTTTTGTATTTTTGACACCTAGGAAGGGAACATAGAAATATGTTACCAACCCTCCTCAATGAGATGGGTTATTTTAAGTCCTTAGCACTTCAGATCTAAAATCTCTCTCTCTTGATGGTGTAGAAAACCCAGACAAACTCAAAGGGAGCTCTCAAGAAAAATGATATCAAAATATGACAATGATGGAGGACCAAAGTCACACCAAAGAAGGAAGGAAGAGTACAACCGGTGCGTCGATGTTGTGATCTCCTCTAGAAGGGTTCCAGCGGAGCACATCTCACAAGCTCATCGGGAATTCATACGGGGCTCTCTCTACGGGATCCTCCTTGGTTCAACCTTCTCTATAATAATTACTCGGCTATAATGTCTCTTCTCCAAGCTCAACTTCTTGGCTATATGTTCAGCTACTGTTTCAGCCATTGTTTCCACTAGCTGATGTAAAGGGAAAAGGCTTGTTTATATAGAGGGAGAAGGAGAAGTTAGGATCCCTATAATCATGGGAGGAGCCCTATCCTCTTAGAATGTTCCATCGACCATTTCCTAAAGGTAGAGATTCATGTTTTATCGAGTTTAACCACTTGCAATGAGTCATTCCCGAGGTGGTTAAAGGAAACTTACGCCTCCAATTTGTTAAAAAACATTCCAAAACAGGTTGGCGGGGGTACAACACAGGGACAGAGCGCCAGCTGGTGTGACCTCTAATGTATATTTTCCCCATTGGCGCGAGGGATGAACTGGATACCTGCACCAATGCCAAAACATGGGTTTTTGGGTGCTTTCTGAGGAAATGTTTAATAGGAGAAATCATATACTTGTGTAGAACGATGCAAAGAAAGTATTTGCAGAGTATGACATTGCTGACAGGTCATGGGAAAGACCCTCCAATGTGCGGGGCAAGGGATTCTAGGGACGGTGAAAAATTGTTGTGTAACAGATGCCCCCTAAATCATGAGGTTCGAGAGAGAGGGAGGGGTGAAATGCTTTATGAGAATGTGTTCAACCAAAACACTGTCGTCAGAAAACCTGCAAGTACGAATACAACTGATATATTTGATACATGACATGTGGTATGGGCGCAACCATCCATAATATAGTACAAAAATAATGAGATCCTAGGTATGGACACAACCATCCAACAGTAGGGATCAATAAATATACTCACGTATGGTCGTAGCCATCTAATCAAAAGAGTCACAATAAGTCATGATAATTCACAAAGAATCCACAGCCTAGATTTCATTAGACAAAAATCAGGGTCTTGCACTCCATCTCAACCCGAACATAGTACAAATTTGAGCATGTGAATATGTGAGCTGAAATCCAACATGCTAGAACATCATTTGATTACCATCTAATGATGAAAGCTGTTAACAGACAGATGCGAGAGAAACCACCAATAATGGCAATGGCTCTCAAGGTACAAAAGGTACAATCCATGACATGTGAACAGTGATATGACGTCGAACACTCGCAGAGTCAATCGATCGAAGGCCAACGATGTGGACCTTACGTCAAGTACGAAGAACCTACCATTGAGGCATGCAGGCTCCAAGGTACCTGAAGGGAGTCTCTAGACCAGCTTCCTGGATAATGAGCTGGAGTTGACAGGAAGGGACCTTGATCGAAGGTGGACCATACTGTTTCCCACATCATCGACACGAGACAGAGGGATATGATGTTTGTGAATCAAGACCAACAGAGAATTAGAGGGAGGTTGAAAACCGTAGAGGTAAACTTCTCTTGAACATATCGTATCTGAGGTAAACTTCTCTCGAACAGTATTTGACATCAAGGGATCTGAGGTCATGGTGACGTGGAAAAGAGCAGATGAGCAGTCAAAAGAGATTACCCAAACCCATGGAAGCAAGAAGATAACGAGATGAGATGTCGCCAACCCGATACGAATGCATACAAGTGCCATGTTCAAGAGCGACATACTACCAACACGACTATGATTTTGGTTCCATTTTTCCCCACCATTTCTCGCGAGTTCCCTACTTATTTTTGAAAACAAGCTTGAAGGGGATAGCATGTGCTTGCGATGTAAGTTTGTGATTTGGAAAAATCCAACCTAGTACATGTTACGAGCCCTAGGAAGGAGGAACTCAACTAACTTCATGAAAACGGAGTCTGATGTCATCAGGTTTTAACGAGTCTGAAAAAGGAAGAACTTGACATCTTTTCATATTTAGAGAGTTTGGAAAGAAGGCAGAAAAGAAAACTCCAGCAGTCCCTTTTCGTAGGTAGTCTCACAGATTCAAAAAGGTAGAAAACAATATCTGAGAGAACCTCCTAGTCGCAATAGGCTAGGGTATTCCTTTTTCATAAATAATCTATCCCAGCCCAAAAAAGGGGTAAACATATACTGGGTAGATATCATTTCGCAACCAATTTAACAAGATCAAAACGATAAGAAACTTGGCAATATTTTCAGTTTTAGAGAGTTATAAAATAGCTGAAAGATGACTCCTCCTTGAGGAATGAGTGGTATTAAGGGTAGCTATTTCGGTAAGGGTGGAACTGCTCATAACAAGTAAAGGTTAAGAGACTGGGTAACAAGACCACTCATCGCAGCGGTTCCTCATGAATGGGTGAAAAAACCAAGTGAAAGTATATGATCGCCTAGGCAGATAGTGACGATGGAGTGAGAACACCAAGGCTCATTTGGCAAAATAGGATGATAAAATGGCAATCACAAGAGGTAAAATGGGAATGGTTTCATTTTTACACAAGCTTGAAATCATGGGAAACTCTGCTTGAAGTTGGTTTCATTTTTACACAAGCTTGAAACAAAGATAAACTATGCTTGAAACTGGTTTCATTTTTGCACAAGATTGAAATGGAAATAAACTATGCTTGAAAAATTAAGCATGCCCCCAGCATGGTGACTCAATTCGAGATACATGCCCCCCCAAGCTTCAGTCCATATGAAATGGAGTGAAGGTTCAAAATACGAGAGTAAGAGAAAGACTCGACTGAGATTTTATGAGATCTAGCAGAACTCGAATTGAACAAGAACATGTTTCATTGTTTTAATGAGGTTGACACATTAAAAGAACTGTCCTCAACACCTTGTTTCATTTTTTAAGGAGCTTGACACAAGAAAACGAACTATGCTCCAACCACTTTGTTTCATTTTTTAAGGATCTTGACACAAGAAAACGAACTATGCTCCAACCAATTTGTTTCATTTTTTAAGGGCTTGACTGTGGAAATGAACTATGCTCAGAAGCGAAAATTCATGATGAACGAAGTCATATATTCCAAGGGGTTCGCCTCAGGTGGGAGAACAATATCTTGAAAATCAAGACCCAATGCTGACACATGATGCACAATGGCACTATCACTAATTTCGAGGCCTTTTGAGATAGCTAATACATAATTAACACGTGGTGGGGAATATACAACCGGTGGATAAATAATCGGAAGGGACGATGGGGACCAAGTATCGTCAGGACCAAATAATGAAAGCTGATTGATAGAAATTGGAATACTGTCTGGGAAATAAATCACACGAAAGAGGGAGGAGACAACTTCCCCCATGACATAAGTATAGTTGCGCCCCAAGAGAAAATTAAAATCCAAGGGGGCCTGGAACAACCATCACGTCCATATGGATGGTTTTCCCTCCCAAAGTAACAGGCAACTTCAGAAGGATCTCTAACGGTTGACTAGTTCCTCTGTTAAAAGCCAACAGATTCTTGGTAATAGGCATAAGTTGTCGAGAACCAAAAGCTTTCCAAGTAGCTGAAGACATAATACTAACATATGCACCTTCATTTATTATGGTGTTGTGTACGACCACATCAAAGGTTTGTATGTGATCTCAAAAGGCAGATAAAACGGAAGGCAGTATTCGGCAAATCGACTCCAATCAAAGGAAGCGACCAAAATACTTGGGGGGATACCATAGAACTAATATGGTTTTCCCCTGGTGTTACTGGAGTAAGAGGAGCACTCTCCTGGACCTCCATCATGGGAGTAGGAGGAGCATATTCTTGCATCACAGGGACGGACGAATATTTCACCAAGTCTGAGGAATCTGAAGAAACAAGAAGAACATGATGGGGATGAGATCGACTCTCAATGGAAAAGACTTGATGAATCACCGATGCGGTCATATCGACTAATCCCATGACCAACGGTTGGTCGGGAGCAGATTCCTGAATTTTAATTTCCGAGGGAGCGGGATTGACCAAGGATGACTCTTGACCGATCGTGGAATTAGCTAGCGAAGGACTCAAAGAATGTTTCTGGTAACCAGCAGAAAGGTAGGGTGCAGAAATAGTAGAGTTATCCAACACTCTCTGGGCTTCATGCATGTATCGAAAAAGGTGAATGGGGTGATTCTCTTCACAGAATTTACAGGGATTGGTAATCTTGCCCTGTTTTCTATGAGCCTTATCATAGCTAGTCAAATATGTGCCAATAATATGACTTCCAGAAGCCAAAGGAAATGGTGGGCGGCCGTCGGACCATGCTTCAAGTACCTTGGTAATACCAGGGTAGTCTCGAAGCAAACAGTTACCTTTGCAAAGCATGCAAGGGAATTTGACTTTCCGTGGAAGCGTGGATGGTTCTACAAGGGAAAAATTCTTAGGTGAAATAACTGTAGTATAAGCCTCTTGCTTATCTGACTTCTTCTTCTTCGTCTTCTTCTTCTTCTTCTTCTTAGCCACCTAGTTACTAAAGCCCATACTTTCACCAGGAGAAGTAGAAGAGGAGGACGAAGAAATAGGCGAAGAAGGGAGAGGTCCACCTTAGAAGCAACATGATGTTATTCAGGTGGAGGAGATGGTTGTACGGTGGATGGAACACTCGGGACCACCAAGGTTGAAAATAACCATACAGGCAATCCAACAGTTAAACCAAGCAGGGACAATGTTTTCATATAAGGAGCACCAACATTTGCAAAAGAAGGAAAAGGGCCAGGGTTCCCTTCGGAAGGGATTCCTGGGTTAGTGAAATCTGGAATTGTTGCCATAAAAAAACAACTTTTAAAACAACACCCTAAGGAAACTAACTTTAACTAGGAATATTTTGTAGGTAGTTAATTTTTAAGACATTGAAACAAAATTCTACCGTTTCATATTTTAAGAGTCAAGAAGTAGGAAAAAGGTGACTCTATCACTTTCAAGTTGGAAACGAGCATGAAAGGACAAGTGCTCGATGATATTTTCAATTTTATGGAGTCAGTAAAGATCAAAAATGACTGCTCAGGTAGTCTAGGTAAAAGGGTGTACCAGGTTCCCGTGAACTTCCATATACACCTTGGTTATGAAATGAAAGAAAAATAAACAAAGGACTTGAAATATCTGCAAGTAGTCTCCCCGAATGCTGTGTTCGGTGTATCACGGTTATGAGGTAACATACTCGGCTTCCTATGGATAAAAGGATTGCAACCTATAAGGGTTTCCCTTTATATACTCGATAGTACGGCGAGCACAAGTTCGTACTAGCGTTGTCTGAAGCCAGATGGCGAGCGACGACTGCTAGGTTTTAAGACGCCAGAACATGTCTCTAACTTAGACCACTAAATGTTTCGTTAAGTTTCAATGTTGCCTTAGGTTAATTGACTAAATTTTAAGTTGATCAATTCCAAGGTCCTACCAAATGTTGGATCTCACAAATTCCTGAATGCAAGCTACATGCCATAAAATACAATTTCGTTAAATGAAGAGCTATCTATGAGAAGGTTAGGAATTTCAAGTGATAGCAAATAATGAGAACACACAGAATTATTTACCATAGAACCTGATGCAAACTAATAAGAACGAAAAATCTTTCCTAGAATGCCAAATACTAGTTATGCAAAAGATTTTTCAATTCTACAATGCAAAAAAAACGAATGCAAGCACAATATATATATATATATATATTTTTTTTTTAATGTAATAAATCAAATAGTGCACTAAATAACATGAAAAATGAATCTTCACACTAGTTCGAGAATGCCAATGCAAGAGTCAAAACAAAGCAACTCAAAAGAAAATAAGACAAAAACTCAAACCAATGTCACAATCTCTCAAATCGAAGAAAGATGTCAAAACAGACTCATACAAGCAATGTGAGCTATGCTTGGAGTGATAGGAAGTGAAACTGAATGAAAGAGACAAGACTCACTCAAGACTCATTTCACCAAAATCAACCACTCAAAACGGATCCAGGGAGCTGAATGAAATCAAGCAACTAACGAAAGTGACCGCGAAACAAGAGACCTAAGCTCCAACAGGAGGCTCAACATACGAAAGCACTAGAAAGCCATAAAGCCAGAATGATGAAAGAGATGGACAAACAACTGAAGGGATAAGGTTCGATCCCAGGTGCAACAAACCCAAAGCACTCAAAAAAAGTGAAGAAAACACCCAGAGACACCAGGATGGACCAAAAATCCCAAAACAAGGAAAACCCTAGCACCTACAGGAATTGGCACGACTGTCTGGCTACAATCCGTGCCATACAAGGGATGGCGCAGGTGATAAAATGGCAACTCGCACCAGTGGGTGTGACAGTCAGGCTGGAAACTGCGCTAATCAAGCCAACTATGAAAAGATGAAAATTTGGAAAAACAGAGGTCAAAACTAATCCTCTGGGGCCGAATAGAGGCCTAAGACTCAACAAAACAATCCAGAAAGGCAGGCTACACAAGAAAAGACCAAGAAGAAGATCTAATAGACAAAATACAAACTCGCACTGATCCCCAACGGAGTCACCAATTTGTTGGTGAGGTAAATCCCCTCTGCGGATAGAGGCGATCTCACTAGCCCTAAGGTGGGTATAGCCATAAAAGAAACATGCTATGACATCAATTCCTAGCTAAGAATGGATAAAGACTCAGCAGATCACCTACCTTAGCTCTCGCGCTGTTATGTCATCATGAAGAATAGCTGCCTCCTGCTCCCGATTTGGCAGATCACAACCCACATGTTCTCACACCTGGATACCTGCACATGACGAAGATGATACACAAAATACTATTTCGCATTCCTAACTATCAGTCAGTCGAAGAAGACTAAATCACATGCATTAAATAAACATAACACAGAGATGGAAACAATATCATAGTCGAGTATATTAAATTAAAGAAGGAAGAGTACAACTTGCGCTTCGACGTTGCGACCTCCTCCTGCAGGTTTCTAGCAGAGAATGTCTCACAAACTTGGTGGGAATTCAGACGGGGCTCTCTCTACGGTATCCTCCTTGGTTCAACCTTCTCTATAATGATTACTCAGCTATAATGTCTCTTCTCCAAGCTCAACTTCTTAGCTATATGTTCAGCTATTCTTTAAGCCATTGTTTCCGCTAGCTGATGTAAAGGGAGAAGGCTTGTTTATATAGAGGGAGAAGGAGAATTTAGGATCCCTATATTCATGGGGGGAGTCCTATCCTATTATAATGTTCCATCAACCATTTCCTAAAGGTAGAGATATGTGGTTTATCGAGTTTAACCACTTGCATTGAGTCATTCCCAAGGTGGTTAAAGGAAAATTCTGCCTCCAATTTGTTAAAAAACATTCCAAAATAGGTTGGCGTGGGTACAACACAGCGACAGAGCACCAGCTGGCGCGACCTCTAGTGTATATTTTTCCCATTGGTGTGAGGGATGAACTGGCTACCCACACCAATGCCGAAACATGGGTTTTTGGGTGATTTCTGAGGAAATGTTCAACAGGAGAAATCATATCCTTATGCCGAAGGATGCAAAGAAAGTATTTGCACAGTATGACACTGCTCACAGGTCATGGGAAAGACCCTCCAATATGCGAGGCGAGGGATTGCAGGGAGGGTGACACATTGCTATGTAACACTTGTGGATGTCGGAAGGGAGGTTGGTTGGCATAGAAGGCCAACTAGCATCATGATGTATGGGGTCATTGATTAACTTGTTAAAATCGAGAAGACTGAGGCCTGCCATATAGGGGAGCAATGGATCAGTCGAGATAGTTCATGTTGTGGTCTCATTAGTGGTATTCCCAGCGTTAGGTCCTAGGCTACCACCAGCGTTAGGTCCTGAACCAGACATGGTGAAGGTGACAAGGGGAGAAGTGGGGAAGGAACCAGAAGGGGAACCCAATGAAGTAGAAGAGGATCCAGAATGCAGACTCGGTGGAGGATTAATTTGGATCCTACGTGGAGGAGTAAGTCTTCCTACAAGAAACTAAGGATGAAGGCCAAGAAGTCTCTATAATAAACGCCTTGGTGGTGCAATGATGAAATCACAAACACGACACAAAGAGAAGAGAGACCAACAAGGGCAAGGAGGTGCAAGATCAAATGATTACAATGTCGAAAGAAGGTAGAAAGGTTTAGGATCAATTGATTACAATGTTATAGTCATTTCCTGGCGGTGTTAACCAGGCTCTTCTTCACTTAGGGTGTGTGTGTTAAGTGTGTAAATTTTAATTTTTAAACCCAAATGTTTATAGAGAAAAATAAAAAGTGTTTTGTATAACTGTAAACAAATCTGCAGATAACAGTAAATGAAACTCAATATAATAGAAAATAAACAACTAATTATGCATTAATCTAAACCCAAGGAGGCAGGACTCTCAAAAACTAGTCTGTAGATGGGCAAAAATATAGTCAAGACACACCAAAATAGCCAATAGATCTAAATTTGGGAGGGAAAATGATCTAAAGGTCAAATCTACTAGAAATAGATGCAGAAAAACAACAAAAAATCAAAGGAAAAACTGTTGTAAATGAGGTGGCGAAAGGCTATAACCTCGAGGGAAGTGGAGGGGACCCTAGAGGAAAGCCCAAAAAAACTAAAAGGAGGTGTTTTGGATGGATAAATAACCAATATGAAGTGGATCTAAAGGTAAGGGATCAAATCTGAAAAAATCGCTGAACACACTAAAATTTCAGACGACTTGCAGCAGCTAAAATTCTTCCTAGAAAGGAGGAGGGTGCTGAATCCCTAGGGGGCTAGGTTCCCACTTTGATGAGTAAAACAGAGCAAGTACAGGTCCAAAACAGGTGGAGACAGAGGTCATACAACCCTGAACAAAGGCCTAGACAAACCCATAAAAATCTTAGAAAAAATCCCGCAAAAAGTTCAGGTCGCAGTTTTTGGCATGTTTTCTATAGAGGTCGCAGGTTTTGGCCTCTTTTCTATGCCCTGGAGGTTCAGGTCGCAGGTTTTGGCCCAAAAAGTGTGACCTGCACTTCCGGCACTCTCGGCAGCAGGTTTCAGAAAATTTTGTCATCTCAGATGTGCCTGATGTCTGTCACCTGCGCAATAGGTTCGAAAGCACACAAAAGTTATAATTTTTAATGTTTTAGGGTTTTATAGGTTAAAAAAAACATCAAGAAAAAAAAAAGAAGTTGAAGAGAAATCTTAGGGTTTGAAGTAGCTGGTCATGTAGGGATCTAAAAAATGACAGAGGTCGTAATCGTAAACCCTTATGGAGTTGTCAGTTGTTAGTATGAATCTTAATCACAAGCATACAAAAAAATATCACTTTAGCTGTGCATATCAAACAACCCTAACAACAAATATGGTTGTCAATTTCTTTATATCTGTAGTTATTTGACTAAGATAAATGCTACAAAATCTAGATCTATGTAGTAAAAGACATTAAGCAGTAAATAAAAGCAAGAGTTGCTCCATGCATCCAATGGACAAGACAATAATATTTTTAAAGATTTTTTGTATTTTTTGACACCTAGGAAGGGAACATAGAAATATGTTACTAACCCTCCTCAACAGGATGGGTTATTTTAAGTCCTTAGCACTTCAGATCTAAAATCTCTCTCTTGATGGTGTAGAAAACCCAGACAAACTCAAAGGGAGCTCTCAAGAAAAATGATATCAAAATATGACAATGATGGAGGACCAAAGTCACACCAAAAGTATAGATCTAGAGTGATCTTTAGGCAACAAAAGGTAGTGAGTGAATGGAAAAACCCTTCTATTTATAAAAAAATATTGAGTTGGTCTAGATATTGGTGCATAATTAAAATATTATTAACCAATTCTAGATCTAATTTTTATGGAATAATTTATTATATTTGTTGGATGGAAACGGAATTTGAATTTGGTCATATCCCTTTATTTTTAAATAATAAATAAATAAATGATTTATTTATTATTTTAAGGATGTGGTTGAGTAATAATTAAATAAATAATGATTTATTCAAATATTTATAAATGATTTAGTCAAATTTAACAAGGAATATTATTTAAATAAGGTTCAAATAATTATTCCTAGAAAATAATAAGATAAATAATGATTTATCTAATTAATTTTCCTTTTTTGGGTTAAATATGACCAGGAATATTAATTAAACTGTTGTTTAACTAATTATTCCTTGAGGAAAATTAAAAAAATGTATATTTATTCAATATTTCCTCACGGGTTTCCTATTTAGACCATAAACAACTTAATAAATATGGATTACTAAGACTAAATCACATGCATTAAATAAACATAACATACAGATGGAAACAATATCATAGTCGAGTATATTAAATTAAAGAAGGAAGAGTACAACCGGTGCGTCGATGTTGTGATATCCTCTAGCAGGGTTCCAATGGAGCACATCTCACAAGCTCATCGAGAATTCATACGGGGCTCTCTCTACGGAATCCTCCTTGGTTCAACCTTCTCTATAATGATTGCTCGGCTATAATGTCTCTTCTCCAAGCTCAGCTTCTTGGCTATATGTTCAGCTACTGTTTCAGCCATTGTTTCCACTAGTTGATGTAAAGGGAAAAGGCTTGTTTATATAGAGGGAGAAGGAGAAGTTAGGATCCCTATAATCATGGGAGGAGTCCTATCCTCTTAGAATGTTCCATCGACCATTTCCTAAAGGTAGAGATTCATGTTTTATCGAGTTTAACCACTTGCAATGAGTCATTCCCGAGGTGGTTAAAGGAAACTTACGCCTCCAATTTGTTAAAAAACATTCCAAAACAGGTTGGCGGGGCGTACAACACAGGGACAGAGCGCCAGCTGGTGTGACTTCTAATGTATATTTTCCCCATTGGCACGAGGGATGAACTGGATACCTGCACCAATGCCAAAACATGGGTTTTTGGGTGCTTTCTGAGGAAATGTTTAATAGGAGAAATCATATACTTGTGCCATTGTTCAAAGTATTTGCAGTATGACATTCTTTGACAGTCACGGGAAAAATCCTCCAATATGCAGGGCAAGGGATTACAAGGACGATGACAAAATGTTGTGTAACAGATGCCCCCTAAAGCATGAGGTTCGAGAGAGAGGGAGGGGTGAGATGCTTTATGAGAATGTGTTCGACCAAAACACTACTGTCGGAAAACCTGCAAGTACGAATACAACTGATACATTAGATATATGACATGTGGCATGGGTGTAGCCATTCATAAGAGAGTATATAAACAATGAGATCTGAGGTATGGACACAACCATCCAGCAATAGGGATCAATAAATAGACTCAAGTATGGTCGCATCCATCCATCGAAGGAGTCATACAATAAGTCACAATAATCCACAAAGAACCCATAGCCTAGATTTCATCAGAAAATCCCAAGGGTCTTGCGCTCCATCTTGACTTGAACATAGTACAAAATTGAGCATACGAATATGTAAGTTGAAGTCAAACATGCAAGAACATCATTTGATTACCAGCCAATTATGAAAGCTATTAACAGACGCAAGAGAAACCACCAATAATGACAATGGCTCTCAAGGTACAAAACGTACAATCCATGACATGTGAACAATGTTCTGACATTGAACACCCACAGAGTCAATCAATTGAAGGTCAATGATGTGGAACTTACGTCGAGTGCGAAGAACCTGCCATTGAGGCATGCAGGCTCCAAGGTACCTGAAGGGAGTCTCTAGATCAATTTCCTGGATAATGAGATGGAGTCGACAGGAAGGGACCTTGATCGAAGGTGGGCCATAATGTCTCCCACATCATTAACATGAGACAAAGGAATATGATGTTTGTGAATCAAGACCAATAAAGAATCAGAGGGAGGTTAAAAACTGCAGAGGCAAACTTCTCTTAAACATATTGGCGGCATGACACTAGATTTGGCAGTATTTGACATCAAGGGATCTGAGGTCATGGTGATGCAGAAAAGAGCATATGAGTGGTCAAAAGAGATTACCCAAACCCATGGAGGCAAGCAGATAACAAGATGATATGTCCCCAACCCACACGAATGCAGACAAGTTCCATGTTCAAGGGCGACATACTGCCAACACGACTAAAATATTGATTCCATTTTCCCCCACCATTTCTGGCGAGTACCCCAATTATTTTTGAAAACAAGCTTGAAGGGGCTAGCATGTGCTTGCGATGTAATTTTGTCCTTCGAACAAATCCAACCTAGTACATGTTACGAGCCCTAGGAAGGAGGAACTCAATTAACTTCATGAAAACGGAGTCTGATGTCATCAGGTTTTAACGAGTCTGAAAAAGGAAGAACTTGACATCTTTTCATATTTAGAGAGTTTGAAAAGAAGGCAGAAAAGAAAACTCCAGCAGTCCTTTTTCGTAGGTAGTCTCACAGATTCAAAAAGGTAGAAAACAATATCTGAGAGAACCTCCTAGTCGCAATAGGCTAGGGTATTCCTTTTTCGTAAATAATCTATCCCAGCCCAAAAAAGGGGTAAACATATACTGGGTAGATATCATTTCGCAACCAATTTAACAAGATCAAAACGATAAGAAACTTGGCAATATTTTCAGTTTTAGAGAGTTAGAAAATAGCTGAAAGATGACTCCTCCTTGAGGAATGAGTGGTATTAAGGGTAGCTATTGGTTTCGGTAAGGGTGGAACTGCTCATAACAAGTAAATGTTAAGAGACTGGCTAACAAGACCACTCATCGCAGCGGTTCCTCATGAATGGGTGAAAAAACCAAGTGAAAGTATATGATCGCCTAGGCAGATAGTGACGATGGAGTGAGAACACCAAGGCTCATCTAGCAAAATAGGATGATAAAATGGCAATCACAAGAGGTAAAATGGGAATGGTTTCATTTTTACACAAGCTTGAAATCATGGGAAACTCTGCTTGAAGTTGGTTTCATTTTTACACAAGCTTGAAACAAAGATAAACTATGCTTGAAACTGGTTTCATTTTTGCACAAGATTGAAATGGAAATAAACTATGCTTGAAAAATTAAGCATGCCCCCAGCATGGTGACTCAATTCGAGATACATGCCCCCCCAAGCTTCAGTCCATATGAAATGGAGTGAAGGTTCAAAATACGAGAGTAAGAGAAAGACTCGACTGAGATTTTATGAGATCTAGCAGAACTCGAATTGAACAAGAACATGTTTCATTGTTTTAATGAGGTTGACACATTAAAAGAACTGTCCTCAACACCTTGTTTCATTTTTTAAGGAGCTTGACACAAGAAAACGAACTATGCTCCAACCACTTTGTTTCATTTTTTAAGGATCTTGACACAAGAAAACGAACTATGCTCCAACCAATTTGTTTCATTTTTTAAGGAGCTTAACACAATAAAATGAACTATGCTCTGACGAAAATTCATGATGAACAAGAAGTCATATATTCCAAGGGGTTCGCCTCCGGTGGGAGAACAATATCTTGAAAATCAAGACCCAATGCCCCCAGCACATGATGCACAATGGCACTATCACTAATTTCAGGCTCGAGATAGCTAGCCACATAATTAACCTGTGGTGGGGAATATACAACTGGTGGATAAATACCCGGAAGGGACGATGGTGGACCAAATGTCACGTCAGGAACAAATAATGAAAGCTGATCAATGGTCAGGATCCGACCTTTGTGCGGGAAATAAATCACACGAAAGAGGGAGGAGACAACTTCCCCCATGACATAAGTATAGTTGCGCCCCAAGAGAAAATTAAAATCCAAGGGCGCTGAAACAACCATCACGTCCATATGGATGGTTTTCCCTCCCAAAGTAACAGGCAACTTCAGAAGGATCTCTAACGGTTGACTAGTTCCTCTGTTAAAAGCCAACAGATTCTTGGTAATAGGCATAAGTTGTCGAGAACCAAAAGCTTTCCAAGTACCTGAAGACATAATACTAACATATGCATCTTCATTTATGATGGTGTTGAGTACGACCACATCAAAGGTTTGTATGTGATCTCAAAAGGCAGATAAGACAGAAGGCAGTATTCGGCAAATCGACTCCAATCAAAGGAAGCGACCAAAATACTTGGGGGGATACCATAGAACTAATATGGTTGTCCCCTGGTGTTACTGGAGTAAGAGGAGCACTCTCCTGGACCTCCATCATGGGAGTAGGAGGAGAATATTCTTGCATCACAGGGACGGACGAATATTTCACCAAGTCTGAGGAATCTGAAGAAACAAGAAGAACATGATGGGGATGAGATCGACTCTCAATGGAAAAGACTTGATGAGTCACCAATGCGGTCATATCGACTGATCCCATGACCAACGGTTGGTCGGGAGCAGATTCCTGAATTTTAATTTCCGAGGGAGCGGGATTGACCAAGGATGACTCTTGACCGATCGTGGAATTAGCTAGCGGAGGACTCAAAGAATGTTTCTGGAAACCAGCAGAAAGGTAGGGTGCAGAAATAGTAGAGTTATCCAACACTCTCTTGGCTTCATGCATGTATCGAAAAAGGTGAATGGGGTGATGCTCTTCACAGAATTTACAGGGATTGGTAATATTGCCCTATTTTCTATGAGCCTTATCATAGCTAGTCAAATATGTGCCAATAATATGACTTCCAGAAGCCAAAGGAAATGGTGGGCGGCCATCGGACCATGCTTCAAGTACCTTGGTAATACCAGGGTAGTCTCGAAGAAAACAGTTACCTTTGCAAAGCATGCAAGGGAATTTGACTTTCCCTGGAAGCATGGATGGTTCTACAAGGGAAAAATTCTTGGGCGCAATAACTGTAGTATAAGCCTCTTGCTTATCTGACTTCTTCTTATTCGTCTTCTTCTTCTTCTTCTTCTTAGCCACCTAGTTACTAAAGCCCATACTTTCACCAGGAGAAGTAGAAGAGGAGGACGAAGAAATAGGCGAAGAAGGGAGAGGTCCACCTTAGAAGCAACATGATGTTATTCAGGTGGAGGAGATGGTTGTACGGTGGATGGAACACTCGGGACTACCAAGGTTGAAAATAACTATACAGGAAATCCAACAGTTAAACCAAGCAGGGACAATGTTTCCATATAAGGAGCACCAACATTTGCAAAAGAAGGAAAAGGGCCAGGGTTCCCTTTGGAAGGGATTCCTGGTTTAGTGAACTCTGGAATTGTTGCCATAAAAAAACAAATTTTAAAACAACACCCTAAGGAAACTAACTTTAACTAGGAATATTTTGTAGGTAGTTAATTTTTAAGACATTGAAACAAAATTCTACCGTTTCATATTTTAAGAGTCAAGAAGTAGGAAAAAGGTGACTCTATCACTTTCAGTTGGAAACGAGCATGAAAGGACAAGTGCTCGATGATATTTTCAATTTTATGGAGTTAGTAAAGATCAAAAATGACCGCTCGTAATCAGGTAAAAGGGTGTACTGTGTTCCCGTGAACTTCCATATACACACCTTGGTTATGAAATGAAAGAAAATAAACCAAGGACTTGAAATATGTGCAAGTAGTTCCCGAATGCCGTGTTCTATAGGTTTCGTTTATGAGGCAACATACTGCCCTATGGATAAAAGGATTGCAACCTATATGGCCCTTTATATACTCGATAGTACGACGAGCACAAGTTCGTACTAGCGTTGTCCGAAGCCAGAAGCCGATGGCGAGCGACAACCGCTAGGTTTTAAGACGCCAGAACATGTCTCTAACTTAGACCACTAAATGTTTCGTTAAGTTTCAATGTTGCCTTAGGTTAATTGACTAAATTTTAAGTTGATCAATTCCAAGGTCCTACCAAATGTTGGATCTCACAAATTCCTGAATACAAGCTACATGCCATAAAATACAATTTCGTTCAATGAAGAGCTATCTATGAGAAGGTTAGGAATTTCAAGTGATAGCAAATAATGAGAACACACAGAATTATTTACCATAGAACCTGATGCAAACTAATAAGAACGAAAAATCTTTCCTAGAATGCCAAATACTAGTTATGCAAAAGATTTTTCAATTCTACAATGCAAAAAAAACGAATGCAAGCACAATATATATATATATATATATTTTTTTTTTAATGTAATAAATCAAATAGTGCACTAAATAACATGAAAAATGAATCTTCACACTAGTTCGAGAATGCCAATGCAAGAGTCAAAACAAAGCAACTCAAAAGAAAATAAGACAAAAACTCAAACCAATGTCACAATCTCTCAAATCGAAGAAAGATGTCAAAACAGACTCATACAAGCAATGTGAGCTATGCTTGGAGTGATAGGAAGTGAAACTGAATGAAAGAGACAAGACTCACTCAAGACTCATTTCACCAAAATCAACCACTCAAAACGGATCCAGGGAGCTGAATGAAATCAAGAAACTAACGAAAGTGACCGCGAAACAAGAGACCTAAGCTCCAACAGGAGGCTCAACATACGAAAGCACTAGAAAGCCATAAATCCAGAATGATGAAAGAGATGGACAAACAACTGAAGGGATAAGGCTGATCACAGTCACAAACAAACCCAAAGCACTCAAAAAAAGTGAAGAAAACACCCAGAGACACCAGGATGGACCAAAAATCCCAAAACAAGGAAAACCCTAGCACCTACAGGAATTGGCACGACTGTCTGGCTACAATCCGTGCCATACAAGGGATGGTGCAGGTGATAAACTGACAACTCGCACCAGTGGGTGTGACAGTCAGGCTGGAAACTGCGCTAATCAAGCCAACTATGAAAAGATGAAAATTTGGAAAAACAGAGGTCAAAACTAATCCTCTAGGGCCAAATAGAGGCCTAAGACTCAAAAAAACAATCCAGAAAGGCAGGCTACACAAGAAAAGACCAAGAAGAAGATCTAATAGACAAGAGACAAACTCGCACTGATCCCCAACGGAGTCACCAATTTTTTGGTGAGGTAAATCCCCTCTGCGGATAGAGGCGATCTCACTAGCCCTAAGGTGGGTATAGCCACAAACGAAACATGCTATGACATCAATTCCTAGCTAAGAATGGATAAAGACTCGGCAGATCACCTACCTTAGCTCCCGTGCTGTTATGTCATCATGAAGAATAGCTACCTCCTGCTCCCGATTTGGCAGATCACAACCCACATGTTCTCACACCTGGATACCTGCACATGACGAAGATGATACACAACATACTATTTCGCATTCCTAACTATCAGTCAGTCTAAGAAGACTAAAGCACATGCATTAAATAAACATAACACAGAGATGGAAACAATATCATAGTCGAGTATATTAAATTAAAGAAGGAAGAGTACAACTTGTGCTTCGACGTTGCGATCTCCTCCAGCAGGTTTCTAGCAAAGAATGTCTCACAAGCTTGGTGGGAATTTAGACGGGGCTCTCTCTACGGGATCCTCCTTGGTTCGACCTTCTCTATAATGATTACTCGGCTATAATGTCTCTTCTCCAAGCTCAGCTTCTTAGCTATATGTTCAGCTATTGTTTAAGCCATTGTTTCCGCTAGCTGATGTAAAGGGAGAAGGCTTGCTTATATAGAGGGAGAAGGAGAAGTTAGGATACCTATAATCATGGGGGGAGTCCTATCCTATTATAATGTTCCATCAACCATTTCCTAAAGGTAGAGATATGTGGTTTATCGAGTTTAACCACTTGCATTGAGTCATTCCCAAGGTGGTTAAAGGAAAATTCTGCCTCCAATTTGTTAAAAAACATTCCAAAATAGGTTGGCGTGGGTACAACACAGGGACAGAGCACCAGCTGGCGCGACCTCTAGTGTATATTTTTCCCATTGGTGTGAGGGATGAACTAGCTACCCACACCAATGCCGAAACATGGGTTTTTGGGTGATTTCTGAGGAAATGTTCAACAGGAGAAATCATATCCTTATGCCGAAGGATGCAAAGAAAGTATTTGCACAGTATGACACTGCTCACAGGTCATGGGAAAGACCCTCCAATATGCGAGGCGAGGGATTGCAGGGAGGGTGACACATTGCTATGTAACACTTGGGGATGTCGGAAGGGAGGTTGGTTGGCATAGAAGGCCAACTAGCATCATGATGTATGGGGTCATTGATTAACTTGTTAAAATAGGGAAGACTGAGGCCTGCCATATAGGGGAGAAATGGAGCAGTTGAGATAGTTCCTGTTGCGGTCTCGTTAGTGGTATTCCCAGCGTGAGGTCCTAGGCTACCACCAGCGTTAGGTCCTGAACCAGACATGGTGAAGGTGACAAGGGGAGAAGTGGGGAAGGAACCAGAAGGGGAACCCAATGAAGTAGAAGAGGAGCCAGAATGCAGACTCGGTGGAGGATTAATTTGGATCCTACATGGAGGAGTAAGTCTTCCTACCAGAAACTGAGGATGAAGGCCAAGAAGCCTCTATAATAAACGCCTTGGTGGCGCAATGATGAAATCACAAACACGACAGAAAGAGAAGAGAGACCAACAAGGGAAAGGAGGTGCAAGATCAAATGATTACAATGTCGAAACAAGGCAGAAAGGTTTAGGATCAATTGATTACAATGTTATAGTCTTTTCCTGGCGGTGTTAACCAGGCTCTTCTTCACTTAGGGTGTGTGTGTTAAGTGTGTAAATTTTAATTTTTAAACCCAATTGTTTATAGAGAAAAATAAAAAGTGTTTTGTATAACTGTAAACAAATCTGCAGATAACAGTAAATGAAACTCAATATAATAGAAAATAAACAACTAATTATGCATTAATCTAAACCCAAGGAGGTGGGCCTCTCAAAAACTAATCTGAAGGTGGGAAAAAATATAATCAAAACACACAAAAATAGCCAATGGATTTGAAGTCAAGAGGGAAACTGATCTAAAGGTCAGATCTGTTGGAAATAGGTGCAGAAAACAACAAAAAACGAGAGCGAAAAATGTTGCGAATGAGGTGGTGAAAGGCTACAACTTGGAGGGAAATGGAGGGGACCCTAGAGAAAGACCCAAAAAAAACTAAAAATAGGTGTTTTGGATGGATGAATAACCAATCTGAAATGGATCTGAAGTTAAGGGATCAAATCTGAAAAAATCGCTGAACACACTAAAATTTCAGACGACTTGCAGCAGCTAAAATTCTTCCTAGAAAGGAGGAGGGTGCTGAATCCCTAGGGGGCTAGGTTCCCACTTTGATGAGTAAAACAGAGCAAGTACAGGTCCAAAAAAGGTGGAGACAAATGTCATACAACCCTGAACAAAGGCCTAGACAAACCCAGAAAAATCTTAGAAAAAATCCCGCAAAAAGTTCAGGTCGCAGTTTTTGGCATGTTTTCTATAGAGGTCGCAGGTTTTGGCCTCTTTTCTACGCCGTGGAGGTTCAGGTCGCAGGTTTTGGCCCAAAAAGTGTGACCTGCACTTCCGGCACTCTCGACAGCAGGTTTCAGAAAATTTTGTCATCTCAGATGTGCCTGATGCCTGTCACCTGCGCAATAGGTTCGAAAACACACAAAAGTTATAATTTTTAACGTTTTAGGGTTTTATAGGTTAAAAAAAACATCAATAAAAAAAAAAAAAGTTGAAGAGAAATCTTAGGGTTTGAAGTAGCTGGTCATGTAGGGATCTGAAAAATGACAGAGGTCGTAATCGTAAACCCTTATGGAGTTGTCAGTTGTTAGTATGAATCTTAATCACAAGCATACGAAAAAATCTCACTTTAGCTGTGCATATCAAACAACCCTAACAACAAATATGGTTGTCAATTTCTTTATATCTGCAGTTATTTGACCAAGATAAATGCTACAAAATCTAGATCTATGTAGTAAAAGACATTAAGCAGTAAATAAAAGCAAGAGTTGCTCCATGCATCCAATGGACAAGACAATAATATTTTTAAAGATTTTTGTATTTTTTGACACCTAGGAAGGGAACATAGAAATATGTTACCAACCCTCCTCAATGGGATGGGTTATTTTAAGTCCTTATCACTTCAGATCTAAAATTTCTCTCTCTTGATGGTGTAGAAAACCCAGACAAACTCAAAGGGAGCTCTCAAGAAAAATGATATCAAAATATGACAATGATGGAGGACCAAAGTCACACCAAAAGTATAGATCTAGAGTGATCTTTAGGCAACAAAAGGTAGTGAGTGAATGGAAAAACCCTTCTATTTATAACAAAATATTGAGTTAGTCTAGATATTGGTGCATAATTAAAATATTATTAACCAATTCTAGATCTAATTTTTATGGAATAATTTATTATATTTGTTGGATGGAAACGGAATTTGAATTTGGTCATATCCCTTTATTTGTAAATAATAAATAAATAAATGATTTATTTATTATTTTAAGGATGTAGTTGAGTAATAATTAAATAAATAATGATTTATTCAAATATTTATAAAGGATTTAGTCAAATTTAACAAGGAATATTATTTAAATAAGGTTCAAATAATTATTCTTAGAAAATAATAAGATAAATAATGATTTATCTAATTAATTTTCCTTTTTTGGGTTAAATATGACCAGGAATATTAATTAAACTGTTGTTTAACTAATTATTCCTTGAGGAAAATTAAAAAAATGTATATTTATTCAATATTTCCTCATGGGTTTCCTATTTAGACCATAAACAACTTAATAAATATGGATTACTAAGACTAAATCACATGCATTAAATAAACATAACATAGAGATGGAAACAATATCATAGTCGAGTATATTAAATTGAAGAAGGAAGAGTACAACCGGTGCGTCGATGTTGTGATCTCCTCTAGCAGGGTTCCAACGGAGCACATCTCACAAGCTCATCGGGAATTCATACGGGGCTCTCTCTACGGGATCCTCCTTGGTTCAATCTTATCTATAATGATTACTCGGCTATAATGTCTCTTCTCCAAGCTCAGCTTCTTGGCTATATGTTGAGCTACTGATTCAGCCATTGTTTCCGCTAGCTGATGTAAAGGGAAAAGGCTTGTTTATATAGAGGGAGAAGGAGAAGTTAGGATCCCTATAATCATGGGAGGAGTCCTATCCTCCTAGAATGTTCCATCGACCATTTCCTAAAGGTAGAGATTCTTGTTTTATCGAGTTTAACCACTTGCAATGAGCCATTCCCGAGGTGGTTAAAGGAAACTTACGCCTCCAATTTGTTAAAAAACATTCAAAAACAGGTTGGCGGGGGTACAACACAGGGACAGAGCGCCAGCTGGTGTGACCTCTAATGTATATTTTCCCCATTGGCGCGAGGGATGAACTGGATACCTGCACCAATGCCAAAACATGGGTTTTTGGGTGCTTTCTGAGGAAATGTTTAATAGGAGAAATCATATACTTGTGTAGAACGATGCAAAGAAAGTATTTGCAGAGTATGACATTGTTGACAGGTCATGGGAAAGACCCTCCAATGTGCGGGGCAAGGGATTCTAGGGACGGTGAAAAATTGTTGTGTAACAGATGCCCCCTAAATCATGAGGTTTGAGAGAGAGGGAGGGGTGAAATGCTTTATGAGAATGTGTTCAACCAAAACACTGTCGTCGGAAAACCTGCAAGTACAAATACAACTGATATATTTGATACATGACATGTGGTATGGGCGCAACCATCCATAATATAGTACAAAAATAATGAGATCCTAGGTACGGACACAACCATCCAACAGTAGGGATCAATAAATAGACTCAGGTATGGTCGTAGCCATCCAATCAAAAGAGTCACAATAAGTCATGATAATTCACAAAGAATCCGCAGCCTAGATTTCATTAGACAAAAATCAGGGTCTTGCACTCAATCTCAACCCGAACATAGTACAAATTCGAGCATGTGAATATGTGAGCTGAAATCCAACATGCAAGAACATCATTTGATTACCAGCTAATGATGAAATCTGTTAACAGACAGATGCGAGAGAAACCACCAATAATGGCAATGGCTCTCAAGGTACAAAAGGTACAATCCACGACATGTGAACAGTGATATGACGTCGAACACTCACAGAGTCAATCGATCGAAGGCCAACGATGTGGACCTTACGTCAAGTACGAAAAACCTACCATTGAGGCATGCAGGCTCCAAGGTACCTGAAGAAAGTCTCTAGACCAGTTTCCTGGATAATGAGTTGGAGTTGACAGGAAGGGACCTTGATCAAAGGTGGACCATATTGTTTCCCACATCATCGACACGAGACAGAGGGATATGATGTTTGTGAATCAAGACCAACAGAGAATTAGAGGGAGGTTGAAAACCGTAGAGGTAAACTTCTCTTGAACATATCGGATCTGAGGTAAACTTCTCTTGAACAGTATTTGACATCAAGGGATCTGAGGTCATGGTGACGTGGCAAAGAGCAGATGAGCGGTCAAAAGAGATTACCCAAACCCATGGAAGAAAGAAGATAACGAGATGAGATGTCCCCAACCCGATATGAATGGATACAAGTGCCATGTTCAAGAGCGACATACTGCCAACACGACTATGATTTTGGTTCCATTTTGCCCCACCATTTCTAGCGAGTACTCTAATTATTTTTGAAAACAAGCTTGAAGGGGATAGCATGTGCTTGCGATGTAAGTTTGTGATTTGGACAAATCCAGCCTAGTACATGTTACGAGCCCTAGGAAGGAGGAACTCAATTAACTTCATGAAAACGGAGTCTGATGTCATCAGGTTTTAACGAGTCTGAGAAAGGAAGAACTTGACATCTTTTCATATTTAAAGAGTTTGAAAAGAAGGCGGAAAAGAAAACTCCAGCAGTCCCTTTTCGTAGGTAGTCTCACAGATTCAAAAAGGTAGAAAACAATATCTGAGAGAACCTCCTAGTCGCAATAGGCTAGGGTATTCCTTTTTCGTAAATAATCTATCCCAGCCCAAAAAAGGGGTAAACATATACTGGGTAGATATCATTTCGCAGCCAATTTAACAACATCAAAACGATAAGAAACTTGGCAATATTTTCAGTTTTATAGAGTTAGAAAATAGCTGAAAGATGACTCCTCCTTGAGGAATGAGTGGTATTAAGTGTAGCTATTGGTTTCGGTAAGGGTGGAACTGCTCATAACAAGTAAAGGTTAAGAGACTGGCTAACAAGACCACTCATCGCAGTGGTTCCTCATGAATGGGTGAAACAACCAAGTGAAAGTATATGATCTCCTAGGCAGATAGTGACGATGGAGTGAGAACACCAAGGCTCATCTGGAAAGATAGGCTGATAAAATGGCAATCACAAGAGGTAAAATGGGAATGGTTTCATTTTTACACAAGCTTGAAATCATGGGAAACTCTGCTTGAAGTTGGTTTCATTTTTACACAAGCTTGAAACAAAGATAAACTATGCTTGAAACCGGTTTCATTTTTACACAAGATTGAAATGGAAATAAACTATGCCTGAAAAATTAAGCATGCCCCCAGCATGGTGACTCAATTCGAGATACATGCCCCCCCAAGCTTCAGTCCATATGAAATGGAGTGAAGGTTCAAAATACGAGAGTAAGAGAAAGACTCGACTGAGATTTTATGAGATCTAGCAGAACTCGAATTGAACGAGAACATGTTTCATTGTTTTAATGAGGTTGACACATTAAAATAACTATCCTCAACACCTTGTTTCATTTTTTAAGGAGCTCGACACAAGAAAACGAACTATGCTCCAACCACTTTGTTTCATTTTTTAAGGATCTTGACACAAGAAAACGAACTATGCTCCAACCAATTTGTTTCATTTTTTAAGGACCTTGACACAATAAAATGAACTATGCTCCGACGAAAATTCATGATGAACAAGAAGTCATATATTCCAAGGGGTTCGCCTCTGGTGGGAGAACAATATCTTGAAAATCAAGACCCAATGCCCCCAACACATGATGCATAATGGCACTATCACTAATTGCAGGCACGAGATAGCTAGCCACATAATTAACCTGTGGTGGGGAATATACAACCGGTGGATAAAGACTCGGAAGGGACGATGGTGGACCAAATGTCACGTCAGGTCCAAATAATGAAAGCTGATCAATGGTCAGGATCCGACCTTTATGCGGGAAATAAATCACACGAAAGAGGGAGGAGACAACATCCCCCATGACATAAGTATAGTTGCACCCCAATAGAAAATTAAAATCCAGGGGGCCTGGAACAACCATCACGTCCATATGGATGGCTTTCCCTCCCAAAGTAACAGGCAACTTCAGAAGGATCCCTAACGGTTGACTAGTTCCTCTGTTAAAAGCCAACAGATTCTTGGTAATAGGCATAAGTTGTCGAGAACCAAAAGCTTTCCAAGTAGCTGAAGACATAATACTAACATATGCACCTTCATTTATAATGGTGTTGGGTACGACCACATCAAAGGTTTGTACGTGATCTCAAAAGGCACATAAGACGGAAGGCAATATCCGGCAAATCGACTCCAATCAAAGGAAGCGACCAAAATACTTGGGGGGATACCATAGAACTGATATGGTTGTCCCCTGGTGTTACCGGAGTAAGAGGAGCACTCTCCTGGACCTCCATCATGGGAGTAGGAGGAGCATATTCTTGCATCACAGGGACGGACGAATATTTCACCAAGTCTGAGGAATCTGAAGAAACAAGAAGAACATGATGGGGATGAGATCGACTCTCAATGGAAAAGACTTGATGAATCACCAATGCAGTCATATCGACTGATCCCATGACCAACGGTTGGTCGGGAGCAGATTCCTGAATTTTAATTTCCGAGGGAGCGGGATTGACCAAGGATGACTCTTGACCGATCGTGGAATTAGCTAGCGGAGGACTCAAAGAATGTTTCTGGTAACCAGCAGAAAGGTAGGGTGCAGAAACAGTAGAGTTATCCAACACTCTCTTGGCTTCATCCATGTATCGAAAAAGGTGAATGGGGTGATGCTCTTCACAGAATTTACAGGGATTGGTAATCTTGCCCTGTTTTCTATGAGCCTTATCATAGCTAGTCAAATATGTGCCAATAATATGACTTCCAGAAGCCAAAGGAAATGGTGGGTGGCCGTCGGACCATGCTTCAAGTACCTTGGTAATAACAGGGTAGTCTCGAAGCAAACAGTTACCTTTGCAAAGCATGCAAGGGAATTTGACTTTCCGTGGAAGCGTGGATGGTTCTACAAGGGAAAAATTCTTAGGCGAAATAACTGTAGTATAAGCCTCTTGCTTATCTGACTTCTTCTTCTTCGTCTTCTTCTTCTTCTTCTTCTTCTTAGCCACCTAGTTACTAAAGCCCATACTTTCACCAGGAGAAGTAGAAGAGGAGGATGAAGAAATAGGTGAAGAAGGGAGAGGTCCACCTTAGAAGCAACATGATGTTATTCAGGTGGAGGAGATGGTTGTACGGTGGATGGAACACTTGGGACCACCAAGGTTGAAAATAACCATACAGGCAATCCAACAGTTAAACCAAGCAGGGACAATGTTTCCATATAAGGAGCACCAACATTTGCAAAAGAAAAAAAGGGCCAGGGTTCCCTTCGGAAGGGATTCCTGGGTTAGTGAACTCTGGAATTGTTGCCATAAAAAAACAACTTTTAAAACAACACCCTAAGGAAACTAACTTTAACTAGGAATATTTTGTAGGTAGTTAATTTTTAAGACATTGAAACAAAATTCTACCGTTTCATATTTTAAGAGTCAAGAAGTAGGAAAAAGGTGACTCTATCACTTTCAAGTTGGAAATGAGCATGAAAGGACAAGTGCTCGATGATATTTTCAATTTTATGGAGTCAGTAAAGATCAAAAATGACTGCTCAGGTAGTCTAGGTAAAAGGGTGTACCAGGTTCCCGTGAACTTCCATATACACCTTCGTTATGAAATGAAAGAAAAATAAACAAAGGACTTGAAATATCTGCAAGTAGTCTCCCCGAATGCTGTGTTCGGTGTATCACGGTTATGAGGTAACATACTCGGCTTCCTATGGATAAAAGGATTGCAACCTATAAGGGTTTCCCTTTATATACTCGATAGTACGGCGAGCACAAGTTCGTACTAGCGTTGTCTGAAGCCAGATGGCGAGCGACGACTGCTAGGTTTTAAGACGCCAGAACATGTCTCTAACTTAGACCACTAAATGTTTCGTTAAGTTTCAATGTTGCCTTAGGTTAATTGACTAAATTTTAAGTTGATCAATTCCAAGGTCCTACCAAATGTTGGATCTCACAAATTCCTAAATGCAAGCTACATGCCACAGAATACCATTTCGTTTAATGAAGAGCTATCTATGAGAAGGTTAGGAATTTCAAGTGATAGCAAATAATGAGAACTCACAGAAGTATTCACTACATAACCTGATGAAAACTAATGAGAATGAAAAATATTTCCTAGAATGTCGAGTGCTAGTTATGCAAAAGATTTTCCAATTCTATGATGCAAACAAAAAATGCAAGCACAAAATATATTTTTGATTTTTTCAATGTAACATAGCAAACATTGCACTAAATAACATGAAAAACGAATCTTCACACAAGTTTGAGAATGCTAATGCAAGATTCGAAGTGAAACAATCCAAACAACTCATAAGCCAACAAAACAAAGACTCAAACCAATATCACAATCTCTCAAATCAAGAAAGATGTCAAAATCGTACTCATACAAAACTTGATCCCTGCTTGAGGTGATAGGAAGTATAACTCGAATGAAAGAGACAAGACTCACTCAAAACTCATTTCACCAAAATCAACCACTCAAAACGATCCAGGGAGCCGAATGCAAGCACAATATATATATATATATATATATATATATATATTATATATATATATATATATATATATATATATATATATATATATATATATATATATATATATATATATATATATATATATATATATATATATATATATATATATATATTCAATGTAATAGAGCAAACAACACACTAAATAACATGAAAAATGAATCTTCACACTAGTTCGAGAATGCCAATGCAAGAGTCGAAACAAAGCAACTCAAGAAAATCAAAAGAAAATAAGACAAGAACTCAAACCAATGTCACGATCTCTCAAATCAAAGAAAGATGTCAAAATGGACCCATACAAGCAATGTGAGCTATGCTTGGAGTGATAGGAAGTGAAACTGAATGAAAGAGACAAGACTCACTCAAGACTCATTTCACCAAAATCAACCACTCAAAACGGATCCAGGGAGCTGAATGAAATCAAGCAACTAACGAAAGTGACCGCGAAACAAGAGACCTAAGCTCGAACAAGAGGCTCAACATACGAAAGCACTAGAAAGCCGTAAAGCCAGAATGATGAAAGAGATGGACAAACAGCTGAAGGGATAAGGCTGATCATAGTCACAAACAAACCCAAAGCACTCAAAAAAAGTGAAGAAAACACCCAGAGACACCAGGATGGACCAAAAATCCCAAAACAAGGAAAACCCTAGCACCTACAGGAATTGGCATGACTATCTGGCTACAATCCGTGCCAGACAAGGGATGGCGTGGGTGATAAACTGGCAACTCACACCAGTGGGTGTGACAGTCAGGCTGGAAACTGTGCTATTCAAGCCAACTATGAAAAGATGAAAATTTGGAAAAACAGAGGTCAAAACTAATCCTCTGGGGCCGAACAGAATCCTAAGACTCAACAAAACAATCCAGAAAGGCAGGCTACACAAGCAAAGACCAAGAAGAAGATCTAATAGACAAAAGACAAACTCGCACTGATCCCCAACGGAGTCACCAATTTGTTGGTGAGGTAAATCCCCTCTGCGGATAGAGGCAATCTCACTAGCCCTAAGGTGGGTATAGCCACAAACGAAACATGCTATGACATCAATTCCTAGCTAAGAATGGATAAAGACTCGGCAGATCACCTACCTTAGCTCCCGCACTGTTATGTCATCATGAAGAATAGCTGCCTCCTGCTCCCGATTTGGCAGATCACAACCCACATGTTCTCACACCTGGATACCTGCACATCATGAAGATGATACACAACATACTATTTCGCATTCCTAACTATCAGTCAGTCAAAGAAGACTAAATCACATGCATTAAATAAACATAACACAGAGATGGAAACAATATCATAGTTGAGTATATTAAATTAAAGAAGGAAGAGTACAACTTGCGCTTCGATGTTGCGATCTCCTCCAGCAGGGTTCTAGCGGAGAATGTCTCACAAGCTTGGTGGGAATTCAGACGGGGCTCTCTCTACGGGATCCTCCTTGGTTCGACCTTCTCTATAATGATTACTCAGCTATAATGTCTCTTCTCCAAGCTCAGCTTCTTAGCTATATGTTCAGCTATTGTTTAAGCCATTGTTTCTGCTAGCTGATGTAAAGGGAGAAGGCTTGTTTATATAGAGGGATAAGGAGAAGTTAGGATCCCTATAATCATGGGGGGAGTCCTATCCTATTATAATGTTCCATCAACCATTTCCTAAAGGTAGAGATATGTGGTTTATCAAGTTTAACCACTTGCATTGAGTCATTCCCAAGGTGGTTAAAGGAAAATTCTGCCTCCAATTTGTTAAAAAACATTCCAAAATAGGTTGGCGTGGGTACAACACAGGGACAGAGCACCAGCTGGCGCGACCTCTAGTGTATATTTTTCCAATTGGTGTGAGGGATGAACTGGCTACCCACACCAATGCCGAAACATGGGTTTTTGGGTGATTTCTGAGGAAATTTTCAACAGGAGAAATCATATCCTTATGCCGAAGGATGCAAAGAAAGTATTTGCACAGTATGACACTGCTCACAGGTCATGGGAAAGACCCTCCAATATGCGAGGCGAGGGATTGCAGGGAGGGTGACACATTGCTATGTAACACTTGGGGATGTCGGAAGGGAGGTTGGTTGGCATAGAAGGCCAACTAGCATCATGATGTATGGGGTCATTGATTAACTTGTTAAAATCAGGAAGACTGAGGCCTGCCATATAGGGGAGCAATGGAGCAGTCGAGATAGTTCCTGTTGCAGTATCGTTAGTGGTATTCCCAGCGTTAGGTCCTGTTAGCCCCCCTATGAAATTTTTGACAAGCAAATAGGGGGCTAGATTGTTTTTGAGTCTTCAAGGAATGCATTTCCTCTGAAAACACAGTCTCCTTGAAGCCTCCTTGTGTCTCTTATCCTTTGATCAAATCCCCTCTACTGGTTCCCCTTTTAAAGCCTCTCTATTATGTGAAGAAATGCCCAAAGGCCTCCTTTCCCCTTTATTCTTCCTCACTTAACCTCTTTTTATTCCCCTTATATTTCCCCATTTACCCCCCAAATCCTCCCAAAATCCCCTTTAATTTATTCCCCTACCCTTTGTTTTCCCTTTTTCCCCTTTATTCCTCTATCGTTACCCTTCCCAGCCCTCAAATTACATTGAAATGGGCTAAAAAACCACTTTCCGACCTTATTCTAAGGCCTAGCCCCTTCCCCTTAACCACTTCCCCACATGTGCCCTGGCGCTGGGACCAAGCGCTTAAGTCCCAAGCGCTAATCGCAATCGGAGCTATCGGCGGGAGGAAAATTCCTTTGTAAACGCAAAAAACCCCGATGCGATTTGATTATAACGTTAAGTCCCCGCTCCGATCTGAACTGTTGATCCGCTTAGATCTGACGGCTGTCCGCTAATCGCAAGCCCCCCGCTCATCGCAATCGCAACATTCATGCTATCACCCCCGATTGATCGCAAGTCTTTCCGCCGATCCCCCGATTGCATCCCCACCGTCCGTTCCCTGCCAGATCCGACGAATGGCGCTTAATCGCAACAACGCTCCGATCGCGATCGCAAGTCCTTCTCCCGACGCTCTGATTCAATCCTGACCGTCTATCCTTCCCGCGATCCGATGGTCCTGCGCCAATCGCATCCTCCACCCGATCGCCGATCGCAAGTCTCTCCGCGTTCCCCCCGATTCAATCCTGTCCGTCCGTTCAACCCGCGATCCGACGGTCATCGCTTAATCGCTTCCCCATTCTCAATCGCAATCGGAACTTTCAAAGGGTGTGTTGCGATTGACGATCGCTCTGACTTCCGATTGCGATTGAGCGATTAGATCATAGCCGTCCGTTTCTTTCCAGATCTGACGGTTCTGGTTTATTCCCTCTCCGCCTCCGCCGGGTCCCACCTCCATGGCCTCCGCTCCATTTTTTTTCGTGTTTTCCTTTGTATTTCGCCCAAGCAATAATCTTTGGGTTTTTACATTGTTGATCGTTTCTCCGCTGCTCTGAGTTCTTTCCACCATTCTCCATTCTTCCGCCACCATTCCACCGCCTCCACAGCATTTCCTCCGCCGCCACTGCCCGGGTTCTAAACATAATTATTTCAGTGTGCAGATAGTACAGAGAGGCCATTTCAGCCGGCCGGCGAAACAGCAGAGACGAAATTTATAAGGGATTTGCGCTTGTAATTAAAGATTAACAATGTGAACCCGCAGGTCAAAGGATTCAAGCATAGTTTGAAGACTAAGAGTGCACCAGCAAGTCATAAATGCGCCACCTAACAGCAGAGCGCATTTACTCCAGACGTACACCATTCCTACAGTAATCTCCATGCCTCCTCGAGCCCTTAAACAGATTAATGCACTGACAGAACTTCTCAAGAGACTGTCAAGCATCATTAAAGAGGAATGGAGAAACCGTGTAGATCTTTCACCAGTTCATCTATTGCAGAAGGGTAGCGCAAGCTCCAAGCACTAGAAAGGACTTAAAGAACATATCAGAGGTCAATTCCTGGCCTGACAGAGTCTCTGAACCAGTCTCAGAGTACCTACAGCGTTGCAGATAGCCATTAAGCAGTGTGGGCGTGGACACTTCCGCCATTCTATCTTAATGAGTCTCATTTAATTGTCTATCTACCTCTGTCTCTTCCTCTTCTCCTATAAAAAATCCCTGAGAACGAATTGTAAAGGTTGTTGTTCAGTTGCTGGCAGTTTGCTGTTAGAGGGATTCATTTGACTGTTAGAACAGTCGTGGGAGGGAGTAGCAGAGTAGTTTGTATGTAATAGGCTGGGAGGAGAAGTTGGGACTGTATTAGCCATTGAGCCATATTGTACATGACTGGTTTTGCATCAATTAATCAAAGTACATTTCACAGGATCCTGGTCTATTACTATTGGTGATGTTTTTCTTAACTCTGTTATTTACATTTTCATATTGTTTCATGTTCTTCTGGGCTTGCATCAGAATAATGGTATAGGATTCATGCTTGTTAGGTGCCCTATGCTGTCTGCTCTCCTTGCCATCAATGTTTTCTGCTAAAATGTGTTATCCAAGAGTAAATTCATGGGTTTAACCAGTGGAGCGGATGTTATTTCCTGCTGGCTGATGTATGAACTTGGGGGTTTGCCACTTGGATGCTTCTTTGTCAAATCTATCTCTGTTTCTTCCCTTGGAGTTGCTAAAGCAGATCTGGAGTTAAATGACCTCTGGTCTGATCTATAAGCTGCCCCTTTGTTTCTTTGAGAGCAGCCTTTGAGTATGTCCAAGCAAGTCTGGAGTTAAATGACCTTTGACCTGATCTATAGAAAGAAATTGGTTGCTTTCCTTCTTTCACTTTCCTCCTTAATGTTCCATCCTATCATCTATCTAAAAAGATCCTTTAGTATAGATGACTTGCCCTTTGAAAGCCTTGGCTAGTTGTTGCATGTAATTTCCTTTCATGACTCCATAGCCCAATGGACGACACGGTCTTGGCCCACCCTCTTTGCTGAAACAGCCTGCTGTTTTGTTCCTTTCTTTCCATTGCTTTCCCAGTCAGTGATCCCCTAACTCAACCCAAAAACCCTTCAACCAAATCATTTTAAACCCTCCTTTGTGCTTCATAACTAGCCTAATATCTCAATTCGAGCTTCAAAGAGACATCATTCTTTGCTCTATTGGAGAGATCCCTCTCCGGGTCCAGGAGGGCTAGATCCTAGGACCCCAAAGTGGTTCTGATGTTGTCTCATCTTTTGGTCTTGCCAATCTGGCCAAAACATGGGAACCCCAACATAATGGCGACTCCGCTGGGGACAATATGAGAGTCAAGGACCGCTTTGCCTCTAGATTGGCTTCTAATTGCTGATGGTGGACAGCATCCAGCTCCAAACATTCATAATCATCCACCTGGAAACTCCACACTCCCTATGATCCAAAGACCAAATGACTCCACTGGTGAAGGAAACTGAACTGGTTGAGAAGAGGCAGTAGCGTTCTTTGCACAAGCGCGAATCCAAGCATGGACAGGGATGCAAACTATAATGCTTTGTATAATAAAGTATGCAGAATAACAGAAGTGCTTGGTGAAATGATGGAGACGTACATGGCTAATATTAATGCAAATGATGATTATTTTGAACAGCCCATGCCCCCTTCAGAGCAAGAACAAACTCAGGATCTAGAATATGAGCAGGACCTATATGATGCTCAAGAATCTGTAGAATATGAGGAGGTTAGTGATCAGGAACTGCCTGATTGCTTACCCATGCATTGTGTTATGCCGAACAGGGAACATCAGAACCTATTAGCGCAGGCTGATAGGGGAAGATTCCTTGAGGAAGCAGATGACTACATGGAAGAGGCAGAATCTGATGAAGAAGAAGAGGCTCAAGAGAACATCCCGCCTCCCAGTCAGCTAACACAAGAGGAAGAGGATTGTTGTTCTTCTGTCCATGATGAGAAGGAAACCCCTCTTTTGACAGAAGAAGAGATTGATCGAATATTGAACCAGCGGTCCACCCCAGACATCTTCTATAGAACACACGCTCCTGCTCAGTCATTAGTTGAGTTTGATAATTCAGTTTCAGAAGACAGGACCTCTGTGGATCAGAACGAAGAAAGATTTTCTGTGCGCCCAGAATGGTGGACTTGGTCAGGTCCGCCTATCTATGACACTGATGGGGAAAGTTATGAAAGCATCAGTGATGAGTGTCATGAGATCGGACGCCAGCAGTATTTCCTTTCAGAAGATGAGGAGGAAAGCAAAGAAGAGGTTCTTGAGCACGATGAAAGCATGGAGCTTACTCTTGAAGAAGAGGAAGCAAAGGAATACGCCCCTGCTCAAGAACACATGGATCTTTTCACGGAGCCCTGCACCTCAGAGCAGAACATATCGGAGCTCCGAGACGACTCGACCCCAAGATATGACGAGTACTCCAGTTCAGAAGATGAGGGATATTCTCTCTCTCAAGAGAGTCTTCTTCTTGATCCGGTGGAAGAAGAAGAGACCCCGGTCGAAGCCAAGCTGCTAGACATTCACAACCAGGTATCTTATCATGATCCTTATGCATTTTTCCTGCAAACATTTGAAGAAGGATCAAAGGTCTTTTTGAGCAGCATGTTGCAGACAGGAAGCAAATTTTTCAAAGCTGCTATTTTTGAACAAAAAGAGTGGGATCTGCCCTGCCTATCCAGCATGCTCAAGGAGTTGAGCAAGAAGGACCAGCCATGGGATCACCTGGTGGACTGGTTACATTGGAAGACCATGTTTGTAAGCTAGATTGTAAATATTCCAGTTAGAGTAGGGTAGGTAGGAAAAGCTCAATAAAGCTCAGCCTGTGAGCAGGTAGATTAGTTGTTTAAATTTCTGTCTTAGAATGTAGAGAAGAAACCTGCTAGACAGTCTAATCCTAGCAGGTAGTAGTGTAGGTAGAGAAACATATGAGACCAACAGTCCAATCTGGTCTCATGGAGAAATAAGGGTAGAAGTAGACTAGGTTTATTTTTCCTGTTTGTAAAAATTAATGATGTAAAAGGGTCTGCAAGTCCAAATGCACCCCAGAAGAAAAATTTTAGGACTATAGTGTGGGTAGGTAGTTGTTTGGAAGAATTGTACTGCTGATATGTTGTCTTCATAGTTTGTGGCAGCTGATCAAAGAAAGAAATGGATGGTTCAAGCAGTAGGCATCTGGCCTACACCAAGAGATCATTTTCTGGTTTCTTGGCTCCTTCAAGAAGAAGCCATCCCCATGTAGAGCCACTGTTAGCCCCCCTATGAAATTTTTGACAAGAAAATAGGGGGCTAAATTGTTTTTGAGTCTTCAAGGAATGCATTTCCTCTGAAAACACAGTCTCCTTGAAGCCTCCTTGTGTCTCTTATCCTTTGATCAAATCCCCTCTGCTGGTTCCCCTTTTAAAGCCTCTCTATTATGTGAAGAAATGCCCAAAGGCCTCCTTTCCCCTTTATTCTTCCTCACTTAGCTTCTATCCTCTTTCCCCTTGTCTCCCCTTCTACTTCCCCCATTTACCCCTCAAATTCCCCCTAAAATCCCCTTTAAATTCCCCCCTAACCATTGTTGGCCACTCTCCCCCATTTTTTTTCCTTTATCATTTCCCTTTAAATCCCTCAAAACCCATTAAAATGGGCTAAAACCCACTTCCGACCTTATTAAAAGGCCCAGCCCCTTTGCCGCAGGCCCCTTTCAAACCACTTCCCACACATGCCCGTGCGCTGGGACCAAGCGCTTAAGTCCCAAGCGCTAATCGCAATCAGAGATATCGGCGGGAGGGAAATTCCTTTGTAAACGCAAAAAACCCCGATGCGATTTGATTATAACGTTAAGTCCCTGCTCCGATCTGAACCGTTGATCCGCTTAGATCTGAAGGATGTCCGCTAGTCGCAAGCCCCCCGCTCATCGCAATCGCAAAATTCATGCTATCACCCCCGATTGATCGCAAGTCTTTCCGCCGATCCCCCGATTGCATCCCCACCGTCCGTTCCCTGCCAGATCCGACGGATGGCGCTTAATCGCAACAGCGCTCCGATCGCGATCGCAAGTCCTTCTCCCGACGCTCCGATTCAATCCTGACCGTCCCTCCTTCCCGCGATCCGACGGTCCTGCGCCAATCGCATCCTCCACCCGATCGCCGATCGCAAGTCTCTCCGCGTTCCCCCCGATTCAATCCTGTCCGTCCGTTCAACCCGCGATCCGACGGTCATCGCTTAATCGCTTCCCCATTCTCAATCGCAATCGGAACTTTCAAAGGGTGTGTTGCGATTGACGATCGCTCCGACTTCCGATTGCGATTGAGCGATTAGATCATAGCCGTCTGTTTCTTCCCAGATCTGACGGTTCTGGTTTATTCCCTCTCCGCCTCCGCCGGGTCCCACCTCCATGGCCTCCGCTCCATTGTTTTTCGTGTTTTCCTTTGTATTTCGCCCAAGCAATAATCTTTGGGTTTTTACATTGTTGATCATTTCTCCGCCGCTCTGAGTTCTTTCCACCATTCTCCATTATTCCGCCACCATTCCACCGCCTCCACAGCATTTCCTCCGCCGCCACTGCCCGAGTTCTAAACAGAGTTATTTCAGTGTGCAGATAGTACAGAGAGGCCATTTCAGCCGGCCGGCGAAACAGTAGAGACGAAATTTAAAAGGGATTTGCGCTTGTAATTAAAGATTAACAATGTGAACCCGCAGGTCAAAGGATTCAAGCACAGTTTGAAGACTAAGAGTGCACCAGCAAGTCATAACTGCGCCACCTAATAGCAGAGCGCGTTTACTCCAGACGTACACCATTCCTACAGCAATCTCCATGCCTCCTCGAGCCCTTAAACAGATTAATGCACTGACAGAACTTCTCAAGAGACTGTCAAGCAGCATTAAAGAGGAATGGAGAAACCGTGTAGATCTTTCACCAGTTCATCTATTCCAGAAGGCTAGCGCAGAGCTCCAAGCACCAGAAAGGACTTAAAGAACATGTCACAGGTCAATTCCCGGCCTGACAGAGTCTCCGAACTAGTCTCAGAGTACCTACAGCGTTGCAGATAGCCATTAAGCAGTGTGGGCGTGGACACTTCCGCCATTCTGTCTTAATGAGTCTCATTTAATTGTCTATCTGCCTCTGTCTCTTCCTCTTCTCCTATAAAAAATCCCTGAGAACGAATTGTAAAGGTTGTTGTTCAGTTGCTGGCAGTTTTCTGTTAGAGGGATTCATTTGACTGTTAGAACAGTCGTGGGAGGGAGTAGCAGAGTAGTTTGTATGTAATAGGCTGGGAGGAGAAGTTGGGACTGTATTAGCCATTGAGCCATATTGTACATGACTGGTTTTGCATCAATTAATCAAAGCACATTTCACAAGATCCTGGTCTATTACTATTGGTGATGTGTTTCTTACTCTGTTATTACACTTTCATATTGTTTCATGTTCTTCTGGGCTTTGAGAATAATGGTATGAGGTCACTCATCGAGTGCCCTATCTTTATCTGCTCTCCTTACCATCAAATGTTTCTACACAAAATGTGTTATCCAGTAAATTCAACAGGTTTAACCGGTGCGGCGGATATTGTACTGTGGCTGATGTATGAACTTGGGGGTTTGCCTCTTAGATGTTTCTTTGTAATCTTATCTCTGTTTTTCCCTTGGAGTTGCTAAAGCAGACCTGGAGTTAAATGACCTCTGGTCTGATCTATAAGCTGCCCCTTTGTCTCTTTGAGAGCAGCCTTTGAGTATGTCCAAGCAGGTCTGGAGTTAAATGACCTCTGACCTGATCTATAGACAGAAATTGGTTGCTTTCCTTCTTTCACTTTCCTCCTTAATGTTCCATCCTATCATCTATCTAAAAAGATCCTTTAGTATAGATGACTTGCCCTTTGAAAGCCTTGGCTAGTTGTTGCATGTAATTTCCTTTCATGACTCCATAGCCCAATGGACGACACGGTCTTGGCCCACCCTCTTTGCTGAAACAGCCTGTTGTTTTGTTCCTTTCTTTCCATTGCTTTCCCAGTCAGTGATCCCCTAACTCAACCCAGCAACCCTTCAACCAAATCATTTTAAACCCTCCTCTGTGCTTCATAACTAACCTAATATCTCAATTCGAGCTTGAAAGAGACATAATTCTTTGCTCTATTGGAAAGATCCATCTCCGGGTCCAGGAGGGCTAGATCTTAGGACCCCAAAGTGGTTCTGATGTTGTCTCATCTTTTGGTCTTGCCAATCTGGCCAAAACATGGGAACCCCAACAAGTCCTAGGCTACCACCAGCGTTAGGTCCTGAACCAGACATGGTGAAGGTGACAAGGGGAGAAGTGGGGAAGGAACCAGAAGGGGAACCCAATGAAGTAGAAGAGGAGCCAGAATGCAGACTCGGTGGAGGATTAATTTGGATCCTATGTGGAGGAGTAAGTCTTCCTACTAGAAACTGATGATGAAGGCCAAGAAGTCTCTATAATAAACGCCTTGGTGGCGCAATGATGAAATAAAAAACACGACACAAAGAGAAGAGAGACCAACAAGGGCAAGGAGGTGCAAGATCAAATGATTACAATGTCGAAACAAGGCAGAAAGGTTTAGGATCAATTGATTACAATGTTATAGTCTTTTCCTGGCAGTGTTAACCAGGCTCTTCTTCACTTAGGGTGTGTGTGTTAAGTGTGTAAATTTTATTTTTTAAACCCAAATGTTTATAGAGAAAAATAAAAAGTGTTTTGTATAACTGTAAACAAATCTGCAGATAACAGTAAATGAAACTCAATATAATAGAAAATAAACAACTAATTATGCATTAATCTAAACCCAAGGAGGTGGGCCTCTCAAAAGCTAATCTGAAGGTGGGAAAAAATATAATCAAAACACACAAAAATAGCCAATGGATTTGAAGTCAAGAGGGAAAATGATCTAAAGGTCAGATTTGTTGGAAATAGGTGCAGAAAACAACAAAAAACCAGAGCGAAAAATGTTGCAAATGAGGTGGTGAAAGGCTACAACCTGGAGGGAAATGGAGGGGACCCTAGAGAAAGACCCAAAAAAAACTAAAAATAGCTGTTTTGGATGGATGAATAATCAATCTGAAATGGATCTGAAGGTAAGGGATCAAATCTGAAAAAATCGCTGAACACACTAAAATTTCAGACGACTTGCAGCAGCTAAAATTCTTCCTAGAAAGGAGGAGGGTGCTGAATCCCTAGGGGGCTAGGTTCCCACTTTGATGAGTAAAACAGAGCAAGTACAGGTCCAAAACAGGTGGAGACAGAGGTCATACAACCCTGAACAAAGGCCTAGACAAACCCATAAAAATCTTAGAAAAAATCCCGCAAAAAGTTCAGGTCGCAGTTTTTGGCATGTTTTCTATAGAGGTCGCAGGTTTTGGCCTCTTTTCTATGCCCTGGAGGTTCAGGTCGCAGGTTTTGGCCCAAAAAGTGTGACCTGCACTTCCGGCACTCTCGGCAGCAGGTTTCAGAAAATTTTGTCATCTCAGATGTGCCTGATGTCTGTCACCTGCGCAATAGGTTCGAAAGCACACAAAAGTTATAATTTTTAATGTTTTAGGGTTTTATAGGTTAAAAAAAACATCAAGAAAAAAAAAAGAAGTTGAAGAGAAATCTTAGGGTTTGAAGTAGCTGGTCATGTAGGGATCTAAAAAATGACAGAGGTCGTAATCGTAAACCCTTATGGAGTTGTCAGTTGTTAGTATGAATCTTAATCACAAGCATACAAAAAAATATCACTTTAGCTGTGCATATCAAACAACCCTAACAACAAATATGGTTGTCAATTTCTTTATATCTGTAGTTATTTGACTAAGATAAATGCTACAAAATCTAGATCTATGTAGTAAAAGACATTAAGCAGTAAATAAAAGCAAGAGTTGCTCCATGCATCCAATGGACAAGACAATAATATTTTTAAAGATTTTTTGTATTTTTTGACACCTAGGAAGGGAACATAGAAATATGTTACTAACCCTCCTCAACAGGATGGGTTATTTTAAGTCCTTAGCACTTCAGATCTAAAATCTCTCTCTTGATGGTGTAGAAAACCCAGACAAACTCAAAGGGAGCTCTCAAGAAAAATGATATCAAAATATGACAATGATGGAGGACCAAAGTCACACCAAAAGTATAGATCTAGAGTGATCTTTAGGCAACAAAAGGTAGTGAGTGAATGGAAAAACCCTTCTATTTATAAAAAAATATTGAGTTGGTCTAGATATTGGTGCATAATTAAAATATTATTAACCAATTCTAGATCTAATTTTTATGGAATAATTTATTATATTTGTTGGATGGAAACGGAATTTGAATTTGGTCATATCCCTTTATTTGTAAATAATAAATAAATAAATGATTTATTTATTATTTTAAGGATGTGGTTGAGTAATAATTAAATAAATAATGATTTATTCAAATATTTATAAAGGATTTAGTCAAATTTAACAAGGAATATTATTTAAATAAGGTTCAAATAATTATTCCTAGAAAATAATAAGATAAATAATGATTTATCTAATTAATTTTCCTTTTTTGGGTTAAATATGACCAGGGATATTAATTAAACTGTTGTTTAACTAATTATTCCTTGAGGAAAATTAAAAAAATGTATATTTATTCAATATTTCCTCACGGGTTTCCTATTTAGACCATAAACAACTTAATAAATATGGATTACTAAGTTATTTTTCATAGTAAAAGTAATTTTACTTGGGGTAAAAGTGGCCTTACATGGTGTACTTTGGTCCATCTAATAGTAATAGGTTAGATGACCAAAAATTGGTGTAACAATATCAATGCATAGAAGGAAGTCAAGCCAACGTGGATAAGAAGGGTTGCAAGGTGTGCAAGAGATCTTGTCTTGGTCTAAACTATATTCCAGATATCTCTGAAATAAGGCAGAATTTTACACAACATAAAGTAGGGATACTACAAAAAACACTAGAGCTTGGTATTGGGTACAGACAGAAGGAAGAAGAGGAATCTATTGGAGGTCGAATGGAAAAGAATAGAAGCACATTATTTAGGAAGCCATAATAGGGAGCGAGTTTCCCTAGTGTTGGTGCAGTGAAGTGTAGAAAAGAAAGATCATCATGAAGAGCCTAGAAGAGTAGTCACATGGTCTTAGAGGCATACTGGTGTCAAGGGTATATGTCATGGTTATGGTACTCGTTAATTGAAGATCTATAAAAAGGATTGCTTTCGGGTTTTCCTCTCCAAGAGGGAGATATTTTGGCCCTGACTTGAAGAGCCTAAACTTTGCGTCTCTTGTGTTTTGATAAATGACTTGATGAAAAACATAATAAGTTAATGAATATAATATCTATGTAAAATAAGCATAACAAGTTCACAAGTAATTATCAAGAAGATAAATTGAATTAAACGCTTTAATTTCTCAACATATCCAAAACCCCTGAACTTGTGTTTTTCTAGTTTTGATAACTATATTTTGAAATTTTATTTTTTATTTGTTTATATTTTTATATAATTTTTAGCGTTCTTCATTATTTATCTATTTACATATTTTTTTACTTAAAAATGATCTTGTAATTTGTTTATTCTATCATTTTTAAATATGCATTTATAATCGTTTTTTTTTTTTTTTCACAATAGTTATCCATTATTTTTACTCAACAATGTTTCACATTAATTTTATTTTTTAGAAAGTTCAAGAATTATTATAAATACTCCCTCATATAAATTATTTCAACATATATATTAGTTCCAAAGTCATAGTCATATTTGAAACATAGTTACACTTTTAATGAAAAGTAAATTATTTTCAATTTATATATTAGGTTGAAAGTCATAGTCATACTTGAATAGTCATCATACTTTTAATGAAAAGAAGACAATTTATATGGGTAAATATATTCTCAAATATTTTATTTTATTTTAAAATTATAAATTATATGAAAATGTTTAGATTTGTATAATTTTTTTTATGATTTTTAAAATATAATAAATATTTATTTTATTTAAATATAAAAAAATGAAATATTAATATTATTATAATTTTTGTATAATTAAATTATGAAAATAAACCAAATTATATCATAGAAATTAAAAAATTAATTTTCATTTTATATATATATATATATAAAAGTTATAAAATTTATTATAATTTAGATTTTAATAACTAATAAAGGCAAGTATTAGTAATTACTAGCATAAACACATTAATAAAGTGGCTGTAATACAATGATAGAGATAAATATCCACTTATAATGATGCCAATTGATATATGAAAGGTGGAAAATGGTGTCAACTTTCATATATCAGCAACTTTGTTGATGTGGTTTTTCTAGTTTATGTTGATGTGCATGGGTTAGATTAGTGGACCATTGCTAACATTGTATCACTATGGTTAAAAATTGTAGGTGAGTATTGACCATGGTTGACAATAGTGAACCATGGTTTCCAAAGGTTATTAATGGTTGGTGATGCTTGATTATAGTTGAAGAGTTTTGATGAGGTTGGAAATGGTTAACAACAGTTGGAAGATTAACTGTAGTTGACCTTTCTCAGAAGGTTGAGCGTGTTTGATTGAGGTTGTCCATTAATGTAACAATGTATTTATGTTACAGTAATTCTTGTCAATGATAATTGACTGTGATTAATGTTACATTAGCGTTAAATTTAATGTTATATAAATGATTGAAGAGTGACGAGTTCCAAAATTGGCATCATTTTCACATGTATCCAATACCTTTTTGTCCATGTCTATCCCATTTCATCTCATCTTAATACCTTTTTCATCCACAATGATTCTTTTTCTTTCGAGATACCATTAGCCTCTTAATATGTCATTTCAATGCTTATTCTTATGCATTATTAGGAAATTATTGATTTTGTGTACTAAAAATGGTATACAAGAAACAAGTTTGCATAGGTACCTTCCAAGCATAGGTGCTACAACTTTCTCAACAACTACTGCAACTTTTTCTAAGCATAGGTGTTGGAACACTCTCAATAGTTGTTACAAATTTGAAGTGTAGTTTCTACAACTATTCTTCAACATAGTTGTTGTGACTCTCACCTCACCGTTGCTGCAGCTCTGTGTGTTGCATCTCTCACCTCATTGTTTCTGCAACTATATGTGTTGTAACTCTCACCTCATCATATTACAACTTTTTCCTCATCATACCATTACTCTCACCTCAACTATGTTGTGCCTCTTGCCTTAATATAGTTGTTGCAATTCTCATCATCGTTGTTGCTATAAATCTTGATGGGAATTTCGAGGTAGAGAAAACGGTGGCATTACTGAAGAAGTATTTTTATTGGTTGAACTTTTGACAATATTTTGGGAAGTATAATACACCCTGCACTTCCTATGTCATTTCCAAACCGAACATCAAGAAGAAAGGCCTATTTTTAGTAGTTTTCCGGGTGTTAAAATTATGGAGAGTTTTTGACACCCTAAATGGCGTTTTTTCGAGGTCCACGGTAGGATCATAGCCATAGGTAAGGGTTTGTGGAAAATCCTATAGTAATCAGCGAGATTCTTCCAATGAGGCATTGTCCAGGCCAAACAGAGATAATATGCCCAAGTTGTGACCACAGGATGTTGGTTGCCCAACTAACCCAAACGGTGCCAACAAACCCTTGGAATTCCATCTCCTGGGGTTAGGGTTTTTTATTTTATTTTATGGTTTTCTCTTGTTTTTCAATAAGAAAAATGCCCTTCAGCCTCATTGTAACACAATTAAGAGTCACGTATCTGCCACATGTGATCTCAGAGACAAGCTACCATCGCCTTAGCTAGATTATTTCCATTACGCCTGTAAGCATATTTCAGTTATTTCATAGTAATGAAATGATATGTTATTTCTACTGCATCTTTTCATTTATGGTTATATATGTAATTTTTTGTGTTCCTGTTTAAGTTTAGATCACCTTTTAGCTACCTTGATGAATATTTCACTTTTTTTATCTTTTCATAAATAATGAATTTTGATATTCCACAACTAACTCTTTGACTTCCACTTACATATTTTATTTCAAATAAAATAATACAAAAATCCACATACAAAAAAATGGGTAGAGCCTAATAAGATTAACTACACACATTAAGCTTGTGTTTGAGGAAACTATAGATTAACGAATTCAACTTGAAATTCTATGGTTACATATTGATGTCAAGATTTGTATTGTGTGATGGTATCCTACAACTTTGTTGGAAGGTTAGGCTGAAAAAGGACTCTAGTTTCGATTGCATCTAGGCAGATGGTTTTATAGCTAGTTTGCACTTCTTTTTGTAACAAGAACAACTTCATATCGATCTTAGCAGGACCACCTATGCACTTTTGCATGTTTTATCTATTAACCTCCAAGTATTCTTTGGTAGTGATCTAATTTAGTTGGTTCAAGTATCCCTTGATCTACTTCCTAGCCACATTTCTGCCCTTCGTTTATGCATATGGCCATAAATATGGGATCGTATGTGCTAGAACCAAGGAATCCAAGCTACTATATAACGATGCATAAGGAGCTAAAATGATGACCAAAACATTGTCGAGTTGTTTAATGCTTTGTATAATTATTATGGCCTCGACCTTTTCCAACTATACCTGTTTCCTTGTCTTCTTGATTGATTCTCCTAGTGCACTCCTATACATAGTTCCATAATCATGAATCATGGTAATGGATGCAAGAATGACTTTACAGGCTTTCACATTTTCCCATGATTTCTTTTGCATATCATGTAAAGGAACTATTGTTGTATTCAAGGTGACCAAATCCTCATAAATATGCCTCATAATGTCTCCCAATTCCTGAATCTCAGCATAGATAGCTACTTGAAGCTCTTTCAAGCAAGCATGTGTGGAAGAGAGCCTCTGATTCTATACTTCAAGTTGTTTTATTTTTCACTTTGCAGCTTCCAGATACCTTTCCATCTATTTATTTTCGGCCATTAAGAAACATATATTTCCTTTTGAAGAACCTACAAAGGGTATGTTAGTTGCAATGATCACCATTTCCATATGAATGAAAGCATGATGTGTCAGATCATCGGGAAAGTGTTTTTTTATTTTCTGCAAAATTCTGTTATGGAGCTCATTAAAGGTTAAGCTTGAGATTTTCATGATCGGGTCTTCATGTAGAGGAGATATTTTATCTTCACCATTTGGGGCTTTCCCATATAAAGGTAGAGGTGGAGGCTAACTAATGATCTGTTTTATGCTAAGCATAAGGTCAACATCTTGGTTTTTCTCCCCTTGTTCTTTTTCCATGTCATGGGCTACTATTTGCTTCTCTATCTCTTTAGCAAAGTCTTGATCCTTCTTCTTCTTACTTTATTATTCTTCAAGTTGTTTCAAGCTTTCTTCTTCACCTACTTCAGTCTAGCTTCTTATTCCTCATTTTTCCTTAGCTCTTCTTACGCTTGTGTTTCTTCATGTTCCTTCTTCTCCAGATATTCCTTTTTTTATGTGCTCTTCCTCTTGTTTCCTCTCCAATTCCCACTGCTTCCTTTCCCTTTCTGCTACTAAATTCACCTTTATAATAGTTTTATATTCCTTGAATTTTCATTTTTTCTCCACTATTGGGTTGTAGAAAACCTTCCTCTCATACTTAATAATCACTAGAAAATGCTCTCTTGGCTACTTGGATTTCTAAGTAACACTTTGTTCTCAAACTACATTGCAAGGGCCTTCTTGATCTCTCGGTGCACTTGATCGAGAGACACTATAGTGATTCTTCATCTTTTCTTCCTCTGGCCTAGAAAAGGTACTATATGGCCAAATAAAGTGTTACTTGGCACATTGGTTGTTGAAAACTCCTTTGGGATCATACTAATGATAGTCTATTGTACTGAACATGAATTCTTCCAATTGTTTTGATTAATTTTTGTAGCCTTCAAGCTCTTAATGATGTAAGATAACACCTGCAAGGGAAAAGTAGGCTAGGATTCTTTCTTCGTCCTTTGCAACACTATGGAGAAACCTGTCACAAGATGATACTTGACCTCTTGTATGACTATTTTTTCAGTGGCATGCCTTGGTAAGAGATGATATGGTTTCTGGAAGCCAAACACTATGATGTATATGCCATCTGGTGAGGCAAGCCAATATGCAACTTTTTATACCACACTCATTTCCTCGCAAAACATGCAACAAGCCTCTTCTTCAAAGATAATCTTGTATATGACCTTGAAGTGATGATCAACCAGCTTTTCAAAAGCTTCACTGTAGTTGCATTATGCTAACAACTTACAATATATATGGATAGGATGGTCTCTAGAAGTCCATTCTAATCCATGCCAAGTAAAACATTTTAATCACATATACCATTGAATAGGTAGAAAAACATATAGAACTATTATTGCTTTCCTTTTCATGATTTCTTTTTCATTTTTCACATTGATCTTTAGCTGCTATGATACAATATCAGACTAGTTGAATATCATCCCATGAGAGATAATCTAATACAACATGTAAACCCATCCTTCTGGGAAGGATTTAATATTCTTCTATTCGTAAATCTTGTAGCATAATACTATCAAGCACTAAAACACTTTTCTGAGTGAACTGGTCTTATAAATGTTTTTTAGTATATGGAAAAACTTTGACGGCTCCTTCACCCACATCTTGATCATATCTTTAGTATTGAGATAGCATGTTTCTACATAAAAATAAGAGTTTGTATGTTTTGTAGGCTTAGGCAGAGGATGAACAAGTGGATGTAGTGTGGATGGTAGGAGGCAAGATGCTACCCACTAGCGCTATTCAAATACATGCTCTTAGTGTTGAATATTTGCATAATCCTTTTGATGAAATCTTCACAAGGTTAGACTAAGAATATGCAAGAAACCTTGTGAAGCCCTCATCGCTAGAGTATAATGTATGCCTCTCTATCCTCGATATATTTTCTTAATTCAGTGGTCTTGAATGAACACTATACCATGTGATATATATGTCCTTATCAATGTATAACTCTTCATCAATTAGAATGGGAACTAAGGATGAAGTATTTTCAACCACCTCATTGGTACTACTTTTTTAATCCTATTTTGATGTTAATATCTTGGGTGGAATGATGTTTTATGCTACTGAAAAGAAGTATGCTCAAGACCTGCAATACCTATAGAAAGAGATGCACTCATAGGAAAATCAAGTTAGCTACAAAAAAATCATCTTATAAATAATTCAATAGAAGAAACAAAGTCATGAGGATAGAGATTGGGCAACTCTGGGGTGGAAGAGGGAAACACAAGCTCAGGAATTGTGCAATGCACAGTAAGAGAGGAGGATTGCACAATATTCACTGTTATAGGGATGGATTGAGGCTTGAGATAACACACAATCCCAAGTGGGCAGAAAAGACAAATAACTGCACATTGCGCAGTCTTAGAGGCCAAGACTATGCATTTTATGGTTAGACTTGCGCAATGCACAACTGAGCAAGCCAGTGATTGCGTATTGCGAAGTCACAACTAACAGGAAGAAAGGTTGAGTCTGGGAACTGTACAATTCCCCATATGGGAAGGCAACATCTCATGAAGGATTATGTAGTCTTGCCCAGGGGAGAGGAAAACTTCTGGATTTGAAGCTTAAGAAGGGGTAAGGGTATATCAATATTAATATAATTTAAATCAATCATTAACATCGACTAGAAAATATTATGCAAATGGAAGAACATGCATGCACAAGAAGACCCAGTAGTGGTACTGCTTGTAGGAAAAAAAACTTTGGGAGGGATGTGACACTTGTAAAAACTTAATGAAAGACTGAAATAACACTTGTACAAGGTAAATATAGCATAGAAATTAGTAACTACAAGTTGAAAAGGGCAAAGTGACACTTCTAAACACAAAAATTACAGAAGCAATGGAAAAATTAGTAAAATGCGACACTTTGGAAACTTATCGAGAAAATCATTACAAGCTCAATCCGAAGCTCCTTGATCTCGTAGGAAAGGCTAGAGCTCCAATTTCAAGTGTGTAGATTTTCTCTACAAGCCTTTTTTATATATCCTCCCCCCTTCCCCCCCCCATGCAATTAGGTTGGGGTTTATGACACACATGACTAAAATCAAGGAGAAAGTGACACTTGTCCTTAGATAAAACATAGAAACTGTGTGCCACTTTTCCATAGGCGATTATGAAATATCTATTTTCTAGGTATGCCAAATTTCTTACTCTAGTGGACTTCGCATTCCACTAGTAGAAAAAATTCCATAATTCCCAATGACAAGGTATTGTGTAGTCCACTGGATCAATGGATTGCACAATTATGACTCTGAATGGAATATTGCACATTTCACTTACTTAATTTATACCTATCTTGCAGGACTGTCCAATTCAATTCCTCAAGGAATTGTACAGTCTCCAGTGGCAGGGGATTGTGCAATTCCCAGAAGAAAGGCTAGTAATCAGTGCTAGATCGAGATAGGATTTGGCTTGTGTCTAGAGGAATGTAACTTATCGTCAAAAGTTGTACAATTTATGATGATAAGACTCAGTAAAGGAATAACACAAGTGCTGCATGAAAGAAATAATGATTACGAAATTAAATAATCAAGAGGAACACTTGACGACTGTGAAATATAAGCTCTGATTAACAAAAGGTAGGATCAAAAATCGAAGCGTAGGTAAAATTTTGGAGGGGGGTCATAGAAACTACAATGGACCTTTGGACTCTTATGTTCATTAGTCAGTGTGCAAGTTACAAGTGATAGTACGATGAAGGTTGACCTGACTTATGTCTCTTAGAATTTGGGTCCACATCAACAACACAAGGCACCATTTGTAACGAGGACAATGTAAAACATTAATTCAATACCTTAACCGCAATGAACATGGTCATTCGTGGAATTTAAACATACTTAAAGCAATAACATGAAATCTTACATGTACTTAACCAACATGTGATAATCAAAGAAACAAAAACATGCATTGGACAATATATCAAGGATAACCATACCATCCATTATATTACCTGATTATAAATAAGCAAAGGCACTGGGCACTAAAACATAGACACTATGTAATTCAACTCACCTACCATCATTCCCTACTTAGTGTACAAAAGGGACCACATATGCAATACAAAATCATACTCCATTTACTAGAGATTTTTTCCCTTACATAATGGGTTGCATAATAGCTACAGATTCATATGCTAATAATTAATACTAATGACATAAAAAGGGAAGATACATTCACAATAAAACTCTCATCTTCATCGACTATAGTTTGATCATATGTTGTCCTGTTTTCTAATCATGTAATATTCTAACCAACCCATGATCTATCTCGAGCCTCTTCCTTTATAAGCTCCTGGTGGCTTCCTAAAACTTCTCACCCTGCTCCTCCACTTCTCCACTTGTCCTCTCAGTTAGCTGGCTGTCAAGATATTATTCAGCTTTTCCCTTAATTGTCCCATGTCTTCTTAACTTTTTGCTACAAATATCCCCTACCTGTTCATCTCACTTGATCAACATTCCTCTTCTTTTAAATATCTCTAACTTCCCTTGACATAACATCCCTCCCCTCCACCAACGAGTGTAAAATCCTAACTACCTAATCTTATCAGCACACATCCCCACTCTCCGTATGTTTCCATTTTCTTCCAGCATAGTGCCTCCTTACATCGTGTCTCATGCTCATGCTCTAGTTCCCTCTACTATGCACTACCTGTTTCTCTTCTTGCACTCTGTTATCCTCCTACGCGGGCATATACTTTAACTAAAATTAAGGGAAAAAAAAAACACGGCCTCCAACAATAATAACAAATATTGTAAATTTTATAAAATCAATATGGAATTTTTTTAATAATAACAAATATTATATAATAAATTGGTTTGAATTTTAAATAATAACAAACATTTTGGAATTACAAGGAAAGCTGTTATTTATTGAGAAATAACGTTGACCATAAAAGTAATTAAAACTGATATTTATTGAGAAATAATGTTGAACGTAAAAGTAATTCTTTTAATTTTAATTATTGTTGATCAATTCTCTTTAAATTATAGTTAAAAAAAATGTTATCTATGAATTATTTTGTAAATTTATTTAATAAAACAATATAACAAATAAAGTGCTTTTTCTAAATATATTATTTTATAAATTTATTTAAAAATCTAATAAATTGGAGGATTTAATATTGCAAGTTGTAGTTCTTTTAATGCAATCATGATTTATGTTTCAACAGTATAGTGTTCGATAAAAAAAGGTTACGAAAAAACAGCCATTGTTGTGGTTATATATATATATATATATATATATATATAATTTTTTAAAATAATAATTAATAATTTATTAATTTTTAAAAAAATATAAAATTTTATATTATTTTTGAATCTCGGTTATATTTTAATTTTGACAAATTGTATTTTAATACGAATAATACAAATTCCAATTTTACTTTAAGGCTTTAAGTATTCCAATAAAAATATGATGTTTAATTTCTTCTTTTCTATTAAAATTTATGGAATCTTTTGAATTTATCTCCAAACAATTTGACTAATAAATTATTGAAATTTATTCAACATAAACTTTATTTTACTTTACTTTTAGTAGTTGGGAATCTTTTTCATTTAACATTTTGAAAAATTACTATTTAAAAACATTCATTTCAACTTCAAATGTTAATTTTGATTTATTGATGATACCCTTTTTGTTTTTCATCTTGGCTATTTATCTCTAATTTATTTCTTTATGGAAATCCAAAACAAGTGCTTTCTCCTTTTTAGATATACTCATTTTGATTAATATTATACTTATCTACCAATTTTATAGGAAAGAGGGATCTGAACAAATTATATATCTTTGCACCCATTCTCACCATCATGTAATCTCTAAGTTTATTATTCTAAAAATTCTCCACTCGCCATTCCTTGAAAAGGAAAAACGCTTTATACAAAAGCCTTTACGCTAATGTTTCATTAATCTCTTGAAAAAAAAAACCTTTTTCATAGCTTGCCATTCTACCCTTGCTCTTTCTCTAACATTACATATTATATTTATATTATTTTGACTAAAAAGAATATGAAACACATTTAAAAACATATAAAAGCCTTTTATATTTATTTAAAACTAATCAGGACAAATAATCAGGACAAATTAGAGTCAATGGTTTGCAGAAGTGTTTACCAAATTGTATGCTCTTATAGTCGATGGTTAGCCAAAGGGTTAACAAATTCAATGCTCCTCTAGAAAATCATGTATTGGTTAAGTTGAGATATATTCCAAATACAATTTTAGAAAATATATAACAAACACATTCCACAACCCCATCTCCAATTTTATGCAATTTTAAAATCGTAATTTGTATTGATAAATCTACAATTTTTACATCACACATTATTATAGGTTATTAAGTTTTCTCCCTTGTAATTTTTTTTAATATTATTGGTTTTATTCTTCTTCACTTCTCTTTCTTATATTTTTTTATTGTCCTTTCTCATTATTAAGTTCTTATTATATTTCCAATCTCACTTTTTTTTTTTTTTATTTATTTATATGTTTCAAATTGTTATTCTTTTTACTTTTCTAACTTCATTTTTTTAATAATAATATTTTTCAATTTACTTTCTCTCATTATTTACTTTTTATATATTTTTTAGTTTTATTGTGTTTTTGTATTTTTTTTGTAAGCTTAACAAGACTACATCTTTAACATGTCGAGTATATCAACCTGATCGGGCCGGAAATTGAACCTGTAACTTCAAATCAAAAAGTGTCTTAATAGAGGACCCAATCACCATTTATCTAAAAATCCATAACTTACATTTTTCTATTTTTCATAATTATATTTTTCAATTTTCTTTATTTATTTATATTTTTATATACTTTTTAACATTCTTCATTTATTTATCTATTTACATATTTTTTACTTAACAATTGATCTTGTCATTTTCTTATTTTATCTTTTTTTAAATATGTATTTATAATCAAGAATTTATTTTTCACAATAGTTATTCATTATTTTTACTTTACAAATTTTCACATTAATTTTATTTTTAAAGTGTTTAGGCATCATTATAAATACTCTCTCATATATTTTGTGACGGCACGCCAGCCCACAACCAGGTCAGCAATTAACAATTTGTATAGAAAATGAAAACAAACGCGCCAACACAAACAAATATGGGACGTGGCACTTAACGTTGGTTTGTTTGACACGTCGGTTTGTATTAATGTCACAACCGAAAACCTCGGGCTTTCCACCCTCGCAAGATCTGTAACAGCTGGTTTTGAGATTTGCAATTAATCCAATGTAATTACTATCCGTCCGGTTGATCGATTCCAGCTATCTTCGATGTCATCCGCCCTGTGCACTTTTCTTGGTAACAGTTTTGCCCTCGGATCTTTTGCTCTTCACTCGACGGTCACTATGCGATGGGTTTCTCCTTGGAAAACCTGGAGGGTTTCAATGTGGTTTTCTGTTTCAATTTTTCTGGTTTCTTTTCTACTTTCGGTGGCTGTAAAAATGACTTGTGCTAGTCGGCTTTTCAATGGGTTCTGTCCCTTCTTTCTTGCAGCAACTTAACTATTAATCATGTCTCCTTCCTGTGCTCTGTAAGTTGGAACGCAAATTCCGTCGTTCTTTCTTTTTAACTGAAGATTTTCCAATCTATTGTAACTTGCTTGTCCTCATCTTTCAGGTTGAACTCGCCGAGATCTCCTTCCAGCTCGCTCAGCTCTGTTTCGGCACTGGAAAGAAGGTAAACTGTCTCTCTATGCTTTAGTGTTTTCCAGTTATTCTTCCTCTGTCTAAACCCCGGGCTCCTTGCGAACAGGTTTCGGCAGCCTCAATCATTATTCCGAATCATTGTTCCAAATCAACAAATGCTTGGCATACTCTGCCCTCACTACAGGTAATACTTATGTTCCTTTCATCCTTTTGTTCTTTATAACTGTGAACACGTTCTACAGGTTTTCAGGACTGACTCTGAGTCCTTATCTTGCAGATAAAACAACTTCCTTAGTTGTCCAACTTCCGACTCGGTCGGCATTTGCTCTGCGATTATTCAATGGGTAGGATTGCCTCCTGTTCGACCCTTTCTTTACGAGTCTAGAATAGGGTTAGAGTTGGAACAGAGGTTCACTCTGCTTTTCTTGTCTTCAGTCAAATCTGTTAGGCTTGAATACTTTTACTTGCAGAATTGTCTGGGTATCGAAACCCTGTTTATAACCTAATAGTGCGTTCTGCACTTGGTTCTATTACCGTAGGGTTTGGGTTTTAAAACCCCACCAGATTTTCTTGTTGCAACGATAATATGTAATAATTTTTGAACAGTCTACAGGACTGGAACCCTTGTTTTAAGTCGACTGTCTAATTAATTCTGAGTTATAAGAAAAGACTTTGTTCTCGCCATTCCTTTGTTGGTTTAAAAGAAATACAATGGATAGTTGTTACCTGTACATTTGATTTCGCTGTCGGTATTTGCTTTTGCTTATTATTTCACCAATACAATGCTTGACTGTAATGCTACTTCACGCTTCTATATGCCTATATATTTTCTTTGACCTCGTTAAGAAAATCTCTGTGATTGTTCTTCACCTGCACTCCTGTAACAATTCTTATTTAAAAAAAAAACGAATACTGCCTTCAGAATGGACTGTTACTAAATTCAATTTTTGTAACGGAGAGTAAATTGACACGGTTAAATGACACAGATGGTTCTATAAGGCACAATGCTTTGGTTTTGTTCTTATTTCTCTTCTTGAAAAAATCCCGAACCCCTACAAAATGCACCCTTCTCCCTTTTTGTATTCCAGTAGGAGACAAGGTAGTTTCTCGTTGGCAACTGTTCTGCTGTCAGTTACATATAACTATTATTTTCCACGTTTTTTCCAACTAATGAAAATAAGACAGCTAATTAAGCCTCCTACAGATTCTTGATAAGAATCAAATAAAAACAAGTCAGTTATACTGCTTAATTAAACAAACTTCCTAATTGTAAACATTTGTCTAAAACAAATTAAGCATTTACAGGTTCAAAGACATGTCAAAATGTCACACATTACCAAAAGACAAAAACCTGTTGTTGTTTGTCTACCCAGAGTCAGATGCTCCTACATCAGGCTCCCGGGGTAACAAAAAGTCATGGCTCTGTTCCATGATATCGTCCACCGAATAGCCAGCTTTCTGGATCTGTGCTGCGTCAAGCCAGGAATTGTCCTCAATATGACTATTCTTCCACTTGACCAAGTACTGTAAATATTATTTCCTGCGCATTCACTTGGCTACTTGTGTGTCAAGGATACCCTCGATCTCAAGGGGCTGCGCTGCAGGCATCTGCCTCAACCAAGAATCCTTGCTAACTTGGGTGTCCCATTCTGGCCTTGCTGCCCCATCGTCTTCAGGATTGGCAGTGTAAGGAAACAAATCCGCCACATTAAAGATGGGTGAAATGCCTATCCCTGGCGGCAACTGTATCTCATAAGCATTGGCAGAAAACTTGTGAAGAATTTTGCAGGGGCCAATATTTTTAAAATTCGGTTTGTTATATTCCCCCTTCGAGAAACGTTCCTTGCGCAAGTGAGCGAGTACTTCGTCCCCAACATTAAACTAAACTTCCCGCATTTTTAAATCTACCTATTGTTTGTATATTTGACTATTGTCCTGCATTTTGGATTTCACCCGCTCGTGCAAATCACTCATTGCTTGAGCGAAATCTTCTCCATCTGCGCTTCTTTTTTCAAGTTTCCCCAAATCCCGCAGCTCATGCACTCTGCGAGGGTGCATGCCATATAAAATCTGAAAAGGACTGTAGCCCATGCTGCGATTTGGTGAATCGTTGTATGATAATTCCGCTTGAGCAAGTACACGATCCCACATTCGCGAATTCTCTCCTATCAAACTTCGTAGCAGGTTTCCCAAACTCCTGTTCACCACCTCTATTTGCCCATCGGTCTATGGGTGATAAGCGGAGCTAAAGTTTAACTGAGTGTCCAACTTCTTCCACAGGGTTCGCCAGAAGTGTCCTGTAAACCGCACATCCCTGTCAGAAATAATGGATCTTGGCAAGCCATGCAGTCTAAAAAACTCTGTAAAAAACAAGTGTGCTACGTGAGTAGCATCACTAGTTTTTCGACAAGGTATAAAATGCGCCATCTTTGAAAATATATCAACGACCACCATTACTGAATCAAACCCCCGTTGTGTTCTGGGCAGGCCTGAGACAAATTCCAAACTGACTGAGTCCCATGGTCTACTTGGAATGGGTAGTGGCATATAAAGTCCTGCATTTTGACTGCCACCTTTCACTAACTGACACATTTTACACCTACTTACATACCTCTGCACATCTCGTCGCAACTTTGGCCAGTAATAGAAATGCTCTATCTGGAATAATGTTTTGTTTATGCCGAAATGTCCGGCTAGACCTCCACTGTGCTTTTCCCGAATAATGTTCTCCCGCATTGAACAATCAGGAATGCACAACTGTCCTCCCCTAAATAAAAATCCTTCTTGCAGATTATAGTCCAGCCATGGAATATTGTTTCACAGCAAAGGGTTCTGACACGCCTCATGGGCCTCCTTAAAATCTGTATCTGTCTGATATAAATCCTTCAAATGCTCAAAACCCAACACCTACACTATACTCTCCTGCACGAGCAAAGCTCTTCTACTCAATGCATCTGCCACCTTGTTGGACTGTCCGCTAATATGTTTCAATACAAATGTAAAGCTTTGCAGATATTCCACCCACTCAGCATGCTTATGATTCAACTTATGCTGCTGCATAACATACTGTAAGGCAGAATTGTCAGAAAATAAAACAAACTCATTACCTAACAAATAGTGCCTCCAGTGTTTCAAAGCTTGAACGATTGCATAAAATTCCTTGTCATAAGATGAATACTTCTTCCTACTTTCATTCAGTTTCTCACTGAAATAAGCGACCGGTCTGTCCTCTTGGCTAAGTACTGCCCCAATGGTTGTACCGCTGACATCACAACGAACTTGAAAATTTTTGTTGAAATCTGGCAATCTCAAGATCAGCCTCTTAGTGATCTTCTTCTTTAAAGTTTGAAAACTGTTCTCTGCTGCTTTAGTCCAGCAAAAAGGATGATTTTCCTTCTTGATTGTGTCCAACATGGGTGTGCAAATCCCACTAAAATCCCTGATAAATTTCTTGTAAAAGCTTGCTAATCCATGAAAGCTTCAAACCTCGAAAAAATTCTTTGGGGATGGCCAGTTTACTATAGCTATAATTTTCTCTGGGTCCATCTTTAACTCATTTTCTGCAATCACAAAACCCAGATAAACTAATTCCCGTTGAAAAAAAGTACACTTTTTCAAATGTATCAGCAGCTTGTTCTGCTGCAATCTTCTCAATACACTTCGAACATGTCGGAAGTGTTCCTCCTTCGTTTTGCTGAAAATCAAAATGTCATCCAAATAAACAATCACAAATTTCCCAATGAACTCTTTCAGCACTTCGTTCATTAGGTGCATAAATGTACTAGGGGCATTACTCAAACCAAATGGCATCACCAGCCATTTGTACAGCCCTTCGTTCATCTTAAAGGTTGTCTTCCATTCATCCCCTTCCCAGATTCAGATCTGGTGGTATCCACTCTTCAAGTCAATCTTCGAAAAATATGCTGCCCCACTTAAACAATCCATCATGTCATCCATTCGCGGTAATGGAAACCTATACCTAATCGTAATCTTGTTAATAGCTCTCGAGTCTGTACACATTCGCCATTCGCCACCTTTCTTAGGAGCTAAAACTGTCGGAACTGCACAGGGACTCATACTCTCCCTGATCAGCCCCTTATCAAGCAATTCCTGCACCTGCTTCCGAATTTCTTTGTTATCCTTCGGACTCATATGATAAGCTGCCTTATTTGGTAGGCTAGCTCCTGGTATAAAATAAATACAGTGGCTGATGCTTCTCTTAGGTGGAAATTCGTCAGGTAAGTCATCTACTATGATATCACCAAAGTCCTGTAACATGTCTTGGATCTCTTCTAGCAGATCTATGATCTTTGTGTGCAATACCACTATATTTGGTCTCCTCACAACAGAAAAATTAACATCATTATCCTCAATTTGCTTCAAGAAATCTTTTCTTCCCACAAGTAATGCCTTTACTCCACTAGCTTCTTCTGTGTTTTCCTCCTTGATGGGCACAAGCGTGTGCTTGACCCCATCTTTGACAAACTTGTAACAGTTCATCTTCCCATCATGAGTTACTTTTCTTTCATACTGCCAGGGTCTCCCTAACAGTATATGACAGACATCCATTGGCATAATGTCGCAGATAATTTTGTCCTTGTTTCTGCCTATCTGGAATTCAACTTCACACTATTCTTCCACCAATAGTTGATGCCCCTTTTGCAGCCACGACACTTTGTAAGGAGTGGGATGCTTCAGCCTTTTCAGCCCCAATTTCTCCACCATTTCCATGGCCACCAAATTATCGGTACTCCCGCTGTCAATTATCAGTTTGCAACACTTACCCTGTGATTTGCGAACTGTCCAGAACAAGGCCTCTTTTTGATCTGGTTCCACAATTTCTTTTGTTGGTTTTATCAGCACCTTGTTCAGTACCAAGGCTTCCCCTATCTCTAGTGTATTTTCCACTTCTTGAGGTGGTGCTTCCACTTCCTCAGTTTGGGCGACATAAGCTCCTCTCCCACCTGCGGGTTCACCTTCAGGACATTCATACGACTTGTGCCCCCACTTGTGGCACCTATAGCACTGGACAACTCCTCTGCCCCGACCATTACCTCTCCCTCGCTGGTTTGGTCATCCCCCTCTAGTGTTGTTGTCCTTTTCTGTTGTTCCTGCAGATTTGGAACTGTTGCCTTCTTCATTGTAACCTGTACCTTTTCCTCTGCCAAAAGCTTTCCCCTTTCCTCTTCCAGATCCACCTCCTCTTCTCGCATTCTGCTTCCTGATTATTTTCTCTTCCACTTTCAAGGCACACTGATATGCCTCATCTAGAGTTCTGGGTGAGAGAATATTGATTTCGTCCAGTATCTCCCCTCTCAATCCATTTACAAACCTTGCTGTTTTTTCTGGGGTGTCTTCTATGTATCCTACCCTCAAATTCAACTTATAGAATTCTTCCGTATACTCTTTGACTGTTACCCCCCTTTGCCTCAAATTCTGTACTTGCTGGTATAGCATAATCTGATAATCTTTGGGCAGAAAATTTCTTTCATCTTGGCTTCCATCCTGGCCCACTTCTTTATAGGCTGTTTATTTAGCCTTTTTCTTTCCACCTGAACGCTGTCCCACCACAAGGACGCATGTCCTTTCAACTTGGTGGCAGCGAACTTCACCCTCTTGTCTTCATTAATTTCTTCATAATCAAAATATTTATTTAATTCACTAAGCCAATCCAACAACACGTCCGCGGATAAACTCCCATCATAAGTGGAAAGCTTGTGCTTTGGCTTACTATTCGATAATAAAACTGATCTCAATAATCTGATTTCAGGGGCCTCTTCCTCCAAACCATCTGTCGGTTCTACAACCTCCTCGTCACTGTCATCCCCTCCTGCGGGGTCTCTTCTCCGTCCAGCCTCTACTGCTGCTAATCTCTCATTCAAGATTCGAATCTCCTCTCTCAGTCCCTCTTCTGGTACCCTGCGAATTGCTCTCCCTCTTCCCCATCCTCGTCTACCAACCTCCATTTTCTCTATTCAGCAAACCTTGCTTTGATACCAATTTGACGGCACGCCAGCCCACAACTAGGTCAGCAATTAACAATTTATATAGAAAATGAAAAAAAACGCGCCAACACAAACAAATATGGGACGTGGCACTTAACGTTGGTTTGTTTGACACGTCGGTCTGTATTAATGTCACAACCGAAAACCTCGAGCTTTCCACCCTCGTAAGATCTGTAACAACTGGTTTTGAGATTTGCAATTAATCCAATGTAATTACTATCCATCCGGTTGATCGATTCCAGCTATCTCCGATGTCATCCGCCCTGTGCGCTTTTCTTGGTAACAGTTCTGCTCTTGGGCCTTTTTCTCTTTGCTCCGCGGTCACTATGCGATGGGTTTCTCCTTGGAAAACCTGGAGGGTTTTACTATGGTTTTCTGTTTCAATGGTTTTGGTTTCTTTTCTACTTTCGGTGGTTGTAACAATGACTTGTGCTGGTCGGATTTTCAATGGGTTCTGTCCCTTCTTTCTTGCAGCAACTTAACTGTTAATCCTGTCTCCTTCCTATGCTCTGTAAGTTGGAAAGAAAATTCCGTCATTCTTTCTTTTTAACTAAATATTTTCCAATCTATTGTAACTTGCTTGTCCTCATCTTTCAGGTTGAACTCGCCGAGATCTCCTTCCAGCTCGCTCAGCTCTGTTTTGGCACTGGAAAGAAGGTAAACTGTCTCTCTATGCTTTACTGTTTTCCGGTTATTATTCCTCCGTCTAAACCCTGGGCTCCTTGCGAATAGGTTTCGGCAGGCTCAATCATTATTCTGAATCATTGTTCCAAATCAACAAATGTCTGGCATACTCTGCCCTCACTACAGGTAATACTTACGTTCCTTTCGTCCTTTTTTTCTTTATAATTGTGAACACGTTCTACAGGTTTTCAGGACTGACTCTGAGTCCTTATCTTGCAGATAAAACAACTTCCTTAGCTGTCCAACTTCCGTCTCGGTTGGCGTTTGCTCTGCGATTATTCAACGGGTAGGATTGCCTCTTGTTCGGCCCTTTCTTTACGAGTCTAGAATATGGTTAGAGTTGGAACAGAGGTTCACTCTACTGTTCTTGTCTTCAGTCGAATCTATCAGGATTGAATACTTTTACTTGTAGAATTTTCTGGGTATCGAAACCATGTTTATAACCTAACAGTGCATTCTGCGCTTGGTTCTATTACCATAGGGTTTGGGTTTTAAAACCCTACTAGAGTTTCTTGTTGCAACGATAATATGTAATAATTTTTGAACAGTCTACAGGACTGGAACCCTTGTTTTAAGTCGACTATCTAATTAATTCCGAGTTATAAGAAAAGACTTTGTTCTTGCCATTCCTTTGTTGGTTTAAAAGAAATACAATGGATAGTTGTTACCTGTACATTTGATTTTGCTGCTGGTATTTGCTTCTGCTTATTATTTCACCAATACAATGCTTGACTGTAATGCTACTTTGCGCTTCTATATGCCTGTAGCTTTTCTTTGACCTCGTTAAGAAAATCTCTGTGATTGTTCTTCACCTGCACTCCTGTAACAATTCTTGTTTTCAAAAAAACGAATACTGCCTTCAGAATGGACTATTAGTAAATTTAATTTCTGTAACGGAGAGTAAATTGGCACGGTTAAATGACACAGATGGTTCTATAAGGCACAATGCTTTGGTTTTTTTCTTATTTCTCTTCTTGACAAAATCACGAACCCCTACAAAATGCACCCTTCTCCCTTTTTGTATTCCAGTAGGAGACAAGGTAGTTTCTCGTTGGCAACTGTTCTGCTGTCAATTACATATAACTATTATTTTCCACATTTTTGCCAACTAATGAAAATAAGACAACTAATTAAGCCTCCTACATATTCTTGATAAGAATCAAATAAAAACAAGTCAGCTATACTACTTAATTAAACAAACTTCCTAATTGTAAACAATTGTCTAAAACAAATTAAGCATTTACAGGTTCAAAGACCTGTCAAAATGTCACACATTACCAAAAGACAAAAATTTGCTGCTGTCTGTCTACCCAGAGTCGGATGCTCCTGCATCATTTTGAAATATTTTATTTTATTTTAAAATTATAAATCATATGAAAATTTTTAGATTGGTATAATTTTATTCTATGATTTTTAAAACATAATAAATATTTTTTTCTATTTAAATATAAAACATGAAATTTAATATTATTTCAATTTTTTTTACAATTAATTATGAAAATAAACTAAATTATATTACATAAATTAAAAAGTAATTTTCATTTTAAAAGTTTCATAATTTTTTTTTATATAAAAAAAACAATAAATATATATTTCCTTTAAAGTTATAAAATAATATTTATAATTTAGATTTATTTGAGTAATAAAGGTAAGTATTAGTAATTGCTAGCAAAAGCACATTAATAATGTGGTTGTAATACAAGAATAGGGATCAATATCCACTTGTGATGATGCCAATTGACATATGAAAGGTGGAAAATGATGTCAATTTTCATATATCATCCTATGAATCACTTTGTTGATGTGTTTATGCTAGTTGACGAGTGTTGTGCATGACTTAGATTAGTGGACTGTGAATAACATTGTATCGCTATGGTTAAAAATTATAGGTGAGTATTTACCATGGTTGACAATGGTGAACCATGATTTCCAAAGGTTGTTGATGGTTGGTGATGCTTGACTATAGTTGAAGAGTGTTGATGAGGTTGGAAATAGTTAACCATGGTTGGAAAAATGACTGTAGTTGATCTTTCTCAAAATGTTGACCATGGTTGATTGATGTTTACCATTAATGTAACAATGTATTTATGTTACATTAATTATTATCAACCATTTTTGACCATGATTGATGTTACATTAGCGTTAATGTTAATGTTAGATTGATGATTGACGAATGGCAGGTTCCCAAATTGGCATGATTTTCGCACCTATCCAATACCTTTTTTTTGATGTCTTTCCCATTTCATCTCATCTTAATACATTTTTCATCCATAATGATGTTTTTTTTTTGAGATATGATTATCCTCTTAATATGTCATTTCAATGCTTATTTTTATGCATTTTTAGGAGATTATTAATTTTGTGTACTAACTGGGGTATAGAAGAATTTTTTTTGCGTAAGTACCTTCCAAGAATAGGTGTTACAACTCTCTCAACAACTTGCAACTATTTCTAAGAATAGGTGTTGGAACACTCTCAATAGTTGTTGCAACTATGCCTAAACATAGGTGTTGTGACTCTCACCTCATAGTTGTTGTAACTCTATCTGTTACATCTCTCACCTCATCATTCCTGCAACTATAAGTATTGTAACTCTCACCTCATCATATTACAACTTTTTCCTCATCATACCATAACTCTCACCTCAACTATGTTGTGGCTCTTGCCTCATGTTGTGGCTCTTGCCTCAATATAGTTGTTGCAACTCTCATCATCGTTGATGCTATAAATATTACTAAGGCCCATTGTTGGAACACTCTCAATAGTTGTTCTACAACCATGCCTAAACATAGGTGTTGTGACTCTCACCTCACAGTTGTTGCAACTATATCTGTTGCATCTCTCACCTCATCATTCCTGCAACTATATGTATTGTAACTCTCACCTCATCATATTACAACTTTTTCCTCATCATGCCATAACTCTCACCTCAACTATGTTGTGGCTCTTGCCTCAATATAGTTGTTGCAACTCTCATCATCGTTGATGCTATAAATATTACTAAGGCCCATTGTTGCAACTATAAAGAAATGATGCTACAAATATATGCCAATTGTGCTAACATGTCGATGATCCAAATAGTTGTCACCTATGGACCAGCCAGGAAGTTAATAACCAAGTTTTCTCAAGGGGAAAGTGGCAAAGGAAAATTGTGGTTAGAAAAGGATGGTGGCTCAGCCACCACTTGTCATAGGGTTGAGTAAGTGAACTTATGCCCATTTTTTTCTATATTTTGGAAAAATGATATAATGATTCTCATGGATTTCCATCAACTTCTTTGATTAATTTAGATAGAAAGAATTATATATAAAATCCCATGCTCTCCTTGATCTACATAGTCATAGTGAGAATAAAAATAAAATAGAATCATAATCAAAATCAGAGTGAGAATCAGAATACAAAGACAATTAAAACTAGTATTTTATTGTAACCATACTTCTAGTTTCCTACAATATAAAGTTTCTTCCTTTTCCTATTCAATTGATAACTGTGTTGAGTATCTAGCATCTTATTGCTTTTGTAAACTAGTTCCTTATCTAAGGAGGTAGCCCCCCTCCTTATAAAAGTACTATTTGTACTCACATTGTAGCTAGAACATTATTTACAGTTCATGTTATTTTTATAATTACTTTGATTTTCCTATTACCGCAACTTTGAATTCTAACTATTGTAACTCTTATATTTGATATTGATGAAACTATGTATCATAGGTTTATTTCTATAACTCATTCATTATTATTATTATTAATTATAAACTAATCATTTAAATGAGACATATATAGAAATTCATGACTTAGTTCATTGCTACAATTTTACGCTAACTAGAACACTTTTTGTTACCAAAATTGTTTTCATACTTTCGATTTGGTTCAAGTTGATTATTTTATTTATAACATATGATTCATGGTCTTCTTTCATTCATGAAAAAAGTGAGGTTTCATAGTTTGTAATATTTTGCATTACATTACACATGCAACTACATTTCTACTAAAATAATCAACACCATCTTAATGTTGGAGTAAGACACCTTTGATGCTTGTGTGATTTACTTTCTAAAAGTGTTATTTTATTTTCTTGCAATTTAGATCGAGAAGTGCTCTTTACAGTCCTATAAAGTGTGGATTGGATTACATGTGTTGTAGATTTCTCTTGTTAAATTATGAAATCATCTCAATATATTTTTCTATAATATACATTTAAAATACTACAACTACATATTACTATACTAGCACAAATAGTGCATGACAATTTACAAGTTCCATATAAACCTTAATTAACACTTTTAGTTAAAGTGAAAAATATTTCAGAATCCACTTAAACTAACATATAATAACTAACTCCTTCCAGAATCTCAACTCTAATTTGCCATAATTTTAAACACCTTATTTTCATTAACCAAACCAAGATTCTTACATCATATATCATTTTCGTTATTACATTTTCTCCTTTAATAAATTCTTGTAGCGTTTTTTTTCATTTCAATTTTATTCTATTTGAATTCCCATATTTACTCTAATTTGCCATAATTTTAAGCATCTTATTTTCATTAACCAATCCGGAATTCTTACATCATATATCACCGGAATTCTTACATCATATATCATCTTGGTTACTAGTTATTAAATTTTCTCCTTTAATAAATTCTTGTAGAAATTTGAATTCTATCATCTTGGTTTTAATCTATTTGAATTCTATCCCGTATTTTGTTATGCTTTCGATATTTCCAACCTTACTTTTTCTTATTACTTAAAATTATATCTTTCAAATCGTGATTATCTCCTTTTTCTAATCTCATTGTTAAAAATAGTTATAGTTTTCACTTTTCTTCCTCCTTCTTCTTCTTCTTCTTCATATATATATATATATAATTTTTTATATTTAAATATATTTTTATATAACCATTTATTGACTTGTTATTAACTTTTTATTATATTGGAAATTTTGTATTCCTTTTTATGCACTTTTATATTAGAGAATAGACCTTTACTCTCTTAGTCATTATTTTGTTTACAATAATTACCTATTATTTTTATTTATCGATTTATATATTTTTTATTTTTCATCATTTATTTATCTTTTTATATATTTGTATGTAACAATTCATTGACTTTTTAATTATATTGGAAATTTTGTATTTCCTTTTTATACAGTTTTATATTAGAAAACAGACCTTTAACTCTCTTAGTCATGATTTTTTTATAGTTACCTATTATCTTTACTTTACAATGGTTTACCATACGCTTTATTTTTCAAAGAAGGTTGAAGCAACATTATCAATACTCCTTCATATGAATTATTTTAAACTTGTATATTAGGTGTCATGTCAAAGTTATACTTGACACATAGTCATAATTCTAGTGAGAGGAAGAAAATAATGTAAAATAGTGTTATTAATTTTAATTGATAGGTTATAAAAAACTTCTAACTTTTATAATTTTCTAAAATCTATATATATATATATATATATATATATATATATAATCTTAAATAACTTTTTAGTTATATTGGAAATTTTGTGTTTCCTTTTTATACAATTTTATATTAGAGAATAAACCTTTGACTCTCTTAGTCATGATTTTTTTTTACAATAGTTACCTATTATTTCTACTTTACAATGGTTTACCATACACTTTATTTTTCAAAAAGAAAGTTGAAGCAACATTATCAATACTCCTTCATATGAATTATTTTAAACTTGTATATTATGTGTCATGTCAAAGTTATACTTGACAGATAGTCATAATTTTAGTGAGAGGAAGAAAATAATGTAAAATAGTGTTATTAATTTTAATTGATAGGTTATAAAAAACTTCTAACTTTTATAATATTCTATAATTTATATATATATATATATATATATATATATATATATATATATATATATATATATATATATATATATATTAATATCAATATTATCTTAAATTTTTGTATAATCAAATCATGAAAATAAATAAAATTGTATTATGAAAATTGGAAAAAAGAAAAATTTCATTTTAAATTTTTTATAAATTTAATCATGTCAAAAAAATAAAATTTATTATAATTTAATTTATAATGAGTAATAAAAGCAATAGTTACTACCTATTCATACAACGACATCAATAAAATGGTTGATATATGCTCATTGGCATCATTTTCTACTTATAATTTTGGTGTTTGGTGTATATCAACTACTTTATTGATGTAGTTGTTACTACTGTTGACTTTGGTTGACATTGTTTCACTATGGTTAAAATTTTTTGAAGAGGGTTAATCTTGCTTGACAATGGTAAATCATGGTTGTGTAGATGTGTTAATGGTTGATGATGCTTGACTATGATTCAAGAGGGCTGACGACATTTGAAATGGTTGAAAATGTTGATTTTTGCTGACCTTTCTTGAAAAGGTTCACCATGGTTGATCAAGGTTACCATCAATGTAACAAAGTATTTATCTCACATTAATGTTGAGCATCATCCCATTGATGTTTCCAGACCATTTTTTTATTGTGGTTGATGCCACATTAGTGTTAATGTTAATGTTACATTAATGGTTATCAAGGTTGACCATAATTGACCACGGTCAACCATTAATGTAACAATGTACTTATGTTACTTAATGTTAGGAATTGTTACATTAATATTTCTCAACAATGATTCACCATGAATGACCTTGGCCAACCATTAATATAACAATTTACTTATGTTAAATTGCTAAATAAGGTTGACGATGGCTAAACCTGGTGACATGTTTGACCATGCTTAATCTATGAGAATAATCTAGATTAATGCAGAAATAGATTTAGTTTTGAGTTGTTGAATGAGAGATTTTATTTAGAATTTGGTTCCACCTATTTAGGTTTGTTTCCTCCAATTCAGGAGATTAGGTGAGTGCACTGTGCTATATAAATGTAATGTAATCGTGAAGTTGAAATCAATTTTAGTGTGTGAGCCTTGTCTCACAATTTGTTGTGTTGTGAGTTGGTTTAATTCAATTTGGTATCAAATCTTGCTGTTTGACTGCTGCATCGTGCGTTGTGCATTTTGAAGGCTGCACAATTGTGCTGGAAAAAATTCTGTCTCATGCACGATTAGCAGCTAAGAATTCTTGCAGATCTTGAAGAGGCACAAAGTGGTTCAACATGCATCAATTTTGATAATCAAAGTGCTATCAAATTAGCACATAATCCAATATACCATGCTAGAACAAAACACGTTGAGCTGCAATACCACTTTGTACCTGAGAAGATTGAGTCTAATGAAATTGATTTAATATTTTGTAATACCACGGATAATATGGCTGATATCTTTACTAAGCCTCTTGGTAAAATTAAGTTTGAATTTTTTAGAAGTCAATTAGGTATTGTAGAAAATCCATTTCTCCATTAAGGGAGGATGTGAGAATAATCTAGATTAATGCAGAAATAGATTTAGTTTTGAGTTGTTAAACGAGAGATTTTATTTAGAATTTGGTTCCACCTATTTAGGTTTGTTTCCTCCAATTCAGGAGATTAGGTGAGTGCACTGTGCTATATAAATGTAATGTAATCATGAAGTTGAAATCAATTTTAGTGTGTGAGCCTTGTCTCACAATTTGCTGTGTTGTGCGTTGGTTTAATTCAATTTAATCTTGTTTTACTATGTTTGAACATGGTTGACTATGGTTAAAAATGATCAAGTTATTGTTTACCATGAACATGGTAGTCCATGTTGACCATGGTTTACAGTGGTTGACATTTTTTTACTTAGGTTAAAAGTTGTTGATGAGGATTGACCATTGTTGATAATTGTTAACCATGGTTGCCAAGGTTTATTTATGGTTGATAATGGTTTACTATGGTTGAAGACGGGAGGTTGACTATGGTTGTCCTTCATTAACAATGTTTACCATGGTTGAGGAATTTTGACCATGGTTGAATGACCTTGAACTTAGCTTACCTTTAATGCAATAATGTATTTATATAAGGATAATGTTGAGAATTGTTACATTAATGTTGTCAAACATGGTTTACTGATGTTGAGAAATTTTTACCAATAATGTAATAATTTATATATGTTACATTAATGTTGAGAATTGTTACATTAATATTTCTCAACTATGGTTGATCATGGTTGATGTTACATTGGTGTTGATGTTAGTGTTACACTAATACCTATATTAATGGTTAAAGAGGATTGACGAGGTTGACCATGATAGACCATTGTTAGCCATTAATGTAACAATGAAGTTATGTTACATTGTTGAACAACGTTGACCATAGCTAAAATCGGTGACCATGTTTAACCATGTTTAGGATTCTTTGACCATGTTGTCCATGTTGACCATGCTTGACTTTGGTTATGGTTAAAAATTGTCCACGAGGGTTGACTATGGTTGGCAATAATTAACGATGGTTTCCAAGGGTTGTTGATACTTGATGATGGTTGACTACGGTTCACGTTGGTTGATGAGGTTGACAATGGTTAAGCATGAGTGACAAGGTTGACTTGGCTAAAATTCATTGCCATGGTTGACCATGGTTAAGGTGGGTTTACCAAGGTTATCCTTGGTCAACTATTAATGTAACAATGTATCTATGTTACATTAACTTTGAGCATCATTACATAAATTTTTTTCAACCATGGTTAAGTATGGTCGATGTTACATTGGTGGTAATGTTAATGTTATATCAATTCGCTGAGGATGATTGACAAGGTTGACCATGACTAACCATGGTCAACCACTAATGTAAAATTGTATTTATGATGCATTGCTAAACAAGGTTTCCCATGGAGAAAATTGGTGACCATGTGTTATAGTAAACAACCCTCACATTTTATAGTTAATCATAATAAAAAATGGAACCCTTTTAATTTTTTATCTTATATTTTTCTCACTTTATTTAAAATTCTACCCTTTTAAAACATAAAAAAACTTTCGAAATTCCATTTTTTATTAATGTATAGCTTTAGTACTAAATAATCATCATGGAAAAAACTTTATGTGAATAAATTTTATTAATAAGTAAGGCCTAAAGGCTAGAACCATCGCAATTGAATGCTTTAGAATATATATATATATATATATATATATATATATATATATATATATATATTTTTTTTTTTTTGTATATAAAATAATAAAACCTTGTGTCCTCCACTTATGGGAATTTGACCTTTGTAGGTAGCCTTGAGATATTTCCCTGTAACTTTCATGATCCACTCTTTTCAGTTCTCATGGGGATTTTCCTTTGGGGTGATGCAAACACACACTTAAGCTTCTTGTGGGTTCTATTTTGCACAAAAATTTCTTTTAAGCTTTCCTTTTCACATATTTTCCATTTACTCAAGACATCACCGCAAAAGGGACTTTCCCCAGAGATTTCATTAACCCCTCCATTCAAAAGAGTCGAGGATGAACTCCCTGGATAAATCATCAATGCACATGCACATGTGCCCCTCTTTCACGTATGCAAGGACTTTCCCCAGAGATTTCATTAACCCCTCCATTCAAAAGAGTCGAGGATGAACTCCCTGGATAAATCATCAATGCACATGCACATGTGCCCCTCTTTCACGTATGCTCTATATGATTCTATTGGGCCTTGATCTCTCCACCTTCCATGTAATCCTATGTTTTTCACCTCAAAGTTTTAAATACAGATCCCCAATTTATTTCAATATTTTAATGCCATGACTATATGATTGTTGGGTAATTTAGTTGATAGTTAAATTATGTCATTAAATTATCAAACCAAGGTTTGTGTGCTTACAAAGTGTTTGTGCACTATATATGGTACAAATTCTATTTTTGATTATGAAATTAGATTCTAATTTACCAAAATTAAATGAAAGGAAATCTGAACTAAATCAAGTTCAATTTTCATTAAAAAGACACACATGTTCTTTCCATAAGGCTTGTCATATAAAAATTAATTCTAATGAAAACTAAAGGCAAGAATTAGAAATGAAAAATTGGAAATCTATGCTATTGAATTGAAATGAAAACTATTCTATTGACCGACTTGAAATTTAATTTATTGAAATGAATTGAAAAGTAAACTATGAAAACAATTGAAACTATTCTATGAAAAAAAATTGAATTTATTATATTGGAATGAATTAAAACAGTTTCAAACCAAATTCAAAACCATTCTAAAACTTCAAATTAAAAGAATGAGTTCAACTACCAGCCTTGATGTGTTACTGGTGTGTGCAACCAATCATGATCATTAAACTTGTTTAAATCTGAGACTCGGCTAGAAATCTTAGCTAAAGAACTTATAAAATAAATATTTTTGGTGTTTTGAGTTTATATATCACTCGACCTATGACAATGGAATCAATAGTAAGTGAATAATGTAGTCACCAGAGAAAAATAATGATGAAGCATGAAACTAATTGCAGAAGAACACAAATCAAAACAAAACAACTACTTTATCTTACGACTCTCCAAGGGGGCATCGTGCTGAGCACATGGAAGAACGACCTCAAATTAAATAAATCAATGACATTATCGCATTGGAGTCCGGAATAGAGTACTTGTATTGCCGAAAACATAGTTTTAAATTACATATTTAAATTTCTCCAAAACCTCGTTATTCTCTACTACTCGACTTACAAATCAAGGCAATTTTTATACTATTTCTGTTTTAACAACTAAAGAAATTGATATTGAAAGGCAAGTTCTAGAATTCCCACACAATATTTGAATTTCGATTGAGAAATCGATCATGCATGATTTTCACTATCGCAGTAAATAATGAAAATTGTTTTTAACGACACGTCATCTTATTCAAATGAAAATACTCACTCGCTTGATGCTATTTTTTCACGTTCCCTTGATGTCAAAACTTATTCCCTCAAACCCTTGCACATAGTAAGAGAAGCATTGACCTGTAATTTGACTGAACAAATTCTCGCTCCTAAAGACCTTCTAAGTAGGAATAATTGGTGGGTGTCCATGTCTTTGACATTTGGCAATTGTTCATGTATTTTTTTCACCTTGAAAGTATATTCATCCTCTCTAACCATGGATTGAGCTGTGGAAAATGTAGTTAGCTATGGAAATGTCACAATTTGGTACGCAAAGTGATATTTCAGTTATTTTCACAAAGAAAATATAGATCATGGGATACAATTACTTTATACCTTTTTTGATATATGAAGATGAACCAAATAACATTATGACCTATAAATATATCAAAACAAACATAGGATGGATCAAAATAAGGGGAAAATGATGTGAAAATTGAGGAAATATCAAGGATCTAGCACTTCCCATACTGATGATGTTGCATGTCCTCATGTTGTTGGCTTGAGGGGTTTCGACCCAAGTTCATAGTTTATCGCACAACCAACAAACCCTCTAATTACATGCCCTTTCACCAATGACTTGCTTGCGCAGATCAAAGTCACGCCTGAAGTAGTATGGGGGGGGTGCTGGAACGAGGGTTCCGCAGCATGAGGAAGAAAATAATGTAGTGGCCCTAAACAGATCGATTTAATAACTATACAGATCTTAACAGATATGAGCAATTATAGAATAATACTTATCAGATTACAGACATAATCGCAGATCACTTCATCATATATATATCATAACAGAACTAGATCTAGATTTATATAATGCATAATCACTTAAGTCGATTCATTAACCATCAATATAACTCCATGCATAAATAACATATGCATTCACGCTAATACAAATAAACATAACAAAAGTAAAGCGAACTTAAGACAGAACAATAAATAGATAACACAGAGAGATAACACGATGCTTTCCACGAAAATCAATCCTTGTATTAATTCAGATCAATTTAGTACATCAGATTTTCCCTTACACTTTACCCTTCCGCGCACACATCTAGCAGAGTCTGCAAAAAACCAAGACTAGGTCTCCACGCACATAGCTAGTAGGAGAATTTCTACCCAACCGAGACTAAATCTTATATGCAAGTATCACAGACACATATAATTAGACCCAAAACATGAATAATAGTCGAATGCTTCATTAGACTCAATCTATCTATTTATATCCAATCTAGCGCGCAAATACTATGGTCTCAAACCATGGTTTGAGGCCCATAATTTACCCTTAAAACCCTTTTACATCAAAATATGGACTTTGACCTGCCCTAAAGCCCATTTACCTATCTACGTAGGGCGCATATACAAAACTTATACAAAAAGATACCAAAAATTGTACCTTAGGGGACCGCACACTAACAGGCCCCCAACACAAGCATGTGACTCATCCTCGGTCACTGTGGCATTTGCTCCTTCCGCTTGGCTTGGAGGGCACTGACAAAATATTTGAGAGGGAGCACTATTTCCAGACTCTACGCAACATCTCCCTACGCTTGAAGAACCAACTTCTTAGTGGTGGGTCCTTTAGTGGCCAACTCGATACTTCGTTGCGTCTACTGAATGGCCTTCAATGTAGTGTCCAAAGTCTGTGATAGCTAAAGAGCCTCCTCGACCCATGGTTGCATGGGTGAGGCACTATGGAAGAACAAGGTTAGGCGCCACCTTTCTGGATCTTAGCAAATTGTTTCTCTTTTAGGTGCAGCTCGTTCCATAGCTACTGTACTATAGGGTCATTCTGAATGGACGTCTAGACACCCATATCCTAATCTAAAATCTTGTCACACTTTGTGATTGTGACAACAATACTGTTAGTGGCTTGTTTTACTTTGGCAGCTCGCTTTGCACGAAATTTAGGCAGAGTGTTAGGCTGCAACTTCATTTGGAGATCAGCGATTTGATGCTCAAACACAACACCGAACTTTTGGAATTCGGCACATGAAGCCTTGAATGTGGTAACCAGTCCTTCTAGTTTCTCTTCAAGGGCAGTTGTGCCGAGGACTGCTAAGACTTCACTGCATACTTGATCGATCTTTTCTTCGAGTGCAACACACTAGACTTCGGTTGTGCGACAGGCTTCCTCCGCTTCTTGTTGTTTCTGTTGTGCTTCTGCATCCTACTTTTTTGACTCTACAACAATTGTGTGAGCATGGGCCTCATGGAACTAAAGTTCATAGACAATAATATTGTGCACCAGGTGCAGCTTTGCTGCAGGTAAAACAAACAAGTTAATATTAATATCACCTGCACCTATAAAATGGGCGTGCCAGCTAGGGTCGACATGGATGGTCGAGGAAAATATTTTCACAAGTGTAACATCTCCGGTAACTGGCAAAGCTATATCGAGCGGTTACACACTAGTTACATGCGCATTCATTTGTGTCTGGCCCACCTGAGCAACGCTCGCCTGAATCAAGCTTGCTTGCATTTTCAGCTCTTGGATACCAACCTGTACTACCTCAAGCATAGTCTTATAGTGCACTTCCATATTCGTCCATCAATCCTCTATCGTAGACATGCCCATGTTTTTAATTTCATTTAAGTCCCTTAGTCAATGTTAGGACCTACTCTCGAGTGTCCTTAGAGCCATTTCCCTTCTTCCTCGTTCCTCCAGCGGTCTGAGAACCATGCTTTGTTCCTTTAGAATTTTGTGCTTCTACTTTCTCCACGGTGCCCTTTGGCGCATTACCATTTTTCTCTAGTTCAGTGTCTTTCTCCAAGTCAATAGTTTCGCCGATTTGTATCGGCGTGGTTTCCTTCTCTACCGTCTTCACATTTTTTTTCTCTGGCTTATTACCAGTGCGCAGCTTCGTCAGTGTTTTAGGAATGGATGTGGATGCACCAATATCTAACCACGCTAGTAGCAATTCCGTAGTGAAGCGGATCAAATAATATTTTGTGATTAAATATGGTAACTCATACCAAACTTCCTCCACGACTCATTTGGCGCGCATGTACATATTATGAAAATTTCCTTTAAAGTCTGCTATCATTTTATACTGATCATAAAGTGTTGGAGACAACATCAGCTTAGATTGCATCGCTTGAGAGAGTTAGGCATTGAAAAGAACCCATAAAATCTTATTCTCCATGAGGCGTGCGGGGTTAGATGAGTACCAGAGAGTAGCGGACCGCACGGCCTCACACATATGTGGTTCTATCTCAAAAAATTGTGTTTCTTATGGGGCCTTCCACCCAATTATTACAATCAACAATATAAAAGAAGCATAGTGAAATATCTTTCCTTCTTCTTGTGCTTCGCGCACATTCTTCAGAAATTCATTGCACAAATAATGTGACCAGTTGTATATCACTCCCTTTTCACATCGTCCAGTGAGAGAAACCACCTGCGTGGGAACCTCCTTTGGTCTACATTTATGCATCATCTTGCAGGCCAAGATGAGCGTTCTGAACTAAACAATAGGGTCATTTATCTCTCTCACAAAAAATCCCCTATTCTTGCGCAAGACTTGGTATTTGGATTTGATCTTTTCTGCGACATATTTCTCTTGCAATTTCCCCCCAAAATTCAGCCATTGGATCTGCGCCCTAATCAAGTAGGCCAGTGATCCTATGGATCAACGCAATATCAATGGGATTGTGCTCTCCCAACCATAGTGCATCATCATGAATGAGCGTGAGTAATTTTCAGACACATATATCGTTTATTGGGTTGTTCCCAAAGTGAGGGATCTGCAATAGATTCAACAGGCCTTCCTTGAACAAACCCAACACCCATCTCTTCAGCTCTAGGTGCACGATTCCTCCTTCATTCTTGACATGGTCTACGTAGAGCTCTCGTACAAGTTTAGTAAATTTCTGCACGTTTGTAATGTCTCGATCCTCCATTCTGAGTTGCGACACTTTTTAAAACATGTCACCTTCCATCGGGATGTTTTCAGGGATTAAAGGCATATTGATGCTCGCTCTCAACTTGTCAATATATTTTGGAACCCTTACTGATGGTTTGTGTGGTGCGTAATAGGTCGGAAACCGTGAGAATGGGGCCACTTCGACCACATCCTCTTCTTCCTCCATAATTTTCTTGGGGAGCTCCATTGTTGTTATTTTTAGGTGCTCAGCCATAGTGGAGCATGGCTTCAGAGTCTTTTCCCTCAGGGATTTTCTTGTTCCAGTTATTTTCCCCTTCTTAGACTTCATGGCATAGGTTTTTCAGAAATTGACACAACATGTACCTCTAGCATAGTAGGGTCATCTCTGGATCGTGTAGCTATCATATTGGGTGGAATTATGTAACCCAACCCTCTACGACGCAACTTTTCCTTGAATCTCAGATCCAAGCCATGCATAGACAATGAGTATGCAGCAAAAATCAAAGATCTCAAGGAAAATAATTCACTCAGAAAGAAAAGGGAACCATTGCGGCCCCATAAGTCATATTTATACTTACAGCGCGTCTTCAACGATTCCTTCTACATTAATGTGTCTTCATAAATGACAAAATGGTCCCAAATCTATAAAAATCCCTTCATTAAATGCAACTTAGATGCTCCCATAAATGGTAAAAAAGTTGTCTTTTCCAGATTTCATGTTCTAGCGGCTAGTTTTTGGCAACTCTATGATCCAGTCGGCATCCTCGTGCATCTACCACATGCGCATCGCACCTTCTTGCACATATTAACCTCATAACTCTAGAAGAACAACATCCATCTATAGATCGACCCCCCCAACATAGGCTTATTGATGAGGTATTGCAAAGTAGAGTGATTGGTGACCATTTCTTTCTTCAATAAGTAAAAAATCATCTAACATTCCTCATCCCACCAGAATTTCACACCCTTTCTGAGTAATCTCCTCATGGGCACAGTTACCAACACATAGCTTTGAATCTTCCTTTGATTGTATCCATTGAGCCCAACATTGAGCGCACTTTCTTGACATTCTCAGGGGGAGAGATCAAGGGTCCAAAAATTGCACGCTATCCCTTATATTCCACAACTATCAAATTTATAAAATTCACAATATCCTTCATCTACGCATCCCATGCTGGTGGAGCGCACTTGATTGCAGGCTTTGTTGTATCAAATATGACTTATTTAATATTATGCAAATCTTTGCCAATCTTATCAAATCCACTCTTAAAGATGAATGTTAGGATAAAACTCTCTGTTAGCGCAGACCATTCACTAGTATGTCAGGGAAACTCTGTCTCCAGATACCAATCAATAGGTACCTTCCCCAATGTGTGAATAAATATGTGGACCCATTCAGGTCTTGGTTTTATGCCCCATACCTGATTCCATCTACCCAAATTTCTCTGTGGATCACCCTTTCTAGAGTATACTTCTTCCATTTTGATGGTTAGAAACTCAAAGCATAACCTCATCATATGTGCACATTCCTCCTAGTTTCCCATGTTTTATTTATGAGTTTCCCACTAGATTTTTGGAGTAGCGTGCAATCCGAGATCCAAAGCATGGAATCTCTGCCCTTATCGTACAATTCTCACAAGCTCTCCTAAAAACATATTTATATTATTTAAACCATCATAATGCAGTAATTCACATACCTTAGATGTTATACATCGAAGAGATGTGGTCACACAATTACAGTGCAACGCAGATATTTCATGCAACCAGTTCTGATAGCTTTCTAATTCCTCATTAGAATTTGAGAAACAAGGGCTATCCATCTCCCAATTAAGATTTTTGTCTATCATTGGGTTAATCCAATCTTCCTCGCGCAAATTCAGCTTATGTATCTGATCAATATCATCATCAGCACACATGGGCCCTATGTATCGTTGTCCTTTTGCAGGATCTAAGGGAATTATGACTCTAATTCCATTGCTTTCAAACTCTATTATTCTTTTCTTTAGGTTTATGACACCATCCATATCAATAGCCCAGTCTAGTCCCAACGTTGTAGGATAAGGATCAGTATCATCTACAATTTGTATAAATTCAAATTCATGCATCACCTTAACACCCTTGATACTGACTACAACTTGTGACAACCTCCATAATGGAATGATATTTTATTTATTTTCCATGTGCAAATGAATGGTAGACCACTCTAGCTTGGGTTCTTCCATGCGCTGCCAAGTTTTCTTAGGTAGAACATTTGCATCTGATCCCAGATCTAGAATAAATTGGTCCATCTCATAAGCACCATTCTCCACGGTCATATGCATCTCTCTACCCATTCTCTTCTTATTCTTATATATTTTTTTGGCAGCTCGTTGTTCTACCATCGGTTGTTCCTTCTCTGTGCAATTATCTATGAGAGCCTGAAGGTTCTCTACTACCTTTTTTTTTCAGTAACGTAATGCACACTTGTATAAATGGTTTGATCTCTTCATATTCTCCTGATTCCCTCATTGGTCTACCTGATTTTGATGTGCTTCCCTCTGCAAATTCTTTCCGTGCTTCAACAAAATGATCCTTGGTGCGTTGTAAATCAAATCCATATTGATTCTCAGGTGCTTTACGAATCCATAAGTCAGTAGCCAGTAGCTTTCCCTTATCTTCATTAGTGGCTGCACTGCTCCTAGTGACCACATTCACATTAGGATCTTCTTCACAAGTTTGTTCTCTAACCATATGAAGGTTCTGTATTGGAGTTTGTGTATTTTTCTCTCTTGTATTTTAGCAATCAAAATAGGGAAATATTATATTACATGGTCAAAATTTCTACAATATGTGCATGGTTGTCATGCTAGATTTGGGCAGTCGCACGCATAGTGAACAACATCTCCACAGTTGTAGCGAATAAATTGTCCTCTTCCTCGACCAGCTGATCCACCTCCTCATCCTCTTTGTTTACCCTACAATCCACCATGCCCAGAGGGGGATGTTGGTGAGGTAGGCTCAACCTACATTCTATATATTTCAGTTTTTTCCAACATCATATCATAAGTGTGATAGTGCTACTTATCATGTCCCAGTGATGAACAAAATCTACAGAATAGTTGCTTCAACTCAAGTTGATACTTTCCAACCCTTGGGCAGAAATCTGTATCATGTAATCTGGAAAATTGATCGATTGTGCACCATACTATGCTCTTCAATGGGCCATGACCTCTGGCGTTCACATAATTATTGAAGATAAGACATTAATTCTTATGATGACCAAAAAATTTACATTTTAAACACCAGATTTCTACGTAAACCTCCTTTCCCTTTTCTTTGCATAGGCTTTGAATCTATAACTGTATGGCTTCCAACTAATTCTGTATCTATTGAGTTCCAAGCACAACGGGTTTTGGGGTAGCTTATAGTGTCATTTCAACCTCCATAGCCTCAGCTTGTGTGGTAATGTTTTGTTGACCCAAAGGTATCATAGTAATAAAATATGTTGACCTGATGTGGGAGCAGCATAGCAATAAACTATTCCTTGTGTTGCGTATCATTGATGGTAAATCCACCATCTCTAATAGTGTGCTTCAACCTCTAATTTTCTTCCCACAAAGGTTCATTTACCTCCTGATGAATCTCTTCCATTTTGTAACAATCTATGCGTATGACTTAGGCTTCTTAAACTGCTCTTTTAGGGCATATTTTATTTGGTCCAGAGTGGCATTAGGGTTTGATTGAACATATCTGCTATACCAATCTAATGCATGATCTTGGAAAGAAGTGGCTAACTGCGCTATCTTAATAGCATCATTATTAACCTGTTGAGCCTGCCATACAACATCAATCACAAACCAAAAGTGTTAAGTATCTTCATTTCCAATACCTCTGAAATTAGATAGCTTCATTGACGCAGCCATATCTACACCTAGGGGAGGTGGAGGTGGTGGTGGAGATGGACTGCGCAGTGGGGTGGATGATTTGTGAGATGAGTTTATAAGTGGAGTGGATGGGTTTGAAAAAATGATCAAGGTTCTTTGATCATTCTGTTTTTATGAATCTTCTTCTTCAGGGTCACTAGAGCTACTAATTTTTGGTTCACCTTCACTATTAGATCTATGCTTCAGAGGGATATAAATAAAATTTTCTAGATCTTCACGGTAATTTTTTCCACTGCGCTTTGTCGAGCCTCTTCATGCCATTCAAGCAATATGTTGACATAGAGAGCCCTGTTCACATAATAGCATATTCAGCAACAATCTTCAAAGAGTGCATGAACTTACCTCTAGGACCTTTGAAAAATATTCTCTGCTTTAGAATATGACACAAATTGGTCTATGGAAAATTCTATTACAAATCCTCCCAAGAGGTGACCGATCCAATGATCTACTACGCAAGTGATCTTATTGTCTAACTTTTCTAATTGTTGAATCAATTTAGGAGTCCACCCAGTGAATGCATCGTCCTTCATGTAGGTATTGAATTCGTTCAATCGTGACAACCACTCCTACAACTTAGTTGCAAAGGAGAAAAATAATATCTTGTGAAATTTTGTATAGATGTAAATCTGTACCCATTTTTCATCAGATATCTTAGTACTTTGATTCTCTTGGAATGCGAATTCAAGAATCTTTCTATCCAGCCAATCTTGCAATTTGTTTCGTGAAGGGCGCCACAACATCAAATCTCCATCAAAATGATCCTGGTCTTGACAACAGAACCATTTGTTGGCTTGAGGGGTCTTGACCCAGGTTTAGAGTTTATTATGAAACCAACAAACCCTCCAACTACTGGCCCTTTCGGCAATGACCTGCTTGCGGAGATCAAAGTCTCACCCGAAGCAGCATGGGGGGGTGTTAGAACCAGTTTTCTGTAGCCTGAGGAATAAAATAATGTAGTGGCCCTAAAAAAATCGATTGCGGTACTATGGAAATATTAACAAATATGCACAGTTATATAATAATACTTATCAGATTATAGATAGAATCGTAGATCACTTCGTCGCAGATATATCATAATAGAACCAGATCCAGATTTATGTAATGCATAATCACTTAAGCTGATTCATCAACCATCAATATAAATTCATGCATAAATAGATGTATTCTCATAGATACAAGTAAGCATAACAAAATTAAAGCGAACTTAAGATAGAACAATAAACATATAACACAAAGAAATAACACGATGCTTTCTGCCAAAATCAGTCCTTGTATTAATTCATATCAATTCAGTACATCAAACTTTCCCTTACATTTTACCCTTTGGCACACACAACCAGTGGATTCCGTACACAGCCAGTATTAGGTCTTCGCTCTCACAGCCAACAGGAGTTGTTCTACCCAACCCAGACTGAAACCCTTACACAAGCATCATAGACACATATACTTAGACCTAAGACATGAATAATAGTTGAATGCTTCCTTAGACTCGATATATCTATTTATATCCAATATAGCACTTAGATACTGTGGTCTCAGAGCATGGTTTGAGGCCCACAATTTACCCTTAAAGCCCTTTTACATCAAAAATGGATCTTTGACCCACCCAAAATCCCCTTAACCTATCCACGTAGCGCACATATGAAAATCTTATACAAAAAGATACAAAACATTGTACCCAGGGGACCCTGCTCCAACACATGCACAAAACTCAAAAACTAAAAACAAATCCTTACTACCATGTTGCTTCTAGGGCCTAAAACAACACATCTATATTGCTTGGAATCCCCTCGTTTTTAATATTATTAGACCATATGGGTTTTCTCATGAGAATTTTTTCTTATAGCCCTTTGACCTTACTTTTGAGAACTTTTTTGTTTTCTTTGATATTTTTTTTTTCTTATACTAGAAACACATTCTTAACAATCGAGTGTCACTTTGTGCCTTCAAAATTTTATTTTGTTCTTTGACTATTTCACTTTCTTCTCTGCTATACTCGTTTAGTACCTCTAACTGATAAATGTCTTGCTTGGGAGTGTGAATAGTTCCTCTTTTCCCTTGAGAATTAGTTTTATGAGTCTTTGTGTCAATTATAGGAATATCATCATATAAAACTCCTTGATGAAATTTAGTTTCCTTAGGAGACTTTACCTTCTTCTGCATTCTTTGCTCCAAAGTCTCATAAACTTCTTGTTGGGTTGGATCAATTTTGAGATCTTTTTTCATTTCCCTCCAATGGAATGAAAATTTTGGCTATCTTCCTATGTTAATATCATCTTCCTCTTCAACATTAACAGTCTCTTGAGGGTTCTAGCATGTTGGCTCATTTGACTGCTTATAAATTTGTTTCTTGTTCTTAACTTCTACTATGGTTTTGCACTTCTTGTGTAGTCCTTATTTTGTTTCACTTCCTTTATATCTCTCCTTGAGTTTATTAAAGTCATTTTTTATTCTTTGTGGCCTCTATTTCTTGTTCATTCTTGTTGTCTTAGTTTCATCTAACCTCTTTTTTATTATTTTTCTATTTAACTTTTTCAAATTATTGTTTGAGTGGGACGTCATCCTCTATTTCTTCTAGTGAAACTTCTATTTTTCCTGCTTCATTGTTGGTCAAACCCTCTTCTTTTTCTATGGTAGTATTAGGGTTTGAGTTTCAAGGCATCCTTCGTTGAATTTTATTAGTCTTTGGTAATTCCTCCTCCTCTAAAATTTCTATAAAATTATTTCTAAATAGAAAACCTTACTAGTTATCACCAATGGAGCTCAAGTGATTTTCAACAAGAATATTTATCTAACCATGGTGATAAAAATCTTTACCAATGTTTCTAGTGTCTCTCTGGATATTGAAGGTCATTTTCTTCAAGCTCTACATCAAGCAATAAGGAAAATTAAGTTATTTTCCTTGAACAAAATACATAAGAAACCTTGCATAGTAGATTTCCCAACCTACCTTCACAAGTGAGGAAATTTTGGTGTACTATAAGCAGGTTCCTCCATTTGGTTTTAAAATCCATCACTATAACTCCTTTCTTAAATGTTAAAGAATCTATGTGTGGATTGTGCAAGAATTTATTCCAGTATTCATCCTTAAGTATTTGACTCTTAAGTCAAATTTCTCCATCTCGAGGAAGTATTTTCACCTATGCTATGAATGATTCATATATTTTAAGCCTTATGTCTCCTATTTAAGCCTATATGCCATCAAATTATTTAGTAAAAGCTCTTGTGACCTCCACTTCCCGGTTGTTTAATTTTTCAAGGAATTGAGGCCACCCCATTTGCTACAACTGGTCTCTGACTCATGGGTAAGAACTAAGAAAATTTATTCCATGTGGCTGAAATATGAAAATAAATCCCATGGTGGTAGAAATGTTGAACCCTCGAATTTCCTCTTTCTCGACAGGGATGGTTGAAGATGGATATAGTAGCAGAGAATGGGATTGATGGAGGGAGGGTGATTGAGTACAAATGGAACTCTTCTTTTACTAATGATTTCCCATGAATTCGTTTGATATTTTTTTATAGGACTGTTGAGATATTTCAAATCATTTGAATATGATGGAATGAGTTTATCATAATAAAGTGGGTTATGATAAGAAGAATAATATGACAAGTGCAGCTAATATTATAGTACATGATCATAATTTTAAAAGGTGTACATAAAAAATTATTATGGACCTACCTATCCTTTCTTATTTAAAAACTATCTGAATAACCTTTGTACATATGTCTTGTTGTATCCAATTTACTGTTTTGTAGATTTGTGATTTATTTTGGATGCTTATTAGTTGAATAATATTTGTAGGTTTGCAAATAGTTGCAGAATTTTAATGGAGCTATAGAAATTAGAAAATTATCTAGATACTTTGTTGAACCTCATAATTTTACTTAAATATTTTTCTACTACTATGGTTGATCCTTATTGGTGCTGATGAGAATGCTTGGAAAAATACCAGGTCTCAAAGACTTTAGTGGATGTGGAAAAAAATATTAGAAGAAAAAGGGGAAAAAAAGGAAATGGGACTAGACAAGGGATTCTGAAAATCTAAACTGCCGAATATTCTTAGTTTTCAGTTAACATTTTTTTGTATAGACATGCAAAAAATGTTGGTTTTCATATCTATACTTATTATTTTTTTATTTTTTCCTCTTTTTTTCTCTTTTTTCTCTTTTTGTCTTTCAATTTAAGAAATACATTACAATGTAGTTGGAGGATGAGGAGAAGAGTCTTTTTTTTTCAACCAACTTGAAATTAGAATTCTTTTGCAAATATTTGAAAAATTCTTCCCTTTTCAAGGGCTTATGGTATAACTTTAATCTATGGCCATTAACAAGGAAGGTGATATTTTCCTCATTAATAGTCTTGATTCCAACTGCTCCATTATCAAATAAAATATCTATCTGATAGGGACCAAGCCAATGAGTTTGAAATTTTCAGCCTTGAAAAATCTTAATTTTAGAGTAAAAGAGAAGAGTCGAGTCGCCTAGATTGAATTTTTTAACTTTGAAGAATTTTTCATGCCATCTTGATCTTTGCTACTAGACTATGTTGTTTCTTTGGATAAAATCTTTTCAGATCTCATCTAGCTTGTTGAATTGTGACAACCTTTGTTTTTGAGCCTCATAAAGATCAAGCCCCAAATTTGATGTTGTTCTAAAATTATCCATGTGTAATTCAATTGGGAGAAAAAATTGCTTCCCATAGACAAGCTCATAAGAAGTATATATAGTAGTGTTTCTCCATGTGGTACGATATTCCCAAAGTGCCTCGAGAAGCCTTTCCTCCCAATATCTTCTATGCAAGTGTATAGTCTTGGTTAAGATTGCTTCAAGTACCTTATTGGTATATTACACTTTCCCATTGGCTTGTGGATGATATTGGGTAGACTTCTGATGTTTGATCTTGTATTGCTCCATAATTTTCTGCACCAACTTGAATGTGAATTGAGTACCTTGATCTCTCATAATTTCCCTTTGGATATTGAAAAGAGTGAAAATATCCTAAAAAATAAAGGTAAATACAAAATTTTCAGTAGAAAAATGAAGTGGCTTATATTCTACCCATTTTGTAACACAATCCATACAAACAGGAATATACCTTTTCTTCTCACATGGAGGATTCAATGGACCAACAAGATATAGATCCCATTTTTCAAAAGGCTCTACAATTACTTGAGGTTGCATAGGAATCTAATATGATTGTATGGGTCTTCCCATTATTTCGAAACTATCGCATATTTTGACATATTCCTTGGCATGTCTAAAAAGAGAAGACCAATAATATCCCAAAAGGAGTTTGTAACTAATTATTTTATTAGAAAAATGTCCTCGACATGGTTCATCATGGTAGGCTTTTAATATCTTTATTACTTTATCCTCTCGAATACATCTCTGGATGATCATATCGAGTCTATTTTGGTATATTCTCCCTTTATCCATAAGTAAGGTGCATTGGTTTTGATAAATTTATACCTTTCTTTGGCTGATAATTGTGGGGGGGGGGGGGGGGACTTTCTTATAGCCAAGTAGTTAGAAAAATATGAAAAAAAGGAGTTTTAGTAGATACTTCAAAAATATATTCATCTAGAAAATTATCCTTTACAAGGGTGTTAATATTATCATTCCGCATCCTGGAAAGGAAATCAAAAACTATGTTTTCCTTTCTTGTACTATCCAGAATGGTAATATTGAGTTCTTGTAATAATAACAACCATCTAGTAATCATTCCATTAGTAACTAATTTATTCATTAAATATCAAATAGAAGAATGATTTGTATGAATGAAATTTTTATAACAAGTAATATAATGTCGAAAATTATTAATGGCATGAAAAATACCTAAAAATTCCTTTTCTGATACCGTATAATTTAACTCTACAAGATTCAAATTTTACTTGTGTAATAAATATCATAAGGATTTATATAGTTTTATACCAGCAAAGCTCCTAACATTGGAGCTAAAGCATCATTTGAAATCTGAAAAGGGAGAGACCAATTAGGCACTCTTAAGATTTGTGCTTCAATATTTTTCTACTTCAATGATTCAAATGCTTTATGGCAGTCAAAATTATAAACATAATCACAATCATTTGTAATATGTTTAAAAAGTGGAGAAGCTATTTTTGTCAAGTTTTATATGAATCTTATGTAATGTATTTTAAAGCCAAGAAAAAATCTAACGTCTCTTTGAAAAGTAGAAATTGAAATGTTAAAAATTACCTCTACCTTAGATGCATCCAACTTGATTCCATCACCTGAAATATGGTGGACTAAAAAAATTTCTTCATTAAACATTATAAAAAAAAATTCATGACTTAATGAAAGACTTTCTTATTTACACCTAATGATAACTTTTTGTAATTTTTCAACGACTTGTCAAACGTGTTTCCATATAAAGTGAAATCATCCATTTAAACTTATACATAATCATGAATCAAATCAGAAACGATACCTAAAATTTCTCTTTGGAATGTCGCATGTGCATTAGATAACCCAAAAGGAAGTACTTTGTAAGCATATGTACCCCATGGAGATGTAATTTTTGTTTTGTCTTGATCTTCTGGTGCCAATTGGATTTGGTTATATCCACTTAAACCATCAAGAAATGAAAAATATTTCTTCCCTACTAAGGTATCTAGTACTTGATCGATGAAGGTAGTGGGAAATTATATTTTAAAGTAGCTTTATCCAGTTCTCTATAATCAATGCACACTCTCCACTTTCCATTCTTCTTAGGAACAATCACTAAAGGTGATACTCATTGATTATCTGCTATTGGATAAATGAAATTCACATTAAGAAATGTTTGTAGTTCCTCCTTAAAAAATTCTCTCATATTGGGATCCATCTTTCTCTGAGGTTGTCTAACTGGTTTGGAATTTTTGTGAATGTAAATTTAATGCATACATGTGTTAGGATCAATTCCTTTCATATTAATATATTCCCATGCATATGTAGAACAATGTTTTTGTATCATCTTAATCAATTGTTTCCTTTGAAATTATTCTAGGTTATCATTAATAGTTAATGTTTTTCCTCGAAAAATATCTACCAAATAATTTCAAAAATTTTCCATAGAATGTAAAGCTACTTTGGATTTCCCAAATGATAAATATTAAAAGCTACACTAGTCTTGAAAACTTTCATTTTATTCACAATATGAAGAAGAATCATTATTATTCATCAAATTTATCAATTCAGCCTCCTCATTTATTTTTGAAAGAGTAAATACTGGTTGAATATCCTCAAAGTATTCATTATCATCATCAATGCAAATTCACTTTCTACTTGAATTATTGTTTTTGCAGGTGGATACAATGTGAATCTTTTAGTAGAACTACCATTACAAATAGACATATTTCCAGATCTACAACTTATGAATGCATCAATTGTAGCTATCCAAGGTATAAAAAGGATCAATGGATGGCCTCCTAAATTATTCTTTGGATTTAAAATCATAACATCAAAAGGATATCCTATGAATCTAAATATACAACTACACCTTCTAATATACCACCAGGTTTAATAACATATCGATATGATAATTGTAATAAAGTTGGGGTATATTGAAGATCCTCAAGCTTTACTTGATCCATAGTGTGCTTACCATCAAGTATTCGGAATTTAAATACCATTGATGTGAACTAGATATTTTCGAACTATTAGTTTCCCCGTCGTAATATCTGGAATCTTTCCTACCAATTGATTCTTTTTAACATCCTTTCTTTTTCATCTTGGTTTTTTAATGCACAACTTTCCTTTATTGTCTTTGCAAACATATGTATTTCCTTTATATCTTGAATTAAAGGAATTTTGATTAAAATTATTTTCAATTCATCTAGCATAACATATTCAAGTAAAACAATTATCCTTTCTATTCCCTTATCGATTTTAAGCCTTTGAGGAAAAGGGTTACTTTGTAGGGAAGAAAAAGTTTTCTCTTCTAGAGGAATTGTAGGAGTTTTTTTTTTTCTTTGCAGTCAAAGTATTTACATTAATTATTCAGAAAATGGTTAAATCATATCATTGATCACCTCTTATCCCCTCAATCTAACCATATTTGTTAGAGAAGCAAAGTATATGGTGCAAAGTCATATAGTGATGATACACAAAAACAAAACCAGCTAGAGGCACCTTACTACCCACTACAATTTCAATAAAACGTAGATAACATTTTCAATTACAAAGTCGAGGACGTCGATCCCCATTGTTTCTTATCTTTGCTAGTGGATCAATCCTAGCTAGAATCTGGTACTCCATGTGTGCCACACGATCCTTAATCTCCTATAATTTCTCCATGATTATCCACTGACTTCGACGAAGGGAGGAGAGGACCTCTATAATTTCCTCTTTGTTAGTTTGAATATCATTGAAATAAGATACATACTTCATTATGTCCTAATGTCGATGTTGTTCCATAAAATACAAATAAACGTGAATTCCTCTAAGATGATCACTGATGAGAGTGAGGGAAGCTGGTTGTTCAACTAGGCTGGGAGAAAGCTCACAAACCTCTCGCTAAACATCCTCCATTATTGCCCTTCATCCACAATGTGGGCTCCCTGATGAACCCGACAATCCATCCCAACTAGTGGCTCTCCTCCACATCTCGGGTGGCCCATTTTAATATGCATTGGACCTATAGCCCACCACCCACCTAGACAACTAGCACCACCACAAACTTCCTCCATGCTAAATAAATGGCTCGGGATGCTATCAAACACCTCCCACACCCTCAAGCCAATGAACACAAACAACCAGAGATATATCACTACACATGCACCAATGAATGAAAAATTTCCTTGAGAAACATAGGGGAAATCAATGAATTTTGATACGACAAGAAACCTAAAAACATTGCACCGAGAATTCCTCCACTATGAAAATTTCCAGACAAAACCACCCAGCACCAAGAGCATGCACTAGTCCTTAGATTTAGGAAAAGAAGATAGGAACATATGTCTCCACATAAAATAAAAATACTCACAGAATTCCAAGAGAAACACACATTTTCTGCCACCCCAGCAAGGAAATACGAAAAAATTTATCCAACACCAGGAGGAACCAACACAGTTGAAACCCAAATATATAGGACATGCCCTGGTGAAGAGACCGAACCCAAAATATGAACATTACCATAAACTAAACACGCAATTCCATAAGAAAAATTATCATCATAATTTTTTTTTCTTATAAAACAATATGTCCAACCACCGTCAAAATATTTCAATTTAATGACAAAAGGGGTACCACCCTCCCTACTATCACCACCAAAACCAATAAAGTTACCTAATCCCAAATAAAAATACCTAGAGATGGTTCAACTACCTTCCTCAAATGATGGATTTTTTTGCCAATAAGTGAATAATCCTCCTCCAGGTCATCGAATGAGCTCCAAGGATGCACACCCAGTGAACCTGGGTCCCAAACATAGTAGCCGCAGATCAAACCTTCCAACTATGCTTTGTATGTTCCAGTCTTAACTTTAAACACCCTCCAACTACTAGAAATACCCCCTACGACAACATAATAAAGAGACCAGACACATCCACCACCTCCATATCTCATCTCCTAACTTCCTTAACCTTTCATATCACCTTCCCATTCAATCACTTGATGTACCTTGATCTTTTCAGAGAATTCTCCGCCTAAAAACAAGTTCCCAACACCACTGTCAGATAAAAATTGTGATGAATTAAAGACGTCATTCATAAATCCAACGCCATTTTCTCACTGCGATTTTTTAAATAGTTATCTACTTGTAACAGATCCTCTAATGACTTCAGGCCTTGTCTTATCCAATCCATTGGCCATACTGAGGAAAAATCATTTCCTTGCGTACTCACTCTCTACTTTTCCAATGAGTCCACCATAATGTTTCATTGAATATTTCTGCTAGAGGTTATTACACATGGAAATGATTGGATACTATCATGAATTATCTTTACTTGTGATTCTAATCTCCAACTTATGATCACCGTGGAGGGAGGTCATCCATTAATCAACTTTTGAGCTACCCAAATAACCATTGTTGAGTCTCTTGTAATTTGAATCTTTGGAGTCCTTGTTGGGTGTGGAGCCTGATTATCTTGTTTATTTTGTATCACAGCGTTAAACCCCTGTACCTTAATGGGGGCGGCAACGTCGCCCGTAATTAAACGCTGCCTGGTACGACTTTATGGAGCCCCCCCTTGGCGGGGGGTTTCGAGGGCAGTGCCCCCGAAGCTAAAAATAGATGTAAAATTGCCTTGTAAAAGTATAGTAATTTCTAGTCAATCTGGGTCGTTCATTAGGCGGATGATCTGACGGTAGAAGTTATGTTTAGTTTAGGGTTTTTTTCCCTAGAAGGCAACCCCTCGCTTTTTATGGGGTTATTGTATTGCGACTGTGTATTGTATGTGTATTCTCAGAGCGAGAAATAGATAGGGAGACCGTGAGAGAGAACATAGGATACTATAGTGGATCTGTTGTAGGTTGTGTCTCTTCATTTTGCTAGATAGTAGAAAGGAAGGATTGGTTGTTCGGGGTGAAGGTAGCCCAAACTGGGTGAACCATGTATATCTATGTCTCTCTAGTTTTATGTGTTTTTTGTGCTTGTGTTTTCCACATATTTTATGTGTTTCATTTCTCTGTAATATTTAATTTTCTAACAGTCCCTATTTGAATTGCTAGTTTTAGCCCCTTTTCCAATGTTGTAAATTCAGCCAAATTATTTGTATTCATGCCACAATGTCCTGAAAGGACTCCAAGATGATTATTGTGTGCATCCCCAAGAACACCTCCATAACATGTTGGACCTGGGTTTCCTTTGGAAGCCCCATCAAAATTAAGCTTCACCAAACCTTCACGAGGAGGAAAGTGGGATTATGGGGATGAAATAGGGTTATAATGGAATTTCATTTCCACGTGATCCAATTTTGGACATGGTATTCCGAAGATCGTTAGGATATCCTCTTCGTCATTATTGGCCTTACAGTCCTCCATTATCCATGCCTCCATGTGTATAGTATCTCTAATATCAGCTTTTGTGGTACTCCATATCTACATGGTTGGCACTCTTTGGTATTTAAATCTGTTGGTTATGACCTTTCCACATGTTCCACAGCATAAATCTAATGAACAGGTCCATGACCTATGCACTATGGTATTTCAAAATAGGTTTATCCTCCACTTCTCAATAGAATCCTGGCTACTATTTCTGGAGCGATCTGAGTTTCCAAATGTTGTTGCCACACTATTCCATAGCCTTTCAAATTCCCTACACAAATTGAACGAAATATATTGAGTTTCCTCCTTGGAAATATATATTTCACATCTTGGTGCTCCTGAAAAATATCTCCTTTGGAGTTGATCCCACGTTAAAAAATTTATTCTGTTGACCAGCCAGAGTAAGTGGGCTACGTACCGCTAAAGTCGTGAAGTCAAAATTTTTCTCCATATAAGATATTTTTTGAACTGAGGTGACTCTATGGATAATTATTATGCTTCCTTTGTTTTAAATATGCCAACTTATTTATAAAACCATATTAATTTATCCAAACCTAATGCTATGGGGATGCGACATTCCCATAGGAAATTAGAAAAGGGTTCCAAATTTAATGGCATATTCAAATTTATTTCCTTGTTGCCTATCTTCCACTGTCTCCATTCATCATGGGGATCCCCTTCAAGATAGTACTCAGCTACACACTTCTATTTTCCTCTTAGGAGAGAGTTCTTTATCAAAGCCAGCTTCTGATATCTATCCAATTTTGGGAATTATTGCCAGGACTCTTCCAAAAATAATTTTGTTTGTCCATCTCTAACATATCAAAATAAGTGGTCCATTATCAAGTTCGTATCCCTCCTTGTCATATTATAGATGGTCAACTCTGAAGGGTAATCCTCCACGCGAGTGATCTCTACTTGAGACCTATTTTAACCATATCCCCCCCTCCAAATCCTTTTCCATATCTTAGAACCTCCTTGAAGTCATATCCACCATATCTTAGCTCCCATTTTCCTATAGAGAATTTTTGGGTGGAAAAGCCCTAGCTCACCACTAAGCTTAGGTAGTGTTATGTAGAATTTATGATTGCGGAAAAATATGAATTCCCTAGACCTGGTGGACTAGTGTAGAACAATAGAAGAAAAATAGAATAGAGTTTTCCTTAGTGAAATTGAAGAATGTGAAATAAGTCTACTTGGAATCTGTTACAACATTTTCTTTCCTTCTTTCTTGTAAGATCCAATTGTAGGTCTGAATTCTATAATTAGAACATGCACATAGGAGTAAAACAAGAAAAGGATCCACAAAATCTACAGAGCATAATTCAATTAATCTATTCAATGAATCATCCAAGCATTGAAATATATGAATGTAAACATAACACAACACATATAGGAAAATATGATACTATTGTTATTAATAGAAATAGGAGAAAGTTTACAACCATAAATAGAAGTTGATCTTGTAGAAGTCTCCCCAATTTGACTTGTCCTTCATTGTGACAAAGCACAATTCAATGTCAACCGTAACAAATGAAAATGATAACGCCTTCAGATTCAAGGCAACATAATAAGGGAATGATTAATCTCTAAAAGCCAAACCTATTGTTATGGATGGAAGTAAATTTTTAGGAGAGGTAAGGTAGTTTAGGATTTACCATATTGGGCTTGAGATCTACATATGATGGGAGGATGATATCAAGGGATAAGAGGTGAAGTATCCAAGGTAGGATCGATATGATTCAAGTTCTTATTTATGGTAAATGGTTAAAGCAACCCCTAGAAGCTTCTGGAAGAGGAAGCTTCAAAAATCCTTTTAAGTTTCTCAAATTTCTAGAATAAACGCACTTGCAAAAAGGAGGAACCATATCTAGTCATCAATGGTGCAGAAGAGAGTGCCCAATGTTGAACGTAGGGACCTATAGGAGCAGGTTGTTCTGGGGATAAAATCCTTGATTTTGTGCAGTAAATCCCAGGAAATTAGACTTTTTGGAAAGGTCATGCTTAAGGATTTGTGAAGAGATGATGACAAAATTTTCATGAATGTTGATTGATTTTGTTTGTAGGCCTATTCACCAGATGTGAAAAAATGACCTATAATATATTTCCCCCTAAAGTAAAAATTCTAAAATGTTAGTTGATGAATAAAGTGCTTTACCTTTTGACAAGTCAGAATCAATAACAACTAGTTGAGATCATTATCTATTACAATAAATTTTCATCATGATATTTTTTTTCTAAGGGAGGCATAACTGTGCTTAGCACATGAGATAACATTACATGTATAATTATTAATAAGTCACATCCACCGATGATAGAGTGTGGACCCATGATTGGATGATTATTTGTATGATGATAGCCATCATACTTTTGTAATATTTGTATTAATCCTAAAATGATATCTCTGATGGATGAAACTATATCTTGGGTCTTCTATCTCGTTCACTCAATCAGAAAATGTAGGAGTTTAACCCTGAGAGTAAATGAATTGAAGTCAAACATGGTAGAAACCATTTGATTAATGACCAATGATGCAATTTGTTAACATACATGAGAGAAATCATCGATGATGTTAATGGCTCTCAAGGTACTATAGTACAATCTTTATGGTGTCAATAGATGGTTTCAGGTCAGACACCACACAAAATATTTTGGGTGAAGGCCAATCGTGAAAACCTATTGCTAAGAGCAAGGAAAATTTCTATTTATGTATGCACGTTCCAAGGTACCAAAGAGAATTTATAATTTGAATTCTTGGATAATGAGATGACATCAAAGAAAGTGACCCATTGCATTAGGGCCTTGACGTGTCCCACATCAATGACACAAAAAGAGTATCAATATTTAAGAAAAATGATGTTGATGTGGAATTTGTTCATGAACGAAAAGAATCAATGAAGGCTTAAGAGTATTATAAAAGATATCAACTAAAGGACTTCTCTTGAACATATCAGTAAAACTTGATGGAGTTGGAAGCATTTACCCAAAAACGAATATGGAGGCTTTTGATATGGTGTGATAGACCAAAGAGTCACTACATATTTATTTTTGACAAGAATGAGGAGGATAACATATTCTTTATTTATAAGTTCATCCTTTGAATGAATCCCTTTGATAATTTTTAACGAACCATTAGAAGGAGTGGTTCTTTCCTATCATGTTTGATGAGTTCATCATTGTTTGATACTTTTATGAGTCCAGCGAGAGTGTAACTCGACTCCCTTTTCATGTTTAGAGAGATTTAAAAAGAGGAGAAAAAAACAACATCAAACATTCATTTTCGTAAATAGTCTCTTGAGTCCAAAAATGCAAATATGATACTAAGGGGATGTTCATGCACACGATTTCAGGATTGGAACACATATGCTCAACATATAAGTGGAATATATTTACTTCTTGATAGGTTTATTGATATGAGGTTACCCTATCTCGTTGTCTAGTTCGATAAGAGGTGGAGAAACTGTCAAGGATTATATTGTTGCACATTGTAGACCTCGATCCCAACAAAAAAATATGGGAAATTGACATTAAGGATGTGGTTTGTTTTCCTCTTAGTACCATCCTATTCAACATGGCTAGATTGTATAGTAGTGCTACCTTGCATTTTGATAGTAATTCTGAAATGAAAAATGCATTGGAGTACTTAGAGCCGAAAGTATTCAACTAGAGCAAGGGGGTGGTGGAAAACATGAAGGAATAGCTCACCAAGCAAAAAATGGCAGATTAAAAAACATTGGGTATGGTTCCATTTTGATCTCATTCACCTTGGAGCAGATTCTGTTACTCCATTCGCAACATATCTCACTCGAGCTTCCGGATACCAGAGCTCTAGAGATGAGACGATGGGTGGATCTTATGCCCAGGCATGCAGGCCCATCTTCCATGCATTTTACATGATTCGTCTTCTCACGTCTATGCATGCAACTCATTATGATTGAATACTACCCATATGTCGGGATGGATTTCCACGAAGACCCAGAGCTTGTGCTTCCTGAGGGGGGGAAGTGGGGTTCCACAGGTAAAAAAATTCATTTGGAATGTTTTTTTTTTTTTTTGGGTATTATATTTCTTTTTATATTTTTCATGTAGCCAAGACTAACTATTTATGTACATGCAGACATTGAACCCATTTGACCAGTGGGTTCATCCTATCTTCAACATCCTGTGGACCCAAAACAGGCTAAGGTTGGAGTATATATTGTTGCAGGGGGGTGGGACGTACTACAAGATCTCAATGTGGCTAAAACTCATATAGACTTTCAGAAAGATATGGAGGGATTGACCCATGGAATACCAAAGGCTAGGGTCAACCAGATCCCTATGAGACTATAGTGCCACACGATTGGGATTCCTAAGCATATTAGCCAGCTACTTTGAAAAATCACTTGTGTGATTGCTTGTTATCATGAGCACCATCAGTATTAGTCTACTAGGAGGCTATATAGCCACATATTGACTACATGTATTTTTTTTTATATGATAGGTCATGTGCCCATATGTTTCTTGGGCACATATTTTGTAAAATTGACTTTTATATATATGCATTTATCTACCCATCATTGTTTCTTATGTGTTCTATTATCTTGTTCAATTTACATATGTCACAAATATTTTTCCAAAACATGATTTTCCAATGCATCTTTCAATGTGTTTAGAATTCTAGGGATGTGTTGATATTGGATATAATTAATTTTTTTTTCCAAAAGGATAACCTTTAAAACATACGAAGCATAGTTGGACTGCTAACTGAATAGACATTAGTCAAATGTAGTACAACAAGTTGTGATTCAAGTATGAAAACTATACAATAGATACGATGAGTAATAGCATCAGATAAAAGCTCGATCACTACACTATACTCAATGATTTATTGGTAGAGCAGCCAATACAAATCCCTTGTAAACTCACTAACTCACCTCTCGCAGCATAGATAGCTCATGCTACAAAGGAAAGGTTCCAAGTTCTACGACTAGCAGCATCATGATAACGAACATACGGTTGAAGGGATGTTGACATTTGTAAACCAAATTTAAAGAAATATTAACAAATATGGTAAGAAACTCTTAAGGGAACACGATCACACCACGAATAGAAAATATGTACATAGTGAACTACGCAAAAATCAATTAAGCATATTATTTTTTGAGGTACAACCCATTTCTGAGTTGTGCTAATGGAACTCCATCAAAATCGATAAGCTCGTTTGCCCCTTTAGAATAACATATTTAACAATGTACATGCTTAGCCACATTGGCTCGAACTTCCCAAATCCTAACTTATGAGACTCCTGGTCATACAACATGAAAATTTCACCTTCCGTGAAGGCACGAAGCTTGACATTCTTATCATAGTGTGCCTTAATGAATTTCTGATAGGCCTCATTAGACATTGCGACATCGAGCTGGGTTTAAGCTAACCATGTCAGATGTAAGAGACACTCTTCTTATATGGAAGTGGAAGAGAGGAGTTCTACAACAAGTTTCAGAGATGGAATTTCACACTTGATAGGAAGGATTGCTTCTAGAATGTACACCAATTAAAAAAATGTGAATCCTGTAGTAGAAAAAATAAAGGTTCGATATGCCCACAAGGTTGCATAAAGAATAAGATGTCAATCCGATTTTTGGATCCTTATCATGCATTGAGGCATTGTTTTCAAGACTTTCTTGATTGCTTTGACTTTACCATTTTCTTGTGGGTAGTAGGGAGTTGAGCTTTCATGGTGAAGGCCCAACTTGGCGATGAGATTAGACATCGTGTGACTACAAAAATGCTTCCCCTTGTCTGTAACTATAGCCCGTGGTACACCAAACCTTTCAATGACATGATTGAAGAGAAAGAGAGAAATTGTTTCACCAATGTTATTATATATAGGCATTTCCTTGGCCCACAACCACAACATTGATGGCAATAACATAAGATTTATTTGTAAGATAATCGTTCAGATGAATCCCTCTGAGTATTTTTAATGAACCGTAAGAATGAGTGGTTCGATCCGGTCATGTTCGATGAGTCCATTGTTGTATGATTATTTTACAAGTTAGCGAGGGTGTAACTCGACTTTTTTTTCATGTTTAGAGAGTTTGAAAAAGAGGAGAAAAATAAAACTCCAAAGTTTCCTTTTCATAAATAATATCTTGAGTCAGAAAAGGCAGAAAACAACACTTAGGAGAACCTCTTTGCCATGTTCAAGGTATTGTTTTTTTGTAATTAGTCTATCTCAAACTTTTGTGATCCATATTGTAGATAAAATGTCTTTAAGATTAATCACATCATTAGGATTAGGTCGATGTTTCGAACCAACTAACATGGTTCATCCTTAGGACAAGGTGGAGAAAATAATCAATCTTGATGAATAAATAGAGGAGATGCATCATTGCCTAGAAATAGTTGCTAAGAACTAGTTGCTAAAAACAAGCCATTAAGACTAGCTATTAAAAACTAGACGTTAGAAAGTTAGTTAAGAATTCAAATTATATTTTTTTATTAAAAAGGGATTAAGAAATTTTTATTAACAATTGGTTAGTTAAGACTGCAAATTAAATAATAAGTTAATTAAATTTTTGAAAAAATGGGTTAACAAATTTTTATTAAAAAGGTTAAGAAATTTCTATATAAAATATTAATTAAATATAATAGGGAGGGATAAAATTTTTAATTTAATAAATAAATAACAATAAAATGAAAATAAATAAATAAAACAGAATTTAAGTAAATAAATAAATAAAATCAATCCATGTCCTTAGAAGAAATAACGTCTCCACTTCTTTCAGACCTCTCTGAACTATTCGTAATTCTCTTGGGCCTGTTAAGGACCCTATCGAAACTAAGGACATGGAAGGGATTTACATGATTCCTTGTTCATGTGGAACTCCCTATATTGGAGAAACAAGCTGATCCATTAGGAAGAGAATCTGGGAGCACGCTGTGGATATTAGACATAATCGATCCCGTACCTCAGCTCTTCCTGAGCATGTGGAGAAATCTTGTCATCATGTTTGTATTGAAGACTCCAAAGTCGTTGCCAAAGTCGATCACTTCCACCATAGGAAATTAAGGGAGGCGGTCAAAATTGAAGGACGTGCTAATAACCTCAACCATGAAGATGGTTGGAAATTGAGTAAGAGCTAGACCTCGACTCTCGCTGCGTAATTTTGCTTATTTAGTTATATATTTTTACATATATATACAATAAATTACTTAATTAATTAATTAATTAATTTTATTTTTATTTAATTAAGTAGTTAATTAATTTATTGATTTATTTTATCTATTTATTTATTTTCATTTTATTGTCATGTATTTATTTATTTATTAAATTAAAAATTTTAGCCCTCCCTATTATATTTAACTTGAATTAAATAATAATTTATATAAAAAGTTATTAACCTTTTTAATTAAAATTTCTTAACCCAATTTTAATAAAATAAAATAAAATAATCAATTTTAATTCTTAACTAACTCATTTTTAATATAAATTTCTTAACCCCTTTTTAATAAATTTTTTAATTTAATTAATTAATTTATTTTATTTTAAGTAATTGATTTATTTTATTTTTTGTTTTATTTATTTATTTTCATTTTATTGTAATTAGTTTATTAAATTAAAATTTTTAACCCTCCCTATTATATTTAATTAATAATTTATAAATAAATTTCTTAACCTTTTTAATAAAATTTCTTAACCCATTTTTAAAAAATTTAATTAATTTATTATTTAATTTGATTTCTTAACTAACTTTCTAACGACTAGTTTTTAACAGCTAGTCTTAACGGTTAGTTTTTAACGACTAGTTCTTAGCGGCTATTTCCGGGCAATGATGCATCTCCTCTATTTATTCATCAACATCGATTAGTTTCTCCACCTTGTCCTGAGGATGAACCATATTTAGTTGGTTCGAACGTCGACCTAATCCTAATAATGTGATTAATCCGAAAGACATTTTATCTAGTCTATCTCAGTCTGGAAATGGGCTAAAATTATACTTAGTAGAAGTCTTTTCCTTTAATTTAACAAGTTCGAAAAGACAAGTGCTCAGAAATATTTCCATGCTTAGGAAGCTTGAAAAAAGTTTAAAGAGGAATCTAGGATGTTCCTTTTTCGTAAGTTTAGAGAGCCCAAAAATGTGATAAAAGTAGTATCTTTCCTCAAAATGAATTGCTTCAAATTAAAAATGTGATTAGTTCCTTCAAACAGTTGTTAACTTTCTTAGATTACCACCTGAAGCTTAAAAAATATCTAAAACATGGTAAAATTGGGTCAAACTTAAGTCAAAATAATAAAATATTAATAAAATAATCATTAAAATTGACCATAAATAGGCGATTTTTGTTTTTGTTTTTACCATTTAGCATTTTACGTCTTATTTGTTGAACTCTAAGTGAATCTCCCCCCCAATATTTTTCAGCTGATTATAGCCAATCTGGTAGATCATTTTCGATGTCATCACTTTCATGTAGGATATTTCGCCTTCATGTTTTTTTTTTTTTTAGTTAATCCTAGAAACTTAGACTTTTTGGAAAGGTCATTCTTAGGGATTTGCAAAGGGATGGTGACAACATGTTCATGAATGTTGATTAATCTGCTTTGCAGGCCTATTGACTATATGTGAAAAAATGGCCTATAACAGGTAGGAATATATTATCCCAAGAAACAAGGACCCATTTCTTACCTTCTCTGCTCCCTTTCGAAAATAATTCTCTAAACAATGCCACCATATTAGAATAAATATACTTGGGAGCCAACATGACAAAAATATGGAAAAATTCGTATAGATTGAAGAACTGCTTTCACTAAAGTGTCTCTTCTAGGGAGATTAAGAACTCTAAAGGACCAACCAATTTCTTAGACAATTTACAACATAACTCCTTCCAACATGAGACTGTTAGTGGGTTGGCTACCAACGACACTCCAAAATATTTGGCATGGAGGTAGTCAATTCTAAATCCGATTAAACGATCTAGATGTGTTTGGATTTGAGGAGGCTTATTAAAAAATACAGAGAAGACTTTTCATTACTTATAACCATACTTGAAGCTTCCTATAACTCTTCTAAGACCGTCTTCATGCCCCTAACTTCACGAAATGTAGGCTATCCAAATAATAGATTATCGTCAATGGATTTCTAGTGTGTAGATGTCAGGTTCATTCCAGGTATCCTCACACCATGGATCAACCCTTCCCACTCTATTGTCTGAATTGAACATCCTAATCCATCTGTCACTATAATAAATAGAGAAGGGGAAAAGGGCCCCCCTTGATGGAGACATTTAAATGCCTGGAAAGTTCAAGTAGGAGATTCATTCATCAATATTGAGAATAATTTCATGGAAACCAAAGATCTGATCCAACAAATCCATGGTGCTTCATAGCCAAAAGCCTCCAAAACTCTAAATAGGTAATTCCAACCGAAGTGATCATAAGCCTTAGAAAGGACCAACTTAATTAATATACTTGGAATTTTTTTGGACTTGAGAGAGTGGAACACTTCCTGGGAAGTGATAATCTCGTCCATGATTTGGCATCCCTCCATAAATCCCATTCGTTTGGGGCTTATCAGATGCATCAAGAGTGGCTTCAGACATTGGAAAATGATGGAAGAAATTATTTTGTAAATTATATTACATAAGGATATTGGTATCAAACCTCATGCTTCCTCTCCTACATTTTATTTTTTACTTCACATTAGGAAGCTAGCATTAATACCTGACCATAATAAATGTGATCTCCTTGATTCCTCAATAAGTTCCACTATTTCCTTCCCCAAGAAGTGCCAACAATCTTTGAAAAATTCCAAAGTGAATCCATCTGGCATGGATGCATTATTATTGGGAATTTGTTTCACCACCATTTCTGATTCCTCATTCCGGTCATATGATATAATTCATGGAATTTTTTCAGCCACCCTCTCAGTGGCTTCCCCCCTACCTTTGCTATCATATTTAATAAACTATTAATAGAATCTAACTAATTCTTCTCCATATCCTGATGACAGACCACATGGTCTCCTGAGCTAGAAATTAGGAAAAATATTTGGATATGTTGTCGGTGTTCAACCATGGAATGATGGAAAAAACATGAATTTTATCTCCTTCTCTGAGCCATTGAATGAGATATTCCTGCCACCATAGAATCTCATCTTTCTTTTCATTTTTCCGCAAGATCCTAAACTAGCTTCCCCTTGATTTATTTTAGATATTATTTCCATCCATCCTGAATTATGCGGCCTTAGATTTCTTCCATATGGGATTATAATATGTTATTCTCGTCTATGATATCACCAAAATATTGTATATTCTAGGTTTTTATCCTTAATTTAAGTTCCTTATTTTCTTTTGGAAGTTTCGCGCCTGGAACAAACCTTGCGCATGTATCTCCTTGTAACACCCTCTTCCCACATCTACCCAAGTAACTGGCCAACTGTGATAAACATGCGATGAGAGGCTAAAAATATGAGATTGAAAATCCTAGCTGGCCTTCAGGAAGTGGAACCGACAGAAAGAAGACAAACACACCTTACACAACTTCAGAATCATCCTCAGAAGGTAACCCAACCTTCCATGACCCTAAACCCAGAGGGAGACTGACTTTTTAACCAATTTGAGCCTTAGTTGTGGGCACGTGAAGCCAAGGTAGCATCTAAAATCCTATATTCATGGGCATGCCAAGGAAAGGTAGTAGCCAAGGCCCTTTTTGGTCAGTTATGTGCTCGCCACTCTTGGATTAGTGCCACCTTTTTAGCCCCAAAGCCCAGGTCACTGCCTAGACTTTATGAAACTATATTCAATGATAAATAACATTAAAAAAAAGGTACAAACACAATGACATCATCAGAAAATCCTATTTACCCCTCCTAGACATGACATGAATTTCATAGAACATGTTATAAACATTGCATCTACAGGTGTAAAAAACATATTTAAACATAGGGGTATCATACTTATCTGAGAATCACTTAGAAGCATTTATCCCTTACATCATAAGCTAAAATACAATCTATTTGACCATAAATACACCGTGCATTCATTTACAAGTAAAAAAAATGGATAGATCCATTCATCATCAGTAATAAAATACATTCTTATAACCAACATAATAGCAATAGAAATACCATGGATGCAACAATAATATAATATGAATAATAACCAGTGCAATTATACATCAAATACAAAAGGAATGAGCTTCTCATTAATGAGTGTAAAAAACAACTAGAGATGGGACTTCTACGTTCCACGCGACCATTGATTGGGTGAGCCAAATCTCTCTTCAGCAAGTCAACCCCATGACATATTACAAGCATGAATGTGGGACTCAAGCCGAAAGAACTAACCAGAGCATCCCAAGGCTAAAAAACCTCACCCTCATCAATAGAAATCAGGATTATTTTGGTCCATCTTGGATCACTAGGAAAACATAATAAACATGTCATAACTGGATTTACCGTGATCTACACCAGATCACTAGGCCAAAACAAGCATGGAAATAACTAGATTCTCTTTGCCTAAACCATGAATAATTTTCTTTCCTCCTAGTCGCTCAGGCTTTACAGAAACCCATAGTCTGAATCAGAGGTTACTAGGTGATCGAGGAGGATCTTGCATCACTTTAGTATTCAGTTCTTCAGTTTCTCCAGTTTGTTCAATGATATCCTTCAGTCATGATGTGGTTCGTGGTTAAATTACTTCATGGTTATGTCATGGTTAAGTGGTTAAATTTTTATGGTGAAAGTGGTGATTAGAAATTAAGTGGTGTGGTGGAAAAACCTAGCACTAACATAATGTTAATACCTATGGTGAAAATACCTAGCACTAAACCTATAGTCCTAAGCCTAAGTGGTGAAGTCTAATACTTAGTGAAAATAACATGAACCTATGTTTAAAACTATGTTATGGAATTTTCGGAACCATATGGTAATAAACCATATCATAAAACCATATTATAAAATATAACACAGTCTAACAACGTGGAGGGGTGGACTTAACTACAACAGCATTAACCACAGCAAAGTTGAAAGCAATGTGAACATCACAACAATTAAGCCACACAGTTGAATGTTAACACGTCGACTACTGGGAAGACCACAAGCATTTTTGTAAAGTTTTCACATGTGCATAGTTACATAATCGCTTTAGAATGACCGCAACCTTGTCACATGCTAGAAGTTTTAGCGCTTTTCCATTTAGCCAAACCACTAGGGTCTATTTTTAATATAAAGTTTTATTTTCGATTTTGTATTTTTATGTGCTATGTTTAAACTCAACCACCATGTCACCTAACTTCTAAGCGTTACATTCTTACATGACCGAGATCTCATGCTTATTTATTTGTAAAACCACTTACCATTTTTGGCCCAAGAGGTTTGACCTAAACCTGGCCTGCACATTATAAACCACCATTGCTCATGTTGAAGGGGGAGTGATTTTGAAGGCTTGTGTTCAGATTTCTGAAGAGAGAGGTAGTTTTTTTTTTTCCAGTGTAACATGGTCATCCAGAGGCAGAATTTGGAATTGAGACAGGCGTTGGAAAGCTAGGAGAAAGTGATATTTTTGTTGATAGTGGCCAGAGGTGCCTGCAAGCATGTTCAGGCTGGTGAATTTATTTGTAAATACTTCCTTCGATCAATCCTTAATAAAACAGGGGTCAATCTTGAAATTGGACCTAGAGATGTAGTCCACTAGGGAACAAATCCGTAATCAATATTTTTTGTCTTTTATCTCTGTTCTTTGCTACAAATTCATATATAATATGCTTCTTAAGTTCTAGTTTAAGTCATGAATCAATTTCTTTCCTTCAGCATTCCACACTAAGTTATCACGTTAACAATCAATTCATTGTTGGAAAATATTTAGTTCTACTTCAGTATTATTTCAGATATATTTTAGATCATATATTTTGGTTTCAGAGAAGGTTATGGTGTAGTATTTTTTCCAGTGAATCTTAACCAGGTCCAGGTTGAAACTTGGAGAATGAATTCTCGAGGAGATCGACTCAGAAGTTGAAAAGTGGAAAATCGCTCAATAATCGACAATGGTAGGATCCAATGCAGGTGGAAATCCTGGGGGAAGAAAAAAATCAACAAATTTTTTTGGACATGTAGAAAATGTTGGGAGAACTCTATAAAGATAAGAAGGCGAGAGATGAAAATTCATATTCAAAGGCATTGAAAAAGGAAAAGGGAAAAGGAAAAGTTGATAAACCTCCTCCTCCATCATCTTCATTATCATCATCATCTTCTTCTTCTAGTTTAGATTCTAAAACAGAAAAGAAACCTCAGAAATCATCTCCTTTGAAAATTGATGAAAAATTTGGACTACCTATTTATGATGGCGAAATGAATCCTAAAAGGTTAGATAACTGCATTAAAAAATTAGAAGTATATTGTAGAATTCAGAAAATTTTTGATGAAAGAACAAAATTCAGTTAGCTACACTTAGAATGGGGGGAAAAACTTTAATCTAGTGGGATAGTAAAACTCAAGTAGATTTAAAGAAGAAACGTAAAGTCATATCTTTATGGTCTAAGTTTTTAAAAGCTCTCAAAAAATAATTATATCCTTTGGGATACATGCAATAAGATGTTATTCAGTGGTAGAATTTGAGGCAAGGTAAAGGGCAGAATGTTCAGGAGTTTACTCACGAGTCCAGGAAGAAAGTTTTGGCGCTTGCTATTCCATTGATACACGTGAAACTTTATTGAATTACATTGGAAATTTACATTCAGATTTACAACATATGTTATTGATGTTTAATCGTAATGACTTTGATGAAGTGTGTTTTAAAGACATACATATTGAATCAGGTGGTAGACCATTCAAGTTTTCAGAGAAAGCATCCAAATAGTCGGAAATCAAGAAGTCCAAAGACAACAAGAGGAAGAGCAGTTCAAAGGGAAATAAAATAGCTACATCTCAGAAGGAAGGTGAAATAACTAATTGTTCTCACTGCCAGGGATCGGACACGATGAAGCCATATTTTGGAAACTTCACCTAGAACTCAGAACAAAGAAGTTTCAGAAAAAGAAAGGTGGAAAGAAGGCTAATACATGAATCCAACAATATTTGGGCTCTGACTGAGGTGATGAAAGGAAAATAACAGCAATGGTTTCTACAGGTAGATGTTCTGAAACTAGTTCAAGTTCTAGTACTTTTGCATCTTATTCAAACATAGGTCATATAGTTGAAGATAAAAGAATTGATTTATTTCACATAAGGGTAAATTCTAAGCAAACAAAATAGATACATTGTTTGACAGTGGATGACAAGAAAATTTAATATCTGAATAATTAGTTAAGAAATTGGGTTTGGAGACACATAATGACCCAAGACCATACACATTAGATTGGCTAAAAGAAAAGGCTCATATTAATGTCACAAAGTAGTGTCGTTTAAAATTTTCCATCACATCTAATTACATTGATGAAGTGGAATTATGTGTGATTCCATTAGAAATATGTGGAGTAGTGCTAGGAATTCGTTATCTCTATGATCACGATGTTGTGTTTCATAGGAAAGAGCATAAATATCACCTTAAGAAATATGGGATTGAATACATTGTCTAGGCACATAAAATAAAAACACACTTGGATTTAGTTACTTCTAATCAGATGAAGAGACTAATAAGTTCAAGTAAGAGGTATGTACTCATGGTTGTAAAAGAACAACATAAGGATCAACATGATGCTTTTTTAGGTTGTGAATCCCAGTCTAAATATAGTTTGGTTAAAGTAGTAGATTATTTTCAAAGTCTATTGAAAGAACCAAAACATTTTCCTCGTAAATGGGAAATACAACATGAGATACAATTTTTGTCTGAGGCCCCTCTTCCTAATTTCGGAAAGTATCACATGTCAGTCATAGAGAATGAAGAAATAAATAAACAAATCCTAGAGCTAGTTGAAAAGGGCTTCATTCGACCAAGTTCATCTCCATGTGGTTCACCCATAATTTTGGTTCATAAGAAAGACAAGACATGGAGAATGTGTGTAAACTCTAGGGCCTTAAATTAAATCACAATCAAGAACATGTATCATCTTCCCAAGATAGATGATTTACCTGAACAGTTGAAAATTTTTGTCTATTTCACTAAGTTTGATTTTCATAGTGGGTATCATCAAATTCGCATTGCAGAAAATGACATCTGGAAGACTACATTTAAAACTAGGCAGGGGCTATTTGAATGGTTAATGATTCCTTTTGGTTTGTGTAATCTTCAACAAGTTTCATTCGGGTTATGAATGATGTATTTCATCCATACATTGATAAATGTTTCATGATCTACTTAGATGATATCCTAATTTTTAGTTCCAGTATGGAAGAGCATGTTAGGCATCTTAAACAAGTCTTCGAAGTGTTGCAAAGGGAAAAATTGTATCTTAAACTGTCCAAATGTGATTTTGGGTAAAATTCATTAATTTATCTTGGTTACATAGTTGGAGGTGGTCATTTGAAAATATATCTAGCTAAAATCGATGTGATTGTTAAGTGTTGAAGTCCACAAAATGTGACTAAAGTTAGGAGTTTTCTAGGTGCAATTCAATATTGGAGAAAATTCATTTCTCAGTTTTCTTTTATTGCATCAACATTACATGCTTTAACAGGTTCTAATGGTATTATTTTAAAAAAAAATTGAAATAAATTCAAATCATACCTCATTGGTAGCCAATAAATAAGGTACAATGGCAATCCTATTCACTTTTTGTCACAACAAGTCAAACGGTTTGTTTGATCAAATCGTCATGTATAAACACATCACATCGAGTTAGCTCAAAACACAACCATCATAGATAAAAATCACAATCACGAATCACGTGAAAAATAAACCATAATCATAATAACATGTAACCATCATAAGTTATAATCATAGATCAAATGGATATTAAAACTAAAATAAAATATCGATACTTATCTTTCATCGGTCCTTAATTTTTCCTTTGTTTTTATGTACACACACTAGATCAGTTTCCACACCTGAAAAACACCTGGTGCCTTTGCTTCTCCTCAATCATGTATACAGACACACAATGTAAATCAAAATACATACACCCACATATGACATAGAAAACCATACAATACACACACCCACACTAGCCTATGACACATACACCTACACTCGGTGTACAATACAACACAATTCATACGCCTACAACATCATACAACACATACACTAACGCGTGGTGTAAAATAAAACATAATTCATGTGCATATACATAGTACAACACAACGAATACACATGTCATGATACCATGACTACACCATGCACATGCATAGTCTCGCATGCATGCAACACAACCTGCACAATATGATCACAATACCACATGTATGCTAGTACCATATGCACAATACGTGGACAACACTACCTACACAATGTTTGCACAACATCACATGTACACGACACCAACTACACAAATTGTACACAACACCAAATGTACAACGCACAACATGTACAATGTGTACACAATACCACATGTAAACAAGACCATATGCATGACATGTACACGAAACCACATGTACACAATGCCACATGCACAACATGTACACGACACCACCTGCACACAACACCATATGTATAACATGTACACAACACCACATGCACGTATCACCACATGTACAATCATGAAAACCACACCATATGTACATAGCACCATATGTACAACACGAACACAACAATGTATGTTCTTAACATTGCATATAGAACATGTACATAGCACGATACGTACATAGCACTGCATATCCAACATGCACACAACTCTTCATATCCAACATGCACATAGTATGGTAGGTGTTGGGAATCATAATTTTCGTTAGACCAAAACCCATAGGTGTTAGTCAATGATCGCATCACCAGAGATAATGATCCACAAGAGGTAGTTAGTCCATGTCGTGAAACACACAGGGAGCGTTGGTTTATCCAATGTCCAAACATCTCCCCCCAACGTGAGCTAGGTGTTTATTGAACTGATGACCTATGCTCTAATACCACTTTTTGGGAATCATGATTGTCTTTAGACCAAAACTCGTAGGTGATAGTCAATGATTGCATCACCAAAGATAAGGATCCACGAGAGGTAGTTATTCCATGTCGTGAAACATACGGGGGGCATTGGTTTATCCAATGTCCAATAGTAGGTACACAACATCACATATCCAATTTGTATGTAGCGCTTTATATAACTAGCACTGCATATGCAATATACAACAGACATACAACATCTTATGTACACAATACTACATATGTTACATGCACACATTACAACAGTTACAATCACTGAATATACAACATGTGAAAAATATACACAACAATTGTACTACACATCCATAGACCACACACTCACTCAATAAATCAATCTTTCTTATAGTGTCTTTCAACTATCCATGCTTATCTTAACAACCCACATATCACACTACATTCACTTCGCTGATGTACCCCTCAAAATTACTATCCATAATGTTAGGGTCCTGTAATTCAAAGTATCACAAGATGACTGATTATTTATCAGATCTTTCATATTGTAAATAATATTCCAGGGTTGTCATTTATTTCCAGAAAAAGGAAAATAAATCCTGACTGTCAAGCGCTTCAAAGGAGTCAATCTTCCTTTTCATTTCAGTGGAGGAAAGTGTTGCTAAAATGTGCAATGGTGAGAAAACTTCATTTAATGCCCTCGTTCATTTCATTTACCCTCTTTTACCCTTCATTTTTCCAAACTTTAAAGTCCAACTCTTCATTTCTTTAAAAACCCCTTTTAACTATTCAAATTCAAGTTTTATAGTTAAAAAAGAAACTCCACCCACCCACTAACAGCCATATCATATTTCCCTCTAAACTTAATCTATATCCCTTTTAAGGTAGCTCTTCCTGCACCACAGAAAACCTCATATTTATATCATACATTACCTATGGGGTATAGTATTTATCATTCCCCACACTTAACAGTATTAAAGCCTTGCCTTCCATCACCTTTTCGCTTCACAAGTCTGCAAATTCCATTCATAACACCATTTTCAAATCCTATAAACTCCTTGATGTGACATGGATGGGACCCAATCACATATAGAAAATCGCAAGTTCTGGAGGATAAGCGCACAGTATTATGTTATAAACGCCAAAGTGCAATTTGCGACATTGGTGGGACCCATTTCCCTACCACGTCACCTTTTCCCAACGCCCATCGCCCATCGCATGCAATATGATATAATAGTTAACGATGGAGACTTAAAATTGAAAAATTCCAATTTGTGATGAGTTTTGGGTTGCTATGTTGTGATGCGATATCGTCATCACATATCGCAATCGGAAATTTCTACATTTATTGTTAAGTAGTCGCAAGTTAAGCCTTTTATGTTGCGATGCAATATCAGTAGGGCCCGCTTTTACCATTGTGTCAAATCATTGCGCTTAAGCCCCATTCCCTTACCCGCTCATCCACCACTCATTGGCCTTACCTCTCTTCCATCCGACAACCGATATAGATTTTCGGTCCCCCCTCTCCATATGAGTTTTACCGTCGGGAGGGGGGGTTTGAAATGGGAAGTTTCCTAGCTCAGGCCCTACCCTTACATTGTGGCATCGGGGAATTTCACACCCCCACCCCTGCTGATACCACCTACTACCTTCGACCCCCTCTGAAAAGTGGCTTTCACCACTATCAAAACCATTGCGCCTATTCAATTTTATGTTGATTCATGCTGCTCCATGCCTTCAGCCCCCATTGCTCCACGTTAACTCCCACCACCTCTGCTTCACATCCACCACCACTGCTCCTCGTCGACAAACCACCTTCCGCCACCATTGCTTCACGCAGTCGTTCCACACCTTTTCCATCCAAAGGGGACAATGGGTTTCAGACTATGATATAAGGTGAGTTTATTGTTTTGAACTCCACTATAGAAGTAACCGACGTAGTAAAGATAGAGGCCGTTTAATAGAAAGAGGCCATCATTATAGCCATAACACTCTGCTCAAAAAATGTTTTGCACCAAGGTAGAGCCAATATGTCAGAGCCATCATTGCCTCTTCGGCATCAGACAAGCTGGATTCTGATCATTTCACAATTAATAACGAAATTCGACAACCACCGTCTTGGCCAAATTTATCTTGTCACCGCCGTTGCATGGTTCCACTTGTCAAATTTATGCTTGAATGTAATTAATCACAATCACTGCAGTAGATAAAGTAACCGACTTAATTTTAGTTAAATACTACATGCATTTGCAGTATCTGAAGGCCCCGAAAGGGAAAAAACCATTGTAATTGGCTCATAAGGTTGTAAACACTCTTTGGATGAATGAAATATTATGTTGTTTTATGGATTCTTGTGTTATGATCTGTGGTGAAGTGATTTCCACATGTAATTTTTCATTCTCCTATTTAGCATATTGTTTTCTTTCTTTACTGTGGATAAGAAATTTTTATTTAGGATTTGTCACAGGGCACCCTACACAGTCTTGAAATAGTATCTATGTTTTCCTCTCATATTTGAATGTAGAATTCAGAAAAAGTCTACTCTGCTTCACAGTGAACCTTAATCTTTTCTCCTTTCCCATTTCACAAGTTGTCAAGATCCATTGGCATGACTTGCTTTCCTGGTCGCACCTGATCTCATTTATTCATCCATTTAAATTTTTTTACACCTATTTGAATCCATAACCCAATGGCCCTCTTATGTTGTCTAAACCGCAAATTTTTGAAAAAAAACCCTATGAGCTAATAGCTAGCCTAAAATTCCTAACCAAACACATCTATATCTAATAGGGAGATCCCTCTCTGGGTCTAGGAGGCTAGATCATAGGCCCGAAGCAATTTTAATGTTGCCACCGGGATTCTGTCTTCAACCTTGGAATTACGGAGTGATAACATAATGGCAACCATACTGGGGAACGAAATTTATCTTCCTCAAAAATTACATCAAATTTCAGGTCTAATTATTGATGGTGGACAGTGACCAAACACAAGAAGGCTGAATTATTCATGTGACGACTTCATGATTCAATGAACCCATCATTTGAGCATTCATGGCGACTCCACAACATGCTGACCAGATTTTTTGTTGAACAAGATGACAAGGTTTGTGGCAAATCTTTTATCTCATGAAGATTTAAATGCATTTAGGAATCAACTATCATAACTTCATCTTGATGGAGACTTTCTAGAGCTTGTATTTCTCATTTTGAAATCAAGAAAATTTGGTCCTAAATCTAAAACATGTTTTCTGAAGGTATTTATTGAACGCTACGAAAATGGCATTGATCCTCAAATTTAGTCATATAATTTCCGAGATCCTAAAGAATTCTTGGAAAATATTCCTTCTCCAAAGCAAGAGGAAATTACACTACCTTTTGACTTACATATTGAGGATGATTATGCTTTCGAGTACCAAACTAAAGATGTGGTTTCAAGGTTTAATACTGAGGATACACCTGATCAACTAGTCATGCAAGGCCTAGAAGAAAATATCATACATCATGTTTTTATCGATCCTATGGCAGAGTGTATGGAGGTAATTTTTAGCTCAAGTTTTCCAACATGTATTCTCTATAAGGATCAAATACATCAGCAATTTCCATCACATATTACAACTTTTATTATGTGGACACATTATCAATTTATACTCCTGATTTTCCTGACAAGCAATCAAGTTTTCCATTTGTTTCTGCTTCTACTTGATTGGCTGCACTGGAATTATTGTATCATTTAGAAAAATATTAATTTTAGTAGGGTAGGGTAGGTAGGTGTGTAAATAAGCTCAATACTTTGAGCATATTTCCAGTCTTAGGCTTATATTTATTTTCAGTTTTTAGTCCAAGTGTGTTCCAAACTTTAGTCTGAAAAGAGTGTTGTTTTTAGATTGAATATTTTCAGCCACAGAGGTGGTAGCAGATCAAGTTGAAGATTTGGGATCATCCCAATGGATTAGGCTACTAATCTACCTTGTTATTGACACCTCCTCAAGGAGCTTCCATCCCCAGCTGGAGCCACTGTTAGGGTCCTATAATTCACAGTATCACAATATGACTGATTCTTTCGCAAATATTTCATATTGGAAATAATATTCCACGTCTCTCATTTATATCCAGTAAAAGGAAAGGAAATCCTGACTTTCAAGGCTTCAAAGGAATCAATCCGCCTTTTCAGTTCAGTGAAGGAGGAAAGTGTTGCTGAAAAATGTAATGGTGACCAAACTTCATTTTCTTCCCTCATTCATTCCATTTACCCTCTTTTACCCTTCATTTTTCTGAACTCTAAAGTCCAACACTTCATTTCTTACAAAACAACTTTTAACTATTAAATTTCAAGTTTTATAATTAAGAAAGAAACTCCGCCCACTCACTAATAGCCATATCATATTACCCTCTAAACTTACCATATATCCCTTTTATTGCAGATTTTCCCACACCATAGAAAACCTCATATTTATATCATACATTACCTATGGGGTATAGTATTTATCATTCCTTGCACTTAACTGTATTAAAGCCTTGCCTTCCATCACCTTTTCGCAGCGCAAGTCCACAAACTCCATTCATAACACCATTGTTGAATCCCATAAACTCCCCGATGTGACATGGGTGGGACCCAATCTCCTATCCCAAATCGCAAGTTACGGAGGATAAGCGTGCAGGATTATGTTATAAACACTGAAGTGCAATTTGTGACATTGGTGGGACCAAATTCCCTAGCACGTCACCCTTTTCTACTGCCCATGGCACATCACATGCGATATGATATAGCAGTTAATGATGAAGACTTAAAATTTTGAAATGCCAGTTTTCAATGAGTTTCGGGTTGCTATGTTGCGACGCGATATCGTCATCTCATATCGCAATTGGAAATTTCTACGTTTATTGTTAATTAGTTGAAAGTTAAGCCTTGTATGTTGCGATGTGATATCAGTAGGGCTTGCTTTTACCATCACATCAAATCATTGCGCTTAAGCTCCATTCCCTTACCCGCTCATCCACCACTCATCCACCTTACCCCGCTTCCATTCGACGACCGATATATCTTTTCGGCCCCCCTCTCGATCTGAGTTTTACTTCTAGGGGGGTATGAAATGGTTACTTTCCTAGCGCAAGCCTTATGCTTATGTGGCAGCACCAGGGCATTTTGCACTCCCCCCCCCCCTTCGACCCCCTCCGAAAAGTTGTTTTCACCACTATGAAAACCGCTGCTCCTATTCAATTTTCTGCTGATTCATGTTGCTCCACGCCTCTGACCCCCATTGCTCCATGTTGACTCCCACCACCTCTACTTCAAATCCACTCACCAATCCACCACCCTACCACGTCTACTCTCGCCACTGCTGCTCCTCGTTAACAAACCAACTTCTGCCACCATTGCTTCACGCAGTCATTCCACACCTTTTCCATCCAAAGGGGATAGTGAGTTTGGGACTATGGTATAAGGTGATTTTACTATTTTGAACTTGACTATGGTAGTAACTGATGCAATAAAGACAGAGGTTGTTTAATAGAATGTGGCCATCATTACAGCCAGCACACTCTTCTCAGCAACCATTTTGCATCACGTTAGAGCCAAGATATTGAAGCCATCATAGCCTCCTCGACATCAGACAAGCTAGATTATGATCATTTCACAATTAATAACGGAATTCTATAGCCACCGTCTTGGCTAGATTTATCTTGTCACCGTCGTTGCATGGTTCCACTTGTCAAATTTCTACTTGAACATAATTAATGAAAATCACTGCAGTAGATAGAGTAACTAGCTTAAGTTTTAGTTATATAGTGCATGCATTGGTAGTATTTGAAGGCGTTGAAAGGGAAAAAACCATTGTAATTGTCTCATCTATTTGTAAGCACTCTTTGGATGAATGAAAGATTATGTTGTTTTCCAAATTCTTGTGTTATGAACTGTGGTGAAGTGCTTTCCCCATGTAATTTGTCATTCTCCTATTTCACATATTGTTTTATTTCTTTACTGTGGATAAGAAATTTTTGTTCAAGATTTCTCATCACATGCCCTACACAGTCTTGAAACAATATCTATATTTCCCTCTGATATTTGAATGTAGAATTAAGAAAAAATCTTCTATGCATTCACATTGAACCTTAATGTTTTATCCTTTCTCATTTCACAAGCTGTCAAGATCCATTGGCATGAATATCTTGCCTGGTCGCACCTAATATCAGTTATTCATCCATTTGAATATGTTTACACATGTTTGACTCCATCCCCCAATGGCCCTCTTCTACTGTCTCAAGCATAAATTTTCAAAAAAAACTCTATGCACTAATAGCTAGCCTAAAATTCCAAACCAAACACAGTTATATCTAACAGAGAGATCCCGCTCTGGGTTTAGGAGGGCTAGATCCTAGGCCCAAAGCTGTTTTGACGTTGCCTCCGGGATTCTGTCTTCGGCCTCAGAATTATGGAGTGATAACACATAACATAAAAATAGGAATAGTGCAAGCATATAATATCAATTCATGTCCACATGATACTGACCTCATAGATATGTCAGGGTTACTCTTCCTACTTGATTCCTCATAAGACTAAGAACCTCTTTATAGCATTAATCTGCACAATAAATTATTCATCCACAAGAATGATCCTTGAAAACCCTATCATACAGTGATGTGGACACATACATAGATACATGTATATAATCATTAACATAGAACAATCATGATCTGTCAGGCAATGGCATACATACACACATATATACATATAAATCATCCACATAAAACCATTAGCATCCATTTTTAACCTGTCAATCAATGACATACAGACATACATACATACATACATATATAAAAATCAACATAAAGCAATCATGATCTCATCAGATAGTGACATACATAAATGCATATATACAGATATAGACATCATCATAATTATGATCACAAAATAATTATCAGATATCAGAAGGTTTAGGTTGAGATAAAATCCTTTATCCATGCACAACATGCATAATATTGAGAACAACAGTTCCCAACATAGCCAAGGCAATTTATATATCATATCAATTTACTTTTCCTTTCTAATGACTATCCTACCACCATCCATTTACCAAAATAGACTCAAAGAGTCCATCCAGTTGTCATATTATTACCTTCCGAAGCGCTCATTCTTACAGTAAGCTCCTTTCATGTCTTACATTACCTACCGGATTTCATTCAGTGCTTCCTGAGCTCCATTAAATGCCTCTTTCCCATAACCAATTCCCAAGAATCCCAAAACATAAAAGGTAAGAACAAGAAAAAACCAAAATAAAACCATGAAAACCGAAAGAAATATGACATGACAATAAACTGGCCTGATCATGCACTAGACACAATCAAGACCGAAAATCAAGAGCAAACAAATCAAAAAGAAGAAACACAGAAGAATTAGAAACAAACACCTTGACCCAATCCCCATGGTTACCAATGCTTCAAAAGGAAAACTTAGCTTGGTCCTTCTTCTAGATTTTATAATAGTCTCTTTTGCCATTCAATCCCCTGCATCATACTGCGATAAATACATAACTGTCAGTGCATAACTAAATATAACCATATACTAGTTATGTTACCTTTTATTGCTAAGAAATTTGACTTGTAATTGAGCACATATGTCAGCCATATGTACCAAATATCAAGAAAACATATCTATAAATTTTAAATCAACTTTTGCCAAGACTAACAATCATGTCATAAACAAATAATAGTGAAATTGTAATACTACAACTATCACCTACTTATAATCACGTGCATATCATCTATCCCAACACATATGAATTAGTACAACCATCTTAAGATAATATTCTTTCTTCATGCAGTATTATAAACACACTCATATCATGCGATTAGTCAAAAATGCAAACAAACTATAAATTTACCATGTTAAATAAATCAACTAGATAATGTAATAAACACCAAAACAATCAAGCACCAAGTATATGACATAAGAAAACTCATACATCAATGTATCTCAAGGGAGACTATCTTGTTTGCACAATCAATCTAGATTATTGATCAGGTGATCATGTCCTAAGTTGAAAAAATACTCAAAATTGGAACTGCTCAGAATTGGTTGAAACTAGAACGAATGGATAGGCCTCGTCGATAAAATCCTAGCACCGTGAACGGCACTCAAATCCGACACTGTATGTGAAAGTTATTCAAGTTTGAAATTTTCAAATTCCTTCAAAAATTAGTTTGACTAGGGTTGACTTTTGAATTTGGAAAATATTAAAAAAATAATATTCTGGGAATATTGCTCATAATATTCCAGGAATATTCCCTTTGAGCCAATCATTATTCAACAAGTGTCAAGCTCTGGTTAGTGGAAAGGTTGACTTTGAATTTGAGGACCAATCAGATGCTACCACGTGGCAGGCCCAGAGGCCGCCACGTGGCCCCGGAATGGTTCAATGGAGGGTGTTATAAAAATTTGGTATATATCTTGGCAGGAATCAAAATCGGGCCTCCCGCCTGCCAACACGATGACCCGACCAATCGAGCTCCACAACAATTCTTAATAAACATGGGGCTCGAGTTATATTTGAAGTTTTGGAAAGGTTTGGTTGGCGGAAAAAAAGGGGCCAACCCCCTATACACAGAACCTCCAACCAGAACTGTGGCCATAAGCCTCTAGCGGTTGCGGAATATTACGGGTGATCACATGTTAAGGAGCGGGGGGTTATATAACAGTTATATGTCCACGATTATGAAACTGTTGGGTCAATGATTAGCCTGGGAGGTTGGGCGGTGGTCCATGTGACCCCACCCACCTAAAATTTATTATTAAATCTAACGGTTTCGACATTTTTGGAGTGGAGCCCCCAATTCCGGCGGAAATGCTAATTTGGTGGAGTTAACTCCAGTTACTCCAATGTTGGTGGAGATTTTTTAGGCCAGATTGGGAAAAGTACAATTTTGGTCATAACTTCTGAGTTACTGAACCTTTTTGGACGAAATTGTTTTTTATTTCGGGTATTCTCAGCATTCTGGAGCCATTGAAATAGGTTTCAGAGCCAACAGAGGTGTCTTTCAACCATTTTTACTTCAGAGAAGCTTGGGGAGCCATCAGGGCCTTGAGGGAAATGGAGCTGCATTGGACTACACTTCATTGTTGTAGGTGAAATAAGAGTCATTCTTAGCTTCCTTATATGTTCTAAATTCATTTTCACAGTTGGTTTAGTCTATTTAGGCCTTTTTCTCACTGTATTACCAATTTGAGCATCATAATTTATCAAGGACATGCCCATTAGGAGCCTTGGACCTGGCAGATGTAGCCAAGGAGGGGTTAACTGCCTCATCATGTTGTTGTATGTTTATGGTGAAGTTATTCTGCTATTTTATTCATATTAAAGTTGTTAAACAGTAAATTAAAACAACACTCCCTCACACCAAAATTCATAAACAGTTATCAAAAACACTTTTTTTCACTTGCAAGACTATTCAAACACTTTGCACACTTAATTTAATGGAAATGAATACTTTGAACAACAACAAAAAATACTTTCATTTTCAGATTAATTGGTATTAGAGCTTAGGATTAGAGCCTTAGAAGCTAGATTTTTTACTCAGTATTTTTTTTGTGCAAAGATAAAGTTATTTGTTTGCAATTTTTCATGCTTACTAGGCTTAAACTCAAGAGAGGTGAAGGAAACCTGGTTACTACTCAAACTAATCCACAACCAAGAAGGGTCAGAGAACCACCTCCAAGAGCCCTAGAAGCAGCTTCAAGCATGTCTTCAAGAGAAGGAGAAGCTCCTGAAGAGATGGATCCCAAGGAAGAAGAACGGGTATTCCAGAAAGCTTTCTTGGATATGACTGAGATGGTAAGGATCCTCTACCAAGAAAGAAATGATAGGATTTCTGGAGAAGGGTCTAAAAAAAGAAGAGTAATGACCAGTCAAAGAAAAGACATGGAGGAAATGGTGATCCACCATCTCCATCTTCATCCTCTCCCTCTACATCATCTTCCTTGACTTCGGTAAATCAGTCTCATAAGTCTAAAACCACCGGTAAAAATCATTTTTTAAAGCTTGATGTCAAATTTGAATTGCCTATGTTTAATGTTAAAGTCAATGCAGAGAAACTTGACAATTGGATCATACGATTAGAAGTTTATTTAAGGATTCAAAACCTTCATGATGACGACACCAAGATACAACTAGCCTCGCTGAGAATGGATGGAGCAACATTGTTATGGTGGGAAGCCAAGACCAAGGATGAAATTAAGAAACATGGTAAGATTACTTTATCATGGACTGAATTTATTACTGCAATCAAGAAGCAATTTAATCCATTAGCTCATATACAAAAGGCTATAATGAATTGGAAAAACTTTAGACATCTTAAGGGACAAAATGTGCAAGACTATACCCAATAATTTAGGAGAAGAGCACTCTTATTAGTGGTAGATTTACAAAGTCAAGATAATTTTCTGAAATATATAGGTGGTTTTCATAGTTACCTTAAACATACTATCCTTATGTTCAGTCCTACTAGTCTAGACAAAGTTAGTGTACAAGCTACGCATTTAGAGGCTAGAGGGAAAAACACTTTTGATGAGGGTAGAAACAAGCCTTTCAAATGGAAGAACAAAGATAAAACCTTTAAGGGAAAAGGAAAAAAGAATGCATCTATCAAACAAGAGGGTGAAAAATTCATATGTAAACATTGTTCAAGAGAGGGCCATGAAGAGAAAAACTGTTGGAAATTACATCCTGAAAAAAATAAATCAGCTTAACAAAAACAAAGGAAAGAAGAAAACTGCAGCTATTACAACTACACCTTAAGATTTAGGTGATGATTCACATGAAAAAACCAAAATTTTAGACATGGGTTTGAAAAGTATGAAGGGAAAGGAAACTGAAACTAAGCCAAGCACTAGTGCTTCAAACTGTCATGTACAAGCTCCTAATGAGGAAGAAAAAAATGAATTGTTCCATGTGAGGGTAGTCTCAAAACATACTAAAATTGACACACTGTTTGACAGTGGGTCACAAGAAAATCTCATATCAGAAGACTTGGTCAAATAGCTTAAACTTGATACCATTCCACATCCAAAGCCTTATCCACTTGGGTGGATATGCAAGGATGCAAACTTATAAGTCTCAAGAAAGTGCATATTGTGATTCGCCATAACTGCACACTTTATTGACACAGTTGAACTTGATGTGGTGCTGCTTGATATATCAGGAATTGTTTTGGGAAGTCCTTAATTATTTGAAAGGAATTCGATCTTCCATCACCATGAAAATAAATATCATCTCTTTAAATATGGCAAGGAGTTTATTTTAGAGCACATTGCAAGAAGGCAAATATAGCGATGGTAAATGCGGGATAGGTAAAAAGGCTAGTAAATTCTAGTAAGAGTTTTGTACTTCTTATGGTTAAGACCAAGGTTGATGTGAATCATGAGTCATTTGAAAATTGTGATTCCAATCTTAAATCATATTTATATGATGTAGTTGATGCACATCATGAGATTTTTCAGGAACCAACAGGTTTACCAACAGGTTTACCTCCTAAAAGGGAGATTCAGCATGAAATCCATTTACATCAAGATTTTCCTCTTCCTAACATTGGCATGTACCGTTTGTCTATCATGGAGAATGCTGAAAATCAAGAGGAAAATTAAAGACTTGTTGGACAAAGGATTCATAAGACCAAGCACTTCGCCATGTGGGTCACCCAAAGAAATATGGAACTTGGCGCATGTGTGTGGACTTCAAGGCATTGAACAAAATAACAGTAAAGAATCATTACCCACTTCCAAGGATAGATGATTTTTCAGATCAGTTGAAAGATGATAAATGTTTCACTAAGTTAGACTTACGTAGTGGTTATCATCAAGTTAGAATTGCAGAAAGTGACATTTGGAAGACAACATTTAAAACCAAACAGGGACTCTTTGAGTGGCTTGTTATGCCATTTGGTTTATGCAATGCACCTACAACTTTCATGTGGCTAATGGATGATGTATTATGTCCTTTTCTTGATGATTTCACTATTGTCTACTTATATGACATCTTAATTTTCAGCAAGACTAGAGAAGAGCATGTCATGCATGTTAAGAAAGTACTTGATATTTTGAAGAAAAATCAGTTATTTCTTAAAATGTCAAAGTGTGAATTTGGAAAGACTTCTTTGGTTTATTTGGGACACATAGTAGGAGGAGGTGCATTGAGAATTTATCCTTCGAAAGTAGAAGCCATTGTGAATTTGCCTACTCCAAAATCCATTACAGAGGTAAGAATTTTTTTGGGTGCAGCTCAGTATTGGAGGAAGTTTATTTCTAACTTCTCTGCCATAGCAGCTTCTATGCATGCAGTGACTAGTGTGAAGCGCTCTTTCCAATGGGGAGGAAAGCAACAGAAAGATTTTGAGTATTTTAAAGAGAAGATAATTTCAGCTCCAATACTTGGATTACGGGAATTGAGACAGCCATTGAGATTCAAACAGATGCTAGTGATTACGCCATGGGTGCAGTTCTCTAACAGCATGGTAAGCTTGTTGCATTTCATTCTGAGACATTTAATGGTTCTGTTGTGAATTATCATACATATGATAAAGAGTTTTATGAATTGGTACAAAGTGTCAAAAATGGAAACACTATTTCATGGGCAAAGAAACAATTGTTCATGCCGAGCATCAACCTTTACAGTACTTGCAATCACAAAGTAAATTGCAGTAGTCACGACATTTCAGATGGATGGGCTTCCTACAACAATTTCATTTGGTAATAAGGTACAAGAAAGGTATTTACAATAAGGTTGTTGATATGCTTTCAAGGCCTATTATTAGTGCTATTACTTTACTTAAGAATGATTCTATTGTACATGAGAGCTACATTGAACAATATGCATCAAATGTTGATTTTAAGGATGTCTATGATAACTTAATGAAGGGAATCATGTTGAGGAGAATGCTTATCATTTGCATAATAATTTGTTGTTTCATATGGGCAAGTTATGTATACCACAGGGGGAGAGACTAAGCATCATGAGAGAAGCTCATTCTTCTCTCATAGCTGGACATTTCGGGGTAAGAAAAATGGTGGCACATTTACAGAGGTATTATTATTGGCCTCACATGGTAGATAATGTTTCACGTTTCATTAGAGGTTGTTCATTATGTGCTACAAGCAAGCCTAGAAATAGGAAGCTTGGTTTATATACGCCATTTTCGGTACCTTCTAGACCATGGGAAAGTGTTTCTATGGATTTTTTTGGAGGTCTACCATTATCTAGAAAGCAACATGATTATCTTTATGTAGTAGTTGATCGTTTGAGCAAGATGTGTATTCTTATGCCATGTAAGAAAACTATAACTATTGAACAAACTGTTGATTTATATTTTCAACATGTATGGGTTCATTATGGCTTGCCTACTTCTATTGTTAGTGACAAGGATTCCAGATTTGTTGGGAATTTTTGGTCCAATTTATGGAAGATGATGGACACCAAGTTGAAGAAGAGTACTGCTTTCCATCCGCAAACAGATAGAAAAATAGAGGTAGTGAATAGAACCATTGTACATATTTTGAGAGGTTATTGTAGCAAGCATCCCAAGCTTTGGGATGAGCACTTGCATTACATTCAACATGCTTACAACTAGGCCAAGCATTCTTCTACAAATACTTCACCTTTTAAAGCTTGTTTTGGGTATTTTCATAAGTCACCTTTAGATTTCATTCTTGAGAAGGATGTGGCCATTGATGGGCATAGTGACATTGACAAAGCTCGCATGTTCATTGAAATAATTTAGCTCATACATTAGCAAGTTCAAGAACAGCTTGAAAACAGTGAAGAAAGTACAAGGAGAGGCATGATAAGCACAGAGTTGATCATAAGTTTCAAGAAGGGTATGAGGTATGGCTGCATATTAGTAAGGAAAGAATGCAAGGAGAAGGTAAAAAGTTGAAGCCTATTCATTATGGTCCATTCAAGATCCTTAAACAAGTTGGAAATAATGCTTTTCAATTATATTTTCCTTCATATATGCAAATGTATTCCGTTGTGAATGTGGAAAATTTATGTTTGTATGAACCTCCTTTAATTGTTGATTATGAAAGTGACATTCAGTTGCCATCCATAGAGGATTTCTCACCAGAATTTTTGGATGAGTTGAAAGAGGATGATATCCTTGATAGAAGGACACGCACTTCAAGGAAGGGAAATGTTGATTATGTTCGGGTTGGTCTTAAAGGTAGAAAACTGAGTAATCCAAAGTGTATTGAGATGGAAAAGGTGAGGGACCTGTACCCTCATCTTCTTAACAGGTAATTGAAGGCTTTTGGGGTCCAAAAGCTTCCCAATGGGGAGGTGTGATCAAGTGATCATGTCCTAAGTTGAAAAAATGCTCAAAATTGGAATTGCTCAGAATTGGTTGAAACTAGAATGAATGGATAGGCCTTGTCGATATGATCCTTGCGCAGCAAACGACACTCAAATCCGACACTGTATGTGAAAGTTATTCAAGTTTGAAATTTTCAAATTCCTTCAAAAATCAGTTTGACTAGGGCTGAATTTTGAATTTAGCAAATATTAAAAAAAAATATTTCGAGAATATTCCTCGAAATATTCTGGGAATATTCCTTAGAATATTCCATGAAATATTCCCTGCGAGCCAATCATTAGTCGTCAAGTGTCAAGATCTAGTTAGTGGAAAGGTTGACTTTGAATTTGAGGACCAATTAGATGCTGCCACGTGGCAGGCCCGGAGGCCACCATGTGGCCCTGGAACGGTGCAATGGAGGGTGTTATAAAAATTTGGTATATATCTTGGTAGGAATCGAAATTGGGCCTCCTACCCGCCAACACAATGACCTGACCAATCGGGCTCCACAGCAAGTCTTAATAAACATGGGGCTCGAGTTATATTTGAAGTTTCGGAAAGGTTTGGTTGGCGGAAAAAAGGGATCCAGCCCCCTATACAAAGAACCTCTGGCCAGAACCATGGCCATAAGCCTCCGGCAATTGTGGAATATTATGGGTGATCACATGTTAAGTGGCAGGGGTTATATAACAGTTTTATGTCCACGGTTATGAAACTGTTGGGTCAACGGTTAGCCCGGCGAGTTGGGCAGTGGTCCATGTGACCCCGCCCACCTAACATTTATTATTAAATCTAACGGTTCCAACATTTTTGGAGCAGAGCCCCCAATTCCAACGGAAATGCTAATTTTGTGGAGTTAATTCCAGTTACTCCAAAGTTGGTGAAGTTTTTTTGGGCCAGATTGGGAAAAATATAGTTTTGGTCATAACTTCTGATTTACTGAACCTTTTTGGATGAAATGTTTTTTTATTTTGGGTATTATCAACATTTCGGAGCCATTGGAACAAGTTTCAAAGCCAACAAAGGTGTCTTTCAGCCATTTTTACTTCAGAGAAGCTTGGGGAGCCATCAGGGCCTTGAGGGAAATAGAGCTGCATTGGACTACACTTCACTGTTTTAGGTGAAATAAGAGTCATTATTAGCTTCTTTCTATGTTCTAAATTCATTTTCATAGCTGGTTTGGTCTTTTGAGGCCTTTTTATAACTGTATTACCAATTTGAGCATCATAATTTATCAAGGACATGCCCATTGGGAGCCTTGGACCCAGTAGATGTAGCCCAGGAGGGGTGAACTGCCTCATCATGTTTTTGTGTGTTTATGGTGAAGTTATCTTGCTGTGTTATTCAGATTAATGTTTTTAAATAGTAAATTAAAACAGCACTCCCTCACACCAAAATTCATAAGAAATTATCAAAAACACTTTGTTTCACTTGCAAGACTATTCAAACACTTTTCACAGTTAATTTAATGGAAATGAATACTTTGAACAGAAAAAAGAAAAAAAAGAAAAAAAAAAAAAGAAAACTTTCATTTTCAGATCAATTATCACAATACAAATTCACAACACCTCAACTCAACATGAATAATATCATGATATCCATAAAAGTAACCAACTAACATGTTCACTTCATAAGACAATAAAAAAATGTCATTAATACATAGCAAGAACATATACACAATCAGTCTATACATAATACAACACACTTTCATAATTAGGTCAACTCATGCCTGAATGGCATAACCCTAATCGTCAAGTCACTAGCATGTAACAACAAGTTATATATCATGCTCATAAACAACATGTGACCTAGTCATCAAGCTAACTATCATAAAACAACAACAAGTTAACCCATAACATGCTCATTAACAAAATATAATTTATATGACATAAAACAACAATAGCAATGCACACCACCACATGTTTCTATCATTCATGACTATCTCAAACATGTAAATATAATCACACTAATCGACTAGAATCTATAATGTATGTAACCATATCATCAATATAATGAAATGAATACACATAACCATAATGCATATAACAATCCTTAACCTACATACCTACATGCCTAAAATCCAAACCTTTATGACAACATGCTCTTGCCTTGAATTCCAATGTTGCAAATTCACATTGATGGTATGCATCTCCTACTCTATCTTAGCCAAAAAATTAGCATCATAACATGCCAATATCATCATGATGACCTAAATGCATACAATGACCTTACACACAACAACATTCACCAAACCAATGCAAAATCGACCATATGCACCCACTTGACATGTATAACCAATCATGAATGACCAATGCATGTTTAACATATGACATCGCACAATCAAGCATACATGGATGAAACTTAAACATGACCAATATGTAACCCTAGCACAAGGAATAAATGCATGTACAATATGTAACAATATGTAATAAAGTGTGCATGAACAATACACAAGCATGAGAAAAACATAAGTAGTCATACACTCATGACAACATGTTGACAACAACACCATCACCACTTCCACAATGACACCACCATGGCCAAAAAAACGCAGATGCAACAAGCACATATATACCACAAGCATACTACACATGCATGCAACTAACATAAACACATGATGAACACACCACCCATCCAGTATGAGAGTTCAACCATGCTTTGATACCATTTTGTAATGCCCTCTTCCCACAACTACCCAAGTAACTGACCAACTGGGGTAAATATATTATGAGAGGCTAATAATATGATATTCAACCTCCTAGATGACCTTAAGGAAGTGGAAATGATGGAAACAAGAAAATAACACCTTACACAACATCAAAAACATCCTGATGATGTAGCCCAACCTTCCAAGCCCCTGAGATCTGAGTGAAACTGACATTTTGAATAATTTGAGCCCTAGCCCACCTTAGCCTCGGGCTAGGGCTCAGAATAGTGAACTTTTTGCCTACAGATTTGTGCCACTTTTTTCACCCTAGAGCCTAGGTCACTACCCAAAACTTCATGAAATTATAAGCAATGATAAATAACATTAAAACAAAGGTACCAAAGAAAGCACATCATAAAAAATTCATTTGAACCACTCTTAGCCATGACACACATTTCATCAAAATGTCACAAAAATTTCATCTACATGTGTAAACAAAAAATTTAAACATAGGGGTCTCATGATTATCTGAGAATATCTAAGAAGAATTTCTCCATTACATCATAAGCTTCAATACAATCTATTTGACCATAGATACATTGTGCATTCATTTACAAGTAGAAACATGGATAGATCTAGACATCATCACTAAAATACATTCTTATAACCAGCATCATAACAACATATATACCATGGATACAACAACAATATAATCCACATAATAAACAAAGAAATTATACATCAATTACCACAGGAATGAGATTCTCATTAATGAGTGTAAATACCAACCGAATATGGGACTTATACATTCCACCCGACCATAGATAGGCTGAGCCAAATCTCTCTTCACCCAATCACCCCCATGCCATATTCTAAGCATGAATGTGGGACTCGAACCAAAAGAACCAACCAGGGCATCCTGAGGCTAAACCACCTCACCCTCATCAATAGAAATCAGGCTTTATCGTGATCCATCCTATATCATTAGGCTAACACAATAAACATTTCATAAATGTCTTTATCATGATCTACACGTGATTCTCTTTTCCTACACCTTGAGTAAGTTTCATGTCTCCTAGTCTCTCGAGCTTTACCACAACCCACAGTTTGAATGAGGGGTCACTGGGCCTTAAACAGAGACATACTCTCTAGGCTTTATCGTATATCCCAAACCTATGATTCCTAAGCCTGGTGGAGAGAAAACCACCTCTAGGATTTAACGTATATCCCACCATTCACCAATTAAAGATTCCTAGGCCTACCGAGGAAACACACTATCCAAAGTTACCACAACCCATAGTTTGGTTCAAGGGTTACTAGGCAATGTGTTATATCAATTCGTATATCCACCCCACTTAGCTAAGAATCCATCTAGTAATCTAGCTAAAACAAAACATGATAACTCCAGAACACCATGGCTATCCAAAAATGGCAAGGCTAGGCTGAAAATACTCTCAAACCTGGAAAAAATTCATGCCAAGACATAAAAGAACCTCTGTTAGGTCCCTATATTACTAGTTTAGTCCCTTATTGTTATTAGTGTAACCCCCTTATTGTTATTGTTGTAACCCTGTAACCCCAATATTGTTATTATTGTGCCCTTAAATTGTTATTGCTAGGTCGACTAGGATTATATTGTGGGCACATGGACTCCTATATAAAGAAGGAGGTTTTGGTAATTTGTAGCATCCAAGAATTGTTCATTTATGTAATGTATTGGAGGTTTCCCCCTCGAAGTGGCTATTTATAAGACGTTTATCTCTCTTTTCTTCTATTTTTGGAGCTGGTTTCATAACATTTGGTATCAAAGCTTTGGATTCTAGGGTTTCGCTGCTCCAAACAGGTCATCGTGGAATTTTCGCTATAAATTGTTTTCTACGAAGGTTCAGAATCTGAAATTTTTATAGTGCGAAGCCAAAATACTAAGGAATATTGTTGCAAACTTTTAGAGCTTGGTTCGCAATATTTTTGGAGATATGATTTGTGTAAGTTAGGGCTTTTTTGCAGGCTCCTAAATTTAACCTAAATAGGTCATCATGGAATTTTCACTATAAATATGTTTCTACGAGGTTTCAGAAGCTGAAAGTTTCAAAAAGTGAAGCTAAAATCTTGAATAACCGCCTGTAAAAAGTTAAGATCTTGGTTCGTAATATTTTTGGAGATATGATCTGTGGAATTTAGGATTTGTTCAGGCTCCCGAATTTCATCTCAAAGAGGTGACCGTGGGAAAAATTTCATAAATCTCTCTTTGAGCGTCAGATTGAGATTCTGTAAAAAGTGGCCACAATTACATGGACTATAGTTTCTTGTCTATAAATTTCAGAGCTGAAGGAGGAAATAGTGACACGTGGTAAATCGTACAATTTCGCTCTATGGAACTAGTCCATAATTAGGTCATTGTGGGAGATTCGAAATAACTTTGCCTTGAAGAGTCAAAAGTAGGCCAAACCTGTGGCATTCAAAAGAGGATTTAGAGGGCTACCTTAGGGCCAAATTTTAGATATTGAAGGTCCAAAATCACAAATATAATTCAGTTTCAATATCGAGCTCCTCAAAAGCAAGAAAAAGGTGTGTATTGTTTTTTGAATTACATAAGTCTCGTTTGAAAAAAATTAGTTTGAAGGGAATATTGAAGAATGGATATCAGTATTGGGTTCTAAAATTCCCCCTAAAAATAATTCAACACATATTAATCCTTCAGAAGGCTCTACTATGACTCACGAAGATGAAGAAATGCAACATGAGATGTCAAAATTACAACAGAAAGTGCACCTATCGCAAAGAGCAACAAAAAATGAAATGGAAGTTTTGAAGAAAGGATTGGAAAATAAGATGGATGGTTTGAAGAAAGGCATAGAAGTTGTCATGGAAGCTAAGATGGATAACATGGATGCTAATATCAATGAAAAAATGGAAACATAAAGAATGATCTAAAAGTAGACATCAAAGGTTTGGCAAAGTTGATACAATAAATGTTTCCTAATGGTGAAAAGATAGTAGAGGAAACTCATGATGAGAATAAAATAAATATTAATTGTGATTTCATAAACTCTAATGTTGGATGGAAGAACCACGATATTCCAAATATGGATATGAGGAAGTTTTATGGCAAGGATCCTGTAACATGGATACTACATATGGAGCAATATTTTTATCTCAATACTGTGCAAAACACACAAAAGGTACACATTGCAACTTTACATTTAGAAAAAAAACATTTGTATGGTATCGATGGATTTTGTCCCGTAAAAAATTTTCAGTTGGTCAATTTTTACGGAGGAAATGATAGCACATTATGAGGATACAAAAAGCAACACCTTCTTTAGAAAATTGATAAATCTCAAACAAAAGGGTTTAGTGGCAGAGCACATTGAGGACTTCCAAAAATTGAATATAAGGGTAACTGATATTCCAGAGGAACACAGGATTGATGTCTTCATAGGGAATTTAAAGGATAACATCCAACATGAATTTTGCGTTTGGGAACCTGATTCATAGGAAAAGGCATTAAGGTTTGCAAGAAAAATTTAATGTAAAATAATGGCAACAACGAAGCCTACCACTCATATATATAAAGATGGAAGTGTTGCTACTCTTAGACTTCCACAATCTACAAGGTTGACACCACAAAAATTGGAAGAAAAAATAGCAAAAGGGATTTGCTACAGTTGTGATAGCAAATATACTAAAGGTCATAAGTGTGCTGAGAAGAAATTATTTTACATAGATTGTGAAGAGGAAGAAGAAAATGAACAAGAATCTTCAAAATAAGAGGATATACACCAGGAACCAACCCTAGAAGAGGAAGAAATGAGTCCGACCATATCGTGTAATGCATTGGCAGGAATTACCACTCCTCAAACTCTCAAGATAGAATGACATATCAAGAAGAAAAAGGTAATAGTGTTGATTGATTCAGGTAGTACCCATAATTTTATTCATTGTAAGGTAGCCAAGGAATTGAATTGTTTCCTATACCCAGCACCAGAATGTCAAGTGATGGTTGCAAATGGAGGAACTATAAATTGCTCCGGAAAATGCCATAATATCAAGCTAACCATGGGGGAATATGTGTTGACTAGTCCAATGCTTTCCATTCCTATGGGAGGTGCTGATGTTGTACTAGGAGTACAATGCTTACAATCTTTGGGGATGGTAGCTTTTAATTTTCAAGAACTTTTCTTGAAATTTTTTTCAGAAGGAAAGGAAGTCGAATTACGGGGTATTGAAGGGAAGCCGGGAAGGATAATAAGCTCTAATGTCATGACAAAGCTTCTAAAGAAAGAACAACGAGGAATAATTGCACAATTATGCTCACTAGAAGTTCCGACATCAAAATCATCTATTTCTGCAGATCTCCAACAAGTCTTGGACAATCATTCCAAGGTGTTTGAAACTCCCAAAGGACTCCCACCTATTTGTGGTCATGATCATGCTATTCATTTGATTCCAGGAAGTGTTCCTCCAAACATCAGGCCTTATAGATATCCTTACTTCCAAAAGAGCGAAATTGAACGTATGATTGCAGAAATGTTAGAGGCGGGTATAATTCAACCTAGTCAAAGTTCTTTCTCTGCTCCCGTAGTATTGGTACACAAAAAGGATGGATCGTGGTGAATGTGTCCGGATTATAGGGAGCTCAATAAGCTCACCATTAAAGATAAATTTCCCATTCTGTGATTGATGAATTATTGGATGAATTACATGGAGCAATTTATTTTACCAAGTTGGATCTTCGTTCAGGATATCATCAAATTAGAATGAAGACTGAAGATATTCCAAAAACAGTGTTTCGAACTCATGAGGGTCATTATGAATTTTTGGTCATGCCTTTTAGCCTTACCAATGCACCTTCTACATTTCAAGGGTTGATGAATTCCATTTTCAAACCCTTCCTTAGAAAATTTGTGCTAGTATTTTTTGATGATATACTAATCTACAACAGGTCTTGGAAGGATCTTGTTCAACATGTTGACAGGGTGCTCAAACTATTGCAGGAGAAACAATTATATGCAAAAACATCCAAATGTTTCTTTGGAGTACAAGAGGTGGAATATCTGGGTCATATTGTATCTCACGAGGGTGTTAAGGTAGACCCTAACAAAATTAAAGCTATTAAGGAATGGAAAGTCCCCACAACCATAAAGAAGTTGCGAGGATTTCTCGGGTTAACAGGGTATTATCGCAAGTTTGTTAAGAATTATGGGAGAATAGCAGCACCTCTAACAACATTATTGAAGAAGAATGCATTTTCATGGACTCCTGAAGCAACTAAGGCCTTTGAACGTCTTAAAGAGGCAATGTGCCTAGCATCAGTCTTAGCTACGCCAGACTTCATGAAATCCTTTATTGTGGAATGTGATGCCTCAGGAAATGGAATTGGTGCTGGCTAAGAAGAAGACCATTGCTTTTGGTACGTCCAAATCAGAAAGTATTTACGGAAAGCTATTTATGAGAGAAATGTTAGCAATACTACATGCACTAAAGACATGGTGACCTTACCTAATGGGAAGAAACTTGAGAGTTAAAAACTGATCATGATAGTCTTAAACACTTTTGGAACAAAGACTATCTTTAGAAGAGCAGCAAAAATGGGTCACAAAGATGTTGGGTTATGAATTTGAAATAATCTACAAAAGAGGGAAACTAAATTTTATTCAAGATGCACTCTGAAAGAATGAAGAGGTGGAAGCATTACTGTTACCCACTTGCATTTCTATTGTCAACTAGATTGGATAGCAGAAGCGTTTGAATGGGAATAAGGACAAGGAAGTGTGGACATAATTAAAGTTTTAATAATATCTAGTACATAAAGTACATTGTTGGAAAAAATGTTCATATGGTACAAGGATGCTTATATATTGTAAAAATTTAACTAAAACAACATATTGCGTTTACTTCTACTTTGGGAGACACTGAGATTTTAAAAACTTGCCATGGGGTGAAGAAAGAATGTTTTTGGGATGGAATTAAATCTGATATTCAAAAGTTTGTGGTGGAATGTTTGGTTGTGACCAGCAGAATAAAGTTGAGACAATTAAGACCTCAGGTCTTCTACAACCTTTATCCATTCCAAGTCAACGTTGGGAGGAGATTTCAATGGATTTTATCATAGGTTTACCTAAGTCCGAAGGAAAGAGTGTCATCATGGTGGTAGTTGATAGACTTACCAAGTATACACACTTTTGTGCATTATCTCATCCATTTAAAGCAAGTACAGTTGCTACTACATTTATGGACACAATTCAAAAGCTACATGCAAACCCAAGGGTTATTGTGAGCGACAGAGATCCCATTTTTACTGGAAATTTTTGGACGGAGTTATTTTCTTGTTTGGGTACTCAATTAGCTCATAGCTCATCTTATCATCCTCAATTTGATGGTCAAACTGAGATAGTAAATAAATGTTTGGAAGTATATCTTCATTGTTTTGTATCTGATAAACAAACACAATGGGTCAAGTGGTTACCTCTCGCTGAATGGTGGTATAACACTTCCTTCCATACTGCAGCAAAAATGACCCCATTTATGGCACTTTATGGTTATCATCCACCATCCATCACATCATCTTTAAGGGAAAATTCGAAGGTTCAAGCAGTGGAAGATCACATCGAGCATCAGGAAGAAGTTCTCCAACTCTTAAAGGATAACCTGAATTTGGCACAAAATCGAATGAAACAACAGGCATATCAACATCGCAACGAGAGAAATTTTGATGTAGGAGATTAGGCATTTTTACGGCTACAACCATATAAACAAATGTCCCTCAAGCAAGCTAAGAAGGATAATAAATTATCTCCAAAGTACTATGGTCCTTACAAGGTGTTGCAAAAGATTGGTACTATGGCACACAAATTGGAGCTTCCTACTTCTTCGCGAGTACATCCAGTTTTCCATGTTTCATGCTTAAAGAAGGTTATAGGTGAAAATCTTCCAGTTCAAACAATATTGCCAGAACTTGATGAGGAAGGAAAAATCATATTGGAACTTGAAGTGGTCATGGAAAAAAGAACTCGACAGCTACGAAATCGATCAATTTCAGAGTATCTCATCAAGTGGAAGAACTTACCCACTGAAGATTCTACATGGGAAGATGATAATTTTATACAGAAGCACCCAGAGCTACTCAAGCGTTGAGGACAACACTTTTTTGAAGGAGAGGGGCATGTTAGGTTCTTATATTACTACTTTAGTCCCTTATTGTTATTATTTTAGCCCCCTTATTGTTATAGTTGTACCCCCGTAACCCCAATATTGTTATTATTGTGCCCTTACATTTTTATTGTTAGGTCAACTAGGATTATATTGTGGGCCCATGGAATCCTATATATAGAAGGAGGTTTTGGCCATTTGTAGCATCCAAGAATTGTTCATTTATGTAATGTATTGGAGTTTTCCCCCTCAAAATGGCTATTTCTAAGGTGTTGATCTCTCTTTTCTTCTATTTTTGGAGTTGGTTTCATAACAACCTCATGCAATACCATGCATTCCAGATCTAGAAAGGAAAACACACATGCAAAATTGATACCTACTAAGAATCTTGATGTAGCCGCTTGATTCCTGCTCCTCCTTGCTTTATCCCTCCTTCTTGCTTTCTCCCCTTTCTTCGTCCAATGCCAAAATTCTCCAAGAAACTCTAAGTGTCCAAGAGTGAAAGAGAGAGAGAGACAGAATAATGAGAGAGCTAAAAAAAATGCACTAAAAAAAGGTAGAAAAATCTTCTCAACTTACCCTCATAAGCCTTTTTATCAATGAGGCCTCTATTTTCTTCATTTTCCATTATTTTCCTTCATTTTCCTCCTCACATGCAACCTGTGACCTTTCACCTTCCTTCTCTCCCATTTTCCATTATTTTCATAAAAAAATGTGCCAAAAATTCCATTTTCCGTTCCAAATCCTTTGCATTTTCCTTTTCCAATTTCCTTTAGCCATAATAAACCAAATGAACACCCACTAGGATGTTTTTGTTCACCATTCAGTTTGGAATATGTGTCCCATCAACCATGGTCTTATATATATTTTTACATGGATTTTTACGAGGGTTGTTACACTCCTTCCACTAGTGTTCAAATTTTCCTATGAAATATAGATCATGGTGCTAGAAGATTTCAAAGAGAAAGGGACAATTGTTGGGAAGAGCCTTCAATCCAACTTCCACCCTAACTACCCAATGGTCAGAGCTAAGACTTGGGAGAATCATTGACTCTATAAATATATCTCGTAAGATAATATCCTTTGAGATTAGGAATCAGTCAATATTGCAAGCTACTTGGTTTCTACCCCCTCTTGTTTTATTCCATTTGTAAATACAATTATTATCTTCCACATAAAACAATTGCAAGTCCTCACTATTATCAACGAACATTGTTGCTACTAGATCCAGTCTTCATATTCCACCTTTTTTCTCTTCCAAACTATGGGTCATATTAAAATATCACCCAATTATCCAAAATGGTTTTGACACAAGCACCCTCATCTTCCTCATACCTTCTATGAATTCCTCCTTCATCCCCAACATTGAAGGACCGTATAATACCATTAAACTAATCCACTCTTCTACACCTATAAAACCGAATCATCTAGTAAGAATAAATGTCATTCCCATCCAATCCTGAAAGGTTACTTGGGATTTCTGCCCCCCGGCTGAACCTCAAGCATCAATAGTCATAATCTCACAGTATCACTAATGTTTCTTGGCCACACTTTCCATCTTTTTTACCATGGATTTGTTTTCTTGTATTAAGATAATCATAGGGTTATCCTTATTTTTCCTTGTCTTCAGATGCCAGCACTTGTTGACAATGTACAAGCCTCGTATAATCCATGGGATGGTATTCATTGAGAAATGGGAGGAGCCCTTGAGAAATACTTCATCAACTGCCTCATTTGACTAGAGTTCAACAAGAAGTCCCCTTCTTCCTTCAGCTCCTCTTTGGTCATCTTCCTCCCTTTATTCCCTTTAACACCCTATTGTATTGTACAACAACCCTCCCCATTTCTAAATTTCTAGAAAAAATTTTCATTTAGAAATAGGTCCCCTTTTTATCTTTCTTTTTAGATAGAAATAAAAGATTTAGAAGCAAACCGATCATTTTTTAATTAGAAATAAGAGGCCATTATTAGAAACACATGTTTCATATATTTATTAACAATTTTTTAGAAAGAAATGAAACATTGAAATAATTTCCGATCCGATGTATTATAAAGACTTTATCACATAAAAGTATTTAAATGGAAAAAGTCTGATGTACAGTAATTGCAATCGCAAATCGGAAATATCATAAGTTGTATATTTGTTTTTCAAAAATTCCGATGCGATTGAACCAATTACAATCGCAAATCACAAAGGTATTAAACTTTCATATATGTTTCGATGAGATGCGATTGATCGCAATCGCATTTCGGAAAAACATTATAGAATACACTTGTTTTATAAAATCTCTGATGCGATGGGCTCCACTGCCATCGCAAATTGCAAATGCAATTTTTTTATTTTATCAATGGCACAACTCCAATGCAATGCGATCAATCACAATCGCATTTCAGAGAAACAAGTGATATTCTCTCATGATATTATAATCCTCGATGCGATGGGACCCATTGTAATCGTAATCGTAAATTGGCTAACATCGTTTGTAACTCATTTATTCTCATTTCAAAAAAGTCCGATCTTCGATTGTACATCTATTATTAAATAGAAAATCAAATGAATAATGACATTTTATTATATTTTGAATACGTGAGTGTGACTCTTTAGAGGGAATTTAAGTTCATTACACGGAGTTAATAAATGAAAATCAACAAAAAAATATTTTATACAGTTGTTCTCCTTATTTCTCTTTTTATCACTTCTGAAAACTTTTCCTCCATTGCAGAACCAAAGAACAGCCAACCCTTTAATTCATAGAGTGAGGGAAACGTTACTGGATACCGAAATGTGGAAGAGATTCAGGAAAGCAAAAGCTGTTGTCATTGCAAAAGCCCATGTTTTCACCATGGCACCTAAAGAAAAACCAGCTAAAATTAAGCTGGTTATAGACACATCATGCCAAGGTCTTGGAAAACTATCTTGGGAAGAGGTATCTACCCTCATTGAAAGGGAAAAGCCTAAGGTCAATGTGCCAAAGGCAACAGTCCCTGATGAAGATGATTCAGATTCTAATTCAGAAACTTCTTTTCAGCCACTCACGAATTCATTCCTACATCGAATTGCAACTCGGTCAAACATTTTTCCATATTATGATGTGATTCGGTGGGTGATTGACAATGTGGCTATCTAGAACAGGACGTTTGTTTAAGCATATGGAGCAACATTCGGGTCATTTAAAGCAGAGGACATTAAAGCAATGTACCACCTTTCAGACTTGCATAAATTCTACAACAAATCCTTTATCAAAGAATTTGCTGCAAACAATGAAAATCAATTAGAGACGATTAGAGAATGGAGAAGGGCTCTCGAAAAGCACAAAAACGAGGCATCAGGTATGTACTCAGTGGAATCCCTTTCACCTCCATACTGTTACGCCGCAGCAATGATGTGCAGATTATTTGGGAATGATAATTCGGCTAGGTTCTCTATACAAATGGTGCCTTTAATACACTCTGCTGTAAATTCTGAAATAATGGATTGGGTTTTCATTATTTCTGATAAGATAGCCAATAGGATTCTTGAGTATAGGAAGGACAAAAACACAGGAAATACTACTCCTTTTTATTTTTGTGCTTATATTCTAGACGCCCTATGCTTCAATTCTGAATTTCCCATGTTAGGGTGGAAATGGACCCCTAAAGACCCTGCTCCTATTCATATTTATCACAAATTCCTATGGAAGGGGCATTTTAAAAACCATGTTTACATAGTTTGTCACGGTTTCCTCATCCCGGTTTATCAAACTATTTTTGGCCGATTCCGTCCTAGACTTTCTGAGAAGGCTAAAGTTGATTTATCCTCGATTGGGGATTGGTTCAGAGAAGAAATATTCACGTATATCACAGTTTTCGGGAGTATTGTAGAACCCCAAATTCTTCCTCTGTATGTTCTAGATAAACTGTTGGCATAGGAAATTTCATATTAGCTAACAGTAGAAGGCATGTCCAGGTCTTTGAAGAATAACAAGAAGCTAATGTGGCCTAATTTTCCTTTTATGTGTGGAGATTATACTGTCAATAATTTTGTTCATGCTGAGAAAGAAGTTAGCAAGATAACCAATCTCAAGCTTTCAATAGTTCCGGGAAGACAATATGACCCAAAGAAGGTGGCTTTCAATTTTAACACTTCAGTTTCAATTGCTCGATTTGAACACGAACCAGATGAGTTCGATGATTTTTTTGTTTCTTTAGATCATTTTTCACAAGTTTATAATTTGGCCAAGTCCAAATTCCAGACTAAAGAGATGAATAAGTTTATGTTATTTAGAAGCTAGATATTACTCAAAGCTCCTCTAGATAAATTAAGAGTTCATATGCAAGAGGCTGAGTCACAGCAGAAGAAAAAAGAGGATACATCTGGCAAAGCAGTAATAGAAACATCTACCAGCAAGGTCATTATACAGACGCAGAAAGAAGTAATAGGAACTAATCTTGTTGTGCAGAAAGAAGACATTAGCAGCAAAGCTGATATTGAGAAGAAATAAACAGCTACTCAACTTAATGTACATACTGATCAGCAGTCTACAACTCATACAGAAAAGAAAAGCACAAGTGCTGACACCAATGGGAATACTGAAAAGGAGAACATAGTCAATGAAGCTATTGTACAAATAATAAAATGAGATATGAGCAATAATCCAGACTCTCAACTTGAAAGAGAAAAAACCACTGAGAATGTGGTAGATTCTGCTAAACTTATAGTTTCCTCCCATTTGCTGAGCCAATATGAGCAATTTTCCCAGCAAATAGGACAACAAAATAATCCTCAAGTTAAAGAACTGGAAGATCAATATATGGAAGTTATTCCTGAACATCCTATAGGTGAAATTATGTTGAAAGTGGAATAAATTCCTCCATTAGACATATTTTATAGTCCTAAGAATAGGGTTGTTGTTAGAAAGAAGAGAAAGAGGAGAAGAAATGACTAGGATCCACTTGCAACATCACAAATGGAATTTATGAATATTGTTTATAAAAATGCTGAGGTGAATCCGTTAGAGGATATCACCAAATTATCTCAATATGCAGGTGCCTATAGTGCTGCAACTATAGACAAATCGTCCGAAGTCTCCCAGTTTATGAAGCAAAAAGACTTACAGATAGCTATGCTGGAGGAACAGGCCACAGAGAATCAACAAAATCTTGTTCAGTTGGAAAAACAATTGCAATATGAGGGGCTCAAATATAAACAATTGGAAGAGCAGCTTAGTATTGAAAATAAAAATATTGATGAACAATCCTTGAACAAACAGTAGCAGTTGAGTCAAGAATAGAAAAATTACAAAATATTCTGCAAAATGAGAGATATGCAAAGATTGAACAAGAGAAAATATTCCAATCGGCATTGGACAAGTTCAAGGATTATCCTAAATTAGATCAATTCAAGACTGAAGCTCTTGAAACAAAAAAATTGGTATCTCATCAGTTAAATGAATTTTGTCTAAAATTGGCACAAGCTAAGCCCTTGTGCGAGATCACATCATCTTTGATAGATGAATCAGTCACTCTCAGGTAAGAAATTGATGATGCTGATGACAAAATATTTGAATTCATTTCGTGGAAAGATACAGAGCAGGGAAGAAAAGCTGATCTTCCTAGAATTGAGGAGAGACATAAGGAAATTTAATTTGTGGAATGGGAACAACAGCTGATGAAAGTAGAAAGAACCACATCAAGAGCAAAAGGCATGATGAATAATATCACATAGTTGATCAATGACAGTTTGTATGCCAGTAATTTGATCTCAAGTTGTACCCCAGGAAAATTACCAAAAGTAAAAGAAGTTGATTCCAGGTGGAAGGAAGAGATAATCAATAAGAATCAACAGATTAGCAAACTTCAAGGAATTACATGGGATATTATGTGGACTTATTTAATCAGGACACACAGCCAACAGATGGCCATCAAATTCCTTTCGAATGCTATTCATTGTATCATTCCTGAATTCTCTGATGCTATGTATACTGGGAAACTACATTCAAGGCTAAGTCATCCAACAGAAGTAAAATATATGCTCAAAATCTGCCATATGTCACATTAAACACATGAGACAATCAATGAATCAGTTTCATTTCAAGATCACAATTCTGTTTCTAGATTTCCGATTAGATAGATTGTAGGAATAGTTTTAGTTATTTTGTTTTATTAAGTATCTATTTAAACCCCTTTCATGCATTTAGAAAGAGGTCCTAAATTTGTAATATTTTGACTTGGAGATTACATTTCTGTACTCCATTGACTCTTATATTTTTATAAAGGATCGCATCTGGTGGTTCCATGCAAAATTGACTTTAAGAATTGCATTTCTGTATCTTGGAGTCTGTTTTGCATTGAAGTTGCTGGATTTGGATATCGAATTGCATCGGAAAGTATCAAGATGGATATGATATTTCTATCTATTCACTGTTAAGTTTCTTATGTTGTGAGATATTCTCTTTTAAAATTATTATCATTTATATGTACTCGTTTTACAATATTTCTTTATACATATCATTTCTGAGTGTGTTGAAATATTTATCTTTACAGTTTATGAAAATGATAAATAAAATGATGAATGCAATGTGTTATTATAACTTTGTTTAATTTCTTAAACAGAGTTATCATTATTTGATATTGCATATTTCAGTTAAATTATAATACATTTTCATGGTTATATATTTGATTGAAACAATCTTTAAGTTGTATTCATATTTGATACCTGGGTTAGTTTTAGAATTATTTATCAGTTATAGATTATATTAGATAGTTTATTTCAGTCATTTAGTCCCATTTTCCATTCATCCAATCATTCCATCACCAACCCATTTAAATTATTAGGAAACTGGTCCTATCAATCCAGTCGGAGCCACCACACCAAACGAAAAAGGAGTTGTCCTAATGTCCCGACCGAGTGGTTATCCCCTAATGTTTGAAGCAGCGATTTTTGAGGCTTCAACACACCCACATGGAGTTCATATTGAGATATGCTCTAAGTACCCCCTTAATTATTATGAATCACAATATATCATTATAATTCTCCTTTGGCTATCTTCTCGCTCCATTTCCCAAACAAATTTCGAAATTGCAATGGATGTTTTGAGGGGATATTATTTACATCTGCTTTCACCCATAGCCAGAAAAATTTTAGATTTTTTTTTTCATCTGGGATAATTCTATTGTGGTTTTCCTCGAACTCGAGGATTTTTCTAGTTTGAAAAAATACTTCTTTGATTTGACGATTCTCCTCAATGTATTCTGGTGATTTCCTCTTTGGTGTTATTTTATCTAGATCCATAAAAATTCTATGACCCTTCTTTACTATTTGGAGTTATATGTGAGCTGCCTCACTCTCATGGTCACCTTGATCCTCCATTTTTTCCAGGACTGTGAAGGGGTTCGACTCCTTTCCCCAAGATGATAAGGTTTATGGCCCTTTTCAAATTTTCCACTTCTGTCACCCGCTCTTGTTGTACTTGTTTATTTGGGGAGTTTCTTGCATATCTACCTTTCTGGGGGCCTACCTCCTAGAAACTTCCTCATGATTTTCTCCCCTTATCATTTTTTCCTAAATAATAGTCAGTGGAAAATATCAATAAAGATGTTTGAATTCATGGCATCTCCTACATTTGAAATCGATATTCTCATAGTCAAGGGGTTTAATCCAATATGAGCCCTTATATTCCTGCTCTATGGAGTTGAGAAAAAAATAAGATGATCTAGGTGGATATTGGTGGATACCCGCATATTCCACTTGGATCCTCACCATTGTTTCTTTCGTTTTTTCAGTTTCCTTAATTGTAGCACAATTTACTATTTTTGGTAATTTTTCGGGTCCTGAACTTTTGGAGTCTTTTTGAGGCCCTAAATGACGTTTTTTGGGCATGAAACATGTAGTGAATATGAGTCTTCTAGACTCTATATTGTTTGTTCACGGTTGTCTTCCTCGGATAGATATTTCTAACGATGTATCATATGTATGGCAATAGAATGTATTAATGCTAAAGTTATTGTCACTGGGGTTTTCCAACAGAGATTGTAAGAAAGTATACCCGAGGTAACCACAAACCAATCTTTTAGATACAGAATCTAGCCAATCTGCATCCAGAGAGGGCTCTCTCTTTATGATTTATCTTTGTTCTGGGAAGGTTTTAGGCTAGTTATAGATTCAAAGTTTGTTTTGGGAAAATGGTGGAATCCACAAACTAAGGGCAAGGTTGAGAAATTTCAGTCCATTGGGCTATGGAGTCAAAGGATGGCTTTACTGGATTTCTATTCTAAGCACAAGATGGTATTACAGGGCAAGATAGCTAGACAGAGAACAATCCTTAGAATTTAAAGTGGATGGGATGATCTTGAAGGGATGAAAGGCAGCTAAGAATCTTTCACCATGTTCAAAAGAAAGAAGTGAAATGACTACAAACAAAGAGCAATGAAGAATTCTGTGTTATAGTAATCAAACAATGTTTAAATTAGCGAAGCAGGAGCATTTAAGAATTCATGCTTATAGCTAATTTAGAAGAAAACATTAAGAACAATCACATTTGAAAACAGAGTACAATTAAGCAAATTCTGTTTCAATCTTTTATGTACATTATTCAGAAATGGATATGATGGTATTAAAAACTAATATAAAATTTCAGACAAAAGGTAGAAACACTTATTGAACTGTAGTCCAACACATGAATCCTGCAACAAGTCCAGTGCTTTCAAATCGTCATCCAGCAAGCCACAAGTAAATTTCTCCAAAAGCTTTTATTCCGAAAATCTCAATGTTACAGTAGAGTAATAGAATCCACCCCAAATGCTTCCAAGAGTGGAGTATTTATACAAATTCTAAACTAAAATATCTTGAAACAAATATCAAAATTGGTTCACAAATCTCTCCAACTATTTACATAAATAGAACTAAAGTAAAGGACACTCAAACTATTTGGAACTATTTTTGATGGATAGGTGATGACAAAGAGGATAATTCGAATTTGATCCAAATCTTAGTTGATGATGAGGCATCCAAGTCACTAACTGCTTCCTTTCTTTGTGCAATCTGCTCCAACAATTCTGCAAACTTAGGGTCCAATGATATCTTTTTATTTCTCAATCCGTAATAGATATGTAAAAAGTGAAAGAGGTTATTGTGGCTTAATATGTTGGTGAGATAAACCTCTTTCAGTTTCCCAAAATTCCTCTCCAGCTGTGCATAATATTCTCTGTAAAAAATATGCGTAAAATAGAGTTTTACAGAGTCTGAAAAATGGCCTGTAAAGATGCGCATGTATCTCTCATTATAAAACCACTGTGCAAAAACTGAGATAGGTTTTTGTAGATGGGTCTCTTAGGAACAAAAAACTCCTTCATTTTTGTGAAATGTATTTCTAATTGGCCACAATATTCTCTGCAAAATGATGACTTGACTGTAATTTTCTGCAAAAAGTGCTTTTCAACATTGTTTAATATTTCCAAAACCATAATAGCTGTTAGGAAAGTGAGAGAGGTTTTTGTAGATGATACTCTTAAGAACATAAACCTCCTTCATTTTTTCAAAATTCATCTTGTATTGGTCACAATAGTTTCTGCAAAATAATGACTAAAACATGTAATTTCTGCAAAAATGTTCCTTCTTGTTATGTTTTTTCATCTTTTTACTTTCTTGCTCTTTTGACTGTTTTACTTTCACTTTAGACAAACTTCAATTTTGGTGAAAGTACTTTCATTTATTTTTACCATTTTACTGCCTCTGTAACTTCATTTTTACTGTTTACCTTTGACTGCTCTGTAACTTCATTTTTACTGTTTACCTTTGACTGCTCTGTAACTTCATTTTTGACTTTTCACTCTGAATTTTACCTGATACACTTTATCCACTGATACTCTTTGATTTTGATATGCTTTGACTTGGGGATAAAACTGCTTTCTGATTTGGATCATAATTGGCATGATAGCAGTGGATAATTTCTGGGAAAATAAGGACTGAGGGGATGAGATATCTCGGGAAATTGGATTCCCACAACCCTATAAGATCTTTCCCCTTTGAGTATTCGTCTCTGCAGTGACAATAGCTCAATAGGGGACTTTCATCAAAATGCAGGTCTTTAATTTGGAAATCTTCATCTATCAGAGGTAAATAGTCTAATTCATGGTAAGGAGCATTCAATGGAGTGATATTAAGAGCTGCCGGGGCCTCCATTTTGGTTCTTGTGGATTCAAAATGGAGGTTTTTGGTTTTCTTCATGGGCCGGTCGGGATATCTGACAAAAGAGGAAATTGGAACAATTTGCAGGTTTTGGGGGCAATTTCACAGGTTTAAAATCTTCAGAGAGGACTCAGCGATGATTTTTAACCACTTTTCAGAGAAAAATCAAAGGAAACTAAGCTTGACTTACAGTCGGGGCGCGAAATGATAAATACCTGTTTTTAGATGGAAAATGGTTCTTTAACAGGTAATGAGCAATGGCGGGGACATTCTTCAACACGGGCGCAGCGGAATTTCGGAGTAAATTGGTGTATTTGCAGTGAAATTTGAAAATTGCAGCGGGAGCTCTGTCGCTTTCAGAAACTAAAAACAACCGAAAAAACACGGAAAATGGCTTATTTACAAATTAAAAAGGGTTTTTGTTTTTTCCGAGGTGATGACGTCATGACGTACGGGGTGACGTAGGGAAGTGGGGCCGGCGGTATGCGGTAAGTGGTAAGCGGTGAGCCCGCACCGCTTATGGACGAGGGCGGTAAAAGTTGCGAGGGCAGCGATTCCACAGGACGCTTGCCACGTGGAATGCTGACTTTTCAAAAACCGCCCATCCCCCGCTGGTTAACATGTTGGCAAGGGATGGGCAGCGGGATTAACGATCACCGTTGATCAACGAACGGACGATCCAACGGCTGAAAAGGAGGGGAACTTGTGCGATTTCAAAGGTGGGCCTGTCGGGGTTTAAAAAGGTTTTAATGCGTGATCTAATCACCCCGGGGAAAAGTTAATAGGCGGAAATGGTTGTTAATTAGTCCAAATGATTAATTAACCCCATGAATATTATGAAATGGATTGCGACGGAGTTTGGCCAGGTGGAATGCCACGTGAACGGACCATGGTGGCATAGACTTTTGCAAAGTTTATTAGTATGTTTTGGTATTAAACATACTTATAGTATTATATGATGAATGAATTAATAAAATTATTTCATCATAGGGGTGGAATTTATGTATAAGGCTATAGTTTAAACCAAAGGGCTTATAAAGCGGGATGTTTATTTTCAATGTGCGGGAATATATACTTTGGTAAACATTATAATAAATGGGTTTTGGGGATATTTATAAAAAGGGAGTTATATACTTAGGAAAAGGGATTTCACTAGGGATTTAATATAGTAGAATTAAATGTTAATATGGCAAAGGACAAGGAAACTCAAAATATTTTTACATGTCTAAGAAAGTGATCACTTGTGAAGTAAATTGCAACATTTTATCTCCAACACTTCTTAGAATAGCAATTTAATCTTGAGGGATTTTTATGGAATTTTGCATCACTTTCCTAAGTAAATAGGATTTTACTTAGGAAAGGGTTAAAGATGGAAGATAACAATGATGGATTATTTCAAGTGCTTAGGTCTTTTTGATCATTAGGCCGAGGGTCCGGTCCCTCCAGAAGTCAAGGAAATGCCTTGAGCCCCTTTGATCTCAAATTACCTTAGTACTTTTGAGGGAAATTAGTAAAACTCTTGAGGGAAAAATGATGAGGGAGGTTAATGAATTTGACTTTGCTTGTTGTGATTTTCCAGTGTATTTCCTGCTTTAGTACTTGTGATGAAAGTGAATGATCAAAAACACGTAGCAACATCATTCATCAGATAACATTTTGCAGCACCATCTACCTACCCTATCTACTTAACACTACCATTTTCTCTTCTTTATTAGGGTGCATTTAGACTGCATGAAGCCTTTTCCAATCTTTCCTTTTACATGATAACTCTCCTATCTATTTCTACCCTTATTCATCAAGGAGCTCGAGTCATGTGGCTTTTTAACTTTGTCTCCATTCTACCTATCTACTTATCTGCCAAGTTTAAACTGTTTGGCTAGATATTTATTCTCTAATCTACAACATGAAATTGAAATATGAGTAAGCCAGGTTTAAACAGTTTGACTTATTCATGAATTGTGGCAAAGGTTTGACAAGCTGCACACAATTGCTTTATTACAAAAATGAAATAGTAGTGGCATTTGGATTTGCACACTTTCCTTGGTCTATTTTTTGCTTGGGGTTCATTTCTTTCACTTTTTGACCATTTTATTTTTCTTACCCTTTGATTTTTCTTTTAGGGTATACCCTCTTTACATTTTTTAAATTATTTGATTTTTTGGTTTTTCAAGAATATGGAACACCTTTGCTCAAGAAAAAGGTTTGAACATATTCCATAGTTCAATAAAGACAATCATGAAAAATGAAACCTATTCACTATAGAGTCTAACGGTTACACGACCCTGGGAAATTGATGTACCAATTTACCTCGATGGGGCCCATAGTCTGGCATTTCATCTCCTAGGGTTAGGTTTTTGGATGTTTAGGGTTTTCCATTGTTTCTCAATAATATATAGGCCTTCGAGCTTCATTGTAACACGGAGTTCAGAGGCCTGCGACTGCCACATTTCTTCTCAAAGATAAGCTACCAGCGCCCTAGCTAGTTTATTTCCATTCTATCTGTATACAAATTTCAGTTCTTAGATATTGATGAAATGAAGTGTTATTTCCTCTAAATATTTGTATTTATGGTTATATGTTTATTCAGTTTTGTTCCCACATAAATTCATATCACGAGATATGTTAATATGAACACATATTCTGGCATAATATTTGTGTCTTCTTATTTTGGTAATTTCTAAAAATTTCACAAGCTGGCCTGTAGAGTTTCCTATTCCTTCTAGGATATCTATATCCCAAAAATTGTTGAGCAAAGAGAATAGACGCAACCATACTGGGGCCGGGAGGAGTCACTCTCTATCTAGGTGGTATCATCCTCCCATAATCAAATGAAAATCCCAACACATTTCATAAAATAAGGACCATTTTGAAACACTTGCTTCCAATCTACCAGATCTGCAAAGATGACTGTGAAGAAACTGTTTGTGATTAATCACAACTCTATGGTCCCCTTCGCATCCTATTTTTTTTAGATCCACTGCACAATCTCCTATTATTTTTTCTAAAATCCTAAGAACATAAAGTTAGGGCCTAATGCTTCATATATTGTCGAGTCTTCTCTCGCTGCTTGCTTGGGATGAAAAAAATTGGATTCTGGTGGCTTTCAACAAACATCTACTACTAGCTTTGGCCTGCCATTGTGTTCTCATAATCATTTTTTCCATTATCTCTTTCCCAACCTATCTAGCCTTCTCTTATGTTCCCTCTTGACCAAATGACTTGAAAACTAAAAAATGATAAGAGGAGGGGCATTCCTCCCTTCTCAAGTGGCCACTCATGGCCTACCTACTCAAATTCAAACCCACATGATTTCCCTTATCCAATGACTCGAAACAGTTGTAGATATACATTGACACCTTCTGCACCCAAAACTCTATTAGTCACTGTAATACTATAGCTATATTACTCTCTCTTAGAATTCTAAGAGTTGATTTTATTTGGTTTTCATCCAATTATGAAGGAACATCTTCCTTTGGAGGAGTCCTATCTTTATCGAGAGATGCCTCCTTTGAAGGAATTTTGTCCTTCTTAAATTCTTGGACGACAACTGGTGGTGATTTATTTTGCAAAACCCTACTAGATATAAGTTGGACATGATTTATACATATATGGGATATCATGAAAGCTTGAAAATTTTGGCCCTCAACATTATAGATAAGTTGTTGAGGAGCTTTATTATTTGGATTCAAAAGGGGTAGATGGCAAGGGTAGCGGTTGAATTGTAGTCAATTAGGGCTTAAATTCTGGTTTCGTATGTTGTGAATATTGAGAGGGATAATATTGAGGTTCGCATTAATGGCATGTGTAAGTCTAGTTTATGGGACTAAATTAGAGCATATATTTAATTATCAATCTGGGCTAGTATAATTAGAAACATGCCAAAATATATGGACCTTAGATATAGTTAGATTAGGAATTCATTGATTAGGATTTGGAAAAGTCAAATGCATGCTAGAATAACAAGACAATTATTCTGAAAATAAATTAAAGAAAACATGTAAAGAAAGAATTCACATTTACTCTATGAAAGTGTGTAAATAAAGCATTCAAATTTACTTTATGAAAGCATATAAATGATTATTCAATGAGATTATTCTATTTTATAATATGGAGAAGAGGCTATACTCTAAGAGTTCAAGGTAGCCTTCCACATTCCTTCTATAATAACATTCCAAGAAGCTAAGAAAGCATGATGAAATGTAGCTATGAAATCATATAAAGTTAATCTAGAAATCATACAAGAAAGTGAATCTAGATTTAATCCAATCCTAGCTCATGGAGAAGAGGTTCTACTCTAAGAGTCCTAGGTATCCTTCCACATCCAAACTAGTCACTGAACATAGATCAATATTCAAGAAATGAAACATGTCCATAACAAAAGTTCACAATGAAAATATATACAAGTATCTACAACAAAATATGATAACCATAAAGAATAAAAACTACCATATGCACAATTATGAACAATAAACTACAACAAAGTGTACTTATCTCAGAATGGGGGCCCTCCACCTTTTCTTGGTACACCCTTAAAAAAATCAGCTACAACACTCCATTCAAATCATATATGATGCACAAGAAAATGATAGAGAAAGTTTTAGTCTTCAATTATCTTCAAAAAGTAACAATCTTTAAAATCTTGGAGGGGTCCTTTCTAACTATGAAATCCTTGTTTAAATAGGACAAATCATAACAAGGAAAGCTAAAAAGGATGTAACAACAAATAATTATTTTAATCCACCTCACAAGGTTGAATTCATCAATTATTTACACAAAATATTGGTGAATCCCAGAAAATCAGAAAACTGTCCATTTTTCAGGGGATTTTCTAAGCAACATGTCAGGTTTTACCAACGTTGACTGGCACTAATCGAACTAATTTGATTCAGTCTAATAGGTGTTCGTTTATCTATGGTTCCCATAGTTTCCAAATATACCTTCCGTTTGAGCCCAGGTTTCATACAACCATGACTTTGAACAAGTCATTACAAGCTTTTCCAATTCTATCAAAATTTAATTCTAATCCTCAATTTTGACTAAAATACTAAAATAATTGAAAGACATAGTTTGACTACCTTGATGTGCATGGAACAAGGAAAATGAGGTGGATATGGTGATATAGTAGCTAGGAAAAGTGATAAATGATGAAATGTATATGTCAAAAAGAAGAAAAAATAGGAGACTAACACTCCCCCTTGCTATGCATCAAGCAGGTCCTCATGCTTGATTGATCCTCTTGGATCTCCTCCTTCTTCTTCTATATGTTGACGTGGATGCTTATTCTAATATTTTATAGAATTTTTTTTTTCAATTGTTACTATCATTAACCTTGTCTTTTATTCCCCTATAACCATGCCAATAAAAACCTATTATTATTCTGATACTTGTTGTTGGAAGTATTGTCATTGATGGAAAAGGAGCACAAAGGAGCAGCAACAGAACCAACAATAAGGAAAAGGAGAAGATAAGGAAAAAATGTAGTAAGAAAGCATAAAAGAGCATGAGAGAAGAAGAAAAGGTAGAAAAGAAGAAGTAAAGGTAGCAGAGAATCAACAAATGCAACAAAGAAGCAACAAAGGCAACAGAGAAGAAGCAAAGGCATGCAACAAGCATAATAATCCCAAGTCAGAGTGAATAACGAATATAAGAACAAGCTATGGAGAGATCAACGTGTTTAGAAATTGAATAAAGCTCAGGAGAGATTCACATTGAAGAAGACACAACAAGCTTAGGAGGAGTAGCATGGAGGAACCGGTGTTGCAGAGCGGTCACAATATAAAGCTCAAGAGAGATTCGCATTGAAGAATACAGAACAAGCTTAGGAGGAGTAGCATGGAGGAACCGGTGTTGCAGAGCGGTCACAATATAAAGCTCAAGAGAGATTCGCATTGAAGAATACAGAACAAGCTTAGGAGGAGTAGCATGGAGGAACCAGTGTTGAAGAGCAGCAATAGTATAAACAAATAGAAATTGACTAAGGCAGAGAACTCTTAGAAGAATTCCAAGGGAGGCGATCGGACGACAAAGATCAAACTGCAGAATCGAAGTATTAAGAATTAAAGACAAAGATCAGAGTGGGTGGAAGAGATGAAGTAGAGTCACGTGAAGAATTAGTGTTATGATTAGATCGCAAAAGTGCAGGCTAAAGATAAATGGCAGATGATGAATCAAGAGTTCTCACATCGTAAATGATAGCGAATAGTACTTAATGCCATCAAAGGTAAGCTAAACTATATGCGATTGGAAGTGGAGAAGGGACACGTGTTGACATGGATGGGCAAGCAGTGAGTACCGTTAGATTGTATGGTAGATCGACGGCGGACAACGAATCGTGAGTTAGCACATCACAAATGTTAGTAGACAAAGCTTAGGCCTGACACGGTATGGTAAGTTTTTTGTGATGCAATGCAGGAAGGATGGAAGTGTGCGATGGGATGAGGGATGAGCCACGTCTCAGCACTGCGCACAAGCGCAATATCGCAGATCGCAAGAAATAAGTTTAGCCGCCAAGTTAAATCATAAAGGTTACAAAGTGTGATTGCCTCTGATTGGTGGAAAGTGTTGTGGAACCCTATGGTAAAGAAGTTTCGCCTTTATATAATTTCTTTGGGTTTTATGTTTAATCTAGATTAAAGTAACAGCTTGTGATTCCGCACCTATTTTGATATTTTTTTAAAACTTTTTAAGGTTCGGGCAAGAGATGTGTGACGTATTGTGATTGGTCAAGTAGTGTGGGACTTGATAACGCCTGTTCTGTGTCTATTATGTGCACTCCGTTAATAAGGTATAAAGGGTTTGTGTAAATAAGCCAACCAAGATGAGCAGTTTTGTGGTAGTGAGTCAAACAAAAAGACTGAACACAGCAAAGAAAGGCTTGGGTAAGTAAAAGGACATGACCTCGTGCAGAACTGTGCAACAGCATGGGTCAAGTCGGTCAAAAGGGATATTTATGCAACACAGTTGAAATATAATTGTAGAAACAGAAAAGAAAAAAGGACAACAAGTAGAAGAGGAAAAACACACAACAAAGCTAAGAAAATGAAAAGGCTCAGTAAAATAATTGATTGTAACTGTAAATGTATTATTTATTTTATATTGTTTGTGATGCAAAGGCAAGTCTTCGTAGGCAAATAAAAGCTTCAATTTAATACTCAAATGATTATATAGTGAGGAAATGAATGGGTGGAAGGCCAGAGTCATGCCTGTTCACTTCATATTCCCATATAGAATGAAAAAAGCCATGAAGTGATCTCTGTAAATGATGTTATTGTAATGTGCATAGAGATTTTTAGAGAATGGAAGAATAAGACGGATCAGATAGAGAATTTGTGAAGATCCAGAGTTGATATAAAGAAAATTTGAAGGCTGGAAGGACAATAGTGAAGAAGGAGAAAAAAAAAGCTGATATCCAGGTAAATCAGCATATGATTTTATTGTAGTATGAGGAAGTTGGTGCTTCCATATCAAGTTGTAGCTAGTTAAGGTAGGAGTCTCCTGTGGGTTGTAGCCTGCAAAAAATAGATAGGAGTTGGAGGTTCCTTGCAATTCTTAGCTTGCATAATTTGATTTAGTGACCTCTTGTAGGTTATAGCCTACATAAAATTAGTGGTGAGAGGGAGTTGGAGCTTGCCTTTGCATCACAACAATAATAAGATATGGTTTTATCCCTTATGGGTTTCCACTTATATTTGTTTTCTATATGCATGATGAATACATGTTAATGTTCTGTATTTAATCTGATTAATACTTGTTATTCTTTTCAAGCACCTCCCACTCAGTTAAACAAATTAAGATCTAGCTTATACTTGACCGTGCGGAATTGAATTATTGATTTAGGTGTATGTGTTTTAAACTGTTTTAAACCTTTCTATGTTAGGAATTAAAATTTTTTTTTGCTGATATTAACCATGTACAATAACCATAAAGTGCAGCAAATAAGCATCAAGAAATAACAACAAATTTAATAAAGGAGTTCACTTGAATATCGTAGGCTACGTCTCCTTCAGCCTATGTTAACTGACTTGGCTCTTTGGGATTATGATGGGAAATTTATTTCACAAGTTAATAAATCAACTCCAATGGTTATTGGGGTTGTAATATTGGGTTTAGAATACCATCATACCCTTGGAATGGTCATTATCTCTCTGAAGATAGACCTAGGTTCCATTAGACTTGACCTCTTCTATTGGCACCCTTAAGCTTCCCCGAGATTCTTTGTGGCACTAAATCCTTAAGAAATAATTTTTTGTCCCTCAAACCTCACCTATTGTCTCCAGTACATATCAAACTTCCAAAATAGATTTATTATTTTCTCAAAATGAGCCTTGGCTCCCTAATCTAGGCCTTCACCCACTGTTGGCCCTAGGCTGCCTGAAACTTACCTATGGCTTCTCTACCTTTATAAGTATCCAAATGGCTCTAAAAATACCTTCACTGGATTCATAATTTCCAAAATAGTCATAATATATTATCCACTTACTGAAATTGGCCTCTGGCTGCTCCTGTTATGCCTCCAACACCTGGTGGCACCCCCTGGCTCTAAGTTCACTAAGAACTTCTCTGAAGCATATCGACCTTCAAAAGTATTCAAAATATTCTTCAAATCCTTCCATTTGATTTATAAGGCTCAAAATTTTCACAATAGATGACTGGTTTGCTAATAATGGATACTGGTTGCTCTCAATAGGCCTCATTCTCCTGCTGGCCCCTAGTGGCCCTAGTGGCCCCTGGAATTTATTTGAAGCATATCGACCTTCATAATTCCTCTGATGGCTCTTAAAACCTCACCATTAGATCTATAATTTCTGAAGAATAAAAAATTGACTATTGGTTTCCTGAGAAAGGCCTCTAGCTGCCCTAGCTAGGCCTCATTCTGTTGTTGGCCCCTGGTGGCCCTAGTGGCCCCTAGAACATATCTGAAGCAAAATCTCACTCATAATTCCTCTGATGGATGTGAAACACCCAAAAATGAGTCTAGAATGTCTAACATAGTCGAAATTTACTATTCACACTCCAAGAATGGTTGATTCATTCTTAAGATAGAGGATAAAATAGCTCCACTAATTTTGGTGAACTCCACTTAACTAGAGTTATTTTTGGTCAAATCTGCAAAGTTAGGGGCATGCTATAACTTTTCCAGTGCTAACTGTAATATTTAATGTCAAGGGTAGGGGTGGTCACATGCACACCCGCTAGCCGTGCCTGACCATAACAGTCGGAGTTTAATACGTCAGAGAAATGACCTTAACCATGGGAATATGACCATGTGACTAGGCATGAAAAGGTTAGTGGAGGTTTTAAACGTTGGGTTAAAAAAATGTCAAATAAAATACACAGAGAATAGTCAACATGTGACACATAACATCACAAAACTATTTTGGTTGGATTTAATCCCTTGGATCAGGGGCGAAGGCCATATGGGGAGGGGCTAGACCCTCTGCTCCACCACATTCAAAATATTTAAACAATAAATAGAACCCGTGGATGTTGTGGTTAGGAAACAATGGTAGAGCAGATGGTAAATTCATGCACATTTAGTCAGGGAGGTATAGGGTTTTATCCCCGACCACTCCACAAAATTTTGTAGCACAGTTGAAGGGCCACGTGGTGGCCTAAGGGCTGGCCACATGGCGCCTTATCATTGGCCCAACAAAACCATTCAACCAGTAATAAGCCAACACTTGTCCTCCTGAAATTGTCTCGAAGGGATTATTCCAGGGAATATTTGAAGTAATATTATAGGAATATTCTAGGAATATTATTTGGAATATTCTTTTTGCTGACTCTAAAAATGGCCAGTCAAACTTGGTCAACTATCGAAAATTGCAGTTTACTGGACTTTTCAAAACATGATAACTTTTTCATACGGTGTTTTTTTTCAAATTGTTCATGGCGTCAGAATCAAGAAGACGAGATCTATCTGGTAGCTTAGGTTTGAAAAACTTTTGAACACTTTGAAATTTGAGCTATCACTTAGGTCCTTGATCCAAATCTCCTCTTCCCATTAGGAATCTTTTGGACCCCAAAAGACTGATTACCTGTTCAATAAATGAGAGTACAAAACCCTCACATTTCCAACCTCCATACACTTTTCCTTGCTTGGCTTAGTTCCTTTGAGCCTCAACTCAAAGATATTTAACACTTCCCCTCTTGGATGTTCTTTTCCTCTTGTCAAGAACTATATCTTCCTTGAACTCAACCAAAACTTTCTGGCAAGAAATCTTCAATTAAAGGTAGTTGAACTTCGCTTCCTTGATCATCCATCGAATTTGGCTCAAAAAAACGTAAGTTTTCAATAGAAATGCATACATGACTAAAATTTTCTTATGTACAAACAAATGAATGTATGTCTTACTGAATTAATAAGTAAAACCACTTCTTACCAAGCCACTTCCATGGTGATTTTTTCTACTGAAAATCTTCTTCATGTCAAAAAATTTTTCTCACTTCAATGATGGAATATATGGTTCCAATCACACCAGTATTTTTATCCTCTTTCTTTAAAAGCTTGGGATGTTTGGTTGGATGCAATGTCCAATATTGGGCAAACAAATTTCCCTTCTTCTGCCAATGTGTGCAATTATTTTGCATCTTTTGAGAAATTTTCCTTCACTTCAACTATTTCATATATGGCTTCAATCTCTTCTAGCATTTTGAAACTTCATGGTTACACAAACCACAATAGGAACAAAAACTCTTTCCTCCATTCTTACATGCAGACTTTCCATGCTTAAAAAAAACATAATCAACTTGACTATGGGAAGAATTATACCTCAAATTTTTCTTTCCATGTCCATCTTTTTTATCTTCACGAGGAGATGAACTTGTAGAGGTTCCATCTTTATTTTGAAGACCAAAATTAATGTTCGTCTTGATAGCTGTCAAAACTCTCTTGCTCTCCATAAGCTGCAAGTCTACACACATCTTGTTGCAACATAGGCTTCAAACAATGGAGTTCAACTTGAAAACAAACTTGACATGTTTGTGGTTTAGAACTTGCAAAAAAATTTCTTCTTGAAGCTGTCTCAAATTCCTTTATGGTTGTAGAGATTTCGCCATAAGATTAAACATACCCTATACCAAACTTCTTAGGTATTTCCTCAACCAAAATAGGATCAATCATGCCTTGTGCATGTTTTCCTAGACCCTTGCCTTCAAATCCCATTTTAAAAATCAACTTGGACCCTGTACCTCTAGTGTGCTTTTAAAATGAACCTACACATCTATCTAAAGAGGAATTTTAAGACAGAATTGAGTGATTTACCTCTGCTTCATGCATGTGCTTGTTTAAGGCCTCTTGGGATTGATGGAGTTGCATCTACATCTCATGCTTTCTTTGAAGAAGTCTTTATTTCTATTGCTTCATAGCAACCAATTGATCATGAAGTCTAGTGCTTTCTCTTCCTTCTTCATACAGAGTTTGTACCATATCCTTCAGGATGTAGAAATCTCGCTTCATCTCTTCATCAAAGAATCTGGTGAAAGAGGAGGATTTTGAAACCTCACTTGAAGAAGTTGTCATCATTATGTAAATGAAATAAAAACCTTCAACAATAATTCACAAAGCTTCAAAAATAATTTGATAAAGCTTCTTAGAAATATGTCTGTAGATTCAAGTAGCCACTTTTAAAAACAATCTTCAAGAGGGATTGTGCTTCAAAGGTCTCCTTAAGGTCCTTTGGGCAAGGAGGATGCTTTTAGCCTTATTCCTTCTTGTCCTCTTTCAGACTTAGCTAACACTAGCTCCCTTTTACCTCTAGCAAGCTCAAACTTGTAAGCATCAGTGAATTTGCAAACAGTTAAATTATTTGCATTGTTAAACACCTTTCAAGTCAAACAAGCAACCTAGTTCTCTAATACCACCTGATATGAAAATGCGTGGATAACTTGTTATGATTTTCAAGCACCTCCCACTCATTTAAAAAAATTAAGATCTAGCTTATACTTGACTGTGCGGAATTGAATTCTTGATTCAAGTGTATGCATTTTAAATTGTTTTACACCTTTATGTGTGAGGAATTAAACTTTTGTTTTTGCTGATATTAAGCATTTACCACAACCATAAAGTGAAGAAAATAAGCATCAAAACATAACAACAAATTTAATAAATGAGTTCACTCGAATATCGTGGGCTACATCTCCTTGAGCCTATGTCAACTGACTTGGCTCTTTCGGATTATAATGGGAATTTTTTTTTACAAGTTAATAACCCCCGTTTTTTTTAACAATGTTGGCTCTTTTAACAATGTTTTTTCTTTTCTTTTCTTTTATATTTAAAATTTATTTTTTCTTTCAAAATTTATTTGTTTATTCATGTATTTATTAAAATTTAATTTTTTTGTTGTTAAATTTAATTTGTTATTTTAATATTAACTTCTTCTTTTTTTAATTTAATAAAATCTGAATATATACATATTTTAATTTAAGTTCATATATATATTTTATTTTTTATAATTTAAATTTAATTTATTTTTTATAGTTTATTTGTTTTTTTAATATTTATTGTTTTAAATTTAATATTTTCATTGTATTTTATTTTAATTTTTTAATTTTTAATTAATTTTTCATTTTTTTACTTTTAATTTAAATAATGTTTTTCTTTTAATTTTTATTTTAAATTTTTAAATTTATCAAAATTTAATATATTTCCTTAAATTTAATTTTTTGTTTTAAATTTTTTTTTTTTTTAATTTAATAAGCATTTTCTTTTTCTTTTTTAAATTTAATTTCTATATTTTATTTTTTATAATTTCCTTCTTTTTTAACTTGTTTTTTTTTTTTAATTTAATATTTTTATTTTGTTTTTATTTTTATTTTTTTATTTCTATATATTTTGAAATTTTAATCTTTAATTTTTTTTATTTCTTTTTTTTGGGCTTAAATTTTAGGTTTTTCTTAATGTTTGAATTAAAATTTTTATTTTTATTTTTTTTTATTTTTTTATTCCTATATATTTTTAAATTTTAAGCTTTAAAATGTTTTTATTTTTTAAATTTATTTTTTTTCTCAAATTTTAGGTTTTTTTTAATGTTTGAATTTTAAAAATTAAAAATGTTATTTCTATTTTTAAAAATGTCAAAAATATGACAATTTTTTTTTTTGTTATTCCAGCATCAACTGGTTTTGTTTTGAGGGTGTTTTTTCAATCCTTTTTTCAAGAAACAATTTTGTTTTTAGCATAATTTTATAAAATGTTGAAATTTGACCTTAAAAAAAAATTTACCTTTTACTGGGCTCCACATTTTTAATTTGGGGTGTTTTTTCATGTTTTTTTAGTCTTTTTGGGCTAGAGTTCCCATTTTGAGGTCAGGTTACCTATTTGATCGGTAACAATGTTCAGCGCTAACCGTAATATTTAATGTCAAGGGTAGGGGTGGCCACATGCGCACTTGCTAACCCTGCCTGACCCTAACAGTCGGAGTTCAATATGTTGGAGAAATGACCTTAACTGCGGGGATATAGCCATGTGACTAGGCATAAAACAATTGGGGGAGGTTTTAAACGTTGGGTTAACAAACCATCAGGTGAATTGCGCGGAAAACCATCACCATGTGACACATAACATCACAAAATTGTTGCGGTTGGATTAGGGGCGAAGGCCATATGGGGAGGGGTTGGCCCCTCCACTCCACCACATTCAAAAAAAATTAAACAATAAATAGAACCCATAGAATTTATGGTTAAGAAACAATAGTAGAGTAGAAGGTTAAGTCATGCACCTACATGTGAGGATGTCTAGGGTTCGATCCCTGGGCACTCCACAATTTTTTGCAACATTGTTCAAGGGCCACATGGTGCCTTATCATTAGCAGAACAAAACCATTCGACCAATAATAAGCGAACACTTGTCCTCCTACAATTGGTCCAAAGGGAATATTCCAAGAATATTCCCTAGAATATTCTTTTTGCTGACTATACAAATGCCCATTCAAAGCTAGTCAACCATTGAAAATTGTAGTTTACTAGACTTTTCAAAACGAAATAACTTCTTCATATCGTGTCAGTTTTACGAACCATTTGCGACACCAAAATCAGGAAGACAAGATCTATCTGGTCGCTTAGGTTCTACACACTTTTGAAAGCTTTAAAATATGAGATATCACTTAGGTCCTTGATCCAAATTTGATCAGTATTTAATCTTCTTAATACTTCTTGCTCACATATTAAGATTGTTTTTTTATTATACATTAATTTTATCATGAAATGAAGGTGTAAATAAGTTTATATGAAAGTTTTAAAGAAATTTTTAAAATTCCATGAATGTATTAAACTGATTCACCCCCCCCCCTCTCAGTTTAACCAAGGGTTCAATAATTGGTATCAAAGCCAGTTCCTTCTATATCAGTTTATCAACTGGAAGGAGATCCTAGGTCCCCAAAATGGCTAGCCTAGAAGGATGCTCAACAAGTGAAGCGCCATTTTTTACTGGCACAAACTATGCCTTCTGGAAAATAAGAATGAGGACATACATAATTTCTCTAGGAATAGAAGTTTGGGCTACTGTGTAAGAAGGATATGCTCCAAAGGGTACTTGTTGGTCTCCCATGTTTTTATGGTTTGGAAAATCAAAAGACAAGGCAACATCAGAGCCAGTCTTTAGAGTTACAAGATCTAGTCCTCCTGCTCTTAGAGAGGGATCTCTCAAATTATTTGTTTTTTCAAAGGTTTATCTTGTGTGCTTTGAGTATTGGTTTTAGACTAGTTATTAAGTGCAAGTGTTTGTTTGTTTTTTTAGTTGAATTGATATAGTAGAACATGAAAGGTCTAGCAAAGATAGATAGAAAGGGGAAATGTCAGTTTTGTTGGGCAATGGAGTAAAAAATAGGTTATGACAAACTTATCAATGGATATGGGATATCAAAGGGAAAATATAACTTGGCCACAAGATCCTTTAGTTTATGAATGAGATGGAGATTAATGGTTTAGAAAAGAGAAGTTTAATTCTCAACAAAGGGAATTTGAAAGCATAACTTGAACAATAAAGAGTTATTTGATCGACCTGGCTAACCATGAATTCTACAAACCACACTTTAAGCAAATAATGACTTCAAAAAAACTTTTAAAACGAAATCTAAGATTCTGGGAACACCCTATTTTCTCAAATATTTTATTTCAAATGACTTAGAAAACATAAAAGCTTCACTGATAATTACGGTCATAGAAAAGGGAATATCTAAATACATCTATGATCACAAATATAAAGACCTTTAAGACAACTGTTCAAGCAAGGAAAAAGGGCATGATCAGAACAGACCTCCTTGGCTCACTATAAACAAAGATACTTCAAAGGGAGACTTCAATAACAACCTTTAAGTGGCAGCAGACAAGCAGGGAGAACCATAAATCATGTTGAAAGCAACTATTCGAACTATTATAGAAATAAACAAGCATGAAGACTAAAGAGAGAGATTAAAGACTCTAAAATACCTCAGTAGAAGAAAACAGAGAATAGTGAAGGATAAACAGGTCTAAGGTGCTTCCAAGAGTCATTTCTTAGCCTAAAAATTTCATCCTCCTGTAGTAAGAAATTATGGAACAAAATGAAAACAGGAGAAAACATTAAACAGTTTAGAATACTTCACCAACAGCCAAGCTCATGGATCCAATGATAGAGCCTTCTCAAGAACAAGCATGCAACAACATCATCAGGGCTTCCAAGAATTCAATTTCTTCTTCAACTTCAATAGACTATGTATTATTTCAGAGAGTTTCAATATTACAACTAGTGATCAACCAACCTGTATCTCATCTTCTTCAGAAGTATTTATAGAAGAAATGAGGAGGTGGAGGAGCTTTAGATTTAAAATGCAATAAATTCTATACTAAATGCAACTCCAAACCTCGAAAACCATGCAAGGATTAAGGCAGGAGAGCATTTAATTATGATTTTGTTTATTTAATATGTTTTTGTCTTTTTAAACTCAAAGGGAAAAAAATTGACTTCGGGGCCTATTTATTATCTTTGTAATAACTCTGTTGACAATTTGAGAATTTGTTCTTTCTTTGGTAATAACTGTTCAGTTGTCTTTAGATAAATACCTTGTGTTCTGGAAATAACTAGGCCTTCTTTGATTGCTTTGAGACTACAGGTGTCTTCTGGTAGCTGCAGAGGATTCAATTAGCCTCTCATGTGGCACTAGAGGCTTCTCGGACTGATAGATATTATTGTTTTAACCTAAAACACCTTTAATTTACTTGAGTTCTTTGTTTTAGGCTTAATGAAGCCTAATTTCTGTCTTCTGGTCTTCAAAATGTCTTCAATTCTAGATCAGGTCTTTGATTAATCGAATTAATTATTTAATCCTTCCAAAACTGTGTTAACAATCTTCAAACAGGTTTTCTGCTTTTGATTTTATCCCCAGATACTGATACTCTTCGGCTGTGGTGTTTGTTGTGTTTCCATTGTGGTTGCAGGCACGCAGAGGTTATATAAAGGCATTAGTGCTCATGAGGGACTGATAAAACATAATGGGAAAACCCTACAAAATGATCTCCTTGATCAATAATGGCCTGAGGGATCGTCATCCCCGACCTTCAATTTTCCTTTAAAACAATTGAAAAACCATTAAAACCTGCAAAATACACAAAAAGTTATAAAAATCCTGCGCCGTTGGGTAAAAACTACTTTGGAGGCTTAGGTTTAGAGTGTAGTTATTGGATTAAAACATCCAACGATGGAGACTGCTCGCCGAGATCAAATGGAGAGGTGGGTGAAGGGGTAAATGAAAGGTTAAGTCTGAGTCGTAGATGTGTATTGATCAACGGTTGAGATCAATATGGGTTTTATAATACAAGGGGTCATATTATAATAAAATGGAAGAAATTTCAAAGTAAATTGGTTGAAAACCTTTGGCGGAAGGTAAAACAGAGTTAAATGAAATTGGGGTTTCGGGAAAAATTTGGGCCGTTGGATGAGATCAGCAACCAGAGATCCACGGCGGAGGTTGATTTATGAATTCCTTTGGAGGATGGGTGGAGGGAGATGAACTAAGGGCGAGATTAGACGTGAGCCGTTAGATCTCAGAGATCAACAATGGAGATTAATCATGAGAAAATGCGGTGTAAATGGGAAAATGGTTTCGGCCAAAGAAACCATTGTTTTTGTGCGATAAAAAGGAGGAAAGGCGGTTTTAACATTTTTAACGTGATATGCGTTAGAGCTTGACATGTGGATTTTTAAAACTGCCCATATAGAGTAAATTTAAAACATTAACCATCGGATGCGAAATCACGCAATAGGGGTCCTTGGCTATTGGATGAAGGGTGAGCAGATCCAACAATGGAGTTTGGAGCACGATAAGACAAGATGTGTGGGCAGAAGAAGGTGGGATAGGGTCATGGCGGTTTCAATCTTGACCTTCGGATCAGGAGATGGACGGTTAGGATTAATTAGCGAGGGAGGCAGGTCCCAAATGAGTTGGTCCTACTGGGTTGGATCTGGACCGTTAGATCTTCAACATGAATGGCCCAGATTAAATCTTGCGGCTAATGAATAAATATGAGGCAAGGGTTGAGTGGAGATTGGGTTAATGCGGGCCGTTGATCTACAGAGATCAATGGTGGAGATTCGTTGAAAACTTTATACAACGGGGTTTGACAAATAACAAAGGGAAGTGAGGATCGATCTGGACCGTCGAATCTGGATGTATGGATGGCCTAGATGCAATCAGAAGATCGTGATCAGCAAAGGAGAGAGGAAAGGCACAATAGATTTTTTTCGATGCGATTGGATTGGAGCCGTTGATCTTAGAACCAGATCAACGGCCGAGATTAATTCATGGATTCCAAAGGCGGGTATGTGGGCTTTTAAATAGGGAGATATGGGCCATCGGATCTAGACATGGCGAGGAAGATCAACGGTTGAGAAGTGATCGCAAGGTGCCAATAGGAGGGGGGAAAAAACTGTTAAAACACATCAGATGGAAAACTCTGATGTGAGATTACGACTATCGTTGATCGGTATTAGATCAACGGTTGGTATTTTCCCAACCAATGAACCATCGGACTTAATGAAAATGTCGGGAAAATGGATTTTTTATGAAATAAAAAGGAGGAAAAGGTTCGGCAAAGGTTTATATTATGTTTTAGAGCCCGATTGTGGGCTCTGAGTTATGTGAAGGAGAGCGAAGGAGTTGGGGGTTTTTAAAAAGAACAAGGGGCCAACCACATCGGGATTTTTCCTTTCAACAAAGAAAAGTGCCCATCGCAAACCTCTGATTGTGATTAGTGCTTGGGACTTAACTCTTGGTCCTGGGTGCGGGTTATATGGTGGGGAAGTGGTTTAGGGTCTAGGGCCAAAAGGGCTTAAGGCCTTAGCAAAAAAAGGCTGTTTTTTATGATTTTTCAAGTATTTCAAAGGATTTTGAGAGCTTCTAATAAGGTAAAAAAGGAGTTTTAAGCCTTATCAAAGTGGTTTTTATGAGGGTAAGACAGGAAATGAGGAGAAAGGGGATAAAAATGGAGGTTAATTATGAATGAAAGGAGGAGAAAAATGAAGGGAAAGTGGGGTTTTCAACAGTCTTTTTCTTCAGGAAAACAGTATAATTTTCAAGTTTAAAAGGGAAACAGTAGTGAATATTAACTAAAGTATTAGTTATCTTCATAAAAACTTCAAGGATGATAGGCTCTCAAAGGGTAATTATCTCTTGGAGTTTTGAAGAATAAAATTAGCCACCTCTTGGTATAATAAAATTTATAGGTGGCTAACAGTGGCTCCACTTGGGGAAGACAACTGGTTATTTTAGGTGTCTAGAACCTCAGCTACAGATCTCTGGCTTTTTCAGTAAACCAGTTTTTTAATCCATTGGGCAGCAACCTTTCTTTTTGATGATCTCTGCAGCAATTTGAAATAATGGAATTATATCAAAACAATCATGTCTACCTATCCATTCCTAATGATCCTAACATTTTTTCTTCTTTTCAGAGTGCATTTATACTAGAAAAATATCTTCAACAACATTTTATTCTTTTGAAAAATAGGAAACTAATCTAAGTCTAACCTTATTTCTCCATGAACTCAGTTTAAACAGTTGAGTTCATAAGCTTCTCTACCTAACTACTGTCTGTCAGGATTAGACTGTCTGACCGACTTTCATTCTCTAAATTCAAAAATAGAAATTTAAAAGCAAACAAGTCAAGATTGAACAGTCTAACTTGTAGCTGATATTTGGCATAAAAACAAGCTGCGCATACATTGTTATTTTGCATAAAATTTAAAACAAAATGTGAAGGCTTAAGATTTGAGAAATTAAAACTTCCTTCACCATCTCTTCAGTTCTGATTTTGAATTTATTTGAGCTGTCTTTTCTCTCATACTGGTTCAATTTTTGAGCCTGTTTGAACCAGCTTTCTTTCATTATCAAAGGTTCAGGTTTTGAGCATGTTTGAACCTTCTTTATTCTAACCTAATCTATCTTACTGATAAGCCAAGATTATGCTGTTTGGCTAACCTATTCACTAACCTATTAGTAGAAAATTTAAAACTAATTAGTCATGATTAGGCTGTATGAATAACTAGGAGTGTGTTTTTTAGGAGTGGAATTTGAGCTTGCACACTTTCAGATTTTGTTTCTCTTCTTGTTATGGGGTTGTACCTTTTTTGTTTTACAATCTGTCCTCTTTTCTCTTTTCTATTTTTTTTGTATTTTTATTTTTCTAACTTTGAATGCAATGTCCAGACTATGATATTTACAATGAAAAATAAAATGCTTTTAAACTCATGACTCTTGGCAGAAGTAATGCTTTAGCATCTTTCCATTGACATGACCTCCATACAAATCTTCTCCATTCAATTCTTTCAAGAAAAAATGCATTGTGACCCCTCTCAGCATGAATAATATAGGGCCCTTTCCACAGGTTCTCAAACTTGCCATGTTTTCCCTTCTCTTCTCTTCTTGAATCCAATTTAAGAACAACATTTCCAACTTGGAAATTGTTTTCCTTAGTCCTCTTATCAAATAGCTTCTTTATATTTTCTTGGACTAACTGTGTTCTTTCATAGACCTCTTCTCTGGTCTGCTATAAATGGATTGTTTGGTTGATTATCCTCTGCATATCATTCTCTTCAATCTGCACTTCTTGAAGGAGTTTCATGACTGGAACTCCTAATGAGGTGGGGAAGACTGCATCCATGCCATAGACCAGTTGATAGGGGGGACATATTTATTGACTTCTTTGTATTTAATCTATCAGCCCATAAGGCATGAACCAGCTTACTGTCCCATGATTTCTGATTATGCTCCAATAGATTTTTGATGATATTGATGAGGCTCTTGTTGGAAGATTCAGCTAATCCATTTCCTTGGGGATAGTAGGTAGTATAATGGCCCAAGGTAATGTGGCATTTTTAACAGAAATAAACCATTTTCTGAGATTTAAAAGCAGCAGCATTATCTGTTATGATTTTTTTGGGACAGCCAAATCTGGATAGGATATTTGTTTCAAGGAACTTGATAATGACAGAGTCATTAGAATTTCTATAGGGTATAGCTTCTATCCACTTGGTAAATAATTCAGTGGCCGTGAGGATCCACTTATGTTGGGCTGAGGAAGATGGGTGAATTTCCCCAATGAAGTCTAAACCCCATTGTTGAAAAGGTGCCTCAACTCTGATATGATGTAATGGTAAGGGAAGGATTTTTATTTTTCCATCAAAAAATTGACACTTGTGGTAAGACATGACTAACTTCTGAGTGTCTGGGAAAAGAGTAGGCCAATAGTGACCAGATCTAAGAATTTTTTTTTTCTGTGGCCTTCCAGTAGAGGTGTCCTCCACATTCTCCTTCATGCAACTCATGCATGATCTTTCCTGCATCATCTTCAAGTAAAAATTTAAGAAAAATTCCAATAGCATTTTTCCAATATAATACCCCATTTAAGATGCAATAACTCAAAGCCTTTTGTTTCAAAAATATAACTTTAGTTTTTGACAAAGAAGGAGGGGCATTCAAATAAAAAAGCACATAAATAATGTCAGCATACCAAGGAGAATTCAGAAATTTCTCTTCAATGAAAGGAGCAGTAGATTCTTCTATTTCTTCCAACACATCTACCATATTCATGTCTAGTGCTTGGAAGTTAGACTCAGCCATAAGTTTTGCTAATCCTTGCCCTTTAACTAATTTGGTGGGCCTGATTTCTAAGTCATATTCAATAATATTTGCAATCCATTTTCCCCTTTTACCATCAGGGTCTTGACTTAAAATGTCCTTGACAACAGTATGCGGAACAAAAGCAATTATGTGAGAGTGTAAAATATAGACTCTAAAGTCCTTAATGCTTTCACTAATGCTAAGGCTTGCTTCTCCATGATATTATATTTGAGAGGAGCATCTCTTAAGGCCATACTAAAGAAGGATATTGGTTGTTCTTGCCCCAAGTAATTATTTTGAAGTAAAACTGCAGCTATTGTATGCTCAGATGCAAAAAAAAGATATAAAAGTCTTTGGTGAAATCTGGACTAATCAAGAATGGTGTTTGAGTAAGAACTTGTTTGACCATTTCGAATGATTTTTTAACTGGTAAAGTCCATTTTACACCTACATATTTCTTAAGCATGTTTGTAATGTTTTTTAATAGCTCAACAAGGTTGGGGATAAACCTCCTCAAAAAATTAATCTTTCCAATGAAAGATTGTAATTCTTTGAGGTTTCTTTGATGACCGATCTATAATATGCCATCTATCCTTGTACGATCTATTTTGATTCCCTATTTTGAAATTATATGGCCAAGAATTTTACCTTCTTGGAGACCAAAGAGTGTCTTCTTGGGATTCAATGACAAGCCAAATTTCCTACACTTTTCAAAAATTTTCCCAAGTCAATCAAATGTTCTTCATCAGTTTTTGAGAAAATGGTTATGTCATCAAGGTAAATGATTATGAAATAGCCAATATCTTCAAAGAAGGCTATGTACATGGCCCTTTGGAAGTTGGCCTCTGCATTCATCAATCCGAAAGGCATTTTGACATACATAAAGGTGCCCTAAGGTGTGGTAAAAGCAGTTTTGATTTGATCACTTGGGAGCACTAACACCCGGTTGTAACCCGAGAACCCATCTAAGAGTGATATCCTTTTTGACCCAACTACCCTTTGAAGTATATGGTCCATCTTGGGTAAGGGGTAGTTGTCTTTTAGAAAGGCTCTATTTAAATTTCTGAAGTCAATACAGAGCCTAATTTCCCCTGTCTTCTTTCTAACAAAAACTAAGTTTGATACCCATTACGAATATCTAATTGGTACTATGATCCCAGCATCATGCATCTTTTCAATTTATGCCTTAACTAAAGGTAGTAAAACAAGGTTTATTCTCCTTAGCTTTTGTTTGAATGGCTTTTGATTTTCCTTAAGAGGGATTTTGTGCTGAATTATGATGGTATCATAAGATTGCAGGTCTTTGTACCCCCAAGAAAACACATCTCTGAATCCTTTGAACAGCTCTATGTATTGCAATTTTATGTGGGCTGGGAGAGTGCTAGATAGTTTAATAATTTTGGGTTTTGTTAGGTTTCCTATGTTATGTTCTTCTATATTTGTTTCCAGAGGCTCCATTCTCGGTTTTTTGGCTACATCATTAAAGTCAAAAATGTGTTCTAAAGGTGTGAGACCTCTTGGAATTGTATCACTCCTGCATTGTAAAACTTCCAAGTCTTCTTGGTCTGCGTTGTCAATTAAATCTGCTTCAAAAGGATTCTCACAATGATTTATATCAGCAGAATATGTCACTTCAACTTCTGGGATTTGTTCAATATACAAACAGTTTTCTTTATGGCTGGTTTCTGATATTGGTATGTCGAAATCGTTTTCTAATTTTAAGAAATCATCTATGTGTTTTTTAGAATCAAACACTTGCCAGTGATCATCATTATCAGGCACTGCAGGCCTGTGTTTTACCTTTACGCTAAGCTGCTCATTTATCTCAAGTATTTGGCAGTTGTTGGCATTGAAAGCAAGTTCATTTGCTAGATGATTTAGTGCTCTGAGAATAAAAATAAGTTCATGATTTTCAAAGCTTTTCAATAAATCAAGGGCAACATTCCGATATTCCCTAAGCCTTGGATTTATAGCTAAGTATTCTCCTTTGATTTTTCTTATGATAAGTTCAGAATCTCCTAAGATTGATATCTTTTGGGCTTCTAATTGTTTAAGAAATTGTAAGCCTAAGAGAAGTGCTTCATGTTGGGGTTCTTGTGTTTTGGTAGATTTGGCAATACCAAAAGATAAGACAACATCAAACCACTTTGGGACCTTAGGGTCTAGCCCTCCTGGGTCCAGATAGGGATCTCTCTATAAATACGAAGAAGGATATATCTTTGAAGCTGAAAATGAGATATTAGGCTAGGTATGAAGCACGAGGGGGATTTAATGATGTGGTTGGTTGTTGAGTTGGTCATGAAATCATCAACTGAGAACGTAATGGGAGGAAAGGAGAAAAGTAGCAAGATGTTTTGGCAGAAGAGGATAGGTTAGGAATGTGCCATCCATTGGGCTATGGAGTCATGAGAGGAGATTACTTGCAAATAACTAGCCAAGGCTTTCATAGGGCAAGTCATCTATACTAAAGGATCTTCTTAGATAGATGGTGGAATGGAACATTAAGAGTGAAGGTGAAAGAAGGAAAGAAACCTAATGTCTATCTATAGATTAGGTCAGAGGTCATTAAAATCCAGACCTACTTGGACATAATCAAGGGCAGCTTTCGATGAAGTCACAAAGGGGCAGCTTATAGATCGGACCAAAGGTCATTTAACTCCAGGTCTGCTTTAGCATGCTCCAAGGGAAAAACAGAGATAAGATTTGACACAAAGCTAGAGTCTATATATTGGAGAAGGACTTTTAACCTTCCCTGCTTTGACACTAGCTAGGACATCCAAGAAACAAACCCGAATTCACACATCAGCTAGCAGTGAATAATAGCTGCTACACTGGTTAAATTACAGGAATTTTCTCTTAGATTCACAATAGGCAGAAAACATCAAAGACAAGAAGAGCAGTGGGCATTAGGGTACCATGCGAGGTTATATCCTAATCCTGATTTACTGATTCTTATTGAAGAAATTTGAATAGTATGATAAAAATGAAATATGACAGGAAAACATCACCCGTAGTAATAGACCAGGATCCTATGAAATTTTCTTAATTAATTGATTCAAAACCAGTCACATACACTGAGCTCAATGGCTGATCACAGTCCAAAATTTCTCCTCCCAGCCTACTACATTACAAACTACTCTTCTACTCCCTCCCAAGACTATTCTAACAGTCAAAATGAATCCATACATCTACAACAACAACAACCGAACCCAACAATATGTTCTTGGGAATTATTATAGGAGAGTGAATAATAGTAGGAGTAGATGTACATTTAATTGGACTCATTTATATGAAGTGGAGGCAAAAGGTTGAGCCCACTCTGCTTAATGACTCTGCATGCTGTGTGTACTCTTTAGGCTACTTCGGGAGTCTTTGTCAGGTCTAGATTGACCTCGGATGTGTTCTTGAAGTCCTTTCTGGCTTTTTGGGACTCTGCGCTGCCTTTTGGAATTGGTGAACTGGATAGAAAATCTGCAGGCCTCCATGCTTCATAATTTTGATCCTGACAGTCTTTAAGAAGCTTCTGTCAGTGTAATTAATTGTTTCTGGGCTCGAGGAGGCATGGAGAACACTGTCCGAAGTTTTCTTTCTAGAGAAGAGTGTTCTGTTGATGTCAAATACGGATATGACTCGTTGGTGTGCTCTTTGGTCTTCACACTGCACCTTTATCCTTTGAATCAGGATTAAAGCGTTAAGCATTCAATTACAGGCTTTAAACCCTTTAATCTCTATTGATGATACACTGGACGCAGTTGTAATGGCCTCTCTGTGCTCTAAACCACAACAACTGTGATTATGGAAAACATGGTGATTCAATCACTCTACAAAAACCTGCACCATAAAATAAACCAATTATAAAACCCAGGTGGCGGCGGAATAAATTCTATGGAGACCAAGGGGAATGGTGGAAAGTGCAGTGGATTGGTGAAAACGGGAAAAACGCTGCAAAATGGTGAGAAACGGGTGAATGATGGAGGTTTGGAGGGAGAGAGGTCACAGACCATCCGATCAGAGGGACAGACGAGGATCAATGGTCGAGATTAACAGACAGAGGGGCAGAAGAAATAACGTTTAGTGCAAAACCCAAAGTTTAACACTTGGGGTATTTACAAAGGGGAATGATGAAAAATGAGCGAAAGCAAGGCCTTTGCATGGTGGGACCTAGTGTGGGCGGAGGGCGATTAACTGAGAGCCGTTGGATCCGGGTTTAATGAATGGCTATGATTGGATTGGTGGATCGCAATCGGGGGAAGCAGTAGGGTGACACATTGTAAGCTTCCGACTGGTGGTGGTGCAATTGAGCGCCAGCCGTTCGATCCATGTCAAGATCAATGGTGGAGATTAAATTGGTGGGGAGGAAGACTCGAGCGATGGGAGGGGAGGCGATGAGATCTAGGCCGTCAGATCCCGAGAGGTCAACAACTGCGATCGAATCAGAGGATCGCAATCGGGGAACGCATAGGGGGGTGCATTAAGAAATTCTGATCGCGATGGGCTCGATGTGCGATAGCCGTCGGATCCATAGATAGATCGATAGTTGATATGTAATCGGAGGGGTGAAAGGATCGAGGTGATGGGCGCGCGCATGACAAGAAAGGCCGTTAGATCTTAAAGGATCGACGGTTGAGATTGTGGCAGAGTATGGGTAGAACAGAACTCATCGCATCGGAACAAATGTGTTAACAAGGGGAACGTGCCAAAGTGAGAGCTCTGATTGCGATAAGTGCTTGGGCCTTAAGCGCTTGGTCCCAAGGGTGAGGAATATGGGGGAAGTGGTTAAGGGGGCTGGCCAAAAAGGGACTAAGCCTGACATATGTTAAAAGATGGATTTTTAAGCCAAAAAGAAGATTTTTAAGGCTGGAGAGGGAAACGGTAGAGAGAATAAAGGGGTATTAAACCAGTCAAAAGGTATTTTAAGGGTTAAAAGGGAAACTGGGATGATTTGAAGGGTAAGTGGGGAAATTTAGAAGGGACAAAAAGAGGTGAAAACAAAGGTTTAATGGGGATGAAAAGAGGGGAATGGAGGCCTTTTGGGCATTCTTCTTCACAACAGAGAGGCTTTTAAACTGGGAACACCAGTGAGGATCTATCAAAGGGAAAAGGCACAAGGAGGCTTCAAGGATGATGTGTTTTCAGAGGGAATGCATTCCTTGAAGGCTCAAAAACATTTTATCCCCTTGTTTTCTTGTCAAAAAATTCATAGGGGGCTAACACTTCATACTCAGCAATATTGTTAGTGCATGGGAAATCTAATTTATATGAAAAACTATGATTTTTATTTTCAATCCACACACTTGCCCCTGCACTTGTTTTATTACAGGATCCATCAAATTTTATTGTCCAAAGTATATTTTCCTCATTTTCATTTTCTTGTTGCTGTTGATTTTCAATGTTTTGAATCTGATTTGAGGGAAGTTCTGATTGTTTTGATAAATATATGGGGTCTATGTTTTCCTTATCTTGTTGAGTGATTTCATCTTCGTTGTACAAGATAAAGGAATCTAAACTTGATTGAACATAATAGATTGGAGAGTTGTTTGGTTTATCTATATTTCTCACCATGTACTTCATGTGAGATTCCCTGTATAATCTTCTGTTTTGGTTAAAAATAGGGATGGTGGCATAAGACATGTCCATTTGAAGGCTTCCTTGAAGTTTGGCTCCCCATGATCTTGATAAGAGCATGCCATACTTAGGAGGAATGTCAGCTACAACTATGTCCATTACTAGACTCTTAGCAGGGATTTGAGATAAGTTAACACATAAATATTTGATCAAACCAAAACATTTGACTATGCTTGAGTCAAAAGAATACAAATCTTTGTATGTTTAGTAATTTCTAAGCCTAAGCTTTCCATTACTACCTTGGGCATTAGATTGTGTGAAGCTCCAGAATCTAACATGGCATTGTGTAAAATTTTCTCATGTATGTTCAAACTAACATAGGAGGGAGGGACAACCCCTTCTTGGTATTTTCCTTCAACTTCTGGACCAAACAACAACTCAGGCTCGTCATCTGTCAATTTTAAGGTGTCAGTATCACTTCCTAAGTTCAAAGCTCTTAAAACATGGTTTTTGTACACTTCTTGGGTTACTAGTCCAGCTAGAGGGATGGTGATTTTTATCTTTGAAATCTCTCCCTCAAGGCTGAAAGGAACAATTGATTTGGTCATATTTACATCTTTCTTTTCAATTGAATTCCTTTCAGCAATTTTGATTTGCTGAACCTTGTTTGGACTGGTAATTGGGACAGTTTTGTTAGGACCACTAGCTGAAGTGCTAGGGGTACTCTGTTCAACATTTGGCTAGCTATTTTTCTCTTTGTTTAAATTTGGTTTTTTAGCCAAAATTATAGGTTTGTCTGCTGTCTTCTTAGGCTGAATTTCTGTGTTTTTCTGGACAACAGTGCTAGTGTTCTTATCTTTTGAATTGTCTACTTTCCCTTTGCTCCTAATATCATATTGTTTGTGTACCTCTATGATTGCATTTTCAAACCCCAATCTATAATCATCATAATCTTCATAGGTGTTTGTATTTTGATAAGAGAAGAAACCTTGTTCTTCTTCAGTGAGGAAAACATCATCCCCACTGTCTGATCAAATCATGTTTACATGAGCTTCTCCCAACCTTTCCATCTCCCTATCTTCCTCATATTGATCTACATAGTTTTGTTGCAAGGGAGGTCTAATCTGTTGGTCACTTTCTTTCTTTTTATCTTGATTGTTTATTTCTATTTCTATTTTGGTTGTTTTTAGGTTCTCTTGGTGGCACTCTATCATTCAAGTTTATCTTTTCAAGCATCCTCTCCATCACCTTCACTAGGTTGCCAATTTTTGTATCAGAAGTTGAGGTTGAGGGTACCATGTCATCTTTATAAGTTACCCTCTTCTCTGATCTCAACCTATTTCTCTTCTCAATTATGTTTTCTTCTATGCTCATAGCTCTCTTCTGCATGTCTTCTAATGTTAAGAAATCTCTCTCCCTTAGCTAATAAGCCATTTCAGCATCAAAATCTTCAGGGTATCTTACTAAGGCCATGCCTTGGGGAGGTTTCATGTGAGGTGGAAGAGCATTGTAAACACTGTTAAACCTAGTGGAGTAGTCATGAACACTCTCCCCTTTATTTATTTTGAGACTACTATACTCTGCTAGTATTTGGAGAGGGTTCTTTTTCATTTCCCATTTGTTGATGAATGTTTGATGCAAAGCATGGAGATCATTGATGTTGTTAGGAGGTAAGTTTTTAAACCACTTCTTTACATCTCCCCCTAAAATTTGGGCAAATATCCTCATCTTAATGGTTTCCTCTTCTATCTCCATTTAATCAAATGCATCTTCCATCTTATCTACATGATGTTGAGTTGTGGTATCCTCTTTTCCAGTGAAATGAGGAATTTTGGATTGGTATTCATTTGGTAAGGGAAGCAGAGGTTGCGGTAACACTAATGGGGCATACCATGTTGCCATGGCTGGAAAGAAAGGTGGATTTACAAGAGTGAAATTGGGCTGAAAAGTAGTATTTTTCATAGTGGTAGTATGGATTGGAGTGGAAGAAACACTTGGGCTAGCAAACTGGTTTTGAGAAAATTTGTTATGGAAAAGGCTAAAGTGATGAAGAAGCTGGGAATCAGGAGGAGTGGAATGTGAGGCTTCTCTACTAAAGCTCTGTTGCAAATCTGCAATGTCAAGATCAATTTGGTTTAAATCACCTTGAGATCTAGTTCTAAATATGTTCTTTGTATGATGTAAATCAAAGTGTGAATCCTCTAAGACAACAAGGTTTTTAGGGAAAGATTTTGTTCTTAGGAGGCTCCTATTAGTAGCTAATTTTCCAGACTTATAATTCTGCCACAGAATTATCTCTAGATTGTAAACTATTAAAGTAGGATTTGAGTCTGGATGGGATCTAGTGTTGATCCTATGTGAAGCCAGACTGTTTTTTAAAAAATGAGATAGGTTAAAGTTTTTAGAGACTATTTTTTGGAATTGTTACCTCTCATGATGTCTTATATAGTATGGGACTAGGCTTCTAAACTTCTTCAAGGCTGGTTAACATAGTCCTAAAGAGATCTGGAGACCTAGATGAGTAAAAGGCCTACTGGGGCTAGTGGAGTCGCCAGGTGGAAACTATTTAGCTTCTAGGAAGGTAAAATATTGGATGGCTCCACCACCATGTTTATTATGAAGCCAAACTGAAATGTTTTTGGGTTTTTCTGAGTTGTTTAGTCCTATGGGTTATGAGAGTGTCCTAAATCTGAATTAACACTTGGAAAAGGTGTCAAAAACATACAAAGCTCACTTTTATGGCTTGGTAACTGATTCCTTCAAGGTTTGATAAGTTTCTATGAGAATCCTAAGGGTTACTTAGATTTTCACTGATTCAAATAAGTCCTATCATGATTACCATTTTGTTAGGTATTGCTTGAAGAAGGCTACTTATGTTATACTGGAGAGTGAGTGTTTTGTTTTAAAGATTTTACTCAGGGCCCCACCATCATCGCCATTATATTGGTCTCCTATGTTTTGATAGTTTGGAAAATCAAAAGACAAGGAAACATCATAACCAATCTTTAGAGTTACAAGATCTAGTCCTCCTGCTCTTAGAGAGGGATCTCTCAAATTATTTGTTTTTTGAAAAGGTTTATCTTGTGTGCTTTGAGTATTGGTTTTAGACTAGTTATTAAGTGCAAGTGTTTGTTTGTTTGTTTGTTTGAATTGATACAACAGAACATGAAAGGTCTAGGAAAGATAGATAGAAAGGGGAAATGTCAGTTTTGTTGGGCAATGGATTCAAAAAGAGGTTATGAAAAACTTATAAATGGATATGGGATATCAAAGGGAAAATCTAAATTGGCCATAGGATCCTTTAGTTTATGAATGAGATGGAAATTAATGGTTTATAAAAGAGAAGTTTAATTCTCAACAAAGGGAATTTGAAAGCATAAATTGAACAATAAAGAGTTTTTTGATAGACAGGGCTAACCATGAATTCTACAAACCACACTTTAATCAAATAATGACTTCAAAACAACTTTTAAAATGAAATCTAAGATTCAGGGAACACCTTATTTCCTCAAAGATTTTATTTCAAATGACTTAGAAAACATAAAAGATTCACTGATAATTACAGTCATAAAAGAGGGATCACCTAAATACATCTATGATCACAACTATAAAGACCTTTAAGACAACCGTTCAAGCAAGGACAAAGGGCATGATCAGAACAGACCTCCTTGGCTCACTATAAACAAATATTCTTCAAAGGGAAACTTCAATAACAACCTTTAAGTGGTAGCAGATAAGCAGGGAGAACCATAAATCATGCTGAAACCAAATATTCAAACTATTAGAGAAATAAACAATCATGAGGACTAAAGAGAGAGATTAAAGACTCTAAAATACTTTAGCAGAAGAAAACATAGAACGGTGAAGGATAAATAGGTCTAAGGTGCTTCCAGGAGTCATTTCTTAGCCTAAAAATTTCATCCTACTGTAGTAAGAAATTATGGAACAAAATGAAAACAGGAGAAAACATTAAACAATTCAGAATACTTCACCAACAGCCAAGCTCATGGATCCAATGGTAGAGCCTTCTCAAGAAAAATCATGCAACAACATCATCGGGGCTTCCAAGACTTCAATTTATTCTTCAACTTCAATAGACTATGTATTATTTCAGAGCGTTTTAGTATTACAACTAGTGATCAACCAACCTGTATCTCATCTTCTTCAGAAGTATTTATAGAAGAAATGAGGAGGTAGAGGAGCTTTAGGTTTAAAATGCAATAAATTCTATACTAAATGCAGCTCCAAACCTCTAAAACCATGCAAGGCTTAAGGCAGGAGAGCATTGAATTATGATTATGTTTATTTACTCTGTTTTTGTCTTTTTAAACTCAAAGGGCAAAAGATTGACTTGAGGCCTATTTATTATCTTTGTAATAACTCTGCTGACAGTTTGAGAATTTTTTCTTTCTTTGGTAATAATTGTTCAGCTATATTTAGATAAATATCTTGTGTTCTGGCAATAACTAGGCCTTCTTTGATTTCTTTGAGGCTGCAGGTGTCTTCTAGTAGCTGCAGAAGATTCAATTAGCCTCTGATGTGGCATTGGAGGCTTCTCGGACTGATAGATATTATTGTTTTAACCTAAAACACCTTTAATTTACTTGAGTTTTGTGTTTTAGGCTTAATGAAGCCTAATTTCTATCTTCTGGTCTTCAAAATTTCTTCAGTTCTGGATCAGGTCTTTGATTAATCGAATTAATGCCTTAATCTTTCCAAAACTGTGTTAACAGTCTTCAAACAGGTTTTTTGCTTTTGATTTTATCCTCGGATACTGATACTCTTCGGCTGTGGTGTTTTTTGTGTTTCCATTGTGGTTGTAGGCACAAAGAGGTTATATAGAGGCATCAGTGCTCATGAGGGACTGATAAAACATAATGGGAAAACCCTGCAGAATAATCTCCTTGATGAGTAATGGCCTGAGGGATCGTCATCCTCGGCCTTCAATTTTCCTTTAAAACAATTTAAAAACCATTAAAACTTGAAAAATACACAAAAAATTATAAAAATATTGCGTGGATGGGTAAAAAATTCTTTGGAGGCTTAGGTTTAGAGCACAGCCATTGGATTAAAGCATCCAACGACAGAGACTACTCGCCGAGATCAAACGAAAAGGCGGTTCGAGAGGTAAATGAAATATTAAGTCCCAGCTGTAGATGCGTATTGATCAACGGTTGAGATCAATCTGGGTTTTATAATACGAAGGGGTCATATTATAATAAAATGGAAGAAATTGCAAAGAAAATTGGTCGAAAACCTTTGGCGGAAGGTAAAACAAAGTTAAATGAAATTGGGGTTTTGGGAAAAATATGGGCCATCAGATGAGATCAGCAACCAGAGATCAACGGCGGAGGTTGATTTATGAAGTCCTTTGGAGGATGGGTGGAGGGCGATGGACTGAAGGTGATATTAGACATGATCCATTGGATCTCAGAGATCAACAATGAAGATTAATCATGAGAAAATGCAGTGTAAATGGGAAAATGGTTTCGGACAAAGAAACCATTATTTTCGTGTGATAAAAAGGAGGAAAGGTGGTTTTAATTTTTTGAACACGATATGCGTTATAGCTTGACACGTGGCTTTTTAAAACCACCCATATCTTGTAAATTTAAAACATTAACCATCGAATGTGAAATCACACAATATGGGTCCTTGGCCGTTGGATGAAGGGTGAGCAGATCCTTGGCCATTGGTCTTCTGATGCGATTGGATTGGATTCATTGATCTTAGAACCAGATCAATGTCGGAGATTAAGTCATGGATGCCAAAGGCGGGTATGCGGGCTTTTAAACAGGGAGATATGGGCTGTCAGATCTGAACATGGTAGGGAAGATCAACGGCTGAGAAGCCATCACAAGGTGCCAATCATAGGGGGGGGGGGGAATTGTTAAAACGCATTCGATGGAAAACTCCAACGTGAGATTGCAACTATCGTTGATCAGTATTAGATCAACGGTTGGTATTCGCCCAACGAATGAACCATCGAACTTAATGAAAAAGTCAGGAAAATGATTTTTTTATGAAATACAAAGGAGGAAAAGGTTCGGAAAAGTTTTATATTATGTTTTAGCGCCTGATTGCGGGCTCTAGGTTACATTAAGGAGAGTGGAGTAGTCAGGGGATAAAAAGAACAAGGGGCCAATCACATCGGGATTTTTCCTTTGAACAAAGAAAAATGCCTAGCGCAAACCTCCGATTGTGATTAGCACTCGGGACTTAACTCTTGGTCTTGGGCACGGGTTATATGGTGGGGAAGTGGTTTTGGGGCTAAGGCCAAAAGGGCTTAAGGCCTTAGCACAAAAAGGCTGTTTTTTTATGATTTTTCGAGTAATTCAAAGGATTTTGAAAGCTTCTGATAAGGTAAAAAATGAGTTTTAAACCTTATCAAAAGGGTTTTTATGAAGGGAATATGGGAAATGCGGAAAAATGGGATAAAATTGGAGGTTAATTATGAATGAAAGGAGGAGAAAAATGAAGGGAAAGTGGGGTTTTCAGTAGTCTTTTTCTTCAGGAAAGCAGCAGAATTTTCAGGTTTAAAATGGAAACAGTAGTGAAGATTAACTAAAGAATTAGTTATCTTCATAAAAAATTCAAGGATGATAGGCTCCCAAAGGGGAATTATCTCTTGGATTTTTGAAGAATAAAATTATCCACCTCTTGGTATAACAAAATTTATAGGTGGCTAGCAGTACTGACAGAGAGAAAGAAGCCAAGAAAAACTTCATAGCTAATGCCATGAATGCACTCTTGAACTATTTGTGTGAAACAAAATTTATCAAAGTAATGCACAGTGAGACTACCAAAGATATCTAGGATACTTTATAAAATATCCATGAGGGAGATAAAAAGGTGAAGACGGCCAAACTGCAAGCCTATAGAGCTCAGCTTGATAATGTAATAATGAATGAAGATGAAGATGTAGCCAGTTTCTTCTTAAAGGTAGCAGAAATTGTGAGTAACATGAGAGCTCCAGGAGAAACCATTAAGGAATGTGTAATTGTACAAAAGATATTGAGATCTCTACCACTAGGTTTAACCCTAAGGTTTCTTCCATAGAAGAAACAACAAACTGGGAAACACTCATCATGAACCAATTTCTTGGAAACTTGATGACAACCTTTAAGGTAGATAACTGCAAAGAAGAAAAGGAATATACATGCTCCTACTCTGATGAAGAAGAGTCCAAATTTGTTAGAATATTAGATAGAGGCATAGGCAAGTATAAAGATAAACTTCCATTTAAATTCTTTAACTATGGAAGAGTGGGGAACTATGCATCAAAATGTCCTCATAAGAAAATAGAATATCAGTCAAAAGGGAAAGAGAAAACCAATTTCAACAATAGGCCGAAAGGGAACAAATTTAATGGAAGATCATTCTATGTTCAATAAGACAGCAGTGCATCAGAGAGCTCAGAGGAATTCCCGAATGAAGAAGGAGCATCATAATTTATTTTGATGGCTAAGGAAGAGCTTGAGGAAGATCTCCTATAATTTGAAGACGAAGGTAAGGTAGATCTTCAGGGGGGTCTAATTAGTGCCTTGGAGGAAATAAGCGGAATTAAACTCAAGTGCAAAAAATAGAAAAAAATTCTCCTGAAATATGTAAAGGAAGAACCAAATTCGGAAAAACTCATTCAGTTGAAATTAGAACTTGAAGAAGCTAAGAAGGTGTAAGATATTCTGCTAAAGAAAATTAAAGATAAAAATCAGGAGCAAGAGAAATTTGAAGAATAAGTAGTATGTCTGAGAAATACATTATAAAAGGCCCAAAGGGAATTATCTATGAACACTCCACGAATGAAATTCTCTAAACAATTGGACAAAATACTAAATGCTCAAATATCTGCTCATATAAAGGTTGGGATAGGATATGAAGGAGAAACCAACAACTACAAGGCAAAAGATAACAAGAATATCATTTTTGTAAAAGCTGCAAAGGATAATAAAGCAACAAAAAGGGATTCCTCAGAATTAGAAACCAACAAGACCATGATATGTAATGAAACAAATAGAAACAAGCAGCAACCTTAAATGACAAAGAATGAAATTAAGAAAGAGTCAAATACAAAAGACTCATACACTCTTAAGGATGAATTGGAAAAATTTGGAAGATGTCAAAGGAGGTTCATTCCTCATGTGAGAAGTATCACTGCTTCACTTGCCATGAACCTAGACATATTGTGGCATACTATAAGAAAAAATAAAATCCAGTCCTTCCAGCAAAAGATGAAACAAATGAAAATATTACATCAAACAACTCTCTCTTGCAAGAGATATATACTACTTCCATGGGTATTGTTTTTATTGTAAAGGGTTCGGTCATAAAGCCATGGAGTGCAGAGCGTATATAGAGAGACTGGTGTATGGAAATTCAAGGGGAATTTAGAACAATGGTGGATTCACTTGTATACATAATCCATTAAGAAATACAATCAAATGTTTTTGTTGCCATAAAATTGGGCACAAGTCTCATGAATGTCCTCTCAAAGATTGTGGTCCATCTGCTTAGGAAATCTACCAAAAAAACAACTGCATGTAATGGAAAAAGAAGCTAAATAAGTGTAATATGGTTCTAATAGCTCAAGATTAGAAAAGCAAATGGTATGTGGACAGTGGGTGCTCAAAACATATGACTGGAGATCGAAGCAATTTTATAACTCTTGATGAAAATAAATCTGGAAGTGTAACATTCAGCAATGGTAGAGCAGGGAAAATCAAGGGAAAAGGTTCAGTAAACCTGAATAATGGAAGAGGAGAGGCTCAAGATGTACTTATTTTGGATGGTCTAAAAGCCAATCTACTAAGTGTTAATAAAATGTGTGATAAAGGCTGTGAGGTCCATTTTAGAGCCCAAGATTGTGAAGTAAGGTCTATCACCACAGGAAATTCACTGATCAAAGGTGTTCGAATAGAGAGTAATATCCATATAGTATAAAAAGAGAATAAATCATGCCACATTAGAAAAATTGACGAATCTTGGTTATGGAATAGAATATTGGGACATCTAAACTTTGACCACATCATCAAATTGAGTAAGAAGAAAGTTGTCAGATATTTTCCTGCAATAAAGAAGCCTCCAAATACCATAGGTAAGTCCCACCAACTCGGAAAACAAAATCACATGTCTTTCAAAGCTAAAGACCATCTATCTACAAGTAAGCCTCTTCAACGTTTACACATGGACCTGCGTGGACCTTCAATAACTAATGCACTAGGTGGAGAATCATATTTCATGTTGATATTAGATGGTTCTTTCCAGATTGACGTGGGTGGAATTTATCAAATATAAATTCGAAGCATTTGAGACATTCAAGATATTCAAGGCACTAGAAGAAAATAAAATTGGATGTAAGCTAAAATGTATCAGATCAGACAGAGGAGGTGAATTCAAAAACAATGATTTTGCAGACTTGTGCAATGAATCTAGGATAAAGAAAAAAATTAAAATTGCAGGTACACCTCAACATAATGGAGTGGCAGAGAGGAAAAATAGGCCAGTACAACAGATTTCCAGAGCCTTGATGGAAGAAAGTAACATTCCCCAAACCTACTAGGAAGAATCAATACACACATCTGTTCATATTCTTAACAAATATCATCTTAGACCAAATTGTGCCAAGACTCCATGTGAATTGTGGCATGGGAAAATGGAATCAATCAAGCACTTTAGTGTCTTTGGAAACAATTCTTTCATAAAGAATAATGATGAAAAATTGGGGAAGTATGATGCAAGAGCTGATGTAGGAATATTTTTGGGATATGCATCCAATATTAAGGGATACATGTGCTACAACAAAATACTGCATAAAATTGTAGAAAGCATTGATGTGAGATTCGATGAAGATCTACCTAATAGAAACAGAAGCATAAACTGCGCCAATCCTCCAATTGATCATGAAGATGAGAATCAAGAAAATTAATAACAGAGAAAGATAGCAAAAGATATTGAATTAAATTCAAAAGGACCCTCAATACACACTCAGAAGAACCATCGAGAAGATAAAATCATTGGAGACAAGAGTGCAGGAGTCAAAACTAGAAGACAGCTAGCTGATCAGACCGAGGAATTGTATCTATCCATCTGTCACAGATAGAACCAAAGAATTTCGATGAATTCAACAAAGAAAAAAATTGGGTAAATGCTATGAATGAATAATAATACCAAATTGAGAAGAAGAAGACCCGTGAATTAATACCAAGACCCATTGGGAAAAATTGTCATTAGAAAAAATTGGATATTCAAGAATAAGATGAATGGACAAGGTTAGGTAATCAAAAATAAATCCAAAATTGTATGAAATGGATACTCTCAAATCGAAGGACTTGATTATGATGAAAAATTTTCCCCTGTAGCAAGAATGGAAGAAATCAGAATGTTTTTGGCTTTTGCATGCTATCATGATTTCGAGGTATATCAAATGGATGTGAAGTCTGCCTTCTTGAATGGAGATCTAGAGGAAGAAGTCTACATGGAACAACCTAAAGGATTTTCCTTAACAGATAAACATGGCTATGTGTGTAGATTAAATAAATACTTATATGATCTCAAACAAGCTCCACGTGCATGGTATTCTAGGCTGGAAAAATACTTACAAAAACAAGGTTTCAAGAAAGAAGGAGTTGTTGGGGCCTCTATTTTGGGAAAGAACAGTTTTGAGTTGTGGAGAGCTGGAGGATAGGTAGCGGAATGAAATCAAGGTAGATATGGAGCTGTCACGGTTGCAGAAAGCTGAAATATAGGTGGCGCGACATCAACAGAGAACAGTGTAGATGGCATATATGGGAGACAAGAACAATCAGTAGAACTCTCAGTAATAAAGGAGAAGCAAAAAGCATCAGAGTAGGAAAAAAGGAAGGACTGATAGTCACACTCGAGGAGAAACAAATAGGTAGTCACTCAGCAAAGGAGTTAGTTAGTCAATTCGACAAGAGGCCGATATGGAAAACCAGAGCCTTAGGAGAGCTCTATGAGAAATATGTTGTACTGGACTAAACTGTAATAAACTCTGCGAAGTTCATGTATGTCCTTCTGTTATTCATAATGAAAGTTGGTATTTTCTTTGTAATGTTGTGAGTTGATTGATGGTTATTTGCTTACGATGAATATATGTTTAAATTATATTTTAATTCATCATTCTGAACATATGTGATGAGTGATAGTTTCTTCGTAGAGTTGAGATATGTTTGTTTCTTCCAAGTTTCCATAGTTGTTCTCTATGGTTGCATTTTCCTTCTACTTGATATATCTTCTAATATTACTAAGGTCGTGGCACGCCTCGGGTGAGGCACCCTACTCTCTGGAGCAGGGTGAAAATGTCAGCGTTGTGCTAGACTACTACAGAAACCTTGTTGGCCTCAAACCTAAACCTGGGTCTTTGCCAGAGACCTCCTTTTTCACCAACAAATGGTTTCATTCCCGATACTAGAAAATTCATTTAGAAGTTAGATCATGGTATTGTGGATATACGAGAGGGAACTACGAAGCTCGTGGTATAATCACTTAGATCAGTTCATATCGCAACAAGCGGAGTTTTGACAATAGAGGGAGAAAATTGTCAAAGATTGGGTCCTGTTTTTTGAATCTACAAGGGACCTGTACGAAATTTTGTGGGGAAAGTTTCCCGAAGAGCTTTATAATTGGTTATGGAGACTTCAAATCAAGTCACTCCTAGTAGGATCACGTAGAGTCTATCACAAGTGGATGCACATGGACCTAGTAGCACTCCATCAGTTAGATATTGATCCAACCCGAGTAGTAGATTACAATCTACCTTGGAAGGATACATTTTGGAATTTGCAGGTGAGTGTTACCAATATTTTACAAAAGATGAATAAATATTTAGATCCGAATTGCGGGGAGAACTATTGAAGGAAATCCCATTATGGAGCAAAGCTTTAATGGTGTACAATGGCTTGATGTCATTTCAAAGCTCTGAGATGGAGACTTAAACCTCCAGTACTGGGGAAAGGAATTGAGTGAAAGATGCTACAAGTAAGTAAGAAGGGGAAATATGGATATGGATGCAAGAACCTCAAGTAGACTGAGAGAGAAATGAGCACATCGGAGGGTGCAAATTGTTGAGAAGTTGCGGGAAAGGGAAATGAAAGAGTTTTAAAAGTAGGAGAGTAATCGACAGGACAAGGAAAAGGAACCGCAGATGACATAGGAAAGAGAAGGTCAGATGGGATCCCAAGGGATGGGATGGACCATTAAGGAAGTTAGGCAAGTGTATAGGAGCCCATCCCGAAGAGAAAGGGAGAAAATTCCAATGAGGAGGACGCGCGCCCGGAGGAGATGTCCAATGTGGAGCTGCATGTTGCAATGGAGCAACTATTCTGAGAGAGGCCAGCACCCATAATGCAAGGTAATCATATTCCCCAAGGTTCAAGTAGCATTAGTCCCAATCTGCCCCTGGTACTCTATAATTGACTTGATAGATTTCTTGTTAAGCTATGGGAGTTTATCAAGTTGAGTAGTGTTAAGTCTATAGTATAGATATCTACTACCATCAGTGCTGGTAGTACAATCTCTCAGCCAGGAGGAAGAGATTTTATTTTAGTACCACCCACACAAGGAAAGATGGCGGGATGGTTTACCCAATATCCAGAATTCTCTAGGAAAGGTAATGATGATGTGGAGCAACATTGGTATCTATGCGAAGCAATTTTGATAGCTCGGTAGACACTAGATGCAGTCAAGTTGATTTAGTTCCAGACCATTCTAAGAGAAAGAGCTTTGTGCTGGTTCATTAAATGGTCAGAAGCTCATCCAAACCCAACAATAGATGATATGAAGAAATATTTTTTCCAAGAATTTAAATTACCTTAGAAAAATCAGCAAGGATTTTCTGAATAGTGGGAAATCAAACAACATGAGGGAGAAATGGCCTGGTACCTGATGATAATATTTAAAGATGTGATTGGGAAGCTAAGTTACCCAATTGATCCAAATCAGCAACGTGATTGGTTCATTAAAGCACTCCCATTGATAAGGACCCCATTGACACAACAGAAAATTGATACCCTTCAAGATGCCCTTGAGAAAGCCATGAAAATAGAAGATATGGTGGGGTACCCGCAGGAGTTGAGAGGAGGAGCAACAATACAAGATCCTTCCATACTAGGGATACAACATCAGATAGCCAGTTTAACAGAGAATTTGAAAGATATTCAACTGATACGACTTGCAAGGCCCAACATGTGGTGCACCTATTTCCTGATGGAAGGAAACGCTGCATAGAATGTCTGAGGTTGCGAGGACAAAATGTAGGAACTTCAAAAACTGGAACACAGGGGGCTCCACCAATCGGGGGAGTTTCATAGATAAATACCCAAGGAATATACCAACTGCAACCCCACTTTTTGATGTTCCCCACTCAGTGAAATCAAACAGCAACCGACTACTATGAAATATGCAATGGTATTGGTCATCCTCCACAACTAGGTCCAATTTTGTAGAAATATTCTAATGTTCCAAATAATATATACTGTGAATTTTGTGCTTCTAGAATGCATAATACAAGGCAATGTAGAGCCCTCGATGCACTGGCAGAATAGATGGATAGGCTGTCTAATAAGGTGAATGAAACTCCAAGGGGCTGAGGAGGAGGAATGAGAGGTGGAAGAACTGGAGGAAGAGGACGAGTAAGCTACTATAACTATAATCAGGAAGGGCACGTAGCAATGGAATGTCTGCTACCCAAGATACCATCATGCTCGCAATGCAGAGTTAATGCACATGCAACTGAAAATTGCCCAAAGTTGATTAAGAGGTGGGAGGAAAGAACCAGAAAAATGGGAGCTAATATAGTTAAGGGGAAGATGCATGGGATATGGACCCAGTAAAGCTGATCAAACCCGCATCTCTAAAGAACACTTTCAACTCGGATAGAGAGAAGCAGTATTTTAAGGAGGTGGTGGAGACATTTTCCTAGATAGGGATACTTAGAAGTATCGAACCTCCACATCCAACATTCGAAAAAGAGAAGTAGATCCATACAAGTACATTGATTGAGGAATGGTTCCGACTGTTCCTGAAAATTATAACCAATGCACCAATGCTGGAAGAACTAAAGAAAAATCTAGAGTTGGTGGTGCAAGAAAATGCAGAACCTGGAGACTCAAGGAATTCAATGGAAAAGTACATAAGAAGGGTAAAAAAAACAAGAGAAGAACTGGAAAGGAATTTCGTGTGAATACCCTGGTTGCGGGATTCCAAATCAAAGATACAATGCTCGATCTCGAATCAGATGTCAACATTCTACCTTGAAAGACATGGGAAGCACTAGGGAAACCAAAGTTGACATACTCCCCAATACAGCTCAGAATGGAAAATCAGTACTGTATTGTACTCTTAGGAAGGCTGGAGGAAGTTGAAGTTGATGTCATGGGAGTGCAAACATATACAGACTTTGACGTAATAGACATCATGGGGGACAAGGATCCCTGTCCTCCTTAGCTGGGGATAGATTGGGCCTTCGAGAATTATGCAGTGATTGATTTAAAAATGGAATTAATGATATTCAAAGATGGGGAAGTCAGGGTAATTCAACCACTTGACCCATATCAAGGACCCTGATACACAGAAACTATTGACAGTAGAGAGAATTCCCATCTTCTAGACCAACTCTACTAGATGACTACAAGAAATAGATAAGATTATATCAATTTGACAGCGGGAGTGTAATATTCCCAAATTTTCACATCATATTTGGAATATTAGAGTCTTTGGTTTTCTTAATAAATTAAGTACATAAGAGGCTGGAGGGACCCAAAATCCTCAATATGAATAAATATCCACTTTTTTGTGTGTGAATGTGGATTAATTTATCCTAGATCTGCATAACAAGGTAGTTGAGAAACTACTAATGTGAATGAAATTGGAGAACTTGTCTCATTAATGAGATAGATCATGGAGGTTGATTTAGTCAACTAAGATCTTGAGAGGATCAAACATATATGATTCAACCAATTAAGATCTTGAAGATTTCAAATACCATGGGACATTCATGATAAAGTAATGGAGGACGTTGTGCCAACAAGGCATACTTGATGGAAGGTGTACATTGCACCTAGACATGATGGTTGATTTGGTCAAACAATGTAGTCCAACTTGAAGGATCTTGTCCACATGTGACAGCATAGTCTAGATGAGGGCCAAGTCTTGGGAAAGCTAAAATGTTATTTAAAGAAGATGAAGTCAAGGATGAGGGCATGCTAATTATTTCTTGATGTAAGATCTTTTCAGATCTGGAATTGTCATGTGACATTCCACTGATTTCTTAGGATGTTTAGCAGAGATTGCAGGTGTTGTTTAGCACAGGGTGTTCATGGTTGGGAATCCCACCTCTTTCTTAGAGAAACTCTAGAAAGAGGATTGTACTTCATTATACATCAGGCTGTAAGTGCCATCTCCTTTTCCTACTTCTACAGAACACTCATATTCAAAAATTGTAGATTTATGAAGATCATTTTGGAAGGAGGAAGTTGTCTTTAGTACTTCAGCTAGAGACCTGGTAAGGGATTATTCCTATCACCTTGGACTTAAATATCAGCTTCCCAGAGCTTCATTTCATATCTGGCATCAGGTCAAAATTTATTGGCCTCCCATCAGTAGTATTCCTTTCAAGAATAATGATGTTCATTTTGCAGATCTAAAAGGAGAAAGGAAGTTGCTAGTATTTTAGCTAGTAATCCTGTGAGGGATCATCCCCTCACATTGCCATCAATATTTCCATCAGCCTGGAGTTTATTGCATCATTTTTCAGCAAGCAGAAGGCCTCTCTTTCCCTCATAGCATAGTTTCTAGAGGCAGTTGTGTTGCAGCAGCTACAATCATCATTGGAGGATTGAGAAGCTAGCTCTAGAGCTTCTAGCTCATAGATATAAAGAAGGGATCAACCCTTCAAGCTTAGATCTGATCTGATATCATATTTCAGCAATCTATTTGTCAGATCTAGCTTTAGATCTATATTTCCTAGCAGATCAAGGATCAAACCCTAGGGAGGTGATTTTTCCAAGGTTGCAGATCTAGAATATCCTTTCTAGGTTATCTTGGGAATCCATCACATTCGCTAGATCTTGAACCTTGGCATCATCGGAGCTATAGACTTGAGTAGATATGCATTTCCCTTTTTAGCCTGCAATTATATGTTCATATTCTGCTGACGGGACAGTGTAGTATTTGCTTCAGTGCCTCTCTAGCTACGTTGTACCTATTGTAGCCTGTTTTCTGGGTACTTCTAGACCATATCTTTGGATAGATCTGCTCATATTTTGTACATGGTGTAACTGATTCTTCTCCAATCTAATAAAATGGCTCAACTTCTCTGTAAATTCTAATTTTATCTTAAGATTTATTTTTTTATCTTGTTGTAAGTTCTTATATTGTGTGAAGTATTACTTCATTCTCCCTTTTGGGATATTACAGTGGTATCGGAGTATGATCATTGGCTCAGCTCATGGACACTTCATCTTTTTCATCTAAGAAGAAGTAGATAGATGAGATCTATCGTGGAGGAAGAAAATTCTGCCACTCATTTCTGTATATCTATGCAAGATCTCTACAAGGAGGTCTATCAAATGAAAGAGGCAACGCAGAAAGAAGATCCAAGAATAATATGTGATGAGGAAGGCCCCAACACTTCCTATCAACAAAGAAGAAAACTGGAGAATCCTAGATCTCCTCATAGATCCACTATGACCACTTTCTTTGAAGAAGGTGAAGGGTATAGAAGTTAAGGAAGTAATGAACCTGAGACTCATGAGACTCTCAGTCTGTATCTTGAAGAGTACAAAGCACAGTCTAGAGCATTCAAGGAGAAGCTAACTCTCCAACAATTCTTCAAAATCAAAGAAGGAAGATGATCCTGTAGTAGAAATATAAGAAAGAGGCATAATATATTCTATTTTCCTATATTTGATGGATCTTCCTCAAGCATTGTTAAGGCTTGGAGGAGAGAGTTAGATACATTTTTCAAGCTACATCCTATAGCTGAAGAAGACGCTTTCCAAATTGTAGCACTTCATCTTTTAGATGAAGCCAATGATTGGTGGTTTAGTCACATGGAGCATGCAAGGGTGACTAAATATTCATATTTCTTTCACGATTTGAGAAAGAAGTTTTATGTGAAGAAGATAGAGATGTGCTAGAAAGAGACATTTCCTAAGGAGGAGGATGTCAATCTTGTCACTCCAGACAATAATTCACTACATTCACCACCAGCTGTAGAAGTACTTACATCTGGAGAAGAGACACTTGCATCTTTGCAAGATAGTCTTGAGCTATTGACACATTGTTACACCGTCCCTGCAATCCATCGTCCCGCACAATGGAGGGCCTTTTCCATGACCTGTGAGCAGTGACATGACCTGAAACCACTTTCATGGCATCCCCCTTGACAAGGAAAATCATTCCTTTGAAGACAGTTTCCTGTAAAAAACCCTAAAAATAGACCTTTTGGCCTTGGCGCGACCAGCCAGTTCAGCCCTCGTGCCAATGGGGGAAATCCACCAAAGAGGGCACGCCAACTGGCACTCTGTCCCAGTGTATTACTCGCACCAAGCTTAATAAGGATTATTTTTTAAAAATAAATGGCGAAAGTTTGATTCCAACCAACTCCTGAATGAGTCTCTAAAATGAGTTGGGAGGTTTGGCTCCGGATCTCCATGTAGGGGAAGTGGTTTTCCACCTATCATGGAAGCTTCCTTGAGGATAGGGCCAATCCCAACATTGTACGGATCCCAACTCCGCTTCCACCATCTATATAAGATTTCCATTTTTCCTTTGAAAGCTAGCCTTAATGGTCATAGAACTAAGAGCTGAATCAGTAGCAAGGAGACTATCGCCAGATAGCCTCTGAGAGCCAAGCCGAAGAGAGAGAGATTTGTCCCATTCCCAACTGGCTTCATTGAGACGTGCTCCGCTATCGACCTGCCAAAGGAAGATCAAGCATCAGAGCTCAGGTTGTATCATTCCTTTGTATTATTAATGATAAGCAATTTTGATTATGGTTTCAATCATGTATCTTTATCTTTGATGCTATGAGTTACATATTCTCTAACTGATGTTTAGTTATAAGAGTTAGATTATATGCTATATATCGTCATGTTTCTTCACATGTGTGCAGGTGTTCGGATGCGAAAATCGGAAGGATTGTGATCTGTCGAAGTGAAGGATGGGAAGTGTCATCCTTCTTTCAATGACCATCGCGTAGGACCTGAGGTAGGAAACTTATCATTTCTTGTCATTTTGTAACTAGAGACCTGCATCTTAGCATGACTTGATTGTTGCTAGACTCGATCTGGGCTAGTAGGGATCGCCTCTGTCTGCAGAGGGGATTTACCTCTCCAACAAACTCGTGACTCTGTTGGGGAGACATTGATTGGACTTTGTCTTCTCTTTTTGGTTGATTTTGGTATTTGTTTGCTTGATAAGCTCCTCTGGTTCGCCTTTTTCTAGTGTTAAACCTCTATTTAGCCTCACCATACCTGATCTACTCCCTGTTTTCTCCTTTTTATTTTTGTCATTAGTAAAATCGACTGGCGTGGTTTTTTCCCTGACATTCACACTAACTAGCGCTTGTTGCTAGTTCAGCCCCCGTGCCAATCCTGTTCTGGTGCTAGTTGCAGCGAGACAGTCGCGCCAATCCTATTTGGTGCTAGGGTTTGCTTCTTTCTGAATCTTCTGAGCTTGATTTTTGGTTTGGGTGTCATTTTTTTGATTGCCTGAGTGTCCTCAAGTCTTGGTTGACTGTGTGTGACCTCTATCCTCTGGTTATTTTCCCTCTACTATCGGTTTTACATTCTAGCCCTAGGGAATCTAGGTGCTATAGTGTGTCGAGCCTCCCATGGGAGTTTTTGGTTTTTGTTTCTCCAGTCAACTTCATTGTTGCTTCTTTGCATTCGTTTGGTGGTTTTCCATTGTTTTATTGTGTTATTTGAGTGGTTTCTCTCTTTCTCATTTGGGTTTCTCTTTGTCTCGTTTTGAGCCTAGATTACATGGTTCATATGAGTTTTTGGGATTCCTCTTTGATTTGAGGGATTTATCTATCAGTTTGGGGTCTGATTGTGTGTTTTTTATTGAGGGAAATTACTTTCTTTCACTCTTTCGCTATCATTTCTCGAATTGGTCTCTCCATTATTTTTCATTTTTTTAGTGCATTTTTCTCTTAAAACATTGAAAATACAAAAACAAGTCTTGTGCTTTTGATTAGTTAGTGTAAATTGAAATTTTTTTTGCGTTATTAGTGTTATATAACTCTAAAGGAAAATATTTTCATTGCATTAGCGTGTATTAGAGACACTAGTGGTTTTTTTGTGATCATTTTTTTATTTGAAAAGCTCTCAACCTTCCCGTAGTTAGCTATTCATCGAACAAAGTGATATATTGTGTCATGTAGTGTGCATTTAGAGGATTTTGAGACATAACATTCGGTAGGGCCTAAAAATTGAAACATGATTGAAGATCAACTCTAAAATTTATTCAATTTACCTTAAGGCAGCATTGAAACATCAACGAAATATCTATAGGTTTAGGCTACTGATGTGTTTCGGTGTCGTTAAACCTAGTAGTTGTCGCTCGCCTCTTGGCTTTAGATAGCACTAGTACATACTTGTGTTCCCTGTACCATCGCGTATATAAAGGGAGACCCCACTAGGTTGCTATCCTTTATCCGTAGGAAGCCAAGTCTACCGCCTTATACCCATGATATACCAGACATAGCATTCGGGGAGATTGCCTGCACGTACGTCAAGTCCTTGGTTGATTTCTCTTTCATTTTGAAACCAAGGTGTATATTGTAGTTCACGAATATCCGATACACCCTTTTGCCTAGATTTCTAGAGTAGTCATTTTGATCTTTTCTGACTCATTAAATTCGAAAGGATCATCAAGCGCTTGTCCTTTCATGCTTGTTTTCAAATTGAAAGAGATAGAGTCACCTTTTATCCGTTTCTTGACTCTTAAAACATGAAACGGTAAAGTTTATGAGTTTCAATGTGGTAAAATAAATCACCTGCAATCACTTGCTCTTTTAGAGTTTGCTTGTTGGCCGTTTGATTGTGTGCCTTGGTTTTTTCCCGTGTGCTTGTGTTTGATCTCTTCCTCTTTTCATTACTGTCACAGTGGTGGAACCCTCAGTTTCGTCTACAGGTAGTCCTTACATAGATGATTCGTCAGAAGTCTCTCAGTCCTCTACTGAACCTCAGCAGCCTATTGTCTCTGAGTTTCCCGATGGGGGACCGATTCTATCTGAGCTTCCCTTTGGAGTACCAGTTGAGTTCAATTGGCCCTTATCCAGCGCTTGGTTTGGATTTGGAGTAGGGAAATATTCCCCTCCTCTTACATCGGGTTCGCCTTTTTTAGCTGCTGTTATTCCTCCTAGTCCTTGCCATCTTTTAGAAGATCTAGTAGCAGGGTCAGATATGGACTCATCTAGTCCTTCTCCTAGTGAGGAAATCCCTACATCTGGTCAAGATTACCAGCTGTTCCCAGAAAACAACCCTGAATTATCTATCATTTCTTCGCCCGGTCATTCGCTTCCAACGAGGTATAGATCCTTAAGTCAAATTGTGGCCGCTATCGCCTCTATGGGAGTATCAACTCCATCTACGAGGCCGGTTATTACTTTGTTAGGGATGTCCTCAAGGACACCCCTCATGTCATCTCCTCAGGTCACATCAGTACTTGTTCGGCCTACTATCTGTGTAGCTGCATCTACACCCGGTGTTACTACTCAGTCTGTCAGGACTGCATCGCTTCCTGAAGACGTCTACATAGCATCTGCTATTCTAGAGAATATCTCTCCTGAGGAGTATCAGTTGTCTCTACAGTAGTCGAACTGCAAGGTTGGTCAGCCCTCCCAAGATCCCAACCGTCCTTACTTTTCCCATTATGCACAAGATGATACACCCATTCACATTTTTCCATATCAGTACAATGAGCAAGGAAACCCTTTACGTTTTCTTGCTCCAGAGGCTTATCAATATGTTCAAGGTTATCTGTCTACCTAGGCTAGGCAGCCTTCCAACCCACAAGGGCAACCCTTTCAGGGCCAACCTTCGAGCCAGCTTGGTTATTTCTATGACCCGCAAGGACAACCCTTATAGGGCCAATCTTTAGCCCAGTAGGGGTTGTTGTACGGCCCGCAATATAAGTCATATAACCCTTAAGGTTAACCTATACAGCCTCACCCTGTGGTCCAACCAGGGCAACCTCAAGGACCCACAAGTCAACCAAGGTACCAACTGGGATCGTTATACGGTCCTGGGGGGAAAATCCAACCCTCTCAACCTATGGTGCAACCTCTGCAACCTCATTTTCCTATTGGTCCAAATGTTGTACAGCCAGGGCCATCTTATGGTCCTGCTGTGGGTCAAACTAGTTATCAGGCACAACTTGGCCCTATCCCCTCACCAGGCCAACTGGCTCATCCGGGGCAGCCTAGTGTCCTACATCAGCCAGGTCAACTTGTTCAACCAGGGCAACCTTTTCACATGGGTCAACTTGTTCAACCAGGGCAACCCGCTTAGCGAGGTCAACCTGTTCAACCAGGCCACTTTATGCCATAGCCAAATCTGCCTATGCACCCAACTCATCAGGCTCAGCAGGGCCCCACTTACCAGCAACCCGCTCAAACCCAAGGTGGTTATTACCTCCAAGGTCAATCTCGACCAGTTTACAACCTGCCCCAAGGTTTTGGTTATTACCTTCAACAACCTAGCTATACCTATACTCAGCAGTCAAGTCCATATACTGCTCAAACGGGGCCAACATATAATCAGGGTCCATACCCTAGCTATCAACCCCCATACATTGGTTATCAGCAACCGTATCAGTCTAACTATACGGTTTACACCCCCTATGTTCAGAATCCCTTGGGACATAACCAATGGGGAAAAGTTATGCTCAACCAAGGTGGATTACAGGTACGGGTCCTTATCGAGGGCTTGGTATGCCTTTCAATCCTCAGTTGTTGTTCCTTGCTACGTTGGAATTTCCAGATGTTTCTAAATTGACCAATGATCCAATTCTTCACAATCCTTATTGGCCTCCGGTTCCAACCAAGGTGCCCAGTGACTATCCTAAATTTGAAGGTAAAGTTGGAGAGGACCCCCAAGCTCATTTCATGACCTACCATTTGTGGTGTTCGTCAAACTTTTGGGTCGATGATTCAATTCATCTGCGTCTTTTCAAGCGCACTCTTACTGGTGCTGCCACTAAGTGGTATATATAACTACCCCATGGTATCTTTCAAGACTTCAATACGTTAGCTATGGCTTTTGTGACGCATTTTCAGTTACTAGTTTGTTACGAAGCCGGGATGCATCTCCTGACTTCTCTCAAGTAGGATAAAGACACACAAATATCTGATCATATTCATGAGTGGCGACGTTGTTAGGAATCTGTAATTTTAGCAGATTGGTAAGACTAAAACTGTAGAAGCAACATTATTTCAACCAACTTTGGGATTCTAGGATCTAGCCCTCCTGAATCCAGAGAGGGATCTCTCTATGAATGGGTTCAAAGATGTGATCTTAAATAGTTGAAATTGTGATATTAGGCTAGTTATGAAGAGCTTGGGTTTTTTGTTTGTTTGTTTTGGTTGGAAAAGGGCATGATGAAGGTGAAGGAAGTTTCAAAAATGAAGGGTGAAGGTGTCTGCAGATGAAAGGGTGATTTGGTTGACAGAAAGGCAAAGATAGTTTTAACCCATTGGGTTATGGAGTCATAGGAGGATTTTAATTGGACAGCAAGGTTCAAGTAGGATCCATGGGGCAAGTCACTTATGTCAAAGGATATCTTAAGGTGATTTTATGGAATGAAACAGATAGGAAATGAAGAAAAAACAAATGAAGATATAGTAAAACAGCCTAAGATCAAGTAATTTCTTTTAGACTATCTTGCTTCAGCATGTACTTAAAGAAAGACATAAGAGTATTTTGAGATCAGGTTAATACCTTTAAACTAGCCTGCTTTGAATTACTTTCAGTTAGAAAACATTAAAAGACATTTGAACAGCTTATGATCAGGTAAGTGCCTTTAAACTACCCTCCTTTCAGCATATTCAATAAGAAAAACATAAAAGTATTATGAGATCGGGTTAGTGCCTTTAAACCAGCCTGCATTGAAGTACTTTTAATAAGAGAAATTTTACAAAACAGTTGAAAAAATTAAGATCAGGTAAGTGCCTTTAAACTACCCTGCTTTCAGCATATTCAAATAAGAAAACCACAGATGATAGTGACAAAGAGCAATTTAGATCAGGCAAGTGCATTTAAACCAACCTGCATTGATGTACTCTTCAAAGAGAACGTTCAAATGAAGAAAACATAGACAATAAAGATTTAAGTAAGAGTAGGGTACTGTTGAGAGTAAATCCTAACTCTATGTTTGCTGCTCTTTATCAGAGAAAGTGAACAGAGTGAAAACATTAAGTGAAATAACAATTGACAGTGAGGAACACATCACCATCGACACAAATTAGGATCCCATAAATCAGCAGCTTGTATTTGATGTTTAAACCAGTTACAATCAGCAAGCCCAGTGGGTCCTTACAACTTCAAACTTCCCATATCAGCTTATGTATCTTTATGTTGCAAACAGGGCATCATTAGCTTCAGAATAACTATTACATGCACTCAGATGTCGAGAGACCAACATTTGCTCATCTTATACATAAGTATTTATAGAAGAATGAAGAGGTGGGAGGATTTCCTAGGGGTCGAGTATCATTAATTATGTAATCAATGCAATTCCTAGCCTTTGGGAGCCAGGGAAGGCATAAGGCAGGAATGTAATCATTTATAACTGTGCTTCATAATTCTGTTTGTACCTTTCGAGGCCTAATGATTCAAAAGATCTGCTTTTGGACTATTCTTTAATCTTTAAAATAGTCTTGCCGACAATTTAGAGATAAGATCCTTAATTAGTATTAATTGTTCGATGGACTTTGATTTTCTGTGAGGCTGCAGGTGTCTTAAGAAGTTGAAAAGGGTTCAATTGGCCTCTACTTAAGGCGGTGGAAGCTTTCTCATCTCGAAAGTTGTCTTTGTCTTTCCTTAAACACCTTTAATTTAATCGAGAACTACGTTTTAGGATTTCAGTCTCCTTTTCTGGTGTGTTCTGTCTTTGACGCTGATACTCTTTGATCGGTGCCCGATTACTTGTGTTTTCTAGTGTTCAGGGCTATACAGGGGTCGAATGACATCAATGCCTCATGAATTCATTGATAAAATGTGAATTTAAAACCCTGCAAGTGATTTTGTGGTGAATCGCAGCCAGGAGGATCGTCACCCTCGACCTGTGAATTTTTCTTCAGTGTAGCGGAAAAAACCATTTAAACCTTGCAAAAATATGAAAAACTGTTAAAAAATCCTGCATATATAGGTTGACTGCTGTGGAGGCATGTGGAGGAAGCATGGCCGTTGGATGGAATCATCCAACAGTCAGGATTGATCGGAGAAGGTAGAAGAAAGATTAAATCAGAGTCGTCGATCGCACAGAGATCGACGGTCGGGAGCAAGGGGGAAAGTCAAAACGAAGAATCGTTGACTGGGTGACAGAATCAGGGCGATGGAATGTGGACCGTCGATCTTCAGATCAGATCGACGGCGGAGATTAACTGGATGGTGCGTCGTAGCCAGTTAATTGTCGGGCATCTTTAGTGAGCGATAGCCGTCGAATGGCCCGCCCTAGATCGGATGGTGTATAACGATATCGCTCAGCATCCACGTCCAAACGTTAATGCGCAATGGGGAGGCAGTTTTCAAATAGTACATCGGACGCGTGTCATGCGATGAATGGCATCGTTGGCCAAACAAAAATTACCACCTTTGCCCCGAAGGTGGTGCGATCAATACCGCGTGGTTTTGGGCAACGAGGCACGGCTAGCGGGGACCACCGGGGAGATGGATTCCGCACCGTTGGATCTGTAGATCAGATCGACGGTGCAGAGTGGCTGAAAATTCGCGTCGGTGGAAATAATATAAAATAATTAAAATCCCCAATGTTTCTAATAACATAAGGTTTTTAATATTTTCTGGGCGGGATATGTATTATGTGGCCAGGCGCCCGATTGCGGGGCCGAAGGTTATATGAAGGATAATGTGCTCGGGGCTTTATATATGAGAAAAGGGCCAATCGCATCGAGGTTTTCAATACAAAGCCAATCGCATCGGAACTTTGAAACATGGCAAAAGACTTGCGTGCTTCGGATTTTTGCGATGCGATTAGCACTGAAATTTTTTTAGCGCTTGGTTTTAGCACCATGGACATACGGTGGGGAAGTGATTGAGATTGGGCCCAAAGGGGCTTAAAACCTTAACACAAAAAAATGGATTTTTTATGATTTTCAATGGAAATTGAGGGTTCCGGTAAGGCAAAGAAGGAATCTTTAAACCTTATAAAGGATATTTTGATGAAGGGGAAATGGGAAAAACATGAAAATGAGGGATTTTCATGGGAAATGGAGGGGTAAAAACTGAGGATATTTTGGAAGAAGGGGCAAAGGGAAATGGTGCTTGCAGCAGTATTCTGGCTTGGAAATCAACAGGATTTTCTGAGCTTGAAATGGGAACAACAATGAAGACTAAAACAAGGATATGATGTCTTCCAGAGGCTTCAAGAGATACACTTTCCTGCAATGAAACTGTTCCTTGAAGGCTAAACAATGTTTTGGCCACCTTTTGATGGAAAAAATTTTATAGGTGGCTAACAGACGTCATCGTAGACTGATCAAGTTTGATATACCTGATCAGCTACTAACTCATTGGTTCACTACCTCCTTTGTTAACAAGATCGCTCAAGATATTGCTATAGGGGCCTGTGTGACCGAATAACAAGCCATTTCTCATACCCAATACCTTGATCTGGTGTACTCTCAGTCTGGCACGCTTTATGATATTTTGACTGATGTACCACGGCCAGGGACCTCTAAAGCACCAGCTACCCCATCGGTGGAAGATTTTATTGGTTCTGTTTCTCAGGCTTCTCGGAAGTCCTCTAATGGGAAGCAAAAGTCTAATTCTTCCAATAATTCTGCTCTTCCCACCCCTCCAGATTCTGGTAAGACTGCGGAGGTCAATGTTGTTCAGGCTAATCCTACGGAAAAGGCCTCCAAAGTGAAGAAGAAGGGAAAAGGAAAATCCAAACCCGATGCCTCAAAACCAGAGTCTTATAAACCTTGTGCTGACGATGGTTCCCAACGTAAACTAAATTATTCATGCCTTATCTGTGAAGGACATCGTTATACGAAATATTGTGACGATCTGAAGTTAGTCAACTTTTGAAAGGCTCTAAAGGGACTCCAGTAGTTCTCAGAGAACCTGTTCCATCTCAGCAGACCCAGATGGGTGAGTAGCCTTCACCATCTGCACCATTTGGGTCCCAAGTTATTATGATGAATGGTGTTGCACCTGTTTCGATTACAACGCGGTCGAAGGATTATGCTGGATCGTGCCAGGTAGTTGGTGTTGAGCCTCAAAGATGTTCTTCTCTTTCACCACATTCTACTTCATTTTCTCTGTCCCTCATCAATTACAGGCTTAAATGATCAATAAGATTAATTAAATTTTCTTTAATAATTTATATAATGGCTAACTTGTTATATTTTCATGATTTTGTTTGCGTAGTAATTTTTGACTAAGACTCGGCTACAGAATACATGCATTCCGTAGCCAGTCGTTTGTTCTACAGCCATCCTCATGTTTACGTAGGTTCCAGGTGTCAGTACAAGGAAAAAGGCATATGGGTGAAATCCACAACACTTCCCCATCATCTCTTGCTCCCCACGAAGTCTGAGTTAAAGTCTCCAAGCGGTTATGCACGTAGAGGAGAAGCAGTTTCCTATCAAAACACAGACTCTATAGATGTCCGCAGTAAAGAACAAGACTGTTAATAAGAGTTTCAATTTGATTAGAAGTGGGAAAGACGCTTATCCCTATTTTTTATCAAGAGTAGCTATTTAATTTCATTATAAGTATGACTCGGGAGACCGAGAAACTGTTGGTTAGATTTTGTTTTGTTGCCTAGATATTTGAAGACCATAAATACTCTGTTTTGAAGAATTTCTCCTTTAATGAAAGAGACATCATTTTATTGCATGAGCTGAGTCAATATTGAGTATATTTGCGTGATACTCTGGTGGTAGAGGGCCCCTGCTACCTGAGGATCTTTGTTCATATAATTTAGATAAGTAATTTAGCCTCGTTTCATTCCTAGTTTAATTGACTTTCTAAACTTTGCATTTTATATTCACTTGCATTGGATGCTACAGTTTAGTCTCGTTCTTATGTACTCTTCAAAAATATCACTAATGTCGAATGAGGTGTAACTATAGTGTTTTAGGAGTTAGTTTTACGTTCTTATGCTCAATTACATCAGTTGTTACAGCTAGTCATGATCTTATAAACTCTTCCAAAATATCTCTAATTTTGGATGAGACATAGTTGTGGTGTTTCAGAGCTTTGTTGTGTTTTGTTGAATTTTATAATTTCATGCTCATTTACATAACATGTTGAAGCCAATCCTATTCTAAAAACTATTCCAAAATACCACTAATTACGAATGAGACAGAGCTGAAACATTCCAGTGATTAGTTGCATCCTTAGTCTAGTCATAGCACTCCGGAGGTAGATGTCATTCTAGTTTAATTCTGTCACTATATTTCAAGTTTGATAATGGCACTCTAGTTCAGTTTTAATTCACTTCATTTCAAGTCAGATTAGTGGTATTCTAGCTCAATTCCAGTTCACTGTATTTCAACTTAGGTTAATGACATTTTAGTTTAGTTGTGATCACTGTGTTTCAAGTCTAATCAATTGCATTCTATTTTAGTGTCATTCATTATTCTTTAAGTTGTGTTGACTGTTAAAATTAGACTTCACGACCTTCATTGTTTACAAACTAATCTTTTTCTGACTTTCTACTAATTCATCATCATATGAATAGGAATAAGTTAGTGATATCAGTTTGAGACCTTGATTGATCTGCAATCCCTTGCAATTTCACAATTAAACCTTTCTTTCCAAAAACTATTTTAGAAAATCTATAACTTTTGAATAAGGTTTAGTGGTGACAAGTTGAGCTGTAGAATGAATTGATCTTAGCATGAAAAGTTAATTCAAAGTAGAAATCTTATTGTGTTACAAATAATCTTTTTCCAATTGTGTTCCAATAAACTTCTAGCCATGGATGAGATTCTTCGTAATATTGTAAGATGATTGTTTATTTAGTAAAACCTCATTTACACTAAAATTGTCCTTTTCTCAAGCTATTCCAATATATTTCTAAATGAAGGAATTGGATGGGTACATGTTATGATTTATTGAGTTCATGTTGTGATTTAGTTCCTTGCTATGAGTCATTATCAAACTTTGCATTTTCTGTTCTTTAGTGTCATACACAGTCTAGAATAGGTTTTGCTCTGTTTTAGTGCAACCATTCACTTCTCTTTACCAACACTTAGTTTTTTTCCCTTCTGGACATAAAACCATAGAACCAAAAACATTATAAAAACACTAAACACAACATAGTGAGAAACAAACACCTAGGCACATATGGTGCACCACACTTCAGCAGTTTACTGACCCTGGTTGATAATTTATGACCTCAATTTAGGAACACTAAGTTGAGCACAAAATTTTGGAACCGTTGTTGGGGAATTGTAGCTAGGTAGCCTTGTTTCTTACCACCCAAAAATAATGATATGCGTAGAGAAAGATACTCAAGGGGTAGATTCATAAAAAGAAAAAGTTTGATTCCTAGAACACCACTTGTTTCACCAAGACCAAGAGCCAGTACACCTCCAACTCAAACCCAAATTCCATCCTTTAATGATCCTAGACTTCCAGAGGACTTAAGATCAGATATTTCATCAGAAATACCTTCCCCCTTACCCACTGAACCTGTCTTGGAAGAAGATTCAGGAACCCCTGCTAGGGACTTAAACCTTTCAACTTCCACAGAAGAATCAATTATGGTAGAAGAAGGGGGAGGAGGAGTTTTTAATGGAGAACACACACTATTTGGAGGGGGAAGAGGTAGAGGTAGAGGAGAAGGAGGTAGAGGTGCAGAAGGAGAAGGAGGCAGAGGAAGAGGAAGAAGAGAAATGGGAAGCTCTTTTGGGTTTCCTATAGTAGATGAAGAGACTAATACAACTATGAAAAACATTTCACCCTCTGTCCTTCCAAAATTTTATGGAATTAAAACTGAAGACCTTGAAACCTTCCTATTTGAATTTGAAGTCCTATGTAGAACCTATGACTACTTACAAGATGCTCAAAAACTTAAACTATTTCCTTCAACATTGAAAGGAGCAGCATTGAAGTGGTTTATGAGTTTGATCAATAGTTCTATTAGGACATGGGAAGACATGAAACAAGAATTTCTAGAGAGGTATTTGGATTACTGTATGCCAGTCAACCATAAGGAGGAAGTGTTTAAAATGCTACAAAAAGAAGATGAAAATTTGGAAGATTTATTGGAGAGATTTCACTACAACATCAAAAGAGCAAAAATGGAAAACTTAGACCAAGACACTTTGAAAGCTCTTTTGTTGAAGACAATTAGGGATGAATGGTTAGATATCCTTAACATGATGGGAAAAGGGGATATATCTCAGCTCACATTACCTGAGATAGCTGAATTATGTATCAACCTTTCAAGAGGGAAATCTAAAACTGTGAAAGGACCAAGAGACCCTGCTCTTGCAAGGGAAAGTAAGTCTGCTTCTGGGACAGTAAGTAGGGCAGAAATAGGACATATGCTTGATGAATTCAAATCTGATATCTTGGGGAGTCTTAGTGAACAAATAGACACCCTTAAGTTACAAAACAAGCAAAAAGCTGAATTTGATGCCTTAGCAATCTTTTGTCCCAAATGTAGAAAGAAACATGCCTTGAGAGAGTGCCCTTTGGATGCCAAAGTTGTGGAGACTTGTGTAATTTGTTTAGAAAAACATGAGACCAAGAGTTGTCCTTCACTTCCTGGTCTTAAAGTTGTCTTTCAAGAAGATACTCTTACAAGTTCCACAGAATCTCTCAACTTTGTTTCCAGGAGGCCTTGGTAAGGACCTCAAACACAAGGATTTCATGATCAAATGTATAATCAACCTCCACCAAATTGGAATTCTTGGCAGCAACCTTGGCCCCAATTTCAAAATCAATCACAAGCTTGGGCGCAAGGAGCACAAAATCCCTATGGAAGATACTCTCAGTATTACCAATATCCACCATCCTATCCATCATATCCACATTTCCCTCCTCAAAAAAATCCTCAACAAAATTCTCAAAATCCACAACATCAAAATCAACCACTTTCATTACCATTTCCTCAGAAAACAAATCAGTTTCCTGCCCAACCCATACCAAACCCCAACAATAAAAATCCTCAGAACACATACATGACAGAAGGCCAACAGTTTCCAACTTATTTGATCACTCCTTTAGACCTTAGTGATGTTCAACTTAGGTCTGGAAGAATAATTGAAAAGAAGAAACCTTCTGTAATCATACAAGAGCAAGATAATTCTGAAGAAGATTCTCTACGGGTAAATAAAAATATTGAAGAGAACACAAATTTTCAAGATCCAAATATTGAAAAATCAAAACAAAAAGAACCAATAATTTCAACTCCTATATTAGAGCAGCCATCAACATCCACTTCTACACCTCCCTTTCCAGAAAGATTACAAATTGATAGGGGTGTAGAAAAACAAATTATGGTGCCTAATTATGATTTCCTAGATGAGTTGAGAAATGTTTGTATTAAGATCCCATTATTGCAAGCTATCAAGGAAATTCCAATCTTAGCAAAGACAATAAAGGAGTTGAGCATGAAGAAAACAGGAAAAAGAATAAGAGAGATAAAGAAAATTCAACTGGCAAGAAAAATAGCAGATATCATGATGGGTAAGATTGCTATTCCAAAGTATCTAGACCCAGGAAATCCAGTTGTTAAAATTCACATCAATGGAATTGAGATCCAAAACACACTCATTGATTTAGGAGCAGCAATCAATATTATGAGTAGACAAATCATGTATAAACTAAAACTTCCTAATCTTATTTTTACACCCACATTATTACAATTAGCAGATATATCTGTGATCAAACCTGATGGGGTAATAGAAGACATTCCAGTGTCCCTAGACTCTTGGGAGTATCCTGTGGATTTTATGATCCTAACTCCTAAGAATAATCTAGGAGGACACCCTATTATATTAGGAAGACCTTGGTTAGCTACAAATGATGCTTTAATTAGTTGTAGATCCGGTGATATGTACATCTCTGATGGTAGTTCAACCAAGAAATTTACCTTGTATCCTCCAGCAAGAACAATTACAGAATTAGATGATACTCAATGGATAGAGGATGAAGAAGACTTACAACCTCTCTTCACAATTTCAGAAATGAGTGAAGATAGCCAAATTCTGAATACCTTGGAAAACTTTGAATCCTCTTCGGAATATAAACATGAACAATTTCAAGAAGAATCCAACATTGAGTTTTTGTCATCAAGGCAGATGTCTCTCTATTCCATGGATAAATTTGGCAGCTCTACAATTGAGATATTTCCAAGCAAAACTTTAAACATAAACAAGAACCTAGAGAAATCTCAACAAGAAGAGCTAGTCAAGATATTACAGAGACATTCTTCTGCATATGCATGGGAGTACACTGATATGAAAGGGATAAGCCCCAAGACTTGCACTCGTCACATTTACATAGAGGAAAATTGTAAACCAATCAGACAACCTCAGAGAAGGATGAATCCAAATATTAGGGAGATTGTTAAAGAAGAATTACAGAAATTATTGAATGTCAACTTCATCTATCCCATTTCAGATAGTCAGTGAGTTTCTCCTTTGGTGATTGTGCCAAAGAAAAATGGTAAATGGAGGGTATGTATTGATTACCAGGAATTAAACAAAGCTACTCTTAAAGATCATTTTCCCTTGCCTTTAATAGATCAGGTGTTAGATACATTAGCTGGCAAAAAGTACTTCTCATTTTTATATGGGTTTAGTGGTTATAATCAAATCCAAGTAGCACTGGAAGATAAAGACAAAACGACATTTACCTGTCCTTGGGGTACCTATGCTTACAGAGTATTGCCGTTTGGATTATGTAATGCACAAGCAAAATTTCAAAGGGCAGTACTAGGAATTTTTTCAGATCTAATACATGATTGTGTAGAGGTATATATGGATGATTTCATAGTTTATGGAAACACATTTGAAGAAGCCTTGGCAAACTTGGAAAAATTCTTAAAGAGATGTAAAGAAGAAAATCTTTCACTAAGTCATGAAAAGTGTTTTATGATGTTTACTGAAGGAATTGTTTTGGGACATCACATTTCAGGGGATGGGATTAGAGTTGATAAGTCAAAAGTTGAAGTCATCTCTAACTTATCTATTCCAAGTTTTCAAAAAGATGTTAGGAGTTTTCTAGGATTTACAGGATATTATCGAAGGTTTATAGAAAACTTCACCAAGATATCATCTCCACTTTTCAAATTACTTACCAAAGACTGTGAATTCAAGTGGAATCCCGATTGCCAGTTAGCCTTTGAGACCCTGAAAAAAAAAATATCTGAAGCACCTATTTTAAGGGGACCTAACTAGAAGTTACCTTTTCATATTTCAACAGATGCCTCAGATACAGCTCTAGGAGCAGTATTGGGACAAAAAGACCTGATTCCTTATGCCATCTACTATACTAGTAAAAATTTGACTCCTTCAGAGTTAAACTATACTGTAACTGAAAAATAATTTTTAGCCGTTGTTCATGCCATAAACAAATTCAGACACTATATAACAGGCTATGAAACTTTTGTTCACACAGATCACTCTGCAATTAGATATTTAATGAACAAATCAATTACTAATGGTAGAGTCATAAGATGGTTATTGCTTTTACAAGAATTCAACATTACCATTCTAGATAGGCCTGGAAAACAAAACACAGTAGTTGATTTCCTATCTAGACTCCAAAACATCAAAGACAATACTCCAGTTGAAGATCAATTCCCTGATGAATATATTTTTGCAATTTCTACTCAAACTCCTTGGTTTGCTGACATTGCTAATTATTTAGTTTCAGGGAAATTTCCTTCAATAATGAATGCGAGAGACAAAAGAAAGATCATTTATGACAGTGCAAAATATTCATGGGTTGCTAATGAGTTATACAAAACAGGTCCAAATTTTATCATTAGGAGATGTGTTCGGGAAGATGAGATGCTTGAGATCCTCAAGGCATGTCATGATGAACCTTGTGGCGGACACTTTGCTGATAAAAGGACAGCTTATAAGGTCCTTCATTTAGGATACTATTGGCCATCTCTTTTTAAAGATGCTAAAGAGTATGTCAAAAGGTGTGACAGTTGCCAAAGGGTAGGGAAACCTTCTCCTTCAGGTGAGATGCCATTGCAGCCTCAGGTACATATTGAACCTTTTGAAAAATGGGTTTTGGATTTTGTAGGACCTATTAGTCCTCCATCAAGACAAAAGAAATATATATTAGTTTGCACTGATTATGTTACTAAATGGGTAGAGGCCAAACCATTACTTTCTGCTACTGAAGCATCTGTAGTTAATTTTCTTTTTTAGGATATTTTTACTCATTTTGGTGTCCCAAGGGAAATTGTTACAGATCAAGGAGCTCAATTTACATCAAAGCTAGTGGAACAAATGATGGAGAGGTACAAAATTAGACATAGAAAATCTACTCCCTATCATCCACAAGCAAATGGTCAAGTGGAATCTACTAATAAGGTCATTGAAGGGATCCTAACAAAGATTGTTCATTTACATAGAAGAGATTGGGTAGATAGGCTTCCTGAAGCCTTATGGGCCTATAGAACTACATGGAGAAGCACAACAGGTCATACTCCTTATGAACTTGTTTATGGAAAGCAAGTTTTGTTTCCCATAGAGTTCCAGATTCAAACTTTCAAAATGGCAATTCAGCTAGGACTTGATCTATCAGAGGCACAAAAGCACAGATTGGAGCAGATTAATGAATTGGATGAGATCAGACAAGATGCAGTTCAGAAAACAAGTATAGTCCAACATCAAAGGACTAGATGGCATGATAAGTACATCAAGGAAAATAAGTTCAAAGAAGGTGACTGGGCTCTCTTGTTTGATTCAAAGTTCAAGGATTTTCAAGGTAAATTCCAAACACATTGGCTTGGGCCATACGAAATTATAAGAATTTTTGATAATGGAGCAATAAAAATCAGGACAATAGATGAAGAGAAGGTCACTTTTCTTGTGAATGGTCATAGATTGATGCTGTATCACAAGCCACTTTCAAGAGAAGAATTTGTCAAAAGATTCCAGGAAAACAGTGATGTGAAGTTAATGAAGAAGAATTTTTCTTCTTCATCAACTTAATAGAATTTTCTAAAGTCAGATATTTGAAAAAAATAAAAAATAAAAAAAAATAAAGTATAAACATGAAAACTAATCACTGATTAGCATGGTTATACAGAAAATATAGAGTGAAAATCAGAATCTTTCTGACACTTTAGCTTTTCCATTTTGTTCTTTTTCTGCAAGTAGCTATTACCAGATCATAAGTGCAAATCCATATTTCACTTATGATTCATTCCATTCCATTCATTCATACTCCATTTCATTCCATTCATTCATACTCCATTTCATTCCATTCATCCATACTTCATTCATTTCATTCCATGGTCCACCTCATTTCCATCTCATATTTTTAAATTTGATCTTTTCTGCAATTGAAGAATACACATCAGAAGTTGCAGGCCACTTTTTCACTCCACTTCATAGTTGTGATTCATTTCATTCCATCACTCACTCCACTCATACTCCATCACACCATATTCCATGATCCATTTTTAACTCATTTCATACAATATTCTATCATTCCATTCATGCTTCAAACCATTCCATTTCATGTTTCAAGACTTCTACAAGTACATTCTGCAATCAGTCAGACATTTTACAGCTAGGAAGACATTCTGCAGCCAGAGACCCTGAAGGCACTATCCAATAATCATTTGATTTAGCAACAAATTGATCCTGCATATTCAAGACAACAAGAAAAATCAAAGGATTTATGAGGAACTGAAGATCAATGATTGAGGACAAGGCATATCAAAACCATAAAGAAAATCAAAGGAAAGGCAAAGGTATGAAATTATTATGGTGACAAATCATGAAAATTTTAGCATAGTTAAGTCATATATGATTCAAAAAGGTTATTTTAATTAGTCATGTTGATCATGCCTATCAACCATATCATAAAAATTTTGGATAAAAACCTTTCTATCTTACCATATTCGATCATCATTTAAAACTTAACGGTTAAATACTGAAATGATTTGATTAGTCATGTCATTAGGCCAAAGTATTTAATGATGATTTTTGAATTTCTCACGAAATATCTCTGCGGTATTTTCTTCCGTGATAGCTTTCAACTCATTAATCCGTGTGAATTTTCCTCACCGCATTACACTCGTTTCATAACCACTCCATATCATTCCTTTCCACAGCCAATACTTAGCCATTCTGATTTGTAAAATAGAGGAAACATCTTTGGGGAAAAAACATCTCTTTAACAACCATTTTCACCGTGAGCAGAGGAGCAGTAATTTGAAGGTTAAAAAGAGAAGCTATGGGTCTCATAGTGAGGACCGAACCAGTTGGAGCCAAGTACTTGGAAGGTTATCCACAAATCAGAGAAATGCTACAGCAGGCTGGTTGGTTGCAATTTTTGGAGAAATTTCGTGGTTTTCACAAAGAGGTGACTAAAACATTTGCAAGGTCCTTCAATGGAGCCGAGGTTGAAATAGGAGACATTAAATTCACTGTTACAGAGGCTTTCATTGCAGAGGCAACGGAACTACCTAGAAAAGGAGAAAGGTGGTTCAAAAATAGGGAATTCCATAACGAAGCATGGAGGCAAATGCTTAAGACTCCAGGTATGGATGTTTCCATTTTTTAAAAAGGGTATTCCTAGCTCGGCATTAAAGAATAAGTGGAGGAACATGTTGCTCATTTTACAAAAAATTATAACTTGTGAAGGTAGATTTGGTACCCTATATGTCTATCATATTCGGTTAATGATGCATTTCTTAGATGAGGAAATTAACTTGCCCTTTTTCCTACTTCATAGTCTGAAAACAATGGCCTCAAATGTTCAAAAAAGGGTTCAATTTCTAGAAACAACTTTGTATCACCATGGGTTAGTCAAAATATTAATTGAACATCATTTGAGGAAAATGGGAGACAATTGGGAAAAATTTCTAGTGAGAAACCATTTTGAGGAACCCAAGGAATCTCCACCTGAAAGAAAACCTACAAGAAGAAGCAGGAGAAGGAAAATTTCCAAAGATATTCAATTTGATACTGGTAAATCAATTCAAGAGGGCAGTGAAGAGATGATTTCTGAGAAATTGGCTCAAATAAAGAAGCAGCTTAAGAAGGAGAGAATAATAAGAAAATATGCCAAAGACAGAGGAGAAGGGCCATCTCAACCAAGACGGAGCCATATACTTAGAGGTATACTAAATAAAATAGAGATTAGACAAACAGGGATCATAAACATTGAGGACGAAGAAACTCCAGAAATTGACCCAGCACAACAACAAATTTACAATTATATTGAGTCATTAGAGAGGAGAGCTTCAGAAAGTAGAGACAGAACTCCTAGCCCACCAAAATCTAAAATTGATGTGCTAAGAAGAGATAAGTATGAGTTAGAAGTACTCAATAGGAATATCAAGAATGAGAATGACATTTTGAGGGAGCAGGTGAAACTAAAAAGTGATATGAATTCAACTCTGTCTCTACAAATGGAAAAATTGTACAAGGCCAATGAAAAATTGAAGAAGAAAAACAAAAAGCTAATCAGGGCACTTACAAATTTAAGATTCAAGTTAGTCATAAGGAAGCCCAGAAGACCATTGACTATCAGACAAAGCAGAAGAAGAGGGTTTCATGTCCTAGCAGAGGTCTCAGAGTACATGGAGTAGTTGCATGAGGACATGCAAAAACTTTGCAATGGGGGTATGTTGAGCCTCAAAGATGTTCTTCTCTTTCACCACATTCTACTTCATTTCCTTTGTCCCTCATCAATTACAGGCTTAAATGATCAATAAGATTAATAAAATTTTCTTTAAGAATTTATATAATGGCTAACTTGTTATATTTTCATGATTTTGTTGGCGTAGTAATTTTTGACTAAGACTCGGCTACAGAATACAGGCATTCCATAGCAAGTCATCTGTTCTGCAGCCATCCTCATGTTTACTTAGGTTCCAGGTGTCACTGCAAGGAAAAAGGCATATGGGTGAAATCCACAACACTTCCCCATCATCTCTTGCTCCCCACGAAGTCTGAGTTAAAGTCCCCAAGCGGTTATGCACGTAGAGGAGAAGCAGTTTCCTATCAAAACACAGACTCTACAGATGTCCGCAGTAAAGCACAAGACTGTTAATAAGAGTTTTAATTTGATTAGAAGTGGGAAAGATGCTTATCCCTGTTTTTTCTCAAGATTAGTTATGTAATTTAATTATAAGTATGACTCAGGAGACTGAGAAACTGTTGGTTAGATTTTGTTTTGTTGCCTAGATCTTTGAAGACTGTAAATACTCTGTTTTGAAGAATTTCTCCTTTAATGAAAGAGACATCATTTTATTGCACGAGCTGAGTCAATCTTGAGTATATTTGCGCGCTACTCTGGTGGTAGAGGGCCCCTACTACCTGAGGAGCTTTGTTCATATAATTTAGATAAGTAATTTAGCCTCATTTCATTCCTAGTTTAATTGACTTTCTGAACTTTGCATTTTATATTCACTTGCATTAGATGCTACAGTTTAGTCTCGTTCTTATGTACTCTTCCAAAATATCACTAATGTCGAATGAGGTGTAACTTTAGTGTTGTAGGAGTTAGTTTTATGTTCTTATGCTCAATTACATCAGTTGTTACAGCTAGTCATGATCTTATAAACTCTTCCAAAATATCACTAATTTCGGATGAGACATAGCTGTGGTGTTCCAGAGCTTTGTTGTGTTTTGTTGAATTTTATACTTTCATGCTCATTTACATAACATGTTGAAGCCAGTCCTATTCTACAAACTATTCCAAAATACCACTAATTCCGAATGAGACAGAGCTGAAACATTCCAGTGATTAGTTGCATCCTTAGTCTAGTCATAGCATTCCGGAGGTAGATGTCATTCTAGTTTAATTATGTCACTATATTTCAAGTTTGATAATGGCACTCTAGTTCAGTTTTAATTCACTGCATTTCAAGTCAGATTAGTGGTATTCTAGCTCAATTCCATTTCACTGTATTTCAAGTTAGGTTAATGACATTTTAGTTTAGTTGTGATCACTGTGTTTCAAGTCTGATCAATTGCATTCTATTTTAGTGTCATTCATTGTTCTTTAAGCTGTGTTGACTGTCGAAATTAGACTTCATGGTATTCATTTTTTACAAACTAATCTTGTTCTGAATTTCTACTAATGAATCATCATATGAACAGGAATAAGTTAGTGATATCAGTTTGAGGCCTTGATTGATCTGCAATTTCACAATTAAACCTTTCTTTCCAAAAACTATTTTAGAAAATCTCTAAATTTTGAATAAGGTTTAGTGGTGACAAGTTGAGCTGTAGAATGAATTGATCTTAGCATGACAAGTTAATTCAGAGTAGAAATCTTATTGTGTTACAAATAATCTTTTTCCAATTGTGTTCCAATAAACTTCTAGCCATGGATGAGATTCTTCGTAATATTGTAAGGTGATTGTTTATTTAGTAGAACCTCATTTACACTAAACTTGTCCTTTTCTCAAGCTATTCCAATATATTTCTAAATGAAGGAATTGGATGGGTACATGTTATGAGTTATTGAGTTCATGTTGTGATTTAGTTCCTTGCTATGATTCATTATCAAACTTTTCATTTTCTATTCTTTAGTGTCATACACAGTCTAGAATAGGTTTTGCTCTATTTTAGTGCAACCATTCACTTCTCTTTACCAACACTTAGTTTTTTTCCCTTCTTGACATAAAACCATAAAACCAAAAACATTATAAAAACACTAAACACAACGTAGTGAGAAACAGACACCTAGGCACATATAGTGCACCACACTTCAGCAGTTTACTGACCCTGGTTGATAATTTATGACCTCAATTTAGGAACACTAAGTTGAGCACAACAGTCGGGAAGGAAGTCATTGATGACCCACCTCCCCCACCTGTCTCTGGTCCTTTAGAAATTGAGAAGCCCAGCGCTGAACCTGTTGTGAGGCCACCTTCTAAAGGTGTTCTACGAAAATATTCCTATAACCCAAACGCCCGTGCCACTCAGCACTATAGCATTGTTGAGGATTTGGCATAGGCGCCTTTCGCAATGTCTGTGTTGGAAGTGCTTCAAAGTTTCCCATTGCAAAGGAAAGCTCTATTGTCCGCAATCAGTGGAATCGATCCCGCCGATTCTAGTCTTCTCACCTTCGACCTAGAAAATTTTGTCCCCCGACTTCCACATCAAATCACTCTTGTTATCCAAGTCAGTATCAACGGCCTCAACATCCACAGATCCATTTTGGACGAAGTTGATTCCACCTGTGTTATGTCATCTGCCTGCTGGAAGGCCATTGGCTCTCCAGCTCTTACTTAATCTCCCAATGCCCTAGAGGCATTTGATGTCAGGAATCTAAACCCCTGGGTGTTCTCGAGAGTTTGTCGATCATGTTACAAGGTAAGACAGTCAACGTAGAAGTAGAATTGGTTGATGCCAAGCTCAACTAAAATCTCCTTCTTGGTCGCAGTTGAACTCACGCCATGTTATGCATTCCGTCCACCCTCTTTTGGCTTTTTAAGTTTCCTCGTGAGGGAAAAATTATCACTGTTGATCAGTTGTCTTTCTTCACCTCATCCTCCGAGAACAATGTTCCTTACGTGGATCAGATACCCAATCCCCCAGACAGTGTAGGAACTGGTCTTTTTAAGGACCCCATCCTCATGGGTATTTTTCCCGTGCCACCACCGCACACCATTCAAGTTAACATGATCTCTAGGTCAGATGACCCTTGGATCATCCCTTCACCTGAACAGGTGACCTATTTCAGAGAATCGATGCATTTAACTCCAGTTGAGATCAATTACTATGATATAGTTGCTGCATTAGATCCTCCTCCTCCAGAAAATGCTCTGTTGAGCATGGCTTTAGATATATATTCTCAATCCCCTTAGCTAGGAAATGCAGATTCACCTGACCCTTTAAGAGAAGTCTTCCCTTCTGATGAAGCTATTGTTGAAACGATGTCTCTTGAAGATCTGTCGTGGAGCGATGGACATCATCGTTCCTCATTCATGCCCGGCCTGGGGGCGATGTCTGATTGTTTAGAGCGCTTCACATCTCAGGTTCCCACTTCGCCTCTTCAAACACCGATATTGACTCATGAGGTTCTTTCAGAGGGAAATATGAGTAATATCACTCAAAACATGCCTATCAACATCTCTGTCATACCGAGGGCAGTCAAGAAAATTTATGTGGGAGTTACCTGTTCTCCCAAAGAGATTCAGGTATACACAAACCTTTTTCACAAATTCGGAGATGTATTCACATGGTCCTATGAAGAGATTCTTGGGATTGATCCCAGTATAGTCGTGCATGATATTCCCACCTATCTGGGTGCGAAACCCATGCATCAGCGACTACGCCTAGTCCATCCCCGAAAAGCTGTAGCTATAAAGGTAGAAGTTGAAAAATGTCTTAACGCAGGCTTTATCTATCCAATTCCCCTCACAGAATGGGTTTATAATATCTTCCCTGTGGATAAGAAGCAGGGCACTATACAGGTTTGTGTTGATTACCAAGACATCAATCGGGCCTGTCCTAAGGACAATTACCCCACTCCTTTTATAGATCAGATCATTGATGAATGCGCAGGGAGTGAGATTTATTCCGTTATGGACGGTTTCTCCGGGTACAATCAAATCAATATTTTACTCGCTGATTAACATAAGACTACCTTTATCTATCCGTGGGGTAATTTCGCTTACAAAAATCTCCCATTCGGCTTGAAAAACGCTGGGGCCACTTTCCAGCGTGCTATGTTCTATGTTTTCCACGACATACGTCATATCGTTTAGCCATATCTAGACGATTTACTGGCCCATTTAGCCTGGTGTGAGGACCATCCTGAACACCTCCACCATATTTTTCTCCATTGTAGATGTTACACTATTAGGCTCAATCCTCACAAGTGTGTCCTTTGCATGGATTCTGGTCGCCTTTTGGGATTTACTGTCTCCAAAGACGGAATTCACCTTGACCCTCTCAAGTTCGAGGCCATTGTTAACATCCCATCCCCCTCTTCGTTACATCAATTGCAGAGTCTGCAGGGGAAAGCCAACTTCTTATGGCACTTTATTCCAAACTACGCGGAAGTGGCCAATGGGTTTACGTGACTTTTGAAACAGGACGTTCCCTTCCATTGGGATGAGATTGCCCAGTAATCCTTCGATAAGCTTAAAACGTTGCTCGTTAACGCTCCGTTGATACGTCCTCCCAATTATCATCATGATTTTACCTTTTATTTAGCCGCTGCATTTAGCACGATAGCTATGGTTCTAGTACAGGATGATGACGATGGAAATGAACACGTAGCTTATTACCTATCTCGAAATCTTCTCGACACGGAAACATGCTATGCCCACGTCAAGAAGTTGGCACTCGCTATGGTCGAGGCCTTTAAGTGATTCTGCGATTACATCCTTTTGTGTACGGTGATCATGGTTTCTGATTGCAACCCCCTGACATACATCTTGTCTCGACAATTATTGGGGGGGAAGTACTCAAAATGGATTGTCATCCTTCAGGAGTTTGATTTAGAGTTCACCACGGCTAAGTCGATGAAATCATTGGTTTTTGCTGATCTTATTTTCTCTCTCCCGACAGACTCCATTCCATCCCAATCCGAGGATCATATCCCGGATGAAACAATTTTTCTTATCAGCACTCGTGGCCCATGGTATGGTGACATTATTGTGTATCTTCAAACATCCACGTTCCAGTACGAGTTGACAAAAGATTCTCGATGTCACGTTCGGCATCAATCTCAACCATACCGCATTATAGGAGACACCTTGTATCGAGCCGGAGTTGATTCTGTGCTCTGCCGGTGCTTGACCCTAGAAGAGGCTGAGAGAGTCCTGAATGACTATCACAGTGGTGCCTGTGGTGGTCATATGTCCGAATATGCCACCGCCCAGAAGATTCTTCATGCGGGTTACTTCTGGAAATCTATATTCAAGGACTGTATTGTTGCAGTTCGAAAATTTCATGCGTGCCAGGTACTTCAGCGCAAGATGCGTGCGCCACCCCTACCCTTGCATCCTGTCATTACCGTAGGCCGTTTTTCTAAATGGGGCATATATTTTATGACATGTAACCCTCACTTGGCTGGGGGGCATGCTTGTATAATCGTTGTTGTGGAATAATTCACTAAGTGGGCCGAAGCGATGCCTACATTAGATGCCAACGGTAAGACAACTGCCCAATTAATTTTCAACCATGTTATTACATGTTTCGACGTTCCTTAAGCCATTTTCACTGATCATGGCACCCATTTTCGGGATTACATGATGGCAGAGCTGACATCAAAGTTGGGCTTGCGCCATGATAGCTCAACGCCATACTTCCCCCAGGCGAATGGCCAGGTTGAGGCCGTGAACAAGGTATTGGTCACAATGCTTCAACGAACGATTGGTATCCACAGATCCAATTGGCATCTCCAATTTTTCTCAGCTCTCTAGGCCTATCGAACGTCTATAAAGAGCGCAACTAGATTCACACCTTTCCAGCTCATGTATCGTCTAGAAGCAACTCTCCCGGTTGAATGTGAAATTCCTTCTCTGAAATTGGCTGTGGAATTACTGCCCGACATTTCTCCAGAGGATGAACATCTCTTGTATTTGGAACGACTGGACGAAACCTGCCACTTGGCTGCCTTGTTTATCGAGGCACATAAAAAGCGGGTTAAAGCCCATTTTGATCAATTGGTTTCTCCACGTTCTTTCATTGAAGGAGAACTCATCCTCCTATATGACCAAGCACATGATAAAATTGGAGTGGGAAAATTCCAGCCCATGTGGCATGGGCCCTATATCGTCAAATGAGTATTAAAAAATGGGGCCTATGAGCTAATCGACTATGAAGGTATTCTTCTGGTGCAGCCTAGGAATGGGATGTACCTCAGGAAGTACTACAGTTGAGATATTCTTGTGTGGTGTGTATGTACATAAGTGAGTGATTTCATTTTTTGTGCATGTGTGTTTGTGGTGTGCTTTGTAAGCGTCTTTCTGCTGATTGGGTCTTCCTGATTGTGTAGATGTCTATTAATCCTTTTTTTGGTTTCGCGGATGGTGCCTCCTGCAGTACTAGGAATCTTTCCTCGGCAGCCTGGGTAATCTATGATCCTGCTGGTGAGTTAGTCAATTTACAAGGTGTTTGTCTAGGGCCTACCACAAATAATGTCGCAGAGTATAGTGCCATTTTGGAATTATTAAATGAGGCTGTTAACCTCGGTATTCGTGCATTACTTGTATATATGGACTCACAGCTTGTAGTATTACAACTTAATGGTCATTATTCAGTTAGAAACCCATCCATTTTATGACTGTATCTACGTGTTCGTTTACTGGAAAGAAATTTTGATTACATTACATATCAACACATACCCAGACACATGAATGCGTTAACAGATGCAGTAGCTAATATGGTTTTAGATAAACATTTACACAACTTGTAAAAACATCATCATATGTAAAAATATCCATCTAGAAATAGATATATATATGTGTGTGTGTGTGTGTGTTGAAATGTTTGTAGTTTGTGTACATCACATAAAATTCAAAAAATATACATGTTTGTTTTAATAATAACCAGAGACAACATGTCTCTCAAAAATGTGCAAAAGAAAAGCCCTAGATGACTAATCAGTGTGGTGCTCGTGGTAGCATGTCATTTCCCACACTAGTTGCCTCAGTAATCGATGGAGGCGACTAGGCACCCCCACAGTGTGCCTCTGATAAGCCATGGGGATGTCTACTAGCCGAGCGTAATCTAGGATCCACCGCGCAATACCCTCCAAGTTCTGCACTAGCTCATTCCCCTCATGACCCTCATCTTGAGGATCGTGTGCGAGAGGGGTCCTCCATGCGATGGGTGACATCCCAGTAGGCCTCTCTAGGCCAACGTCTGCATACATATAGAACTATTTGTTAGAATAGGCATGTATCACAAAAAAATCATAAATACATAAAATCAAAAAGAGTCTTACCCAGCTCCTCATCCCAGTCATCCCCCTCTGGGAGTGGAAGATCTGGGTCTCTCGTGAAGTTGGTACCGGCATAGGGCCAATCCTCAACGATGATTAGCTGTCACCGTAGCCATGCAAAAAACTCGGGCCTCCATGACATTTTTTGGCCCCCTCCTGATCTAGGCATGAGTTCTGCCCATCGAGCCATCCTTGGCTCCCTCAATGATGGCTCAACGACTATCTCCCCCTCACCTTAGAAAATTGGTAGTTGTTCAAGGACGAATGATAGTAGGATAGATCTATACCCAAACTATTTCAGTTTGGCCTTCTTACACTTCGTCGGCTGTTGTTTGATGTTCATTGTTATGGCAGTGGCCCAATCAAATAGTGTCATCATGCATTCCGATGTTAAGAGGAGTTGTGCTTTAGTTGCCTTATGTGGTTCCTACGACCCCGCAGCCTACGTAATGGTGTGGAGCAGTACTCAGAGTGCTATATCAGGAACCATGTGGATATAGACCTTCCCACTGCCTGATCCTGTTTGTGCCTCTGGGTACACTCTTTCCATCACCATTTCCATTTTCTCACCAGATGGTCTAATGCCTGTCATGATCGGAACTAGACCTTTGCGGGAAAATCCAGTTATGAAATAAACAACGGAGACTTCAAGTTCCAACACTTCGTCTCGAAGCCTAAATTTTTCTTCATTCTCATCCCAAATGCTGATCAACTACTGCAGTAACTCATTTTGTGCTCTCAAACATGGTGTTAAGAAGAAAATTTTTAGACCGCAATTTCAGAGAGCTTTCATACATGCTTCATTCACCATGGCCATTTCATCTTCTTCACCATGCTCCCTTTCTTTCCACTCAATTACCATTGTGGTCATGTATCTGCACCAACATGGTCATAAACACCTCATTAGATCTCTGGAACAGTCATAAATTCAGCTGATTGGTTCAATTTTTCCTAAATTCAAGCGGAAATTTGAGTTGCGCCATTGGTGCGACTGTTTTTCTAACAGTCGCGCCAAATGGCACGACCCCTTTGTAGAAAGGAGCCAATTGGCATGGGTTTGTGCCCGATGCCCGCGCCAATTGTCCAAGCCCTAATTTTGCAAAGGTCCCCTCAGGGATCCAAAAGCACAATGGAAATCTATAAAAAATGAATAAAAACAAAGCTATGGAGAGCACCTCTTACCTGGAATTAACGAGGACTGGAATGACGTACTAGATTGACCACAATCACGTCGCAAGTTTTCACAGCAAAAAATCACTGTTGCTCTCACAAGAGGTAAAAAGAAAAAGTAAATATCTTTTTACTATCTTTGGCATATTTATAACTTTTCAAAGTCAAAATTAGGTTTTGAAAGTCATTTTTCCAATTTTTTATTATATTTTGTCGAAAAATGGGTTTTACGCTTGCTTTCATTTGCAGCAACAGGTTTTCGCGTAGCTTGGGCGACAATACAAGTTGTATTTTATACTTTTTCGGACTCGGTAAAAACATGAAAACGTCATTTTTGGAGTCATCTTTTAGCTCTTTTCTGACTCTCTAAACATGAAAAGATTGTTGAGTCACTTGTTTTTTTGATCTCATTGAATTGGCTGCGAAATGACATCTACCCAGTATACGTTTACCCCTTTTTCAGGCTGGGATAGATTATTTACGAAAAAATAATACCCTAGCCTATCACGACTAGGAGGCTTTCTCAGACACAATTTTATACCTTTTCGGATATGAGGAACTATCTACGAAAAGGGATTGTTGGAGTTTACTTTTCCGTTGTCTTTTCAAACTCTCTAAACATGAAAAGACACCGAGTTCTTCCTTTGTCAGACTTGTTAAAACCTGATGACATCAGATTCTATCGTAATGATGATACTCGAGTTTCTCCTTCCTAGGGCTCGTTAAACGTACTAGGTTGGATTTGTCCAAAGGATGAACTTATATCACAAGAATATGCTATCCCCTTCAAGCTTATTTTCAAAAATAATTGGGGTACTCGCCAGAAATGGTGGGGAAAAAATGAAACCAGTATCATCGTCGTGTCGGCAGTATGTCGCTCTTGAACATGGCACTTGTCTGCATTCGTGTCAGGTTGGGGACATCTCATCTTGTTTCCCACTTGCCTCCATGGGTTTGGGTGATCCTTTTTGACCTCTCATCTGCTCTTTGCCTTGTCATCATGACCTCAAATATTTTGATGTAAAATACTGCCAAATCCAGTGTCGTGCCACCAATATGTTCAAGAGAAGTTGACCTCTACAGTTTCAACCTTCCTCTGATTCTCATCTGATCCTGATTCATAAACATTATGTTCCTCTGTCTTGCGTCGATGATGTGGGAAACACTATGGCCCACCTTTGATCAAGGTCACTTCCTGTCGACTTCAGCTCATTTTCCAGGAAGCTGATCTAGGGACTCCCTTCTGGTACCTTGGAGCCTGCATGCCTCAATGACAGGTTCTTCACATTCGACGCAAGGTTTTCATCATTGACCTTCGATCATATGATTCTACGGGTGTTCGATGCCGAATCACTGTTCACATTTTGTGGATTGTACCTATAGTACCTTCAGGTCCATTGTAATTATTGGTGGTTCCTCTCGCGTCTATTAAAAAATTTCATCATTGGCTGGTAATCAGACAATGCTCTTGCATGTTTGACTTCAGCTCACTTATTCGCATGCTAGAACTTGTACTCTGTTCAAGTCGAGATGGAGCGCAAGACCCTGGGTTTTGTATGATGGAATCTAGACTACGGATATTGTGGATTCTCATGATTGTTACATGACTCATTGGTTGGATGGCTGTGACCATACCTGAGTCTGCTTATTGATCCTTTCTGGATGGCTGTGTCTATATCTTGGATCCTGATTATTGTATACTATGTTATGGATGGTTGCGCCCATACCTGATATCATGTATTTGAGATATCAGTTGTACCTGTCTACGCAGGTTCTCTAACGGAAGTGTTTTCAGTTGGGCACATTCTCGTAAAGCATTTCACCCCTCTCTCTCTCTCTCGGGCCTCATGCTTTAGGGGGCATCTGTTACATAGTAATTTTTCACCGTCCCTACAATCCCCCATCCCACACATTGGAGGGCCTTTTCCGTAACCTGTGAGCAGTGACATGACTTGAAACCAATTTCATGGCACCCCCTTTGACAAGGAGAATCATTCCTCTAAAGACAGTTTCTTGTAAAAAACCCTAAAAATAGACCTTTTGGCCTTGGCGCGACCATCTAGTTCAGCCCTCGCCCCAATGGGGGAAATCCACCAAAGAGGGTGCGCCAACTGGCGCTCTGTCCCAGTGTATTACTCGCACCAAGATTAATAAGGATTGTTTTTTAAAAATAAATGGCAGAACTTTGATTCCAACCAACTCCTGAATGAGTCTCTAAAATGAGTTGGGAGGTTTGGCTCCGGATCTCCATGTAGGGGAAGTGGTTTTCCACCTATCATGGAAGCTTCCTTGAGGATAGGGCCAATCCCACAATTTTAGGGATCCCAACTCCCCTTCCACCATCTATATAAGCTTTCCATTTTCCCTTTGCAAGCTAGACTTAATGGTCATAGAACTAAGAGCTAAATCAGTAGCAAGGAGACTATCGCCAGACAGCCTCTGATAGCCAAGCCGAAGAGAGAGAGCTTTGTCCCATTCCCGACGAGCTTCATTGAGACGTGCTCTACTCTCGACCCATCGAAGGAAGATCCATCGTCAGAGCTCAGGTTGTATCATTCCTTCGTATTATTAATTATAAGTGACTTTGATTATGGTTTCACTCGTGTATCTTTATCTTCGATGCTATGAGTTACATCTTCTCTGACTGATGTTTAGTTACAAGAGTTAGATTCTATGTTGTATATCGTCGTGTTTATTTGCATGTGTGTAAGTGTTCGGATGCACAAAGTGGAAGGATTGTGATCTGCCAAAGCGGAGGATGGGAAGCGTCATCCTTCTTTCGACAACCATCGCATAGGACCTGAGGTAGGCGACTTATCATTTCTTGTCATTTTGTAACTAGAGACCTACGTCTTAGCGTGACTTGATTGTTTCTGGACCCGATATGGGCTAGTAGGGATCGCCTCTTTATATAGAGGGGATTTACCTCTCCAACACACATGTATTCCCATGCATGATTCAGGAGATGCATGAGGAAGAGGAGGAAGATTCCAGCACTGGTACACTTGGAGAAGAGCAACTATCACTCTTACCAGTAGCTGGAGGTACAATTGTCCTGGTTGGAGGAAATCTTGTGTTATGTCAAGAGGTTCCCACATATCACTTGATCAAAGGTATGCATAAAAATTCATCACCTATTGTTTGAGTAAACCTTATTGAAACTTATGGGGACATGCCATTAGGGCCAATGCATAACCAAGGGTTAGAACATAGTGCTGATTTGGAGCAGCAACATATCACAGCGCAGAGGACCCTTGATCTAATCAAGGAGGAGATGAAAAGCTATCCTAGTTTTTCATGGATGAGCTACATTCAACCTCTTGAGTTGAAGTGTAGAATTTCAGAAGAAGGGATGAGCACAATCCTTTGTACAATGACTGGTTGTGAGATAAGTATTGTACCTTTCTTTGAGACAGTTTATGTATTACTTTTTAGATCTATAGCACTGTCACTTGGAAGCAGTGATAATGATGAGGCCCCATTATTCTTAGAGCATTCTGAAGGTAGCTTCACTCATGAAGCAATGGAGGAAAAGATGATGAATGGTAGACATATAGATATGAGAAACCTTTTCTCCTTTCTTCATGACACTTTCTCAATGAGCATCTCATATCTCAAAGAGAAACTTCTACCTACAAAAAATACAGAACCTCATTGGTTTTGGGAGGCCATGGATGAGAAGAGGGTCTCATTAACAGATCTCATTGGAGGTGCACTTCAACATTTCATGGAGTGCAAAGTTCTTCACTAGTTTGGGGAAGATGGTATTCTACAAAGGGAGGATACCATGATTATGCAACACATCACTCATCTTCCATATTGGGGTGAGTGGATGAGGAAGATGAGCAAGGGGTTGCATGACCACTTGTAGGATTACATGGGCCAACAAGCTTGGTTACGTTGGTTTCCCTTGGGAGGTTCTTTTCACTACCCAAAGGATCCTATTTATTTGATCCATGCCTTGAAGAACACTTATGAAATGAAGAAGGAGGCATGGTTGTGCTAGCTGATCTTGGGTGAGTATGGTTACCACCCAATAGCTCATATTTTTCTAATGCATGCCTTGTGTATCAATGAAATAATGCAGGAAAAGAAGGAATGCTCATTTTGGTTTCACTCGAGAGAGATTGGCCACCACATGACATCTCCTATATCTATGTGTTTTGTCTTGGGTAAATCATGGCATGATGCTCTCATGATGTGCATTCATGATTTTTCTTTGTATTGGGCTGATGTGACATTCTTTATGTCCATTAGTATGTTTTTTCTTCATGATGCACATGAGGAGGAGAGGAAGCAGCAATATCTCTTGTTGCTTTGGTTTCTTTTGGGGGAGTTTGGCTTGTCCATCTTACATGGAGGAGATGGGGGATGGTAGCAAAGGGCCTTACTCCAATGGTTACTCTTAGGAGAATATGTTTTGACTTATTTGTCTACCCATATAGCTCCTTTCCTTCTTCTTTCGCATAACATTGGAATGATGCTTGGATCCAACAAGGCCAATAGGGCTAATTATGAGAGCATATCAATGCTCAATCTAAATCATGAAACATGGGATGGATACATGTATTGTGTGATGGAGCTTTTCCTTTTTGAAGAGAACCACCTTATTTTATGCACCTCATGTATTGATGATGATGTTGGACATCATATGGTTGTCAATTGGTACTTCATGATGGAAGGAGGACATCTAACCAAACAGGAAGGAGGACATCTAACCAAACAAGTAGAGGTCATTCTTTATGTTTTTAAAAGACAAATTTGGAACCAAACATGCATAACCCATTGCATCAAATGGAGGAAGCCTTTCTTATGTGGATGCCATTTGGAGGGGGATGGATGGCTTTGCATCTACTTTTGGAGTTGCTTGACTACAAGCAACATTTTTCCAGGGGGTATTGTAATATTCCCAAATTTTCACATCATATTTGGAATATTAGAGTCCTTGGTTTTCTTAATAAATTAAGTAAATAAGAGGGTGGAGGGACCCACAATCCTCAATATGAATAAATATCCACTTTTTTGTGTGTGAATGTGGATTAATTTAGCCTAGATCTGCATAACAAGGTAGTTGAGAAACTACTAATGTGAATGAAATTGGAGAACCTGTCTCATTAATGAGATAGATCATGGAGGTTGATTTAGTCAAATAAGATCTTGAGAGGATGAAATAGAGATGATTCAGTCAATTAAGATATTGAAGATGTCAAATATCATGGGAAATTCATTATAAAGTGATGGAGGACATTGTGCCAACAAGGCACACTTGATGGAAGGTGTACATTGCACCTAGACACCATGGTTGATTTGCTCAAATAGCGCAGTCCAACTTGGAGGATCTTGTCCACATGTGAAAACCTAGTGTAGATGAGGGCCAAGGCTTGGGAAGGCTAAAATTTTATTTAAAGAAGATGAAGGCAAGGATTAGGGAATGCTGATTATTTCTTGATGTAAGATATTTTTAGATCTGAAATTGTCATGTGACATTCCACTACTTTCTTGGGTTGTTTAGTAGAGATTGTAGGTGTTGTTTAGCACAGAGTGTTCCTGGTTGGGAATCCCACCTCTTTCTTAGAGAATCTCTCTAAAGGGGATTTTAATTCATTATACATCAGGCTTTAAGTGCCATATCCTTTTCCTACTTTTGCAAAACACTCATATTCAGAAATTGCAGATTTCTGAAGATCAGTTTGGAAGGAGGAAGTTGTCTTCAGTACTTCAGCTGGAGAACTGGTGAGGAATTATTCTTATCACCTTGGGCTTAAATATTAGCTTCTTAGAGATTCATTACAGATCTGGCATCATGCCAAAAGTTATTGACCTCCTATCAACAGTATTCCCTTTAGGAATAACATTGTTCATTTTGTAGATCTAAAAGGAGGAAGGAAGTTGCTAGTATTTCAGCTAGAAATCCTATGAGGGATCATCCCCTCACATTTCCATCAATATTTAAATCAGCCTAGAGTTTATTGCATGATTTTTCAATAGGAATAATGCCTCCCTTTCCCTCACAGCGTAGTTTCTAGAGGCAGTTGTGTTGCAACAGCTGCACTCATCATTGGAGGATTGAGAAGCTAGATCTAGAGCTTCTAGATCATATATCTAAATAAGGGATCAACCCTTCAAGCTTAGATCTAATATGATATAATATTTCAGCCATCTATTTTTCAGATCTAGCTTCAGATTTGTATTCCCAGCAGATCAAGGACCAAACCCTAGGGAGGTGATTTTTCCAAGGTTGTAGATTTGGAAAATCCTTTCTGGGTTATCTTGGGAATCCATCACATTGGCCAAATATTGAATCTTGGCATCATCGAAGCTCTATATTTGAGTAGATATGCATTTACCTTTTCAACCTGCAACTATATGTTCATATTATGCTGAAGGGACAACGTAATATTTTATTCAGTGCCTCTCTAGTTACGCTGTACCTGTTGTAGCTTGTTTCCTAGGTACTTCTAGACCATCTCTTTGGATAGATCTTCTCATATTTTGTACATGGTGTAACTGATTCTTCTCCAATCTAATAAAATGGCTCAACTTCTCTGTAAATTCTGATGTTTTCTAAAGATTTATTGTTTATCTTGCTGTAAGTTCTTATATTGTGTGAAGTATTACTACATTCTCCCTTTGGGATATTACAGGGAGGGACCGTAAGCTGGAGAAGTTTTCATATTTCTGATTTGGGATCAGAAATAGCATGGGATGATTAGAAACAGGGAGGTTATGAAAGAAACACTAGAAGATGTAGTAACATTCGGGAATTAAAATGGATCAGTACCGAGGTAAGAGGATATCCAACTCTTTCAAACATGCATGCTATAAATAAATTTATTACAAAAGTGGAAGAAAAGGTACCAATATAACATAGACTCCCTCTTATGGATGTAGCACTACAATACACGTCAGCAAGGTGGTGGGACAACCATCACAAATCTCTTCCACTATGGGGATATGTTGCCATAACACTAAGAAATAGATTCCAAGAAGATTCAGGACCGCAATTCATCTAGAAGTACCAAGGGGATTCTGACCCCATTGAGAATTTAAAGAATTGTGAGTATAACAAGAAGAAAGCAGGATATCCAGAATCTTTGTGGGTGCAAAACTTCATAAATTCACTGGACACCATTCCACAGGCCCAGTATTTGAAAAAGGATAAGAAGAGAGGAATTGGTACCTGGGGAGCAGTTGAGGAAGGGTTCACACAATGTTTTTCTTTCAAGGGAGATACAAAACCGGTTATAGATGCCCTTTAGGCAATAAAAAAAGTATTATTCTTTCTAGAGCTTCAGGAAGATGAAGAAATACCATTATCAGAATAGAAAATCAATGAATCAATAATATGTAAATGGGTAGATTGCGAGACAGAAGATGATGATTTAGAGAATCTCTGACATCTATAATTTGAAGAGAAGTAAGGGGAGCGGGAAATATAGGAAGAACCAACTACAGAAGGCCTACACCTGTTACTCTTTAAGACAAAGAAGCTGAATATTGGAAGCACAGAGAAACCCAAAATTGCATCTCTCGGAGATTATTGGGATACAGAAACAAGGAAATATTTGACCTATTATAGGAATATGAAGATTTATTCCCATCTTCAGTAGCAGAGCTCAAACGTATTAAAGGAGATATGGGAGAAATGTGCATAGTCTTAAAACTAGATGCAAGACCGGCAAAACATAGGCCTTACCACCTAAATCCAAGAGTAAAGGAAAAGTTTAAAGCAGAAATAGATAAAATGCTCAAGGCAGGCCTGATTTTTCTAGTTGAGGAAGCAGAATGGACCAGTCCCATTGTAACACAAAGAAAAATGGAGAAATCAGAGATTAGGGTGTGTGTAGACTACAAAATTCTCAACAATGCATGCATTCATGATCCATTTCCTACTCCATTTAGCGATGAGGTTCGCGATAATGTAGCAGGAAACGAAGCATATTCATTCACAAATGGATTCTCAAGATATCATCTCATGAGAATAGCGAAAGAAGACACAAAGAAGACCACTTTCAAAACTAAGTGGGGATCACTTGCATACCATGTCATGCCTTTTGCACTAAAGAATGCACCAGTTTTGTTTTCACGGATAGTGATAGCAGCGTTTAGGGAATATATCCATAAGTTCATAGAGGTATACATGGATGATTGGACAATTTATAGTCTACTGAAAAACCACGCAACTCTACTCAGACTAATGTTTGATAGATGCAAACAACTCAAAATCTCCCTTAATATTAAGAAATGCATCTTTGCACTACCTTTGGGACACTCCTGGGACATGTCAATTGTAAGCAGTGTGTGTGTGTGGACCCAATGAAGGTAGAGGTCATTGTTAATATAGAAGCACTAGAAACTGTAAAAGAATTGTGGTCACTACTCGGACATATAGGGTACTATAGGAAGTTCATCTGCAACTATGCAAATATTATAGCGCCATTGGAAAAACTATTGTGGAAGTTAGAGCAGTTTATGTGGAACAATGAATGCACTAACGCCCTAAACACATTGAAAGAAAAACTAGCAAGTGAACCCATTTTGGTACATCCTAACTAGGAAAAATAGTTCCATGTCCACATTGATGTCTCAAGTATTGCATTAGGAGTGGTGTTAGCTTAGCCAGGAGAAACTTCCATTGATCATCTAGTGTACTTTGGAAGTAGGAAGTTGTCCATAGTTGAAAGAAATTATACAAAAACAGAACCAGAAGCTCTTGCGATGGTATACTCTCTTCAGAAATTTCGTCATTACCTATTGAGAGGTACATTCAAGTTCTTCATGGATCACTCAACATTGAAATACCTAGTAAAAGAACCTGTGCTTGAAGAGAGAATTTGTAGATGGATCCTACTATTCCAAGAATTCACTTTTTAAGTAATAGTGAAACTAGGGAGGTTAAATGTGGGTCTTGACCACTTATAAATATTGGAGAATGGGGAAAATGAGGGATCCCTTGATGACCAGTTGTTGGATGTTGATCTCTTCAAAGTAGAAGCCATCCCTGATTATCTAGAGCAGATAGCAGTGTATCTGGCCACAGGGCAATGCCCAACAGAATAAAAAACAACCCAAAGAAGACATTTGGTAGTGAAAGCAGTTGAATATCAACTGATAGCAGGACAATTATATAAAATTGGATTGGATCACGTCATGCGAAGATGTGTCCTAGACCATGAAAGAGAATATATCCTATGGGAGTGTCATAGCGGATTTACGGGAGGCCACGTCCACGCAAAATCCACTGCAAGGAAAATACTACATGCAGGGTTATGGTGGCCCATAGTTCACAAAGATAGTAAGTCAAATGTGAAAAAATGTGATGTTTGCCAAAGAGCAGGACATCCATCGCATCGTAATGAGTTACCATTGCAACCTGTAAGAGAAATGCAAGCATTTGAAAAATGGGTCGTTGACTTCGTAGGGCCAAGTGCACCAACAACGCGACATTCACAGGAAAGGTATATAATAACCGCAACTGATTATCTCACAAGATGGGAAGAGGTGGCACTAGTAAGATACTGCACAGCGGACAAGGCAGCCAGATTTATTTTCAAGAATATCATTATCATATTTGGTTGTTCGAGGATCCTAACGAGTGATCAAGGTACACAATTCATTAATACAACCATTAAATCTCTGCTAGATAACTTTATGGTACAACATCACAAAAGCATCCCATACCACCCTCAAGCGAATGGAACCGTTGAGGCATTCAACAAGATCTTAGAAAAGGGACTAACGAAGATATGCAATGCCAACCGTGATGACTGGGATGAAAGAATACTAGCTATATTGTGGGCATAGATGAAAATAATAAAGAGATTGTACAATCAAAATCTATTCTAGCTGGTATAGGGAAGAGAGGCAATAGTACCAGCCGAATTTATCATACCAAGTCTCTTAATTGATTCAACACTGCATACGAAAGATGAATACTCAATCACTGAATGCCTACATGAACTGTAGGAACTTGAAGAAGATATAACTCAGGTGGATTTCCATCAGAAAGTACAAAAAGAAAGACAAAAATCCTGGCATGATCGTCACATCAAGTACAAGACATTCATTATCGGAGGAAAATTCCTACTATACGACAGAAAATTCCAAAAGTTCCAGGGGAAACTTAGAATTCACTGGATGGGACCATATCACATCATAGAAATTAAAGACTCAGGCATGGTTCGACTGGTGCAACTAGATGGACAAATACTACAAGGATGGGTGAATGGCACATGCCTAAAACCCTATCATGAGTAAGTTCCACCAATTATTTTTTCAAATAACTCTCGCAACCGAGAGCATTCAGTAGGGTAGAATAGAAATAGATCAAGTAAATAAATCTCTCGCACTCAATATGAGACATAGAATTACCATACATTAAGCTTTAACAGCCCATTATAATAGGAATCCAAATAAAAATACCACACACCGACGCATAAGAGAAATCGTACCTATTGCGATGCAGAGACCTCATCACAACCAATTGTGGTTAGGGGGAGGTAGAGTCTACAGTGTCAAGATAGCCAAGTGTGTCAAATATCATTCACTCATAATAACCCATCATACCATTGTCAGTCCATAGGATCACCTAAATTTGAAATAATAACTGTCATAATTAGTAACCCCCATACTGTAATAAATTTTCCATATTAAGCCATAATTATTACCCATCACTTCTACCCAAATCCCGAATCCATAGTCAGCAATGTCAGAATACAACTCACCGTGGTAGCTAATTGCATGATTATAGCCACATGAAAGACAACAAAAAATTAATTATTTATGGGTTCATATCAACCTCATTCATGTTGGTAACATTACTTAACCTGCATGAAAGAAGAAAAACACCAAAATACCATAAAATTCTGAGTTAGCAGAAACAAGAATAGCTACAACAACAAGAAATATTCAAGTAGAGGAAGTTCAAAGAAGCAGACCAGTAGCAAGAATTTACAGCAATAGACCAGTAATAGTAATGCAGGTATACAGCAGGAGAGAAAATATGACAAATATAGAAAAATCAGTCGTTGAGTGCGAGCTCATTGAAAGAATTCAAAGGATAGAATCATTGATTAGCAAGTACGATAATGCTTCATTAATAAATAAAAATTTCACGTACTTGTATCAATTCTTGGCCATGAAAAGGCAAGTGTATATGGAGAATTATGCAATGGAGGGAGGAGGTAAAGCAGCAAGGGTGAATCCAGAATTTAGAGGTATTCAAAGGTCAACTATATTGAACCTCAGGAACCTTCTGATATTTGGAACGATGAGAGTGACAATGCAGTGTACAAATTTCTTGATGAGCATAGTTCATAACAAATCATTATGGGTTGGGAGGGAGATCCAAATCCATGCAAAGGACATCAACAGACTTATTGGATTATCAGCGGAGGGGAAAGATGTCTCAATGACATTCCATAATGTGTCCAAAAGAGCCAAAAAGTCAGGGGATTCTGATTACTACAAGAAGTATGGGACCAGAAGGGGAGGGAAGGGAGCGAAGATCGACCTCATCAACAACCCAACGGTGAAATTTTCCTATTATCTAATAGCTGTAAAAACAATGAGGCATTACACTAAAAGAGAATGCACCATCGACACCATCTCAATCACGGAACACTCCATCCAGGGAGCACAGTTAAACTGGTGCACATTCCTGTTGAACGAAATGTTTGAGGCCTATGAGGATAACTATAAGTGGGCCACAGTATTCATCTATGGCTATCTCATCATGGCCTTTGCGATGTGGAAATGGACTCCCCTAGGGACTAGGTAACTCAAAGAAATCACTCACGACCAACCAATGGCATTAAGGTTTACGCCCTAGAGAGTATCGGGAGATCCCAGTACCAAGGAGGTCAATGAGGAAGCTTTCTCATTCTAGTACAAGCATATGGTCGATGTCGTGGGAAGCCAGCAAAGGGTTCCGAGGAACATATTAGACAGATACTCTTTCCAGATATGGTTTGGGGTAACCCACAATAAGACCTATATTCGACCAAGCTACATGGGAAAAACCACTTTCCGAATGCAGCCACTGAAGTTTCAAGTAGAAGAAGAAGCCTTCCACATTGAATTTTGTTCGTGGCCAGGAGCTGTGATGGAAGTTAGAAGAGGAATCCCCCATTAATCATTCGAGACGATGCTACCAAAATCACTCCCAAGGGAGTCACCAGAAGAAGCAACGAGAAGGATTTCCCAACTGCAACTATGACCCGTACTAGACCAGCTTGACACGAAGGTGAAGGGCTTCAATCAGGTAATATAAACTCTCACATGCACATCTACTGTATTTCCTACATTTTCCTAGTTCCAATCTTTGAATAATGCATCCCCATCCACAACCACCCCCGTCATTAATTCCCTACAATCCACCATGTTCAGTTCACCTCCAGTAACCACAGTCACTCCAATATGCAAGACAAAGGCACCCAAGCCTCCGTATATGCACCCAAACCAAAGAAAGAACAAACTAATATACCCAAGCAAGTAGTTGATCTCATAGGGGAAGATCAACCCCACCCTATGGATACAGGTGTACCAATTCAAGACGAGCCAGATGTTACCACCCAAACAACCTCTGTGCTACCTGTGTTTGATCCATCCTTAGTTCTAAACATTCAGACACCATCTCCACCTCATACGCACAACTCGTCACCACATACTTCATTCACTTCCAAGGACCTCTCCATCCAGACTCTGTCGACCTCAACTGCTATCTCATATCCAATAAAACCAAGGCACAAGAAAAATGGTGATACCGAGGCAGAATTTAAATTGGGTATGGCTGGAGTACCTGAGGTTGACCAACCCTTGGTGGGACATGGAACCTTCCTAGAGCTATTACTTCAAGGATGGTCTTTCACTTCTGATACAACTCGCACTTCACAAGAGTTGAACCCTTTCCAGCAAGACAACCTAATATTGAAGTAGATTATACCATCCACTAGTATGAACATCCTTGAACCTCAGCTACAACAACAGAACTAGCCAGCATCCCCAAAATAACACTCAGAGAGATCAATTGCTAGTGGGAAACCACTCAGAGAAAGACAGCTGACCCAGGAGATGTCGGGCATTGAGAACATGCAGAGTTGGGGGGCTAGCCAACTATAAAAGTTTATCCAGCTGACAACACATCAAGAATAAGGACTACACAATGACCTCCAATAGAGGTTCAAGCAGCAACAACAGTAGGTCATCGTGCTTACTCAAGAGTGAAATCAACTTAAATGTGAAAAATATACCCTACAGGAGCAGCTGGAAAAGGTGACAGAAATATTCAAGGACCTTTGGATAACTATCATTTTTGAGGATAGAAAAACACCAGAGGACATATCATCCTGCTCAATGGTCAAAAGATCCATCCGAGTGAAAATTGCATGCACAAATTTGAGCAGAGCAAACTAGGAACTCAAGGAGGCACTAGCAACCAGACCAACATTACCAGAACCTTCCACGGTATATGTCGAGAAAGTCAGTGAGAGATAGAGATAGGTAAACAACATGAGGGAAATCCTTGGGATGACGGTGAAAGAGGCATGTAGCCTACTAGAGAATTTACATGAATGCTCCAACTCACTAACAATGGAAGCCCATCCAATTTCAGCACAACTTCAGAAACATTTCTGGGAAATCAAATAAGCCACCGATCAGGCTGGCATAACCCAGTTGTACAACTAGGGAGATGCGCTGGAAACAAAAATCTAGGAAATGGAAGAACACTTAGCGGCCAAAAAACAGATTATCAGAGAGCTAAGGAAACTGGTGAAACAAAAAGTAGAGGCAATACAGAAGATGGCGACCGAAGCCAAGCCAAAGATATAAGAGGTATTCAATAAGCTACTGCTTGTGGCGAATGAAACAGAGGCTGAAAGAGTCGCCACCCAGACAAAGTAGTTAATTAAATAATGACAACAAGCAATCACTGAGTTCAAAGAACTCAAGTACTCAGCATTGAGTAAGGTTCTAGAGTTGGGGCCTTTGTTTGGATACGGCGAAGAAATAGGAAAAATGGGGCCAGCCTCGGAAGACAACAGACCGCCGGAAGCAGCAACAAGAGCAAAATATTGACTCAGAATGAGTCAATAGCATGTGGTTGAGGCCTGTTGGGGCCTTTGTTTTGGGAGAGAACAGTTTTGAGTTGCGAAGAGCTGGAGGACAAGTGCAAAACACAATCAAGGTAGACAGGGAGTTTCCATGGTTTTGGAAAGCCAGAAGATAGGTGGCGCAACATCAAGAGAGAATAGTGCAAATGGTAGATATGGGAGACAAGAACAATCAGTAGAAATCCCAGTAAGAAAGAATATGCGAAAAGCAGCGGAGCAGGAAAAAAGGAAGGACTAATAGTCATACTCGAGGAGAAACAAATAGGCAGTCAGTCATCAAAGGAGTTAGTTATTTAGTTCGGAGAGAGGCCGATGGAGAAAACCAGAGCATCAGGAAAGCTCTGTGAGAAATCTGTTGTACTGGACTAGACTGTAATAGACTCTAAGGATTTCATGTATGTCATTTTTCTATTAATATTGAAAGCTAGTTGTTTCTATATGTAATGTTGCAAGTTGATTGATGGTTATTGCTTACAATGAATGTATGCTTAAATTAAATTTTAATTCAACATTCTAAACATATGTGATGAGTGATAGTTTCTTCGTAGAGTTGAGATATGCTTGTTGTTTCCAAGTTTCCATAGTTTTTTTCTATGGTTTCATTTTTCTTCTACCTGATCTAGCTTCTAATATTACTAAGGTCATGGCAGGCCTCGAGTGAGACGCCCTACTCTCTGGAGCAGGGTGAAAATGTCGGCGTTGTGCTAGACTACTGCAGAAACCTTGTTGGCCTCAAACCTGAACCTGGGTTTTGCCCATAGACCTCCTTTCTCGCCAACAGAAGTAGACAGAAATCTGTACATAAAGGCTGATCAAAATGAACTCTTAATTTTAGTAGTATATGTATATGACATCATGTTTGGTAGCAACAAAGATGAGCTAGAAAAAGGATTTGCAGAAGAGATGAAGTTAGAATTTCAGATGTCTATGATTTGAGAGCTTACCTTCTACTTAGGACTTCAAATTTTACAAAAGAACACATGAATATTCATTTCACAAGAAAAATAGTTAAGAGACATGTCGAAAAGGTTCCAAATGGAAGACTTCAAACGTGTGTCAACTCCCATGATCACCGAATGCAAGCTATGTTCTAATAATGGATCCGCAGATGTAGATAAAAGACTTTATATATCTATGATAGGAAGTCATATATACCTAACTACCTCTATACCAGACATTATGTTGGAAGTAGGACTTGTGGCAAGATATCAAGCAACACCAAAAAAAAATATTTTGCTAGAAATCAAGAGGATATTTAGATATCTGCAAGGAGCTGAATATTATGGCCTATGGTATCTGAAAGGAAAAGACTTCACATTGACATCATATCCAGATGCAGGTTGGGCCAACTATGTGGATGACAGGGAAAGGAAAAATGGAGATGCATTTTATTTGGGAGAATGTCTGGTGGAATGGTTAAGCAAGAAGCAAACATTTGTCTCTCTATGTATAGCAGAAGCATAATACATAGCAGTAGTAGCTTGTTGCACACAAGTAATGTGTATGAAAAAAACTCTCCAAGACATGAATGTAAGCATCAATGAACCCATTTCTATCAAATGTGACAATACAAGTGCAATAATTATATCAAAAAATCTTGTACTTCATTTTAAAACCAAGCACATCTCAATAAAGTACCACTTCCTCACAAAACAAATAGTAAAGAAAATAGTAAAGATGGAGTATCTACCTACAAAGGAACAAACAACATACATATTCACAAACCCTCTTGCTAGAGAACCATTCGAATATCTAAGAGAAAAACTACGGGTATTGTCTGTAGATGATACTCTCTGATAAGATCATAAATTAAAAAAACAAAAAAATGATGTTGGAAATACACCAGCAAAGGTTGCAATACATGGAACAGAAACAATGCATTAGACAAGTGATAGTCAGTATCAGATAAGAAAGCATCATTCCATGGGGAGAGCAGCCCATAAAATTTGTCATAGAAGAGCTAGAGCTATGGAGTAGTGGTATGGTACAGGTCCTCAAGATCAGATTATTATCACAGAAGTACATAAAAAGTCCAACATATATGACCTCTATCAAGTAGTAAGGGGCATAAGTACAAAAAATTCTATGGTGACAAGCCTTCCATGAAATCTCAATAATTTTCAAAGTGTTCTCCCAACGACTCTGGTACACCAGTCTGGAGCAGCAAGGTATAAAGTTAGAAGAAGGCCTAAACACAACTCATAGAGAAAATGTTCAAAGATAGAAACTACACTGGGAAATGTGCAACCCTTTTCCATTGATGTCAAAGGGGGAGGAAAAGAAAGCAACAAAAAAAGGCTCTTCTTAAAAGTGAGCAGAGGAATAAAGACACTTCTCAGAGTCAAAGGGGGAGGAAGTCCTGGAGTATTAGAGTATTGGTGGATATGTTGCCATCAATTCCAAAGGGGGAGATTGTTGGAAATATTGTCATTGATGGTAAGGGATCAGAAAGGAGCAGCACCAAAACCAACAATAAAGCAAAGGAGCAGATCAGGCAACAATGCAGTAAGAAAGAAAAAAAGAGCAACAGAAAAGAAACAAAGGCAACAAAGAAGCAACAAAGGCAACAGAGAAGTAGCAATGGCAGCAAAGGAAGCAGATAAGCAGTAAAGGCGTACAACAAGCATAATAATCCCAAGTTGGAGTGAATAACAACTAGAAGAACAAGCTCAGGAGAGATCAACGCGTTTAGAAACTGAATAAAGCTCAGGAGATATTTGCGTTGAATAATACAGAACAAGCTCAAGAGGAGTAGCGTGGAGGAATAGTTGTTGTAGAGCGATGAGAGTATAAATCTCAAGAGAGATTCACATTGAAGAATACATAACAAGCTCAGGAGGAGTAGCGTGGAGGAACTAGTGTTGAAGAGTGGCGAAAGTATAAATAAACAAAAACTGACTAAGGAAGAGAACTCTTAGAAGAAAGATTGAATCAAAGAATCGAATTATTAAAATTAACGATGGAGATCAGAGAGGGTGGAAGAGATGAAGAAGATCTTCCTGAAGAATGAGTAGATGGTGATGATTATATCATAGAAGTGAATGTGAAAGATCAACGGCAGATGACAAATCGTGATTTCACACATTGAAAATGGTAGCGGATAGTGCTTAAGGCCATCGCAAGGTAAGTTAAAATTTATGTGATGCGAAGTGGAGAAGGGACACGTGTTGGCATGGTAGGGCAAGCAGTGAGGACTGTTAGATTGTATGGAAGATCAATGACAAATACTGCTTAAGGTTCACACAGTATAGTAAGTTGTTTGCGATGCGATGCAGAAAGGATGGAAGTATGTGATGCGATGAGGGAAGAGCCACGTGTCAGCACGGCACACCACTGCAATATCACAAATCGTAAGAAATAATATTTAGCCGCTAAGTTAAATCATAAAGGTTGCGAAGTGTGATTTCCTGTGATTGGTGGAAAGTGTTGTGGGACCCTCTAGTAAAGAAGTTTTGCCTATATATAATTTCTTTGGGTTTTATGTTTAATAGAGCTTAAAGTAACAATTTGTGATTCCGCGTGTATTCTGATATTTTTTTAAAAAGTTAAAAGGTGCGGGCAATTAATGTGCGATGTATTGTGAATGGTCAAGTAGTGTGGGACCTGATAACCCCTGTTCTGCATCTGTTATGTGCATTCTGTTAATAAGGTCTGAAGGGTTTGTGTTAAGAAGCCACCAAGATGAATAGTGTTGTGGAAGTGAGTCAAACAAAAAGACCGAACATAGCAAAGAAAGGCTTGGGTAAGTAAAACGATCTGACCCCGTGCATAATAGTGCAACAACATGGGTTGAGTCAGGAAAGAAAGGGAGTTATGCGGAACATTTGAAATATAGCTACAGAAACAAAAAAGAAAAAAGGACAGCAAGTAGAAGAGGACAAACACACAACAAAACTAAGAAACTGAAAGGGTTGAGTAAAATAATTGATTGTAGCTGTAAATTTATTATTTATTCTATATTGTTTCATATGCAAAGGCAAGTCTCTGTAGGCAAATAAAAACTCCAATTTAATACTGAAATGAGTATATAGTGAGGAAATCAATGGGTGGAAGGCAAGAGTCATGCCTTTTCACTTCATATTCCCATATAGAATGCAAACAACCATGAAGTGATCTCTATAAATGTTGTTATTGTAATGTGCATAGAGAGTTTTAGAGAGTGGAAGAATAAGATAGAGAATATAGAGAAGCTGTGAAGATCCACAGATGATATAAAGTAGATTTGAAGGCTGGAAGGACAACAATAAAGAGGGAGAAAAACAGAGTTGATATCCAAGTGAATTAGCATATGATTTTATTGTAGTGTGAGGAAGTTGGTGCTTCCATATCAAGTTGTAGCTTGATAGATGTCAAAATGTAGGTAGTTGAGTTAGGAGCCTCCTTTGGGTTGTATCATGTAGAAAATAGATGGGAGTTTGAGCTTCCTTGCAAGTTGTAACTTGCAGAATTTGAGGTAGTGGCCTCTTATATGTTGGAGCCTATAGAAAATCAGTGGTGAGAAGGAGTTGGAGCTTTCCTTTGCATCATAACAATAATAATATGTGGTTTTCTCCCTTATGGGTTTCCACTTATATATTTTGTCTATATGCATGATGATTATCTGTTGATGTTCTTTATTTAATCTGCTTAATACTTGCTGCTCACATAATAAGACTATTGTTTCATTATACATTAATTTTATCATGAAATGAAGGTGTAAATAAGTTTAAAAGAAAGTTTTAAAAGTCCATGAATGTATTAAACTAATTCACCCCTCCCCCCTCCTCTCAGTTTAACCAAAGTTTCAACACTTGTACCATATGCTCATTCAAATTTCCCACTTGTTCTCTAGTTGGATCTGCAGTGTGTTCCTAAATCTATAATTTTGTTCGGCCCAACCTTTTTTCTTTCCAATCACCACTCTGTATTAACTTCATTATGCTTATCTTGTGCTTACTCTCCACTAGAGACCAAGTTAAACACATTATGAGTTGTTTCCTCTACTGAAAAAGCCTTATTTTTATCGTTGTCTTTAGACTTAGAAACTTGCTCACATGTGCTAACATCTCTTGTTAAGTTCTCCAAAGCCTTGAGCACAAGATTTATAAGCTTTGGAGCTTCAGGGTGGTCCAAGTCAATTACATGGAGAGTGGTAGTCAAATCTTGATCCATCCTTTATTATTAGGAAATTGAGAATTCCTAGAAGATTCCTTCACAGAATTTCAAGCCATATGGATGGTTCTCACAATTTTAGAGATTACCTCTTTTTCTTTTTCTTTTTTTCTGGCATCACTAGAATGATCGCATATTACAACAAAGAACGAAGAATATTTCTGATATAAATTCTTTATTACTTGTGTAGGGGGCTATTTCTTTCCATAAATTTTTCACAAAATAACTTGTTCCAATCATTTTTATGACTAGGAGTTCACTTTCAAATTAGCAATTGTTTTTCCCATGCGATCTACAAAATAAGGGTCAAAAGAACCAGGAAAATATCCCAAATAAAAATTCATTTGAGAAAATGGTCTACTGTGAGCCTAATTTGGCTTGTTCTGAAGAAAACCCATGTTTTGGTTTTTCGAATTTCACTTTCATGTGCTCAGAAAAAGCCACAGAAAATAGTATCTTCTTAAAAATTTCGGATTTTTGGAGAATCATGACCACTATACCTCTGTTTCTTTTAGAATTAAATTCAAATATCTCTTTTTCTAAAAATGAATTCAAGAGATAATTTCATTAGAAACAAACTGAGAGAAAAATTACGATTCTGCCTAACAGATTATTAATGTCAAAAATCGTCTCTGGATTAAAAATCCCGTTGTATAATTTTTGTTGATAACTTTGTGAACCCTACTTTACAATGAATTGCTTGGAGAACCATGTAACTTGACAACGAAACTAATGGAGAGAGGGTTATTATGAAAATACTTGAAGGAATAGCTCTATTACTCATTCTTTCATTTCCCATGTCCTATTAGATTATTCCCATCTTGCTTCCAGTTGTTGCTTCCTTACAGTTGTCAGCAAAACAATCTCAAACTCTTACCTGGAGCTCGCCACCAATTGATTTCCAAATATAGAGATTTCTAAATTAAAAAAAAATGATATCTGTTGACACGTTAAACTCAACACGATTCTCATAACTGGGTTTTCTACAAATATTGATCACAAAATATTGTGGATTTAATTATGAGATCTCACCTGGAAGTGATCGTAAAAGTAGTTTTCTAGACTGTAACTTATATTTACCCTGGAATCTCCTATTTCTAGAGCCCATGATTTTTTTCTAAATTAATTGTGTAGAAATTGACAGTTCAAATTTTGTCATTCTCTCCATCTTAAACTTGCTTCACTCATTTTTTTTCTCTTTGGCATGTAATTGAGTGTCCAGACTGGCTCTTTCATATGTGCTCAATCTTATTCTCTTTGGAGATAAATAGATCAACAAATTATGTCACTTATCATCCCACTTTACCTTCCAGTAACAATTGATTTTTTTTTTCTTTTCTTTTAACTCTATTCCATGAATACCAATCTAAAGAGCCAGCTTCCAAGCAGAAACTCCCCTTATCATTTCTTTCTGGAAAGTCCAGATTGAATCAAAACTTGCCTAAAGAGTCAAACATGCTGAAATTCCTGTTACACTTGGATTCTCCTCAACCCGATGACTCCTCTTCAAATTAGTTTCTTCTCTTTAAGCTAATTCCTCTCCTCCCTCCTTATTTTGATTCTTGGCACTCAAAGCTTTCAATTTTTGAATGTCGATTTTTAAATGTGGCTCGAACGTAATGATTCCAGTTCGACTTCCTAGGCTGCCTTCTCTTTATGCTTCTTTTTTTTCCAACTTCTCTCTCTCTCTCTTTTTTTTACTTCACTAAATCCTGGTATGCAGTCAACTTGCTCCCTAGTACTTTGTTCTACTCTTGTTTTAGCTTCTTCAAAGCTCGTATAGGTTCTCATTTTAATTCCACTAAAGACAAGACTGACACTTTGGAGTCTATGAGACCATTATGGCTTCCTGGGATTGACTTCAGAAAACATATGTGGTAATGCTTATTTTGCTTGTTAATGTTTTAGTACACTTAATAATTCTCGAAACTATGATATCGTATGTCGCTTTGATTTCCCAAATATATATGATTTAATTTGTAGGCAGCTTTGACTTATGATTTCACTTCACTTTGTTGTTTTATGTAGGCTTCCATTTCATTATGTGTTATTCCCACAACTCCTTTTCATTATCATCATAGGTACTAGGTATTTACAAGAAATGAGAAGCCCTCTCTAAAATCATAGCATGTAATGTTGCTCTCTTTCAACATTATTTGGCATGTAATGTTTCTCTTCTTACAACATGATTTAGGCATGTAATGTTGTAATGAATTTCCATTACAGAGAAATGTTTTTGAAGAATAATTTTAGCAGTTTTATTTTAGAGGAATTTTTCATACTTTGTAGGATAAAGACAAGGCTCTTCTCATCCTATGATTTTGAACTTCCTTTATAAGACTCAGGAATGATTTAATTTATTGTCTGACAAAAAATATGAATGCTACCCTTAGCATGAATCCCTAGGCTAATCATAGCATGAATTCTGTTTTTGATCATATAGCCATGATTTTTGAAAAAAAAAAAAAAAAACTATGTTTATACTTTCATGAAATCAATTCATGAAATTGTCCTTGGATTTTGAGTACCCTGCTTTGTATATACAAAAAATGTCTTTAAAATAATTGTTTTCTTTAAAATTACCATTATCAAGGTTATTTAAAACAAATTATTTTGTCCCTTAAGGACTACCTTGCACTTATATAGAAAATTCTTTCAGCTGTGATTTTCCAATGCTTCCTTTCTTCAACTATAACTTATGATGAGTACAGGGTTTTCAATGGAATTTTATTTCAATTATGACTTATCTCTTCAGAATACTAACCCCATTTTATTTCCTTTTTGTAGAGAACACTTCTTTTTCTCATTTTTTCTTGTTTGTGCAGGTCAAGATAGGAGGTTTTCTCTCTGATTTTGGCTTCTATTTGAAGCATGGAAAGGGTTTATGGAGGGTTTATAGAGTGGTGGAAAAGGTGTATGGGGGAATATAAAGGGATGAATAAATATTTAAAGAGTCTTTTAAATTACAAGTATTTTCAAAATTAAAAGCATTAGAAAAGGAAGAAGAAAACTTACAGAACTTCCATTGGTTTATTGCTTGTAGTTTGATTGTAGAAGTAGGCTCCTTCATGTCAGTTTTTTTTTCTTTTTTTTCTTTTTCTTTTGAGATGACTGGGCTCCAAAGGTCTCACAGAAGAGGATAGGTAAAGAATGGTCATAGTAGACTCCGTCATCTGAACATCGGGGGGTGGAATGTCGATGGGAGCGAGAGGATCCTCAAGCTGACCCGAAGCATACTGCGCGAGTATGGGAGAGGCAGATTGATTTTTTTCAACCTCATACTCTCACACTACTTCTAAAGAGGCGCGATAATGCATCAGGTGAGGACAATGGTGGGAGTAATGGCCATGGATACCACACAAAGCGCAGGGTTTGTTAGTGCGAATAGTTTTTGGGTTCTTGGTTACGGACGAGGACGGAAGAGAAGGGTCGGAGATCGTAGACTCAGGGAACGCGACTTTAACCATGGGTTGAATGCGGAGCAACTCAGGACAAGTATGGGTGGCGTGACCGATGACATCACAGAAGGCACAAGGCTTGGCAGGCGGAGGAGGAGCAGGGTCAATCGGAGTGGCCTTGTCTTTAGATGCCCCCTTGCGAGCTTTGCCTTTCTTTCCTGAAGCTGTCACCACAGGGGTAGGGTCCTGAGGAGGTGCAGGGGGCACGGTAGCGATGGAGGAAGCGAGGGGGACCGGTTGAACCGGCGTCAAAGCAAGATAGGGTTTGGGGTGACCAGGAGGGGTAGCGGCTGGAGGGTCAAGGTACCAGACGGGTATACCGAGGGTCGGGTTAGGGAGAGAGAGAGTGGCCATGACGAGGACCGAATAGACTCCAGGAGGGGGAGCCAGGAACGGTATCTGACCAGCAGGATAATGACCAGGAGGAACAACTCCGAGATGGTTAAGGCCTGGGGGAACCGATCTAGGGGGATAAAGGGGTTCAGGGATACCAGTTGTAGGAGAAGGGCCAGAAGGAGGAGGTCCGGCTGGCGGAGATGAAGGGCTAGGAGCGGGTTGCGGTGGGCGAGGTTGAGTCTGAGGTTGCTGACTAGCCGAAGCGGGTCGCTTAAGGGCAGCCCGAGATGATTGCATCATGCAAACATTCTACAAGCTAGGATCGGAGACAGGAGGAGGGGGGAGACCAGGAAAAGTTCCAAGCAGGGAGGAATCTTTGTAGATGTCGGGGGAGACACTGGTCAAAGAGTCGACGGTTTGCTTATTGGCTACAGAAGAGATGGTCGTCTCAGGGGCGGTCTGAGACTTTGGCTCATGATAGGTCAACTGGTCGATGGTGACTATCTTCCCATTGTGAGGAAAAGACATCTTTCGAAAAACCGCAGATGGGACAGCAGACATGGCATAGGTGTAGCTTCGCCCCAATAGAATGTTGTAGTCTAGAGGGGCGTCGATGACTTCGACGTCAACGCAAACAGTCTTACCGGCAAGGGTGATAGGACAATTACGAAAAAGGCTGATGGGCTGAGAGGCGTGGCCGTCCCATGCTCGAAGGGTGATCGTGGAAGGGGCCAAGTCAGGAGATCCGAGTTGCTTCCAAACCGAAGCGGACATCACACAGGTGGATGCCCCCTCATCAATTATACATCGAGAAACGTTGGCATTCCGGATTTTGACTGGGATTTGGAAGGCGACGGAAGCAGGGAGAGGAGGATGTTCAGCTTGATGGGCGTCAAAAACAATCATTTGGTCATCAGCAGGATCTACAGCGCCCACGGCAGATAGTAGAGCCTTCTTTTGGGAAGGGCACGATTGGAGGAGTTCCAATGTGGAAATGGCAGTAGGAGATTGCGCCAAATCATCTACTATGCTATACGAATGAGCGGCTCGACCAGAAGCAGCATTTCGACGTAATGGTCCCTTAGGAATCTTAGTGTGAACCTCAACTTTGGGTTGAGGGATATGTAAGGGGCCATTGGATGTCGAAAGAGGCTCTGTAGAACCTGAAGAAGGGGACTCGGGGGCAGACTGAGCGGGAGGCTTGGGGTACTGGCGAGACCGAGTTTGAAGGTGAAGGTCGACGGTAGGGGATGAATCAGAGTTCATCATGAGGATCTGGTAATCGGAGGAACCAGAAATGGAAGGTGGAGTGGCGACCTGTCTGTCAGGTGGTTGGGTAGCCACGAATCCTTGCTGAGGGAAAGGATCAGTAAACACAGATGGTTGAGTAGTGGCCACATTAGGGGGAGCATGAGGGGAGGCATGTTGTCCTCGCAATGTGGCTTGAGACTCCCACATCTGCCGCATCTATGGTAAGAGGGGACAATCGTGGGTGTAATGACCATAAACACCGCAACACGAACAAGGCTTATTTGTGCGAAGCGGCCTGTCCGGCTTGGGCTGAGTGCCCTGTTGCAGGTTAGCAGTGTTAGGGTCAACACCTTAAGGATTCGGTCCTTGAGTACCAGGGGCAGATTGGTTTGGATTACCTCTCCGCCTTCTTTGGGAAGGGGGATTAGTCGCGCCCTGCTGTGCAAATACTTGCCCTCGAGGGGGCTGTAGATGCTGTTGCTGGGGTTGAGGAGGAAAGGGAGGTGGAAGCGCATATGCTGGAGGAGCTGGTGCACTAGGCTATGAATAAGGGTAATGGTTAAGTTGGGCAACATTGAGGTAAGCAGGAGGTTGGGAAAAAGGATGAGGCGTGCCATATCCTGGATACATGCTACCTGGAGGGGGAAAAGTGTTGGAGGTGCTGGCCCCTCCCTGAGGAAGACCATAGCCCATAGGAGGTTGAGCATATGGATGGGAAAGGGCTCCAACGATACCGTTGGCGGAATGAGATGCCCCCGGGGCATTAGCGCCTTCGGGCCTGGGGAGGTCAGGAAGGATGGTATAAACATAACCAGACTGAGCATAGATCAGGTCATATTTCAAGGCTATTTGGAGGGCGGCTTCTTCAGTTTGAGGGAAATGGGAGGTGACATCTTTGCCGATGGGAGCTAAGAGAGAGCGAAGGAACCAGTCCATATAGACCCGATCTTCGAAGGGGGGAGCTCGACATAAGCTTCTTCTTCGTAGCCATTCCTAGACAGGAGTGGAAAGGCAGGTCGAAGAGGTTTGCTTGAAAGAGGTCAAAAGCTCCGTACCAGTATCGTATCAAAGAGGGAGCTGGAAGTAAGATAAAAAGGCTTGGGCAATGGTCGCAAAGGTGGTATGGGAAGAGGTGGCTTGGTCGACATACCATTTAGAAGCTTCGTCGGTAAGCGTGCGTTGGAACAATCGAAGATGGATGGAGTCATCGGTGATAGAATTGGAGGAACGCCACATGTGGAAAGATCGGACATGGTTGGTTGGATCTTCTCCAGCAAGGCCTTCGAACTTAGGGATATCGAAGGGGAGCTTGGTTGGCATGGCAGGCAAACCAACATCGTGACGAATAGGGTCATTGATCAACTGATTGAAATCGGGGAGGCTGAGGCCTGCGATGTATGGGAGAAAGGGTGCGGCCGAGGTAGTTCCTGTGGCGGTTCCTCTAGTAGTAGTTCCGGCATTAGGGTCAGGAGCACCGCTAGCGTTAGGCCCTGGACCACACATAGTGAAGGTGACAGGGGGAGAACCAGAAGGAAAAGGAGAACCCAAAGAATCAGAAGAGGAGTCGGAGTGCAGATTTGGAGGAGGACTGGCTCAACGACGGCGGGACGGAGCAGGTCGATCGACCGGAAACTGAGGGTGAAGGCCAAGAAGTCTCTGGGAAGTGTGCCTTGGGGGCGCAATGATGAAAACACAAACACGGCACAAGGGGAAGAAGAACGACCACAAGGGCACGGAGGTGCAGAATCAAGTGATTACAATCTCGAAACAAGGGCAGATAGGTGCAGTGTCAATTGATTTTAAAGTCTTTGCCTGGCGGTGTAAACTGGGCTCTTCTTCGCTTAGGGTGAGTGTGTGGCGTGCGTTAATTTTAATTTTTAAACCCTTTTCATTTTGAGAGCAAGAGAAAAAGTGTGCTTCGTAATTGAAAATAAATCTACAGAGAACAGTATATAATGCTGAAATAACAGAAAATTAACAGCTACTATTGCATTGATTCAACCCAAAAAGACAGGTCTCTCAAAACTAATCTAAAATAGGGAAAAAATCTAGCCAAAACGCACTAAAAGGAGGCCAATAGATCTAGGGTCAAAAGGGACAGGGATCTAAAGGGAAAAGCTGCTGAAAAGAGGTGCAGATCACAGCCAAGAGGCAGAGGCAAGGTGGCTGGAAAAAAGGAGGAAATCAGCAAAAAGCAGAAGGGGCAAGGAGGAGGCCCTAAAATTAGATCCAAAAAAATCTTCAGGAGGTGATTTGAAAGGGAGAAGAGCTGATTAGAAGAGGTCTGAAAAGGAGGTATCAGATCTGGAAAAAGGGGGGCTGAAACTCTGAAAAAACAGACCTGAAACAGATAAAAACTCTTCCACCAAAAGTGGAGGGTACTAAAGCCCTAGGGGGCTATGTTCCCACTTAGATGAGAAAAACAGATCAGAAACAGGTCGAAATGGGCTGAGACAGAGGCTGGAAAACCCTGACAGAAGCTTCAGAAAAACCCAGAAAAAATGCAGAAAAACAGCTGAAAAAATGGCAGGTCGCAGGTTCTGACCTGTTTTCAGTGTAGGTCACAGAAAAAGGGCTGAAAAGTGTGACCTGGAGGTCCAGGTCGCAGTTTGTGGGCTGAAAAGTGCGACCTGAAGCTCCGGGTGTCTCGGCGGCAGATTTTCAGAAAAGTTGCCGTCTCAGTTGCGGCTGATGTCGGTCACCTGCGCAATAGGGCCAGAAACACGCCGAAGTTAGAAATTTTAATGTTTGAGGGTTTTATAGGGGAAAAACACCATGAAAATAGGAAAAACAAAAAGTTGAAAAGAAACCCTAGGGTCTGAAGTAGCTAGATATGCAGGAATATGAAAAACGACAGTAGTCGTAATTGAAAACCTGTGTGGAGTCGCCAGTTGTTATTATGAATCCTTTGTCGAAGTGTACGAAAAAATACCACTTTAGCTACGCATAACTAATAGCCCTAACATCAAAATTGGCTGCCAATATCTTCAGATCTGTAGTTAGTTGATCAAGACAAGAGCTGCAAAAAACCAGATCTATACATAGAAAGACATTAAGCAGTAAAAAAGAAGGGTTTGCTCCATATATCCAATAGAAAAGACAAGAACAATTTTTGAAAGAATTTTTGTATTAAGGGCACCTGGGAGGAAAACAAGAAGGCGTGTCCAATTCTCCTCAATGGGATGGGTTCTTGGAAGTCCTCAGCACTTCAGATCTAAAATCTCTCTCTCTTGTTGGTGTAGAAAACCCAGACAAAGATAGAACTCAAAGGGAGCTCACACAGCAAATAATGTAGAAAAAGGTGACCAAGTGTATAGATCCAGAGTGATCTAATAGGCAACAAAAGGTGAAGAATTGTAGGAAAAACCCTCCTATTTATAACAAAATATTGGGTCATTCTAGATCTTGGTGCATGGGTTAACCAGATCTAGATCCACTTTTTATGGAATATTTTATTATATTTGTTGGAGGGAAAAGGTATTTGACTTGGGTCAAATCCCTTTATTTGTTAATAATAAATAAATAAATGATTTATTTATCTTTTTAAGGAAGTGGTTGAATGATAATCAAATAAATAATGATTTATTTAATTATTTGTGGGTGATTTGGTCATATTTAACAAGGAATATTATCTAAATAAGATTTAAATAATTATTCCTAGAAAATAATAAGATAAATAAAGGTTTATCTAATTACTTTCTTTTTTTTGGGTTAAACATAATTAGGAATAATAATTAAATTATGGTTTAATTAATTATTCCATGAGGAAAATCAAACAAATATAGGTTTGTTTAATATTTCCTTTTGGGGTTTCCTATTTAGACCATAAACAACCTAATAAATGTGGTTTATTAAGTTATTTTACATAGTGAGAGCAATTTCACTTAGGGTAAATTGGTCTTACATGGTTTACTTGGGTCCATCTAATGATGATAGGTTAGATGACCAAAAAATGGTGTAACAGGTGGTATTCGAAAGTATTATTTTTACGAATTGTTTTTTTCTTGAAATGTTGTAACCTAAATTGTAACCTTCTTTTCCTTGTGCATGTCCCTTATGATTTTGTTCACTCCAAGTCCCTTCTGTAGATTTTGAATTTGAACTTTACATGATGAACTTGAATAGTATAGGTCCCTTATTAATAATGATCTCACATATTGTAGCTTGTATTGAGGTCCCTTTCTGAAATTTTTAGATGTTGAATGTTAAGGTCCCTCTGTAATAAACTTGACATTGAATAGCTTGTCTTTGAAGTTGCTTGAAGTAGTCTAACTTTTGAGATGGAAAGGATAACAAAAGCATAAATTATTTTTGTTTCCATCTCCACCTTTATTATTTTAGACTTGTCCTCGAGTCTTTAATTTGAAAAGAAGAAAATATTTGAGCAGAATGACATAAAAGTATAACTCTTTTTATTTTTCAGAATTCATACTAACCAAATAAATTGGTTTTCTAGTATGAATTCGGGTTTGTACTGTGGCAGGAACCTGGATTTTCACAACCAAATCCCTATATTATTTTTTAACTTTTCTTTTTCTCTGTATGGAATTGGAGTATGTGGAGTAGGGTTTGAAAGCTTATGAAAGTAGGTTAGGTTGAAGTCATGATATAGCAGTAGATGGATAGATGGATAATACGTCTAGATTTCCACATGGCTGTTAATGGAGCTTAGCATATTGTATGGATTATGAATGAAACTATGAACAATATGAAATATGAAAGGTTTATTTGGCAATGAGTGTGACTTTGTAATATTCCCAAATGGGGAAATCAGTAATATAAGCACTAAAAATGAATTTTTCATAAATTGATGCTATAATAGTTAAGAAAAACCCATGAGTCCATTATTTTATACATTATAGCAACCAAATATAATAGGAGATCAGAAACAAATAATTATTTCTTAGTTAAGCAAGCCTCCCAAGCCATAATAACCCAAAAATACTGCAATAAGAGGTGCTGCAACCATGTATAAAAGTCAGGAAACCCTTACAAATTTATTTTATACCTTCTACAATAGCAGTATATTATACATCAGATCTAGAGTGGCTACGTGCATAAAAATTTAGATCTATACCAAATCCATGCACTATACAAGCTCCTCTAAAGAACCCCCTTGGGGTTTTCAGAAAAACAAGTACAAGTTGTAGATATAAGATCTAATACTACAGATGTATTGAAATATTCAGATCTAGAAAGTGTGGCTTAACTAAGATGATCAATAGAATAGAATCCTCCAATAGATCTGCAAAGTGAAGGGCAGATCCCGAACAGTTAGAAAATCAGCTCTTCAAATGGTGTGTTGAACCACCCTACAACTGCACCTATAGGAATAATGAAAATATGGATCTAAAATATGTTGTAGGGATGAAAACATGGTTGGCCTGATGCCAATATCTGAAAATGATGCTCAATGCCTTCAATATTGTCCTCCCAGTGAGTGTAAACCTCCTCCATTGAAAATGAGCACTGAAATGGCCTAGATCTAGAGATCTAGTCTCCACTTGCTGCAGCTTACTGAAACGACCAAAACCTCAACAAGATTTACACTGTAAAAGAAATATGAAGCTTGGTATTAAGCCAGATAGTGGAAAATGTAGTGCAAGACTCCTCTAAGATCTCCTCAATGGAAGATGTGGGATTCTCGATCAGGAACACCCAATGCTAAACATCATTCAATCTCAGCTAAACAACAAGAGAAAGATATATGTCTAAAAATACCATATAATCATAAAATAATAATCATAAGCTAACCCCATATGGATGCCATCCTCTCCCTTTTAAAAAATGTGAGACTTCTCACCTTGGGTCCCACTCATTAGGGTTTCCACCATCATGCAATTAATCTCCCTCCAAAACTATGTTTTCCCATCATCAATGCCACTCCTCCATAACAACGCTATTTGATTAGGTCAATATTGACTTAGTCTCCATGCAATGTCTCCTTTCACACTCAAGGTAGCTTTATTCTAACTATCTAAACTGATCCATATTACCACTGGGTTGTCTCTATTAATGATCCACTCCCTTCATACTAGATTTGTTGACTTGGTCAAACTTGACCTTTTCCACATGTATTAGCCCTTATTCATACATGAAGGTGCTTAATCTAGGTATGAATATGATACATTTTTACATTAAGAGGTATTTTATGTCTACTAAAGAGATTTATGGGCCTCCCTACCCATTTATTCATCTAACTACATGTCAAGAAAAAAAATAATATTCCAATTAGTTGCATGCTAATTTAGGAATATTACAGTCATCCCCTCCCAAAAAAAAAAGTTTCCTCAAGAAACTGCAAGGATAGAACTAAAGAGCCTCTCCTCTTGCTCCTATAGCATCCTCAAGTGATAAGTTCCCCAAAATAAGAAGATTATTTCTCATCATATTTTCTCAAGTTGTTCCTCCCATGTGTACAAGTATGCCTTTGGTGAAAAATCAAAATGGCTCTCATGATGAAAAAGTGGGATATCCACGGAAAAAACTATATGTGCTCTAGAGGCCTTATTGAGGCATGGGATCTGAAATATATTGGGAATAATCATCCCCATGTGAAGCCTCCATCCCCAAGCTATCATCCACAAAAGGTGAGTCACCCTCCTACATGATAACTCCTGAAATATCTCCTCCACCTTATGATCCTGTAAAGAAGGTGGGCTGCATAGCTGAATATGATGGATCAAAATGTCCATCCCATGTTGTCTCTCTCTCCACTTATGATAAGTGTAGAGCTGTTGATTTTGGGTTGCAATAATGTTGTCATCAATAGTCAAGAAGAAAACTGGATCTTCAAAGATCCTCTCTCGAGAGTCATGAATCATGCTGGCCCAAACCATCCCATATAAAGTGAATGGTACATAATCACCATATGGTATGCAAATCAGAAAAATGTTGAAGGTTATGTGCAATTTTGGATGATACCAATGGTTTCTCGAGTAGATACAACGCAATTTTACCAACTTTTGTTTTGGAACATCATGTGGTGAGTTTTCTCCCAACAAGTTGCTATTTGTGGATGTTTTCTCATCTACCATGAGGTAGTAAATGGTGTTAGCCACTTATAAAATTTGTTATATCAAATGGTGGCTAAATCATTTTTTGAAGCCTTCAAGAAACAAGTTTTATTGTCAAATTTTTAATTCTTGAAGTCTTTTGAAGATGACTTATCCTTGAGTTAATCTTCACTGTTGTTTCCATCTAAATTATGAAAATCTGATGTTTTCCTGAAGAAAAGACTGCTGCAAAAACTCCATTTTCTCCCTCATTTTTTCCCCTCCTTTCACTCATAATTAACCTCCATTTTATCCCCCTTTTCCCATGAAATTCCTCCATTTTCCCTCATCTCCCTTCTTCCCTTCATAAAAACCCCTTTGATAAGGTTAAAACTCCTTTTTTACCTTATCAGAAGCTTTCAAATCCTTTGAAAACCTTGAAAAAATCATAAAAATGAGCCTTTTTTGTGTTAAGGCTTTAGTCCCCTTTGGCTAAGCCCCCAAACCACTTCCCCACTATATACCCATGCTTAAGACCAAGAGTTAAATTCCCGAAGCACTTATCACAATCAGAACTTCCGACGAGTGCATTTATTTTGTTATTTAAGAACCCCCGATGTGATTGGCTCCCTCTTTTATAACCCCCGATCGCTTGTATACTTTGTAAAACCAAGAGCCCGCAATCGGGCGCTAAAACATATAAATAAAACCTTCCCCGATACAAACTTCCCTTTGTATTTTGTAAAAAACCCACTTTCCTATGTTTTTATTAAAACCCGTCGGTTCATTGTTTTAAATGAAAAGGACCATTGATCTAAAAACCGATCGATGATCAATAAAATCTCGCATCGTAGTTTTTCCATTAGGCACATTTGAAAGGCCCCCTCCTTTGTTCTAATTTCAATGAGCGCCTTTTGTATATAATACCCCTGACCTCCGCTTTCCTTCATATAACCTGAAAGCCCCACAATCGGGTGCTAAATGTATAAATAAACCCTCCCCAAAGCCATATTTCCCTTTGTATTTTATTTTAAAACCCCATTTTTCATATTATAACGTAACCCGCCAGTGCATTGGTCGAAACGAATCTCGACCATTGATCTTAAACCAATCAATGATCAGCAAAATCTCACATCGGAGATTTCATTGGGTGTGTTTGAATATTATATTGCCCCCTCCCGATTGACGATCTCTCAATGGCCTCTCAGCCGTTGATCTCCCCCGCCAATCTCAGATCCGATGGCCCACGTTGCTCTTTTTCACAAGCCCATCCCTCTGTCTTTGGACCTCTGGTTCATTTTTCATCATCGATCTGATCCTCAGATCAACGGTCTACATTCAATCACATCGGAGACTTTCGTTGCGCCTTTCCTCTCTCCTCCTTTGATAAAAAATCCTCTGATTGCATCTGGGCCATCCATACAATAAGATTCGATGGTCCAGATCAATCCTCGCAAACCTTTGTTAAATTCATGAGCCCGATGTATAATTTTTTTTAAAATGAATCTGCATCGTTGATCTTTGCAGATCAACGTCCCTCATTAATTCATTCTCCGCCTGACCTTGCCTCATATGTCATTACATTAACCCCAATATTTAATCTAGACCGTTCATTCTTTGATCCAACGGTCCAGAATCATCCCGATAGGCCCAAATCCATTGGGTCCTACTCTTCCTAGATCAAATCTCCGTCGTCTATTTCTTGATCTGACGGTCCAGGTTAATATCACATTGGCTCTACCCCACTTGCTATCGCTCGAGCAAATGTTCTTTATCGCGCTCTCTCCATAGTCGTCCGATCTAAGACCCTTGATCTGACGGTTGACGCGCAGTTTCGCGTGATTTTTAGCCTGAAGATTAATGATCCAAAGTTACGCGATATGGGCAGTTTCAAAAGGCCACATGTCGTCCAGTAACATATATCACGTTCGAAAAGTTAAAACCACCCTTCCTCCATTTTGCAGCACGAAAACAGTGGTTTCTATAGCCAAAACCACTTTACCCCATTTATATTGCATCCCATCGTGTTTTTTCTCTGTCGTTGATCTCTGCAGATCAACGACCCGCATTCAATCTCATTTTCAGTTCATCGCCCTCTGCCATCCTCCAAGGGACTCCATTGATCAACCTCCGTCATTGACCTATGAGGCCGATCTCATTCGACAGCCTAGAATCTTTTCAGAAACCCCAAATTTCATTTTTATACCTTTCCTCTGCCAAAGGTTTTTAACCCGTTTTCCTTTGTATTTTCTTCCATTTCATTATAAATTAACCCCTTCACTTTATATATTTATGATCGATCTTGACCTTTGATCAATAGAGATCAATGGCCCGGACTTAATCTCTTGCACCATTCATCCAACCGACTCTCCCTTTTAACCTCTACGAGAAATCTAAACCTCAACCTCTAAAGCAGTCTAAACCCAAATATGCAGGATTTTGTTAATATTTCTTTGTTTGTGCAGGTTTTAAAGGTTTTTCAAATATTTTAAAGGAAAAATGAAAGTCAAGGATGATGATCCTACAGGCCTTCTTTCATCAAATAATATCCATCTACAGGGTTTAACACCATGTTTTATCAGTGCCTCATGAGCACTAATGCCATTTTAAAACCCTCTGTGTGCTTGCACATCAACAAGACATAGCAAAGCTCAAATCAAACAAAGAGTATCAATGGGACAGCATGAAATCAAAGCAAAAACATGTTTAAAGATTGTTAAATACAATTTTGAGGGATTACGGCCCAAATAGACTATCTAAAACCTAATCCACTCAATTAAACATAGTTTGAAGAACAAAAGACAAAAATTAGGCATAATTATGCCTAACACAGAATTAAAATAAAATTAACAGTGTTCAAAGAAAAACAATAATATCTATCAGACCAAGAAGCCTCCACTACCACATCAGAGGTTAATTGAATCCTTTCAGCTACCAAAAGCCACCTGCAGCCTCAAAGAAGTCAAAATAGGCCGAGTTATGACCAGAACAGAAGATATTAGCATAAAGACGGCTCAACAGTTATTTCGAATCAAAGAAACTAATTTAAACTGTCAGTAGAGTTATTACAAGGATAACAAAGAGCCTTAAAGTCAAAAAAATCTTCCCAGCGAGCTTAAAAATTAATGTAAACCAATTAATACAGAGGAAATATCTGAAATATTCTCCATTGAGCCCCTCAAAGGCCGAGAAGCATTAAACTATATTAATTGAGTCTGTAGATCTTTTCTCTCATTCCAGCTCCTCATTTTTCTATAAAATCTTATTGAGTAGCTCATTGTAAAGGGTTGGTTGCAGAACTTTGATATAATACTTGTACTCGAAACTTCCTACATGTAAATAGTGTTTAGAGGCTTTTGAAGCTCTATTTGTGATCAAATAAGTTAGGCTGAGAAGAGAAGATAATTACTGGACTGAAACATTGGACTTGAAGAATGTAACTCGATTGACATCAATATACAAGCTGATTCTTGGGATCCTAGTCTATATCATTGGTGAAGTTCTTCTTTCTGTGTTATTTTTTTCCTTTCATGGATGACATTTTGTCCACTTATTCTCTGATAAATAACAACAAGCATAGAGTTAGGATTTACTATTTACAGTACCCTTCTCTGACTGATAAGATTTATCTCAATGTTTTCCTCCAAATTGTGTGTTTAAGAATGACTTAATTTAAGTGTAAACATTATCAAAGAATGTTGGTTTTCCCCTGTTTTGATGTGCGAAGCTTGAAAGGAAGTTCTTCAATGTTATTTTCATTATGTGCTCGGTAGAGTTAGACTAGGAAAGTTTATGGTTTGCCTTGTCTTCTAGTTTTTTCTTCAAAGGTAAGTCTGAAAGTTTCCCTAAGAGTATGATGAAAGCAGTTTAGATTTAAAAGTATCTTATATGATCTTAGGCTGAACTTTGTTTTCTTATCTTTTTTCATCCCTTCTGAAATTAATTACGTGGATCACTGGATTGTTTGTCTGATGAGTTAACTTTAATACAAGCTTGTCCAAAGAATTCTATGGTTAGCCCTGTCCTTTGGTTGGTTTTAAACAGTTACTTAAAAGGCTTTTCTTGTTTGGAAAGACTCATAAATCCTAGTTGAAATTATTGTGTTTTTCCACCCCTTCAACACTTTTATTGTTCCATTCCATCATTTTATCTCAAATATCTTGTGATATAGATGACTTGCCCCTTGGAGCACTCTTAAAATTGTTGCACAATTAAACCCTTTTATGACTCCGTAGCCCAATGGACTAAAAACCAACCTCATATATATCCTATCAGCCAAAGCTTGTTCTAGTTTCTTGCAACTTCACACCTTTGGAACTCTTTCATTTCAGGACTTTCCACTCAACTAAAAATCATGCTCAACCATCCAAAACCAAACAAAAACCCTTGTTCCTAATAACTAGCCTAATATCATACCCCACAGACTTACAGATAAATCAATCTTTGCACTTATAGAGAGATCCCTCTCTGGATTCAGGAGGGCTAGATCCTAGAATCCCAAAGTGGTTCAAGTGTTCTCCCCGCAGCTTCGGTCTCACCAATCTGCTGAAATTACGGGGAGCTAACATTTCTGGCGACTCCACTGGGGATTTTGAGTGTTTTTCATCCTAGATACCTTTAATACCTCAGAAAGCCCTTGATTCAAGAACATTGTTCAGTGAGTACAAGCAGCCCTCTTCAAGCACTACCAAGAAAATGGTAATCATGATAAAACTTATTTGAGTCAATGACAAACTAAGGAAACCTTAGGATTCTTATAATACCTTATCAAACCTTGAAGGACCAGCTAGCTTAGCCATAAGAGTAAACTCTCTTTGTCTCATCACCATATCTAAGTGTTGAAACAGATTTAGGACACCCTTAGAACCTATAGGACTGAAAAAACTCAGAAAACCCAAAAATATTTTAGATTGGCATTCAATAAACATGGTGGTGGACCATACAACCTTTTACTTCCGAAAGAGCTAAAAATTTCCACCTGGTGACTCCACAATCCTAAACAGACCTTAAGGCTCCACTGGGAAGACCCATAATCATGATAACATCATTTAAACTTGGTTAGAGGACTTTAGGATTAAATTTTTCTTGTTTAAAGATCAGTTAGCCTCTTAAAGAATGTCATATTTGGCTAAAATTTTCTTGTTTACTTGGGTCTGAAAAACACAACATAGTGGCTCCTAGAAAGATTTATACTAGAGCCTATCCTAACCCAAACCCTCCTGAGATAGTTGATAACCCTGAAATAATCCTTAGGAAGTCTCCTAAGGTTAAATCTTCAACTGTTTCAGATCACCCCTTAGAGCTAATTCTATTCCAGAAAACCTTGCAGCTCTACAGCAATCACAAGTTGACTTAAGAAATCCATTTAGAACTCATTCACTTGATGATTTAGAACAGTTAGATTCATCCCCAGAAAGAAGTGAACACCTGGTAGTAGAGAAATTACACCACCAGATTTACATTTCCTTCATAATTTTGGTTTCTCTCATCCAAGATCAGATCAACAATCTATTACTAGTCCATCCACTTCTGCTACCCATACACCCATTGTCCAAAACACTCCACTTCAGCCCACTTTCCCTCTTGTTAATCCACCTCTTGTAAATCCACCTCCACCCCCTATCATGGCAACATGGTATGCTCCCTTAGTCCTTCCTTTACCATCAGTCAATCTTCCACAGGACTATCAGTCCAAGATACCATTGTATGATGCCAATAATGCTACTACTGCTTCACAACATGTGGATAAGATGAATGACTACTTTGTCAGAAATGAAATTGATGATGAAACTCTTAAACTTAGATTATTTTCTCAGAGTTTAGGGGGAGAATTAAGAAAATGGTTCAAAGGCTTAACCCCTCATAGTATTAATGATCTCCAATCCTTCCATCAGTTATTCTTAAACAAATGGGAAGTGAAGAAAAACCCTCTCCAAATACTTTTTGATTACAATAATCTCTACAGAAACACTAGGGAAAGTGTACAAGCTTATTGCACTAGGTTTAACAGTGTTTATAATGCACTTCCCCCAGACTTAAAACCTCCACAAGGTTCATATTTAAACAATTTTCTTGAAGGATTTGATCCTGAAATGGCCTATCAGCTGAGAGAGAGAGAGATCCTTTAACTCTTGAAGATATGAAAACGGGAGCTCTTACTGTGGAAGTTAATTTAATGCAGAAAAGAGCAAGAATGAAGAATGAGAAGAAAGTGTCCTTTAGAGAGGAATCCACACCTTCCACGTCTAGCTCAAAGATGGAGATAATGATGGAGGGGATGATGAAAAATATGAGCATACTTGAGAGAGCACAAGCTATTCAAAACCAAACAGCTCCTCAAAATAGAAATCAGAACCAAAATCAGAATTTTATGAGAAACCAGCCTCAAAACAGACCAAGGGAGGATGATCAACAGATCACTCCTCCTTTTCATCAAAACTATGTAAGTGAGGTTGAAGAAACAAGTGAAAAAATAGAGGAAGATGACATGAACATGTTGGGAGTAAATAATGATGACTTTGAAGTTCATTACAATAGAAAACAAGGTCTATACACACCCTACGATGACAAGAGAGTAGAAGATGAATTTTATTATCAAGAAATGGAAAATGTCATCACAGAGTCTAAAAAATAATATGACCTTAGGAGTAAAAGCAATCAAGAAACTCCCAAAACTAAAACCTCTGAAAAATCTGCACAAAACAACACTGTAAATAAACCCAAAGTTACAAAGCAGAAAGATAAAACAGTAGCTGTAAATTTTGATAAAAACAAAGGAAAAGGCACTCAAAGTACTGAAAAACAGAGTGCAGACCTTAGTAGTGTTAGCACCTCAGCTAGTGCTCCTGTTAAAACAATTTTGACTAATGTAAATAGAGGAAATCAGAAAATTGATGTTGCTGATAGAGTAGCAGTTAATAAGGTTGAAACAAGCACTTCAAAGAATCAGATGCCTTTTAGTTTGGACCAGGAAATTTCCAGAATCAAGATCTCTGTTCCCCTTTTTGAATTAGCTGCCCATAATGTATAAATATCCCAAATTTTGAAGGCTTTTAACATATAATAGAATAATGACACTGTCAATCTTAATGATGACCAACCAGAGCTCATTTTTGGTCCTAAGATTGAGGGTAGATATGAAGAGGGACTAGTTCTTCCTTTTTATGTTAGTTTAAATGTTCATGAAAATATTTTGCACAACGCTATGCATGATTCAGGGGCCTCTCATAATTTAATGCCCAAAGTTGTAATGGAGATCCTAGGCCTTGAAATCGCCAAACCTTACAAATATCTTTACTCCTTTGACTCAAGTAGTGTGAAATGTTTAGGTTTAATCAAAGACCTTTGTGTTAACTTAGCACAAATTCCAGCCAAGTGTTTAGTAATGGATATTTTTGTGGCTGATGTACCCCCAAAGTATGGTATGTTGTTATCAATATCTTGGGGAGCTAAGTTACAAGGAACTATGTAGATGGATATGACATATGCGACCATCTCTATTTCTAACCAAACCAAAAGACTTTACAGGGAGTCTCATATGCAATACATGGTTACTAGCCAAGAGAGACCGCAAAAATCTCCCCTTTATTCTATAAATACTGGCCTTGAATCATTTATCCTTTTCAATGATGAAACACTCAGTGAACAAGTGACTTTAACTGAATTAATGGTAGATAGAGAGGGGGAGAAAGACAACACATAAGTGTCAAAACAATTTGCTAAACTCGAAAACTAGAGCAAAAAACACACAGGTCTAGAGCTACAAATCATCCATCCTTTTCTTTTAAAACTTGAGATTCAAGAAAGTAGTCCTCAACACAATGAAAAACCCGAGGAATTAAAACAAAGTGTTGATCTTCAAGAACAATCTGAAAGCACGCTAGTTGAAGAGGATAATAGTCAAACGATTGAACTTGAAACTAGTCCTCTTTGGAGTATGAACTTCGATGGGTATTTCATTAGGAACAATGCTGGTGCAGGCGTCTGGATACATAACATTGAAAACAACCACACGGAAGGCCATTCCTACAGATTAAATTTTCAGTGTTCAAATAACATAGCGGAATACAAATCCCTTCTTTTAGCCTTACACTTGTTGAAGAAATTAGGAGCCCGAAGAATAAAATTTTATGGGGATTCAAAATTAATCATTAGGCAAGTGAATGGGGAATACACTGCCAAACACCCCAGGCTTAGAGCCTACAAGAATGACGTCATGGATTTATTGAAAACTTTTGAGGAATCCCAACTTATTTTTCTACCAAGAGAAAAGAATATCATGGCCCACAGTTTAGCTTTTGCTGCTAGAACATGCTTAACACCATATGAAACCAAACAATGCACAACTCAAATTAAATTCAGACCAATTGTCCCTGATAACGACAAATATTTCCAAGTGTTTGATGGAGACAAACAAATATAAGACTTCCTGCAGTCTAGAAATGAATTTGAACTACCAAGTTCAGATTCAGACTGTCCTAGTGAAGAAAATCTACTTGATGAAGAAGAAGAGTCTCCAGAGACGGTGGATATAAATCTGTTGTCTAACAAACTTGAAAAACACAACAAAAAGTGTTGCAGAGTTAGAAACTGAAGACTTAGAAACTCTGCAGTCTAACAATCAAAGCTTGCGAAAGGGTCTGGTCCCTTTAGAAGAGTTGTTTGATTTCAATGATGTGGCCAAGAAGCCAAAACTAGAGCCTATGGAAACTGAAGTTGAAGAGTGTAATATAGGCAGTGAACTAAGACCAAAGATGATCAAACTATCTAAAACTTTACTAGCTCACATTAAACTCAAATATATAGACCTGTTTAAAGAATTTTCTGATGTTTTTGCGTGGAGTTATGAGGATCTGAAATCCTATGACACTGAAATAATTCAGCACAAGATACCTCTCAAGGAAAACCAAAAGTCATTTAAACAAAAACTACACAGAATAAACCCTGTTCAGTTACCTTTGGTTGAGAAGGAAATCAAGAAAATGTATGAAGCTGGTATTATTGTCCCTATTAGATATTCTGAGTGGGTGTCTAATCTGGTGTCAGTTAGGAAGAAAAAAGGAGAAATTAGGCTTTTTATTGACTTTAGAGACTTAAACAAAGCCTCATTGAAGGAAAAATACCCTTTACCCAAGATGAACCATATTTTACAAAGGTTAGTTGGTTCTAAAATAATTTCTTTTCTAGATGGCTACTCAGGATACAATAAGATATTAGTACATCCTGATGATCAATTAAAGACAACTTTCACTACACCTTGGGGCACTTTCATGTATGTGAAAATTCCCTTTGGTTTAATGAATGCTGGTGCTACTTTTCAGAGAGCCATGGACATTGCATTCTCGGAAGAATTGGGCTACTTCATCATTATTTACCTTGATGATGTCACTATCTTTTCCAAGACAGATGAAGAGCACTTAGAACACTTGAGAAAATTATTCGAGAAATGTAGAAAGTTTGGGATATCTTTAAACCCAAAGAAAACACTATTTGGTCTCCAAGAAGGTAAACTTCTTGGGCACATCATATCAGAAGAGGGGATAAAGATAGACCCAAAAAGGATTGAGGCTATATTGCAAATCACCCATCTTAGAAACATCAAGGAACTTCAATCTTTCATTGGAAAGATTAGTTTCTTGAGAAGGTTCATACCCAACTTAGCTGAGCTCCTTAGAAACATTACAAACATGCTAAAAAGGGAATAAGGGGTTAAGTGGACCTTGGAAGCAAAGAAGTCCTTTGAACTGGTCAAACAAGCAATAACCAGAACGCCAGTTCTAATCAGTCCTGATTTTTCAAAAGATTTTTATATTTTTTCATTTCCATCATAACATACAATAGTTTTTGTCCTATTGCAGAAAAATCCACAGGGACAAGAAAATCCCATTGCATTCTTTAGCAAGGAATTGAGAGATGCTCCTCTGAAGTACAACATTATGGAAAAACAAGCCTTTGCCTTAGTCAAAGCTTTAAAAGACTTCAGAGTTTACATTCTGCACTCCCACATCATTGCCTTTGTCCCAAATTCAGTTGTGAAATACATTCTAACACAGGACCCAGATGGTAAGAGAAGTAAGTGGATAGCTGTGATACTTGAATATGATTTAGAAATCAAGCCCACTAAAATCATTAAAGGCCAAGGTCTAGCTAGATTAATGGCTGAATCAAATTTTGAAGTTCTTGATATTAATATGATAAATGCTTTAGGTGAACAAGAGGAACTGTCCACTCCCATTATTGAAGACCATTTTATGAATTCCTCTTGGTATGTTGATATTCTATATGTTTTTCTTAATTTGAATACACCTCCTGGTTTATCGAAAAAAAAAGGCAAGGTTTTTAAAGTTAAAAGTTGTAAACTACTGCATTGTAGATAAATGTCATTATTGGAAAAATGAAAGTGGGTTATTTCTTAAATTTTTTCCTGAGAATGATTCAAAGAAGGTTAAGCACGAGTTCTATGAAGGAGAATGTGGAGGCCACCTCTACTGGAAGACAACAGCCAACAAAATCCTTAGAGCTGGTTACTATTGGCCTACACTCTTTCCTGGTGTCCATACAATGATCATTGCATGTCATAAATGCCAGCTCTTTGAAGGAAAAAGAAAATTTCTCCCCTTACCTTTGCATCCAATCACTGTTGAAGCTCCTTTTCAATAGTGGGGACTTGACTTCATAGGAGAAATCCATCCACCCTCATCTGCCCAACATAGATGGATTCTCACTGCAACAGACTACTTCACCAAATGGATAGAAGCCATCCCTTCTAGGCAAGCCAATGACTCTGTCATCATAAAATTCATGGAGACTCATATCCTCTCTAGATTTGGCTATCCTAGGAAGATCATCACTGATAATGCTGTTGCATTTGGATCCAAGAAGATGGTTGAATTCTATCACAAATATTAGATAAAATTGGTTCATTCTACTGCTTATTACCCTCAAGGTAATGGGCTAGCAGAATCCTTAAACAAGATTTTAGTGAACATAATCAAGAAGTTGTTGGAGGACAACAAGAAGTCTTGGCACACAAATCTAGTACATGCACTATGGGCTGACAGATTAACACTTAAGAAATCTATTGGGATGTCACCCTATCAGCTTGTGTATGGTACAGATGCAATTTTTCCAACCAGCCTTGGTGTGCCAGTTATGAAGTTTATTCAAGAAGTACAGTCTGAAGACAATGACATGATCAGAAGGATTAATCAAACTATACATCTTCAGCAAACCAGAGAGGATGTCTAAAACAAAGCATTACAAAAGCAAGAGAGCATCAAGAAGCTTTTGATAGAAGAACAAACGCCAACAATTTCAACATTGGGGATAAAGTGTTAAAGTGGGACTCAAGGAGAGAAGGCAAGGGAAAGCATGGGAAATTTGATAAATTATGGCTTGGCCCTTATCTCATTCATTCTACTGCTGGTAACAATGCTTATTTCTTGCAGGAGTTGAATGGAGATGAACTGTTTGGGGGTCCTGTCAATGGAAATATGCTCAAACATTATTTCTCTTCATCCTATCATGTGTGGAAGCCTTTTTATCTTTTTCTCATTATAAATATTTCATCCATCATTTCATTCAAAGTTAGAAAAATCAAAAATACAAAAACAATACAAAGAGAAAAGAGGGCAGATTGTGAAAACAATAAAGGTACAGCCCCATACCAAAAAAGAGAAACAAAATCTGAAAGTGTGCAAGCTCAAATGCCACTCCTGAAGAACACACTCCTAGTTAGTCATACAGCCTAATCATGACTAATTAGATTTAAATTTACTGCTGATAGGTTAGTGAATCAAATTTGCCAAACATCTTATTCTTGGCTTATCAGTTAGGTAGATTAGGATAGAAAATAAAGGTTCAAACAAGCTCAAAATCCGAACCTCAGTTTCAAAAAGAAGAATGACTCTGATCTATTTGAAATATTGAGTCAAAAGACAGAAGTAAACTAGTTCTAATAAGATCAAAATCTGAACCAGATAACAAAGGAAAACAACTCAAATAAACTCAAAAACAGAGTTGAAGAAAAGAGAAGGATGTTCCTAAAACTTTCAGATCTTAAGCCTTCACCATTTTGATTTAATTTTCTGCAAATAATAATCTATGTGCAGCTTGTTTTTATGCCATAGATCAGCAACAAGTTAGACTGTTCAATCCTGACTTGTATGCTTTTAAATTTCTGTTTTAGAAATTAGTGAATAAAAATCTGTTAGACTGTTTATTCCTAACAGATAGTAGATTAGGTAGAGAAGCTTATGAACTCAACTATTTAATCTGAGTTCATGGAGAAATAAGAAGTAGAATTAGACTAGTTTTTTTCTTTCAAAAGAATAAAAATGTTGTAAAAGAGTTTTCCAATCCAAATGCACTCTCAAAGAAGAAATTTTTTTAGACCAGTAGGATTGGGTAGGTAGAAAGCTTGGTTGGATAGTATTCCATTGTTTTTCACGGCTGCTAACATTTTCAGAGAAAAATAAGATCATCCAAGTGAAGAAAGTTGTAGTCCAATGGATGAGGCACTGATCAGCCCCCAGAGAATACAAGTCTGAAGTTCTTGATGCCTTCAAGAAGGCACCATCCCCATGTGGAGCCACTGTTAGCCACCTATAAAATTTGTCACATAAAATGGTGGCTAAATAATTTTTTGAAGCCTTCAAGAAACAATTTTTATTGTCAAATTGTTAATTCTTGAAGTCTTTTGAAGATGAATTATCCTTGAGTTAATCTTCACTGCTGTTTCCATCTAAATTCTGAGAATCTGTTGTTTTCCTAAAGAAAAGACTGATGCAAAAACTCCATTTTTTCCCCTCCTTTCACTCATAATAAACCTCCATTTTATCCCCTTTTCCCATGAAATTCCTCTATTTTCCCTCATCTCCCTTCTTCCCTTCATAAAAACCCCTTTGATAAGGTTAAAACTCCTTTTTTGCCTTATCGAAAGCTTTCAAATCCTTTGAAAACCTTGAAAAAATCATACAAATGAGCCTTTTTTGTGTTAAGGCTTTAGCCCCCTTTGGCTAAGCCCCCAAAACACTTCCCCACCATATACCCATGCCCAAGACCAAGAGTTAAATTCCCGAAGTGCTTATCGCAATCGAAACTTCCAACGAGGGCATTTATTTTGTTATTTTAAGAACCCCCGATGCGATTGGCTCCCTATTTTATAACCCTCGATCCCTTGTTTCCTTTGTAAAACCAAGAGCCCGCAATCGGGCGCTAAAACATATAAATAAAACCTTCCCCGATACAAACTTCCCTTTGTATTTTGTAAAAAACCCACTTTCCTGTGTTTTTATTAAAACCCGCCGGTTCATTGTTTTAAATGAAAAGGACCGTTGATCTAAAAACCGATCGATGATCAATAAAATCTCGCATCGAATTTTTTTCATTAGGCGCATTTGAAAGGCCCCCTCCTTTGTTCCGATTCTGATGAGCTCCTTTTGTATATAAAACCCTCGACCTCCGCTTTCCTTCATATAACTCGAAAGCCCCGCAATCGGGCACTAAACTTATAAATAAACCCCCCTGAAGCCATATTTCCCTTTGTATTTTATTTTAAAACCCCATTTTTCATATTATAACATAAATTTCTAGTGCATTGGTCGAAACGAATCCCAACCATTGATCTTAAACCAATCAACGATCGACAAAATCTCGCATCAGAGATTTTAATGGGTGTGTTTGAATATTTTATTGCCCCCTCCCGATTGATGATCTCCCAATGGCCTCTCAACCGTTGATCTCCCCCACCAAGCTCAGATCCGACGGCCCACATTGCTCTTTTTCACAAGCCCATCCCTCTACCTTTGGACCTCCAATTCATTCTCCGCAGTCGATTTGATCCTTAGATCAATGGTCTACATTCAATCGCATCGGAGATTTTCGTTGTGCCTTTCCTCTCTCCTCCTCCGATAGAAAATCCTTCGATTGCATCTAGGCCATCCATATAAGAAGATCCGACGATCTAGATCAATCCTCGCATACCTTTGTTAAATTCATGAGCCGCTGTATAAAGGTTTTAAAAATGAATCTCCGTCGTTGATCTCTACAGATCAACGGCCCTCAGTAACTCATTCTCCGCCCAACCCTGCCTCATATGTCATTAAATTAACCCCGAGATTTAATCTGGACCATTCATTCCTTGAACCAATGGTCCAAAATCATCCCGATAGGCCCAAATCCACTGGGTCTTACCCTTCCCAGATCAAATCTCCGCCATCTATTTCTTGATCTGACGGTCCAGGTTAATACCACCTTGGCTCTGCCCCACCTATTATCACTCGAGCAACTATTCTTTATCGCGCTCTCTATATCCAAAACCACTTTACCCCATTTATATTTCATCCCATCACGTTTGTTCTCTATTGTTGATCTTTGCAGATCAATGGCCCGCATTCAATCTTGTTTTCAGTTCATTGCCCTCTGCCATCCTCCAAGGGACTACATCGATCAACCTCTGTCATTGATCTTTGAGGCCGATCTCATCTGACGGCCTAGAATCCTTTCGAAAACCCCAAATTTCATTTTTATACTTTTCCTCCGCCAAAGGTTTTTAACATGCTTTCCTTTGTATTTTCTTCCATTTCATTATAAAGTGACCCCTCTGCTTTATATATTTATGATCGATCTCGACCGTTGATCAACACAGATCAACGGCCTGAACTTAATCTCTTGCACCATTCATCCAACCGAATCTCCCTTTTAACCTCTGCGAACAATCTCCGTCGTTGCATGCTTTCATCCAATGGCCGTGACCTAACCTCAACCTCTGAAGTATTCTAAACCCAAATACGTGTTGGGGTATGTGTTATATTCTTTCCACGACTAGCCACACATGCTATACGTTGCGCCAAGCGCAGCAAGGGGGTCACAAGGGGGGAGGCAGCCCCCACTATTGGGGTTTGGGGCAGCGCCCCAACAAAAATTGTTTTGGTGTGCAGACCCACTCATAGGCGTACCCACCCATCTTTTTTGCATGAGTTTGCACATGGTTTTGGGGTACGATGGTTTTCAACGCCTAGTATTTTGTAGATCTGGTCAAGGGAACTACGATTATGTTCTAATCCAGGGTTAATGGATTGTGGTTTATGTATGCTTCGGCATGTATATATATATGTGTTGTAACACTAAAAGGAATATAATGAAAAATCAACCTGGTCGTCCCAATTTGGGATCCAAGGGAAAATCTCTGTGTTTATCTGTTTTATGTTTTATGCTCTCGCTATTGTTTATTTTCTGTTATAAGATTCATGTGTAGATAATTTCTCTTCAGGGCTAAAACCTACATTTGGTATCAGAGTTGTTTCAGCTTCAAGGGGATGCCTTTGCTGCTGAGGGTTTTTTCCTTGGGCCTGAGGTAGACCCTGTTCAGTGGGAGATCTGCGGGATCGATTCTTGCGGTGAAAGAAGATGGCGAGTGGCGGGAAGATAGAGATAAAGAAATTTAATGGTCAGAGTTTTGAGTTATGGAAGCTCAAGATGGAGGATATACTGGTGGATAAATATCAGTGGATCGTGGTAGATCCAGGTACTAAACCAACGGCAATGTCAGATGAAGACTGGAAGAAACTAGATCGGAAGGCTAAGAGCACAATACGGTTGTGTGTCTCAGATTCAATATTGTTGAATGTATCTAGGGAAGCTACGACGAAGAATTTGTGGGAAAAAATTGGGACTTTGTACCAATCTAAGTCTTTGCTGAATAATTTGTTCCTGCGGAAAAGTTGTATAAGCTGAGGATGAAGGATGGAGACTCGGTGATAGAGCATTTGAACGCCTTCAATACTGTGGTAAGTCAGTTGTCATATGTTGATATTAAAATATCAGATGAAGATAAGTTCATCATTTTGTTGTGTTCTCTACCAGATTCGTGGGACAATCTGGTTATTGCAATAGGTAGAAATACAACTACCTTGAATTTTGATGACATTGTCTCAGCCTTGTTGTCGGAGGAAATGAGACGGATAAATATGGAGGGCCAGAATGGAGATGCCTTATCTGTACGAGGAAGGTCCCAAAACAGAAACAAGAATAAGGTTTCGAGTGGGAGATCTAAATCTCCTGGAAATTTTGTAAAGGTGTGCTGGAAATGCGGAAAGGAAGGGCACTACAAAAAGGAGTGCATATATAAAGCTCCTGAGAAAGGAAAGGGATTTGATGATGCTCCTTTTTCATAGGCAAAAACCACCTCGGATGAAGGTGGGGATGTGTATTTGGCTTCTTCCTCAAGTACACATGTAGATCATGAGTCATGGTTGATTGACTCAGGTGCATCCTTTCACTTCACTCCCCATAGGGAGTGGTTCTACGAGTATGAGAAATATGATGGTGGTGATGTCTTCTTAGGGGATGATAGGAAGGCCAGAATCATCAAACGTGGAAATTTCAAGATGAAGCTGCAAGGTGGAAGGATTAGAACACTTCCTGGTGTTCTAAATATTCCTGCATTGGCCAGAAATCTGATTTCTGTAAGCAAGATGGATGATGCATGTGTAAAAACAGTGTTCAAGAAAGATGCCTGCAAGATGGTTCGGGGAGCACTGGTATTAATGCGGGGATTTTGGATTGGAACTCTGTACAAGCTACAAGGTAGCATTGTTATTGATGGGTGTAACATTTATGTGGTTCCTGAAAGAGGAGCAGAAAGCCTAGCTGTCTCTGGAGAAAAGACCATGCTATGGCATCAAAGGCTTGGACATATTGGAGAGAAGGGCCTTTGGATACTACATAGAAATGGTATGGTAGAAGGTATGTCTAATTTCTCTCTGGATTTTGATTTCTGTGAACATTGTGTATATGGGAAGAAAAATCGAGTGAGTTTTCCTTCTGGTGCTAAGAGGGCGAACAAGATATTATAACTTGTGCACATTGATGTGTTTGGACCTGTGTCAGTTCCATAAATGGGAAAGTATGTGTACTATGTTTCATTCATAGATGACTTCTCAAGGAATACATGGATATATTTCTTGAGGAATAAATCTGAAGCTTTTGACAGATTTAAAGAATTTAAGGCTCTGGTGGAAAACCATACAGAGAAGAAGATAAAGGCGCTGAGGACAGATAATGGTGGGGAGTTCTGTAAGAAGGAATTTGAAGAGTTATGTAGGAAGTGTGGTATAGCGCAGCAGAATATATTGATTTTGATGAAATATTTTCTCCTGTTGTTAAAATGACTTCAATCAGAACTATCTTAAGTCTTGTAGCAGTGGAAGATTTACATCTTGAACAGTTAGATGTAAAGACAACATTTCTCCATGGAGATTTGGAGGAATAGATATACATGCAACAACCAAAATGATATGAGGTCAAGGGGAAAGAAAAATTGGTGTGCAGGTTAAAGAAGAGCTTGTATGGCTTAAAACAGGCTCCAAGGAAGTGGTATCTAAAATTTGACAACTTTATGTCTAAACAAGGTTATACTAGATGTCACTCTGATCATTGTGTTTATCTAAAAAGGAAAAATGATGGCAGCTATATTATATTGTTATTTTATGTAGATGATATGCTTGTTGCAGGATCTAACATGCAAGAAATAAATGTGCTCAAAATAAAATTGGAAAATTCATTTGCAATGAAGGATTTGGGAGCTGCAAAACAAATCCTTGGTATGAGGATAACTAGAGATAGGAAAAATCACAAATTAACACTGTCTCAGAATGAGGACATAGAAAAGGTGTTGAAAATATTTAATATGCACAATGCAAAACCTGTTAGTACACCTTTTTCTATCCATTTCAAACATAGTAAGGAGATGTGCCCAAAGACCCAAGAAGACATGGATTGTATGTCTAAAGTTCCATATGCATCAGGAGTTAGAAGCTTAATGTATGCAATGGTCTACACAAGGCCTGATATTTCACATGCAGTGGGAGTTTTAAGCAGGTACATGAATAATCCATGAAAAGAACATTGGATGGCAGTAAAATAGATTCTCGGATATTTGAGAGGTACCACAAATAAAGCATTATTCTTTGGTGGTTCAAACATTTCTCTACAGGGATATGTTGATGCAAATATGGCAGGTGACAGAGATAACAGGAGGAGCACTACATGATATGTATTTACTGTAGGTGGAACATTTGTCAGTTGGGTTTCAAAAATCCAAAGTCTTGTTGCACTTTCAACAATGGAAGCAGAGTATGTTGCTGCTACAGAGGTTAGTAAAGAAATGATTTGGTTACAAAGGCTTATGGTTGAATTGGGTAAGAGGCATGATATGGGCACATTATACATTGATAGCCAAAGTGCCATTCATCTTGCAAAGAACTCAACATTTCATTCCAGGACTAAACACATACATCTCAAGTACCATTTCATGCGGTCAGTATTGGAAAATGGAGATTTGATGCTGGAAAAGATACACACTAGCCAGAATCCTGCAAATATGCTAACAGAAGTTGTAACCAGGGAGAATTGAAAATATGCTCAGTTTAAATTGGTCTTCAAGGATGATGATGAAGATGAGGAACAGCCAGGTCCAAAGAGGAGTCATTTTCTATCAAATGAAGTAGCAGTGGAGTTGCTACAATCAGTCTCCAAGTGGGAGATCGTTGGGTGTGGAGCCTGATTTTCTTCTTGATTCAGAGATACTTGTTCTAGCTGGATGTATACCCCAAGAAAATTGTACACCCTTGCACGCGGGGGGTGCAGGGGGGACTTGTCCCCCCCCGTGGGGTCCGAGGCGGCCTACCCCCTCAGCTGGGGGGTCCTGAGGCTAGCGGTCCCCCGGCGGGGGTTTCGGGGGTAGTGCCCCCGAAGCCAAAAATAGATGTAAAATTTCCTTGTAAAAGTATAGTAATTTCTAGTCAATGTAGGCTGTTCATTAGGCGGATGATCTGACGGTAAAAATTATGTTTAGTTTAGGGTTTTTTTCCCTAGAAGGCAACCCCTCACTTTTATGAAGGTATTGTATTGTGGTTTTGTATTGTATGTGTATTCTCTGAGCAGAAAACAGATAGGGAGAATGTGAGAGAGAACAGAGGATATTATAGTGGATGTGATGTAGGTTTTGTCTATTCATTTTGCTGGATAATAGAAAGGAAGGACTGGCTGTTTAGGGTGGACGTAGCCCAAATTGGGTGAACCACGTATATATGTATCTCTCTGGTTTTATGTGTTTTTTGTGCTTGTATTTTCGACATATTTTATGTGTTGCATTGCTCTGTAATATTTAATTTTCGAACAACCAAGGGGTTTCATCTTTGTTCAACACTTCGATTGTGGGAAATACTCCTATTTATGACAACCTACGATGGGAGGGGGTCCTACTCCGAATGCTTCTAGGCCATAAGGTTTCTCTTATGGTGTTTCTCTTATGGTTCGGATTTTTCTACGAACATTCCATGAAAACTAGCACCTCAACAAATCCAAGGTATTCTTTTCATAATGTTGGGAATCCTTCTGTTGGTGTATGGAATTCTCAAGCTCCTCTATGCTTACCATTCCTTGGAATATTGAAAAAATCCAGATTTATCAAAATTGATGAATGATCCAATTCGATATAGCCTGGGTTGGCATCCGGTCCCTAAAAAACTACAATAATATATTCCAAAATTTGAAGGGAATACTGGTGAGGATCCAACTGACCATGTTACCACTTTCCATTTATGGTGCTCCTTGAACTCCCTCATCAATGATTCAATTAGGTTGAGACTATTTCAGTGCACCCTAACTAGAAATACTACAAAATGGTGCATTGAGCTTACTGGGAGTAGTTTTTCTACATTTGGTGAGTTAGATACTATGTTTCTAAACCATTTCCAGTTGCTTATTCACTATGATGATAGGACTGATCTCCTGGTAAATATCAAGCAGGATAAGGCAACACACATTTCCAATCATATTCAGGAATGGAGGAGAAGGAAGAGGCTCATCAAATCCAAAATTCCTAATGAATTCCTTCTCAAATGGTTTCTTAAATCCTTATAGCCATAAATATTGAAGGATCTATCCCTTACTCGGGTATTCTCTGAGGAACATGCTATCTTTAGGGCCCAATAGTTGGAGCTGATCTATTCTCAGTCTTGGGTCCTTAATAAGATTTTTCCGGATGCTCCTCATTCCAAAGTAGATTTATCCAAATCAAAGCCAAGTCTTGATGTTGACAAGCTTTTCGATTCAATTGATAGTGGCACAACTAAACTTTTGAATCAATTGCAACAGTTGTCTTTACAATTTTCTCCTTCTATTCAATCTACGCCATTGGTGTTTATTCCTTCCCAACCACTAACTATTAATGTTTTTCAAGCTTCTAACAACAAAGGAAATCAATAATCCAATGGGAAGAAGAAGGGACGAAATAATAAGAAGAAAGATAAGGATGGGAAGGGTAATGAGAAAAAATCCAACGATAATTTTGGAGAGGGTAAGAGAGAGGCAAAGAATAAAGTTAAGTTTCCATGCAAGTTATACACTAGAGACCATCTTACTCATATCTACCCTAAAATTTAGGATGCTCAGCACTTGTAATTAGCTTAATAGGGTTCCTCTAATTCCCATGTTGTCCTGCCTAAACCTTGTCCCCAAGGGCAACAACTCCTTGTTGGCGCGAATGCTAGTATTGGAGCTCCTGCTAGGGGAAACTAGGAAGGGGAAAATTCCTCAAATGTATATATGGTGAGTTCTCACATTGATATCACTACGAGATCTCGTGATTATAGGGGAGATGATTATTCAAAAGATAAGGGTGCTCCTAGAAATTTTGAGCCACTACATATAGAGAGGCTCGTAGTTGAGCCTATACCTCAAATGCCGAAAGGTTATACTAAGCATATGAAAATCAACCCTAATGCCAAGGCAGCCCAGAACTACTCTATTGTAGAAGATTTGGCCCAGATTCCTTCTGCTATGTTTGCGTTAGAGGTACTCGAGTCGTGGCTAGCACAAAGGAGTACATTTCTCACTTTGATCGGGGTAGTTTATCCAAAGAACTCTCTTATGATCACATTTGATATGTCAAATCTTAAGAAGATAATTCCTCATCACATGGCCTTTCAAATTAAGTCTACATATTGGAAGATCAATATTTTTTGAATGGTATTCGATGAGGGCACTTCCACATGTGTCATGTCTATCTCATGTTGGAAATCCATTGGGCCCCCTTCATCTGTGCCTTCGCCTACTCTTATCACTACATTTGATGGTCATTCTCAAAGGTCACATGGCATTGTTCTAGCTTTGTCCATCTGTGTTGGAGGTAAAGTTGTCAATATTGAGGCCGGGATAGTTGATGCTAATTTGGGCTACAATCTTCTAGTGGGGCGGAATTGGATTTATGAGATGGATGCTATTGCTTAATCATTATTTTGCATCTTGTATTTTCCCCATGAAGGGAGGATTGTCACTATCGATCAGATGGACTATTCTCAGATAGATCCAAATGCATCTTCTGACTTGATATTTCCATTGGTGAATGATGCCAAGAAATATGTGGAGAATTTGGGGGTTGGAATGTATACCTCATTGATGGGTACCTTTGATATTCCACCCCCTTCCATTAATATTAACGTTATCTCATCCTCCAGGGTTCCTACTCGAAGAGAGCTCTTTCGAACTCATTAGTTTTTGGATCCTTGGACCTTACCTTCTCCTACTTCCACATTAGAGGAAGGTCAAGTGGGTGGAATGGAATTCCCTATGTCTACAGAAGAGATTTCCTATCAATTTATTGTTGACTGTGCAGATTTTGTTCTAGTTTCTCTTTCTCCAAATGATTTGGATGGATATGTGGCTCTGGTTTGGACACTAAGTTCATCTTTTGCTCAGGATATCCTTGATATTGTTTTTTCCATATGAAGAGGCTATCCTTGAAGAAATGACTAGTGTGGAAATATCGTGGGATGATTTGCATCATCGGTCCTATTTTATACCAAATTTGCAAGAATTTGAATCGAGATTGCCTAGCCCTATTTCTTCTGGTCCTGTTCACTCGGTCTTGAACCCTTTAGCTCCAGCACATTTTTTTTTTGAAGGGAACATGGATGTCATTTATGAGACTATCCTAGGGAACATTTCCAGGGATCCCAACATTATTGGGAATTTCTTCATCGGAGCTAAATTCTCCCCTGAAGAGATTCAAACTTATACTGATCTCTTTAGAGATTTTCGTGATGTGTTTGCCTGGTCTTATGAGGAAATGCTTGGAATTGATCCATATATTGTCGATCATGAGATCAAGACTTACGAGAATTCTAAGCCTATACAATAGAATCTTCGTATGTTCAACCCTAGGAAAGTCGCAACTATCAAGGTGAAGGCTGAGAAGCTGCTCAAGGTGGGTTTCATATACCCCATTCCTTTAACTGAGTCATTTTCAAATCTAGTGCCTATGGACAAGAAACAAGGAATGATATGTGTTTGCATTGATTTTAGGGATTTGAATAAGGCATTTCCACAGGATAACTACCCCACGCCATTTATTGATTATATTATTGGTGAGTGTATGGGGAATTACATTTTCTTCTTCATGGACGATTTCTCAGTATCCAATCATATTACCATACATCGTGAAGATTAGCACAATACTTCTTTTATTTTCCCCTGCGGTACGTTCGCATACAAAAAGATCCCTTTTGGTCTTAAAAATGATGCAACTAATTTCCAGTGGGCCATGTATTATGCTTTCAACAACATCAATCACATCATCAAAGCTTATATGGATGATTTAGTTGCTCACTCTCGAAATAGAATTGATTATCTCTCTCATCTTCGACATGTTTTTGAATGATGTCGTCATTATAAAATTCGGTTGAACCATAATAAGTGTGTTTTCGCCATCAAATCCGATAGGTTGTTGGGATTCATCCTGTCTACTAAAAGGATCCAGGTAGATCCCTTCAAGGTTGAGGTAATACTTCAGTTTCCTCCCTCGTTTTCTATTCGTCAACTTCAAACTCTTCAAGGAAAAGAAAATTTCTAAAGGATATTTATCGTTAATTATGCTAAGGTGAAGAAAGGATTTATGAGATTTTTGAAGAAGGGAATTCCATCCTTGTAGGATGAGTTTTTTCAATGCTTGTTCGATGATTTAAAAAATGCATTGACCTCTGCTCCATTATTGAGTCCACCTGATTATAGCAGAGACTTCCTTTTGTATCTCATTGTGGCAAAATCTACTATAGGTATGGTTCTAGTTTAGGAGGATGATGCTCTTTGTGAGAATGTTATTTATTACCTAAGTCGAGGCTTGGTAGGTCCTGAAATACGATATTCTACCATTGATAAGCTAGCTTTGGAAGCTTTCCAACGACTTGGGCATTACATTCTCCTTCAAAAAATGTATGTTTTCGCAACAGTTAATCCATTTCAGTTTGTTCTCAGTAGGTGAGTGATTGGGAGAAAATACAATTGATGGATTGTCATTTTTCAAGAGTTCAATCTTTAATTTCTATTTTCCAAATCCAAGAAATATTTGGTATTTATGGAGTTGATCTCTGATTTTCCTTGTGGAGATGAGATTATTTAAGAGGAGTTGTTCCCTGATGAACATATTTTTCTCATTTCTTCACATTATCCTTGGTATGGAGATCTCATTGTTTATCTCTAGACTTCAATGTTTCCTCTTGCTTTTTTGAAAAATGAGTGTCGAAAGTTGTGTCACTTAGAAAAAAGTTATCTTATTATCGGTTAGACTCTATATCGTTGTGGGGTTGATTCGATCCTTAGACGTTTCTTAACTCTCAAAGAAACTGAGGTTGTGCTGAATAATTGCCTTAGTGGAGCTTGTGGTGGTCATTTATCTGGGCTTGCTATAGTCCAAAATATTTTGTCTCTCAGATATTTTTGGCCCTGGATTTTCAAAGATTCTATTGAGGCAGTCAAAAAATGTCATCCTTGTCAGGTTTATACTCGGAAGATGCATGCTCATCTAGCTCCACTCTTTCCTATTATCAGCAAAGTTTCGTTCACCAAGTGGGGAATTGATTTTAATACTTGTAACTTGCCTTTGGTGAAGGGTCACAAGTACATTATTGTAGCAGTAGACTACTTCACAAAGTGGGCCGAGGCTATGCCTACTTTCGCAAACTATGGTGAAACAGCAACAATTTTTTTGTTCAATGAAGTCATTTATGACTTCGGTATTCCCAAAGAGATTGTCACTGACCATGGCAGTGATTTTCAGAATACCATGATGGTTGAATTCGATCGTAAGGTGGGTTTCCAGCAGGAGAATTCATCTCCATATTATCCTCAAGACAATGGGCAAGTTGAAGTTGTGAATAAACCCTTAAAGTTTATCCTTCAACTGACAATCAATAAAGCCAAGTCCAATTGGCATGTCATGTTGTATCCTGCACTTTGGACATACTAGAAGTTTGTTAAGACTACAACTGGGTTCACTCCTTTTGAACTGGTTAATGGTTTGGAATCGATCTTTCCTATTCAGTGTGAGATTCCATCCCTTAAGCTAGTTGTTGAGCTTCTTCCTGACACTTCAAGTCTCGAATAACTCATTTTTTATCTAGAACATCTCGATGAGAAACGTAGAGATGCATCCATGATCAACGAGAACTATAAGAAAAAAGTGAAGGTTCAGTTTGATAAGGTTGTCAAACCTATGGTTTTCTATGAAGGTGACCTTGTTTTGGCCTATTCTTAGGACAAGGATGCCTTGGGGGTAGGGAAATTCAAATCCATGTGGTATGGCCTATTCATTGTTAAAAAGTTCCTTAAGAAGGGAGCTTATGGCTTGGTTGATTTTGACATAAACGAGTTGTTAGAGCCCAGAAATGGGCTCTATATGAAAAAATATTATGCCTAGGTAGTTGCCTATCATTTTCTTTGTCTGTATATATTGTGTTTTTGTGCATATATGTATATTGATTTTTGGTGTGACTTTGATGTGTTTGAGCTACTTTGGTAGGTGTTTATGGATGAGATGAGTCATTTTGACTTTGATAATGGTTCTAGTTGACATACCTGGAATATTTCTTCAGCGGCTTGGGTAATCTATTATCCATCTGGTCAGCTGTTATTCTCAAGGGGCATATGCATTGGTCATGCTTCGAATAATGTAGTAGAGTATACCTCTATGGTAAATTACTTTCAGAGGAAATGTATCTTGGTATTGATTCGTTAGTAGTGTACTTGGATTCGCAACTGGTGGTTTCATAATTAAAAAACACCTATCATGTCAAAGATCCATTTTTACATTGTTTATTTCTGAGAGTGTGTTTGTTGCAACATCCATTTCATTATTTTACATACATTCACATTCCACGTTGAGAAAATTCATTTGCAGATTCATTAGATAATCAAGAAATTGATTGGCATATTAATCATTCAATACATTAAATATCATAAAACATCAATCATCATTGTAAATATGAGATAAGCACATCATAAAAATTGTTGTATATATATAGATGAGAGTTGTGTTCAAAATATATGTTACACCATTTTTTGGTCATCTAACCTATTATCATTAGATGGACCCAAGTACACCACGTAAGACCAATTTTACCCTAAGTAAAATTGCTTTCACTATGTAAAATAACTTAATAAAACACATTTATTAGGTTTTTTATGGTCTAAATAGGAAACCCCAAAAGGAATATTAAACAAACCTATATTTGTTTGATTTTCCTAGTCATGTTTAACCCAAAACAAAGAAATTAATTAGATAAATCTTTATTTATCTTATTATTTTCTAGGAATAATTATTTAAATCTTATTTAAATAATATTCCTTGTTAAATATGACTAAATCACTCATAAATAATTAAATAAATCATTATTTATTTGATTATCTTTCAACCACTTCCTTAAAATGATAAATAAATCATTTATTTATTTATTATTCACAAATAAAGGGATTTGACCCAAGTCAAATACTTTTTCCCTCCAACAAATATAATAAAATATTCCATAAAAGGTGAATCTAGATTTGGTTAATGTTATTTTAATCATGCACCAAGATCTAGAATGACCCAATATTTTGTTATAAATAGGAGGGTTTTTCCTATCATTCTTCACCTTTTGTTGCCTATTAGATCACTCTGGATCTATACACTTGGTCACATTTTCCATTATTTGTTGTGTGAGCTCCCTTTGAGTTCTATCTTTGTATGGGTTTTCTACACCAACAAGAGAGTGAAATTCTAGATCTGAAGTGCTGAGGACTTCCAAGAACCCATCCCATTGAGGAGAATCGGATGCACCTTCTTGTTTTCCTCCCAGGTGCCCTTAATACAAAAAATTATTTCAAAAAACATTGTTCTTGTCTTGTCTATTGGATGTATGGAGCAAACTCTTGCTTTTACTGCTTAATGTCTTTCTATGCATAGATCTGGTTTTTTGCAGCACTTGTCTTGATCAACTAACTACAGATCTGAAGATATTGGCAGCCACATTTGATGTTAGGGCTATAAGTTATGCGTAGCTAAAGTGGTCTTTTTTCGTACACTTCGATAAAAGATTCATACTAACAATTGGCGACTCCACACGGGTTTTCAATTACAACCGTTGTCGTTTTTCATATTCTTGCATTTCTAGCTACTTCAGACCCTAGGGCTTCTTTTCAGCTTTTTTTTTTCCCTATTTTTATGTTGTTTTTCTCCCATAAAACCCTAAAACATTAAAATTTCTAACTTCCGCGTGTTTCTGGCCCTATTGCACAGGTGACAGACATCAGCTGCAACTGAGACGACAACTTTCCAGAAATCTGCCGCCGGGACACCCGGAACTTCAGGTCGCACTTTTCAGCCCAGAAACTATGACCTGGACCTCCAGGTCGCACTTTCTAGCCCATTATCTGCGACCTGCACAGAAAATAGGTCAGAACCTGCGACCTGCCAATTTTTCTGCTATTTTTCTACAATTGTTCTGGGTTTTTCTAAAGCTCCTGTCAGGGTTTTCCAGCTTCTATCTCAGCCCGTTTCGACCTGTTTCTGATCTGTTTTGCTCATCTAAGTGGGAACATAGCCCCCTAGGGCTTCAGTACCCTCCAATTTTGGTGGAAGAGTTTTTATCTATTTCAGGTGTCTGTTTTTTCAGAGTTTCAGCTCCCCCTTTTTCAGATCTGATACCTCCTTTTCAGATGTCTTTTAATCAGCTCTTCTCCCTTTCAAATCACCTCCTGAAGATTTTTTTGGATCTACCTTTAGGGCCTCCTCCTTGCCCCATCTGCTTTTTTCTAATTTCCTCCTTTTTTCCAGCCACCTTGCCTCTGCCTCTTGGCTGGGGTCTGCCCCTCTTTTTAGCAGTTTTCTCCTTTAGATCCCTGTCCCTTTCGACCCTAGATCTATTGGCCTCTTTTTCGTGTGTTTTGACTAGATTTTTTCCCTCTGTTAGACTAGTTTTGAGCGCCCCACCTTTTTGGGTTAGATCAATGCATTGATTAGCTGTTAATTTTCTATTATTTCAGCATTATATACTATTCTCTGTAGCATTATTTTCAGTTACGCAGCGCACTTTTTATCTTTCTCTCAAAATGAAAAGGGTTTAAAAATTAAAATTAACACACGCCACACACTCACCCTAAGCGAAGAAGAGCCTGGTTTACACCGCCAGGCAAAGACTTTAAAATCAATTTACACTGCACCTATCTGCCCTTGTTTCGACATTGTACTCTCGTGATTCTGCACCTCCCTGCCTTTGTTGATCTTTCTTCTTCCCCTGTGCTGTGTTTTTGTTGCGCCCCCAAGACGCACATCCCAGAGACTTCTTGGCCTTCACCCTCAGTTTCCGGTCGGTCGACCTACTCCCTCCCGTCGTTGACGAGTTAGTCCTCCTCTGAGTCCGCACTCCGAATCCTCTTCTGATTCATTGGGTTCTCCTTTTAATTCTGGTTCTCCCCCTGTCACCTTCACTATGTCTGGTCCAGGGCCTAATGCTAGCGGTAATCCTGGCCCTAATTTCGGGACTACTACTAGCGGAACCGCCACAGGAACTACCTCGGCTGCACCTTTTCTCCCTTACATGGCAGGCCTCAGCCTCCCCGATCTCAATCAGTTGACCAATGACCCTATCCGCCACGATGTTGGTTGGCCTGCTATGCCAACCAAGCTCCCCTCCGACATCCCTAAGTTCGAAGGCCTTGCTAGAGAAGATCCAACTAACCATTTCCGATCTTTTCACATGTGGTGTTACTCCAATTCCATTACCGATGATTCCATCCATCTTCGGTTGTTCCAACGCATGCTTACCGGCAAAGCTTCTAAATGGTATGTTGACCAGGCCACCTCTTCCCATACCAGCTTTGCGACCATCGCCCAAGCCTTTTTATCTTATTTCCAGCTCCCTCTCCGATACGATATTGGTACAGAGCTTTTGACTTCTTTCAAGCAAACCTCTTCAATCCTCCTTTCCACTCATGTCCAGGAATGGCGAAGAAGAAGGAGCTTATGTCGAGCCCCCACCTTCTAAGATCGGGTTTATATGGACTGGTTCCTTCACACTTTCTTACCTCCCATTGGAAAATATGTCGCCTCCCATTTCCCTCAAACTGAAGAAGCCGCCCTCCAAATAGCCTTGAAATATGACCTGATCTACGCTCAGTCTGGTTATGTTTATACCGTCCTTCTTGACCTCCCTAAGCCCGGTGGTGCTAACACCCCGGGGGCATCTCATTCCGCCGACGGTATCGTTGGAGCCCTTTCTCATCCGTATGCTCAACCTCCTATGGGCTATGGTCTCCCTCCGGGAGGGGCCAGCACCTCTAGCACTTTTCCCCCTCCAGGTAGCATGTATCCAGGATACGACATGCCTCCTCCTTTTGCCCAACCTCCTGCTTACCGTAATGTTTCCCAGCCTAACCATTATCCTTTTCCGCAGCCTGGTGCACCAGCTCCTCCAGCATATGCGCTTCCACCTCCCTTGCCTCCTCCACCCCCACAACAACACCTACAGCCCCCTCCAGGGCAAGTATTTGCACAGTAGGGCATGACTAATCCCCCTTCTTCTCAAAGAAGGAGGAGAGGAAATCAAAATCAATCTGCCCCTGGTACTCGTGGACCCAATCCCCAAGGTACTGACCCTAACACTGCTAACCCGCAACAGGGCACTCAGCCCAAGCCGGACAGGCCTATTCGCACAAATAAACCTTGTTCATGTTGCGGTGTTTATGTTCATTACACTCACAATTGTCCCCTCCTACCATAGATGCGGCAGATGTGGGAGTCTCAAGCCACGTTGCGAGGACAACATGCCTCCCCTCATGCTCCTCCTAATGTGGCCACTACTCAATTGGCTGTGTTTACCGATCCTTTCCCCCAGCAAGGATTCGTGGCTACCCAACCACCTGACGGACAGGTCGCCACTCAACCTTCCCCTTCTAGTTCCTTCGATTATCAGATCCTCATGATGAACTCTGATCCATCCCCAACTGTCGACCTTAACCTTCAAACTCGGTCCCGCCAGTACCCCAAGCCTCCCGCTCAGTCTGCCTCCGAGTCCCCTTCTTCATGTTCTACCGAGCCTCTTTCGACATCCAATGGTCCCTTACATATCCCTCAACCCAAAGTTGAGGTTCATACCAAGATTCCTAAAGGACCATTACGCTGAAATGCTGCTCCTGGTCGAGCTGCTCATTCGTATAACATAGTAGATGATTTGGCACAGTCTCCTGCATCCATTTCCACATTGGAACTCCTCCAATCGTGCCCTTCCCAAAAGAAGGCTCTACTATCTACCGTGGACGCTGTAGATCCTGCTGATGACCAAATGATTGTTTTCGACGCCCATCAATTAGAACATCCTCCTCTTCCTGCTTCCATAGCCTTCCAAATCCCAGTCAAAATCCGGAACGCTAACGGTTCTCGGTGCATAATTGATGAGGGGGCATCCACCCGTGTGATTTCTGCTTCGGTTTGGAAGCCACTCGGATCTCCTGAGTTGGCCCCTTCCATGATCACCCTTCGAGCGTGGGATGGCCACGCCTCCCAGCCTATCGGCCTCTTCCGTAATTGTCCTATCACTCTTGTGAGCAACACTGTTTACGCTAACGTCGAAGTCATCGACGCCCCTCTAGATTACAACATTCTCTTGGGGCAAAGCTACACCTATGCCATGTCTGTTGTCCCTTCTGCGGTTTTTCACAAGATGTCTTTTCCTCACAATGGAAAGATAGTCACCATCGACTAGTTGACGTATCATGAGCCAAAGTCTCAGGCCTCCCCTGAGTCGACCATCTCTTTTGTAGACAATCAACAAATCGTCGATTCTTTGACCAATGTCTCTCCCGGCATCTACAAATACTCCTCTTTGCTTGGAACCTTCCCTGGTCTTCGTCCTCCTCCTGTCTCTGACCCTAGCTCATCGAATTTTTGCATGATGCAATCATCTCGGGCTGCTCTCAAGCAACCTGCTTCGGCTAGTCAGCAACCGTGCTCTCCGCAACCTGCTCCTAGCCCTTCACCTGTAGTTGGTATTAATGAGCCTCTTTACCCTCCTAGAACGGTTCCTCCAAGCCTTAGCTATTTAGGAGCCGTCCCACCTGGCCAGTACCCCTCTGGTTAGATACCGTTCCTAGCTCCCCCACCAAGAGTGTACACGGTACCTGTCATGGCCACCCTCTCTGTTCCTAACCTGACCCTTGGGATCCCCGTCTGGTACCATGATCCTCCAGCCGCAACCCTGCCTGGTCAACCCAAACCTTATATTGCTTTGACCCCGGTTCAACCGGTCCCCATGACTTCTCCTGTTGCAACAGTGCCTCAGTCACCTCAACAGGAACCACCTCCTGTTGCGACTGCTTCAAGTAAGAAGGCCAAAGCTTGCAAGGGGGCATCAAAGGACAAGGCTGCCCTGATAAACCCTGCCCCTCCTCAGCCCCCAAAGCATACCATCTAGTGTGCTTTGTGTGATGTTGTCGGTCACGCCACCCATACCTGTCCTGAATTGCTTCATCTCAAGCCCATGGTTAATGTCGCGTTCCGTGAGTCCATGGTCCCGGAAGCCTCTATTCCTTCTGCGACCGTGACCAAGAACCCCAAGACTATTAACACCAACCACTCCTGTGCTTTGTGTGATCTCCATGGCCATTACACCCACCTTTGTCCCCACCTCGAGGACTTCTGCACCTCTCTCGCCGCGGTCCGCCAATTCGAGGCCAAGCACAATGAGTCCACCCCTCCCCTATTTGCACATTTTTCTTTGGGAGAACTACCAGACATGACTGCTCCCATTGACATTCCCCCTCCTGATTTCGAGATGACGGAGCCTTCGTCCAGCATTTTCTACACACACATATCATCCATGAGACCCTCGGGGAACATTCCTACTGAATCTCCTGTTGTTTTCTTGACCTTCCTTCGGCGATCACCTTGGGCTCAACATCGGTAGATCCTTTATCTACTTACTCTTCGTCACCCCTTGCTGACGATGCGCATGTGAACCTCTCTTCTCATGATGATGAGTCGAGTGACTTCGTGACCGCGTCAGTGGTCTTTCTTCCACGATCACCCCATCTTCTATCACGATGATGACATTATGGAAGAAATCCCCACCCCGAACTGTCTATTCACACTTCCATCGAACCCATGCATTCACACCACATACACCTTGTGGCCATTACATTGAAACCCAATGTTTGGTTGAGGCACCCACATTTGAGAGACCAAGAGAAGAAATTATCCACAACTCTCTAAGTGTACGGTCGTGCCGACTTTGATGCCATTATTCTTCCATTTAGAAGAACCTCTAGAGTCCCATATCACTTCTGATCACTCTACGGATGATACCCCTTATCGTTCCTTCATCTTCCATCAGCAACCCAATCTCTTAGACATTGTTGTTGACCAACCTATGGGTTTTATAGGAGAGCATCAATTCATTATCTCCAGATCCTCTCTTTGGGATAGTGACACCAGGTATGCCAACCCAAAAATTTAAAGTCCATTTTCTTCATATATGCAGTCCTAAAAGAGATTGGTAATCCTCCATTTCCTTTCTCAAACTGCATAACCAAAACGAAAAAAATAAAATGGCACACCACATCATTAAAATGTGTTTAGATTCCCCTTTTTATAAATAAATTTTGGCATGACCACACCATGCTTGGGGGCACCTATGCCCCTCAACCATAACCCTCCTCAAAATTGAATTTCTTCACTTGCAAAACTCATACTAGGGGCACCATTTGGCCTCCATACTTATCCATGCTCGTGTTGATGTTCGTCGTGAGTTCCCATCTTGTACTCATGTTTTCATGGTCCCCCAGTTTGGACCTTTACGTATTGGAAGAACCATCGATCGCCCTTGTTTAGAGCATCAAGGGTTAGGAGTTATCATCGCATTCATGGAGTCTATCTCGAGTCACTTGTACACCGCTATAGTCCTCCATCCTTCATTGCGGTGTCTCTCTTGTGTAGCACATTGTAACCTTTAGTCCCATTGTCCCTATCCCTTGTAATCCTTTGTGTCGATCCCCATTTTGCCATGTCATTCATGTCCTTTATGCTCTCGCAAGGGAAGTCGTCCATTTTCTACTCAGTCCCCTCCATTCCATCATCATCATTGGTATTAGTCTATCAGTCCCTCTACTATTTTCTCTTGTGCCTTAGTTGAGGATCTCTCATTGCCTCACCTACGGTGGACCTCCTTCTATCGACATCAGCTCCTTCATTCCAGAGGACAAGTCTAGATAGCGGTGTACCTTGGTTCCACCTTCCACTCTTGTTCGGTGCCTCGGATCGGGCAAAAGGATCTCTCATTTCCATTTGACTTGATTGTTACTCCCTCCCGGCTCCTTTCAGCATGATCGAGATCCGTATACTTGATGGTTTAGTGATGCAGCAGTAGCTCTTGGTGATTCCCGGGTGTGTGTGAGATGTCTCAGCCCTCATGAGGGGGTGGCCCTGCAGGTAGCCCCCCACATGCCCGGATGACCTCTTCATTGTAGCCCTTGATGTAGCTCCATATATTTGATGATGTCGGCCTTAGCCGCTTGCAGCGCGTCTTTGATTTGCATGTATCAGTTAGATTTTGTGAGCCCTTCCCCATTTACAGGGGGCATTTGGGTTGTATTTGTATCTCATGTACTCAGATACTGTTGTATAAGTCCTAGCTGTTATCCCAGGCACAACATGTATTGGGATTCCTCATTGTATTATTATCTGGCTCATGTTTATGCCGGTTGTACTTTATGGTTTGGTCCCTTGTTTACTGGACACACTATTGTTTTGTAATTTGTCTCGGCAGGCATAGGTATGCCTCCCCCGTCGCCTTTAGCACAGGTACCCTATCATAAAAAGAGACTTGTTGCACCTGCGAGTCTCATCTCCTCAGGGTCTAGCTCTTCAGCACACTCATCTACCTTACATTTATCTCTCTGACTTCCCTCTTGATGTCTGGTGATTGAGTTCTTACAACGTAATTCGGTCATACGATTTTCTCCTAACACTCGCACACTGGGGGGCAATCTGTTACACCATTTTTTAGTCATCTAACCTATTATTATTAGATGGACCCAAGTACACCATGTAAGACCAATTTTACCCTAAGTAAAATTGCTTTCACTATGTAAAATAACTTAATAAAACACATTTATTAGGTTGTTTATGGTCTAAACAGGAAACCCCAAAAGGAAATATTAAACAAACCTATATTTGTTTGATTTTCCTGGTCATGTTTAACCCAAAATAAAGAAATTAATTAGATAAATCTTTATTTATCTTATTATTTTCTAGGAATAATTATTTAAATCTTATTTAAATAATATTCCTTGTTAAATATGACTAAATCACCCATAAATAATTAAATAAATTATTATTTATTTGATTATCCTTCAACCACTTCCTTAAAATGATAAATAAATCATTTATTTATTTATTATTCACAAATAAAGGGATTTGACCCAAGTCAAATACTTTTTCCCTTCAACAAATATAATAAAATATTTCATAAAAGGTGGATCTAGATTTGGTTAATGTTATTTTAATCATGCACCAAGATCTAGAATGACCCAATATTTTGTTATAAATAGGAGGGGTTTTCCTATCATTCTTCACCTTTTGTTGCCTATTATATCACTCTGGATCTATACACTTGGTCACATTTTCCATTATTTGCTGTGTGAGCTCCCTTTGAGTTCTATATTTTTATGGGTTTTCTACACCAACAAGAGAGAGAAATACTAGATCTGAAGTGCTGAGACTTCCAAGAACCCATCCCATTGAGGGGAATTGGAAACACCTTCTTGTTTTCCTCCTAGGTGCCCTTAATACAAAAATTATTTCAAAAAATATTGTTCTCGTCTTCTCTATTGGATGTATGGAGAAAAACCTTATTTTTACTGCTTAATGTCTCTCTATGCATAGATCTGGTTTTTTGCAGCACTTGTCTTGATCAACTAACTACAGATCTGAAGATATTGGCAGCCAAATTTGATGTTAGGGCTATAAGTTATGCGTAGCTAAAGTGGTCTTTTTTCGTACACTTCGACAAAAGATTCATACTAACAATAAAAAATGGACAACCATGTCCAACAAAATTAGGGCTTATGCCCAATCATGTTCATCATCAAAAAATATTACATGCATATAATCATAATAAAACTCTATCCCTGTGGGCCCTGCCCTAGGTAGGTGTTACATAATAACACTATATTTGTTTCCACACAGCAAAACAGCCACACCTAATCATGTGGTACACTAACCACACGTCTTTGTACAACCTTGGAAAGGTTCTCCACTGCAACCATAGGGACATGGCAGGTCAAGCCCTCCAGGTTCCTCTGTATAGCATGGAGCACTCTCCCTCGGTCTTCTGTGACATCCTCAACTTCTCTTTCGCGGTGCATGTGCCTCAAGAAGCCCTCAGGTCTAATTGGTCAAACATCTGTAACATGATCCATAAATTTGTAAGTCAATTGTCGAAGAAAAAATATTTTATTCGTGTTCATATATTTATTGAAAATAAAAAAGAAATCATAAAATTAAAAATCATTGTGCGATCTTACCAATCACCCCCCATGTTGCACCGGGTGGTAAGGGAAAATCAACATCTCCCTTGAATTCCATGCTATCATAGGGATAATCTTCTACCGCGATAAATTGTTCTCCCCACCATAGGAAGAACTCATCATCCTATGTTTTCTCGGGGACCTCACCACCCCCCAACCCCTTCATTAGATTGGCCCATCTAGCTATCTGGGGATCTTGAGGTCTGCTAATAATAGAGATAATCTTGGGACAAAGCCCTAGAATCCTCTCAAAGAAGAATGTGCATAAAATGGTCCCATAATAAAAGTGTTTTGTTTTATTCTTCTAGATAGAGGTCAAATGTTTCTTCAAATCTGTTAATAAGGTTGTGAACCAACCATATAGTGTAGTTAGGCATTCCAATTACAAAATCATGTTTCCTCGTGAATCTTGGTTCAAGGAAGTTGATCCAACTACTCTGAAAATGGTGAAAATAAGTATTTTCATGTGCAACCCTTGCACATCTTTGATTGAGATTTCTGTCCCAACCTTTTGAGTACCCTCGACACATTATACTCGAATGTAATCGTCGAAATTTATCCCTCATGTGGGCTTGTCTTGCAAAATTACTGGTTCCCCTCTTCAAGAGAGCCCAATTATGAAATAAATTTCTTCAATTTTGATCCTTAATGTCATTTGATCGACAATGAAACAACCCTCCTCTGGGTCCTAATAAATTACAAACATTTCAAGCAACCTGGTGTTCATTTTCATATTTGGAATCTTAAATAACTTTAGAAATCCACATCCCCAGAGTATTTCCAAGGATAATTGGTCCTCCATGACCTCATTGTCAATAGTGTTATGCTCCCTTTCTCTCCAACTAATGGTCATCCTGGATCAATTGATTCAAAACCCATCAGAATTTCATTTTAAAATTTCACTCTACGCAGACACGAGTTTATTTTGTACAGTCGCGTCTATACGCGAGTTCAAAATTATGAACCTGTGTATACGCAGTGGGGTTTAAAAAAAACATAAATTCTACGGAGAAATTCCTAAAAAATAGCTTGAATTGAAAATGAAATTAATGACTAAGATGATTGAGAAGATTACATGGTATTTTTAGGATGATTCGGCTGATAATTGCTCCTGTTCCAAGTTGGTGGTTTTTTTTTCCAAAGCTCTTTCACCAATTCTTCAAGGCATAAATGACCAAATGTGAGTCCAAAAAGCCTACTTATGCCCAAAATTCAATTTTTTTTCACAATTTACTTCTTTAAAGTTTTGTGTTTATTTTTTTAATTTGTTCACGACTCTATGACCTTTTGGCTTGTAAGTGCTTAGATAGGTTGTTTTCAGTTCCATTTGATGATTTTGAGTCCATTCCATTACTGCTTCAATTCCATGACCGCTGACCTATCATGGCAGGTATTTTGTTAAGAACTAGCATATAGTTTAGGGAATTCACTTTCCATTGCACTTATGCATACTAGCCTCCATATTGAGATCTGGCCATAGGGTCGAGCCCATCATGTTATGATTAATAAACCATTTTCACTCGTGGACTCATAAATCATGATATGATGGTAGAGCCATACTTTATATGGGATTCTTAGTTAGATCCTTGCTAGCATATGTCGCCCATGTTGAAAATTGTGTAGGATCGGGAGCCCTCTTTAGTCCCGCCATGGATTATGAATTGAAGCTTCATTCTTCCTCTTCTTCGCTATATTTTCTAGCATTATGCCCTAGAGGCTCCCATTTTGTTGTTGAGTTGTTATGTTGCATTGCATATTGACCATTTCTATATCTTCACCTTAAGTTGGCTTCACTTCCACTCGTGTATAAGCCATCTTTTGACCATGTCTTTTTCAAATTCAGCCATGAAATCACGTAGCCTTTGCGACTTGACACCTTTTCCCATGGATGGAACATTCCTCTAAGTGTCACTTGCTAGTCTCGCCACCTTGCATTGAGTATATGATTGTTCCTATCCCAGGAACTAGTGCATCTGTTTAACGATACTTGTTCTATTCATTCTACTATAGGAATTCTTTTAATTTTTTTCAGGCTTTTAATATGAAAAAGAAAAAGAAAAAATATCCCAAAAATGGTAGGACTGGGACATTACTTCCACATTTGATGGCAGCTAAAGAGTCAATTGTGTCACCCTTGAACAAAGCACAAAAGCTAAGTCTTTTATCCATTTTGGGATGGGTTTAGTTTGTCTTAGGAGAATCCATAAAAATTTTATTGAGTCCGTACTCCCTCGGTTGGTTATCTCTTCCAACCATATGGAGGATTTTTCTTGCCTCTTACATGAAAAACTTATACAAATTTATCATATGCTACCATAGTCAAAATGAGTTGTGCTTTTTTTCAAGGGAAGTAAACTTGAGTCATCCTTTTTGTGGTGTCTCTTGACTCATTTTTTAGCTAGCCATCCCTGTTCTATCATATCTTGTTCTATCACATCATTTATTTGGTCCTTTGCTCATGTTGGTTTGAGAAAGTCTCCATCGACTTATTTCTGGTGGGTTTGTCTCTTATCAACTTTGAAAAATTTCCCTAAGAGTAAACCTAGAGCCACACCCTAGCCCTATTTATATCATTGATAGGTAACCTTGTGCTCAACACTTTATGAACACCATGGGTCTTTGACTGAGTGGTTTCCCTTGTGTTCGACTTCAACGTTCATTATCACACCTAGGATTCATGCAGTGCCTTGGTTTCCATTTGACCCTATCAGTGGATTCATCGCCTTTTTTTTAGCTTTCACTATTGGTTGGTTCAGAGGGTTCCTATTGTGCACTAGCTACATTTTTTGCATGCCGGAAACGTGCTTCGGGTTGGTTACTATTGAGCCCCAAAGATGTCCTTTCCCTTCACCAAATTTCACTTCATTTCCTTTGTCCCTTATCAATTACAGGCTTAAATGGTTAATAGGATTGATTAAAGTCACTTTAGGAATGTATGCAATGACTGACTTGCTATATTTTCATGGTTTTGTTGTTGTAGTAATTTTTTACTAGACTCAGCTACAAAATGCAGCTATTTTGTAGCCACTCTCCTATTCCGCAGCTATCTTCATGTTCTCACAGGTTATAGGTTTCACTTCAAGGAAAAACACATATGGTTGAAATACACAACACTCCCACATCATTTATTTCTCTCTACGAAGTCTGAGCGAGAATCTATAGGTGGTTATGCACGTGGAAGAGATCAAACATAAGAAGCGGATTCCTACCAGGACAGGGACTCTACATATGTCTCCAACAAAGTATGAGGCTTCCATAAGAGTTCTAATTTTATTTTGATTGAAAAAGACACTTTTTCCTATTTCTTCTCAAGGGTAGTTATGTATTTCTTTTATAAGAATGACTCGGAAGACCGAGAGACAGCTAGCTAGATTAATGTTTGGTTGCTAGATCTCAAAAGACCGTAATACTCTGTTTTTGAAATACTTTTCCTTTAATGAAAGAAGTACCGCTTTATTGCAAGATCTGAGGCAATATTGAGGATATTTGTATGCTAATCCGGTGGTATAGGGCCCCTACTGCCCAAGAAGCTCTGTGCACTTTTTTTAGATAAGTAACTTTAGCCTTGTTGCATTCCTAGCTTAAGCAATTTTCTGAACTTTGTGTTTTATATTCACTTGCATTGGATGCCACAACCAGTCTTGTTCTTACGAATTATTCCAAAATATCACTAACACTGAATGGGACATAGCTGTGGTGTTTTAGAGCTTATTTGCACTTTTCTCAACTTCATGTTTTTGTGCTCACTCACATTACATATTACAGCCAGTCTTGTTCTATGAATTGTTCCAAAATACCACTAACACCGAATGAGATAGAGCTGTAGTATTTTAGAGATTAGTTGCATCTTAGTTTAGTTATAAAACTCAGAAGGTTAATGGCACTCTAGTTCAATTCTGTTCACTGTATTTCAAGTTTGATTGATTGCATTCTTGTTCAGTTCTATTTAATGTCTTTCAAGTTTCATTAGTTAGCTGTATGCTAATTCTATTCTATTAGACTTCAAGGCCTTCATTATTTACAAACTAATCTTGTTATTAATCTCTTCCAACACATTATCATATGGACAGGAATTAGTGATATCAATTCAAGGCCTTGACTGCTCTGCAATCTCTTATAATTTTAAAAATAGCCTTTTTTTCCAAAACTATTCCAAAAGATTTCTAACTTTCAAATGAGGCTTAGTAGTGACAATTTGAGTTGTAGAATGGATTAATTTCAGTGTCATAAGTTAATTTAGAGTAGGATTCCTTACTATGCTACAAATAATATTTTCCAATTGTGTTCCAATAAATTTCTAACCATGGATGAGATTTTTGTGATATTGTAAGTTGTTGTTTACTTAGAAGAACCTCATTGCATTAAACTTATCCCTTTCTCAAGATATTCCAACATATTTCTAATGAACGAATTGGACTGAGTTCATGGTATGAGTTATTGAGTTCATGTTAGGAGTTATTTAGTTCTTGCTATGATTTATTTTTCGTGTTAAATTTTTGCATTTTCTGTTCTCAAGTGCCATACATAGTTTAGAATAGGTTTTTCTCTCTTTTAGTGTGACCAACAACTTCTTTTTACCAACACTTAGTTCTTTTTCCCTTAGAATAAAAACAAAAAACCAAAAAAAATTGAAAAACACTAACACAACGTAGTGAGAAACAGATACCTAGGCACATATAGTGCACTTCACTTCAACAGTTTACTAGCCCTGGTTGACAATTTATGACATCAATTTAGGAACAGTAAGTTAAGCAAACATTTTGGCGCCGTTTCCGGGGAAGTGTAACTAGGTAGACTTGTTTCTTACCTTCCAAAAACAATGATATGTGTAGAGAAATATATTCAAGGGGTAGATTCATAAGAAGCAGAAGCTTGATTCCTAGAACACCACTTGTTCCATCGAGACCAAGAGCCAGAACACCTCCAAATCAAACCCACAATCCATCCTTTACTGATCCTAGACTTCTAGAGGACTTAAGATAAGATATTCCATTAGAAAGACCTTCCACTTTACCCATTGAACCTATCTTAGAGGAAGATTCAGGAACCCCTGCAAGGGACATAAACTTTTCAACTTCCACAGAAGAATCAACTATGGCAGAAGAAGGGGGAGAAGAAGTTTTTAATGGAGAACACACACTATTTGGAGGGGGTAGAGGTAGAGGTAGAGGAGAATGAGTTAGAGGTGCAGAAGGAGAAGGAGGTAGAGGTGAAGAAGGAGGCAGAGGAAGAGGTAGAAGAGAAATGGGATGCTCTTTTTGGTTTCCTATAGTAGATGAAGAAACCAATGCAACTATGAAAAACATTTCACCCTCTGTCCTTCCAAACTTTTATGGACTTAAAACTGAAGATCCTGAAACCTTCCTATTTGAATTTGAAGTCCTATGTAGAACCTATGATTATTTGCAAGATGCCCAAAAACTTAAACTGTTCCCTTCAACATTGAAAGGAGCAGCATTAAAATGGTTTATGAGTTTGATCAACAGTTCTATTAGGACATGGGAAGACATGAAACAGGAATTTCTAGAGAGGTATTTGGATTAATGTATGCCAATCAACCATAAGAAGGAAGTGTTTAAAATATTACAAAAAGAGGATGAAAATTTGGAAGATTTTTTGGAGAGGTTTAACTATAACATCAAAAGAGAAAAAATGGAAAACTTAGATCAAGAAACTTTGAAAGCTCTCTTGTTGAAGAAAATTAGGGATGAATGGCTAGATATCCTTAACATGATGGGAAAAGGGGATATATCTCAGCTCACATTACCTGAAATAGCTTAATTATGTATCAACTTTTCAAGAGGGAAATCTAAAAATGTAAAAGGACCAAGAGACCCTGCTCTTGCAAGAGCAAGTAAGTCTGCTTCTGGGATAGTAAGTAGGGTAGAAATAGGACATATGCTTGATGAATTCAAATCTGATATTTTAGGGAGTCTTAGTGAACAAATAGACACCCTTAAGTTACAAAACAAGCAAAAATTTGAATCTGATGCCCTAGCAATATTTTGTCCCAAATGTAGAAAGAAGCATGCCTTGAGAGAGTGCCCTTTGGATGCAAAAGTAGTAGAGACCTGTATAATTTGTTCAGAAAAACAAGAGACCAAGAGTTGTCCTTCACTTCCTGGTCTTAAAGCTGTCTTTCAAGAAGAAACTCCTACAAATTCCATAGAATCTCTCAATTTTGTCTCTAGGAGGCCTTGGCAAGGACCTCAAACACAAGGATTCCATGATCAACTATATAATCAACCCCCACCAAATTGGAATTCTTGGCAGCAACCTTGGCCCCAATTTCAAAATCAATCTCAAACTTGGGCACAAGGAGCACAAAATCCCTATGGAAGATACTCTCAAGACTATCAGTATCCACCATCCTATCCACCATATCCACATTTCCCTCCTCAACAAAATTTTCAACAAAATCCTCAACAAAATCATCAAAATCCACAACATCAAAATTCACCACTTCCATTACCATTTCCTCAGAAAACAAATCAGTTGCCTGCCCAACCCATACCAAACCCCAACAATAAAAATCCTCAGAACACATACATGATAGAAGGCCAACATTTTCCAACCTATTTGATCACTCCTTTAGACCTTAATGATGTTCAACTTAGGTTTGGAAGAATACTTGAAAAGAAGAAACCTTCTATAATCATACAAGACAAAACAACTCTAAGGAAGATTCTCTACGGGTAAATAAAATTCTTGAAGAGAACACATCTTTTCAAGACCCAAACATTGAAAAATCAAAACAAAAAGAACCAATAATTTCAACTCCTATATTAGAGCAGCCATCAACATCCACCTCTACACCTCCCTTTCCAGAAATATTACAAATTGATAGGGGTGTAGAAAAACAAATTATGGTGCCTAATTATGATTTCCTAGATGAGCTGAGAAATTTTTGTATTAAGATCCCATTATTGCAAGCCATCAAGGAAATTCCAATCTTAGCAAAGACAATAAAGGAGTTGAGCATGAAGAAAACAAGAAAAATAATAAGAGAGATAAAGAAAATTCAACTGGCAGGAAAAATAGCAGATATCATGATGGGTAAGATTGCTATTCCAAAGTATCTAGACCCGGGAAATCCAGTTGTTAAAATTCACATCAATGGAATTGAGATCCAAAACACACTCATTGATTTAGGAGCAGCAATCAATATCATGAGTAGACAAATCATGGATAAACTGAAACTTCCTAATCTTCTTTTTACACCCACATTATTACAATTAGCAGACAGATCTGTGATCAAACTTGATGGGGTAATAGAAGACATTCCAGTGTCCCTAGATTCCTGGGAGTATCCTGTGGATTTTATGATCCTAACTCCTAAGAATAATCTAGGAGGACATCCTATTATATTAGGAAGACCTTGGTTAGCTACAATTGATGCTTTCATTAGTTGTAGATCTGGTGATATGTACATCTTTGATGGTAGTTCAACCAAGAAATTTACCTTGTATCCTCCAGTGAGAACAATTACAGAATTAGATGATACTCAATGGATAGAGGATGAAGAAGACTTACAACCTCTCTTCACAATTTCAGAAATTAGTGAAGATAGCCAGATTCTGAATACCTTAGAAAACTTTGAATCCTCTTCGGAATACAAACATGAACAATTTCAAGAAGAATCCAACATTGAGTTTTTATCATCAAGACAGATGTCTCTCTATTCCATGGATAAATTTGACAGCTCTACAATTGAGATATTTCCAGGAAAAACTTTAAACATAAACAAGAACCTAGAGAAATCTCAACAAGTAGAGCTAGTCAAGATATTACAGAGACATTATTCTGCATATGCATGGGAGTACACTGATATGAAAGGGATAAGCCCTAAGACTTGCACTCATCACATCTACATAGAGGAAAATTGTAAACCAATCAGACAACCTCAGAGACGGATGAATCCAAATCTTAGGGAGATTGTTAAAGAAGAATTGCAGAAATTGTTAAATGTCAACTTTATTTATCCCATTTCAGATAGTTAGTGGGTTTCTCCTTTGGTAATTGTGCCAAAGAAAAATGGTAAATGGAGGGTATGTATTGACTACCGAGAATTAAACAAAGCTACTCTTAAAGATCATTTTCCCCTACCTTTCATAGATCAGGTATTAGATACATTAGCTAGCAAAAAGTACTTCTCATTTTTAGATGGGTTTAGTGGTTATAATCAAATCCAAGTAGCACTTGAAGATCAACACAAAACCACATTTACTTGTCCTTGGGGTACCTATGCTTACCAAGTATTTCCATTTGGATTATGCAATGCACCTGCAACATTTCAAAGGGCAGTACTAGGAATTTTTTTAGATCTAATACACGATTGTGTAGAGGTATATATAGATGATTTCACAGTTTATGGAAACACATTTGAAGAAGCTTTAGCAAACTTGGAAAAAGTTTTAAAGAGATGTAAAGAAGCAAATATTTCGCTAAGTCATGAGAAGTGTTTTATGATGTTTACTGAAGGAATTGTTTTAGGACATCACATTTCAAGGAATGGGATTAGAGTTGATGAGTCAAAAGTTGAATTCATATCTAACTTATCTATTCCAAGTGTCAAAAGGATGTTAGGAGTTTTCTCGGATTTACAGGATATTATCGAAGGTTTATAGAAAACTTCACCAAGATAGCATCTCCAATTTTCAAATTACTTACCAAGGACTGTGAATTCAAGTGGAATCCTGATTTTCAGTTAGCTTTTGAGACCCTGAAAACAAAAATCTCTGAAGCACCTATTTTAAGGGGACCTAACTGGAAGTTACAATTTCATATTTCAACAGATGCCTTAGATACATCTTTATGAGCAGTATTGGAACAAAAAGACCTGATTCCTTATGCCATCTATTATACAAGTAAAAATTTGGCTCCTTCAGAGTTAAATTATACTGTAACTGAAAAAAAGTTTTTAGCTTTTGTTCATTCCATAAACAAATTCAGACACTATATAACAGGCTATGAAACTTTTGTTCACACAGATCACTCTGCAATTAGATATCTAATGAACAAATCAATTACTAATGGCAGAGTCATAAGATGGTTATTTATTTTACAAGAATTCAACATTACTATTCTAGATAGGCCTGGAAAACAAAACACAGTAGCTGATTTCCTATCTACACTCCAAAACATCAAAGATAACACTCCAGTTGAAGATCAATTTCCTGATGAATATCTTTTTGCAATTTCTACTCAGACTCCTTGGTTTGCTGACATTGCTAATTATTTAGTTTCAGGAAAATTTCCTTCAATAATGAATGCAAGAGACAAAAGAAAGATCATTTATGACGGTGCAAAATATTCATGGGTTGCCAATGAGTTATACAAAATAGGTCCAGATTTTATCATTAGGAGGTGTGTTCGGGAAGATGAGATGCCTGAGATCCTCAAGGCATGTCATGATGAACCTTGTGGCGGACACTTTGCTGATAAGAGGATAGCTTATAAGGTCCTTCATTTGGGATATTATTGGCCATCCCTTTTTAAATATGCTAAAGAGTATGTCAAAAGGTGTGACAGTTGCCAAAGGGTAGGGAAACCTTCTCCTTCAGGTGAGATGCCATTGCAGCCTCAGGTACATATTGAACCTTTTGAAAAATGGGCTTTAGATTTTGTAGAAACTATTAGTCCTCCATCAAGACAAAATAAATATATATTAGTTTACACTGATTATGTTACCAAATGGGTAGAGGCCAAGCCATTACTTTCTCCTACTGAAGCATCTGTAGTTAATTTTATTTTTGAGGATATTTTTACTCGTTTTGGTGTCCCAAGGGAAATTGTTACAGATTAGGGAGCTCAATTCACATCAAGGCTAGTGGAACAAATTATGAAGAGGTACAAAATAAAACACAGAAAATCTACTCCCTATCATCCACAAGCAAATGGTCAAGTGGAATCTACCAATAAACTCATTGAAGGGATCCTAACAAAGACTGTTCATTTACATAGAAGAGATTGGGCAGACAGGCTTCCTGAAGCTTTGTGAGCCTATAGAACTACATGGAGAAGCACAACAGGTCATACTCTCTATGAACTTGTTTATGGAAAACAAGTTTTGTTTCCCATAGAGTTTCAGATTCAAACTTTTAAAATGGCAGTTCAGCTAGGACTTGATCTAACAGAGGCACAAAAGCATAGATTGGATCAGATTAATGAATTGGATGAGATCGGACAAGATGCAGTCCAGAAAACAAGTATAGTCCAACAGAAAAGGACTAGATGGCATGATAAGTACATCAAGGAAAAGAAGTTCAAAGAAGGTGACTGGGCTCTCTTGTTTGATTCAAAGTTCGAATATTTTCAAGGTAAATTCCAAACACATTGGCTTGGGCCATATGAAATTATGAGAATTTTTAACAATGGAGAAATAAAAATTAGGAAAATAGATGAAGATAAGGTTACTTTTCTTGTAAATGGTCATAGATTGAAGCTGTATCATAAGCCACTTTCAAGAGAAGAATTTGTCAAGAGATTCCAGGAAAACATTGATGTGAAGTTAATGAAGAAGAATTCTTCTTCTTCATCAACTTAGTTGAATTTTCTGAATTCAAATGAATAAAAAAAAATAAGATAAATTAAAATAAAATAAAAAATAAAAATAAATAAATAAAATAAAGTATAAACATGAAAACTAATCACTAATTAGCATGTTTATACAGAAAATATAAAGTGAAAATCAGAATTCTTCTGACACTTTAGCTTTTCAAATTTGTTCTTTTTCTGCAAGCCGCTATCAAAAAATCATAAGTCTCACTCCATCATGTCTCCATTCATTCATATTTAATTCACTCCATTCATCCATATTTCATTCACTCCATTTCATGGTCCATCTCAGATTTCTAAATTTGATCTCTTTCTGCAGATTGAGTGTTACAAATCAGGAGTTGCAAACCACTTTTTATGTTTCATTCCACTTCACATTTGTGATTCATTTCACTCCATTAAATTTCACTTCACTCCTGATCCACTCCACCATATTTCATGATCCATTTCATACTACACTCCATCCATGTTTCAAATCATTTCATTTCATGTTTCAAAGTTCCTACAGGTACATTCTGCAGCTAGTCAGAAATTCTGCAGCTAGCTAGACATTCTGTAGCTAGATATCCTGAAGGCAATCATCCAGCAACCACTTGTTCAACAAAAAATTGACCTTGCACACCTATGTCAACAAGCAAAATCAAAATAATTATGAAGATTGAAGAATCAATGATTTTCAAAGGAGGACAAAGCATATCAAAACCAAAAAAATTAAAGGAAAGGCAAAGGTAAAGTTGTAAAATTATTATGATGACAGAATATGAAAGTTATAGTATAGCTAAGTCATGTATGATTCAAAAAGTTGTTTTAATTATTCATGTTGATCATGCTTATTAAACCTATCATAAAAAAATTGGACAAAATCCCCTCCACTCTGCCATATCAAATCATCATTTAAAACTTAACAGTTAAGTACTGAAGTAACCTAATCGGTCACGTCACTAGGCCGAAGTATTCAGTGATGATTTTGAATTTCTCACGAAATGTTTTCGCGGTCTTTTCTCCCATGATGGCTCTCAAACTCATTAATTTGTGTAAATCACGCTCACTACATTTCACTCATTCTATAACCTCTTCATATCATCCTTCTGTAGCTAATTCCTATTGCATAAACAGAGAAAGCACCTTTGGGGTAAAAAAACAACTCTTTAACAACCATTTTCACCGTGGATAGAAGAGCAGTAAATTGAAGGTTGAGAAGAGAAGCTATGGGTCTCATAGTAAGGTCCGAACCAGTCGAAACCAAATACTTGGAGGGTTACCCACAAATTAGAGAAATGCTACAGCAGGCTGGGTGGTTACAATTTTTGGAAAAATTCAATGGTTTTCATAAAGAGGTAACTAAAACATTTGCACGGTGATGTTAAATTCACTATTACAGAAGATTTCATTGTAGAAGCAGCGGAATTACCCAGGAAAGGATAACGATGGTTCATAAATGGGGAATTTCATAATGAAGCATGGAGGCAAATGCTTAAAATACCAAGTATGGATGTTTCCATTTTTAAGAAGGGCATTCCTAGCTCAACATTGAAGAATAAATGGCGAAATATGTTGCTCATTTTGAAAAAGTTTATAACTTGTGAGGGAAGGTTTGGTACCTTATATATTTATCATATTCGGCTAATGATGCATTTCTTAGATGAAAAAATCAATTTACCCTTTTTCCTACTTCATAGTCTGAAGAGAATGGCCTCTAATGTTCAAAAGAGGGTTCAATTCCTGGAAACCACTTTGTACCACCATGGCCTAGTTAAAATCCTGATTGAACATCATTTGAGAAAGGTGGGAGACAATTGGGATGATTTTCTAGTGAGGAATCACTTTGAAGAACCCAAGGAATCTACATCTGAAGGAAAACTTACCAGAAGAAGTAGGAGAGGGAAAATTTCCAAAGTTGTTGAAACTAAAACTGGTAAGTCCATACAAGAGGACAGTGAGGAGATAATTTCTGAGAAATTGACTGAAATTAAGAAACAACTTAAAAAGGAGAATATGATAAGAAGGTATGCCAAGGAGAGAGGTGAAGGACCATCTCAACCAAGACGAAGCCACAGGCTTAGAGGTATATTGAAGAAAATAGGGGTTAGACACACGGGAATTATAAACATTGAAGATGAAGAGACACCAACTGCTAGATCACTTGAGTACCAGTACGAGGAGGATCTTGATGAAGGAGCTCTAGAGATAGACCCAACACAACAACAAATTTATAATTATGTTGAGACATTAGAGAAGAGAGCCTCAGAAAGTAGAGACAGAACTCCTAGCCCACTAGAATCTGCAATTGATATGCTAAGAAGAGATAAATATGAGTTAGAAGTACTCAATAGGCATATCAAGAATGAGAATGACATTTTAAGGGAGCAAGTTAAGCTGAACAGTGATATGAATACAACTCTCTCACTACAAATGGAAAAATTGTACAAGGCTAGTGAGAAATTGAAGAAGAAAAACAAAAAGTTGAGTAGGGCACTTATAAATTTGAGATTAAATTTGGTCATAAAGAAGCCTAGGAGGCCATTGACTATCAGGAAAATAAGAAGAAGGAGCCTAGATGTCCTAGCAGAAGTCTCAGAATATATGAGTTGATTGCATGAGGACATGCAAAAATTTTGCAGTGGGGGTATGTTGAGCCCCAAAGATGTCCTTTCCCTTCACCAAATTTCACTTCATTTCCTTTGTCCCTTATCAATTACAGGCTTAAATGGTCAATATGATTGATTAAAGTCACTTTAGGAATGTATACAATGACTGACTTGCTATATTTTCATGGTTTTGTTGTTTTTGTAGTAATTTTTGACAAGACTCAGCTACAGAATGCAGCCATTCTGTAGCCACTCGCCTATTCCGCGGCTATCTTCATGTTCTCACAGGTTACAAGTGTAATTTCAAGGAAAAAAACATATGGTTGAAATCCACAACACTCCCACATCATTTATTTCTCTCTACGAAGTCTGAGCAAGAATCTATAAGTGGTTATGCACGTGGAAGAGATCAAAGCTAAGAAGCAGATTCCTACCAGGACAGGGACTCTACAGATGTCTCCAACAAAGTACGAGGCTTCCATAAGAGTTATAATTTGATTTTGATTGAAAAAGACACTTTTTCCTGTTTCTTCTCAAGGGTAGTTATGTATTTATTTTATAAGAATGACTCGGAAGACCGAGAGATAGCTAGCTAGATTAATGTTTGGTTGCTAGATCTCAAAAGACCGTAATACTCTGTTTTTGAAATACTTTTCCTTTAATGAAAGAAGTACCACTTTATTGCAAGATCTCAGGCAGTATTGAGGAGATTTGTATGCTAATCCGGTGGTAGAGGGCCCCTACTGCCCGAGAAGCTCTATGCACATTGTTTAGATAAGCAACTTTAGCCTTGTTGCATTCCTAGCTTAAGCAATTTTCTAAACTTTGTGTTTTATATTCACTTGCATTGGATGCTACAGCCAGTCTTGTTCTTACGAATTATTTCAAAATATCACTAACACTAAATGGGACATAGCTGTGGTGTTTTAGAGCTTATTTTCGTTTTTCTGAACTTCATGTTTTTGTGCTCACTCACATTACATATTACAGCCAGTCTTGTTCTATGAATTGTTCCAAAATACCACTAACACCGAATGAGATAGAGATGTAGTATTTTAGAGATTATTTGCATCTTAGTTTAGTTGTAAAACTCCGGAGGTTAATGGCATTCTAGTTCAATTCTGTTCACTTTATTTCAAGTTTGATTGATTGCATTCTTGTTCAGTTCTGTTTAATGTCTTTCAAGTTTCATTAGTTCGCTGTATGCTAATTCTGTTCTATTAGACTTCAAGGCCTTCATTATTTACAAAATACTCTTGTTATTAATCTCTTCCAACACATCATCATATGGAAAAGAATTAGTGATATCAATTCAAGGCCTTGACTGCTCTGCAATCTCTTATAATTTTACAAATAGCCATTTTTTCCAAAACTATTCCAAAAGATTTCTAACTTTCAAATGAGGCTTAGTAGTGACAGTTTGAGTTTCAGAATGGATTAATTTCAGTGTCATAAGTTAATTTAGAATAGAATTCCTGACTATGCTACAAATAATCTTTTCCAATTGTGTTCCAATAAATTTCTAACCATGGATGAGATTTTTGTGATATTGTAAGTTGTTGTTTACTTAGAAGAACCTCATTGCATTAAAATTATCCTTTTCTCAAGATATTCCAACATCTTTCTAATGAATGAATTGGAATGAGTTCATGGTATGAGTTATTGAGTTCATGTTAGGAGTTATTTAGTTCTTGCTATGAGTTATTTTTCTTGTTAAAGTTTTGCATTTTCTGTTCTCAAGTGCCATACAGAGTTTAGAATAGGTTTTTCTCTATTTTAGTGTGATCAACAACTTCTTTTTACCAACACTTAGTTCTTTTTCCCTTAGAATAAAAACAAAAAACCAAAAACATTTGAAAAACACTAAACACAATGTAGTGAGAAACAGATACCTAGGCACATATAGTGCACTTCACTTCAACAGTTTACTAGCCCTGGTTGACAATTTATGACATCAATTTAGGAACACTAAGTTGAGCAGACAGTTACTTCACTTTTCTCTGTCTTCCTTCCAAATTTTGTTCTGCAGGTTACACTCACATTGGATTTATGTGGGATTCATTAATTCCTTCCTTCTAGCAGATATTTTCCCATCAACTCCGACACATTGCTCTAGGAATACGGTCTAGATTCCTAATTGTTTGATTATCGATGAGTTTTCTCACATTTGTTAACTATATACAACAATGACCGATAATCAAACAATTTCTCACATGGTCGAATTCAGCTCATTTAATCCCATTCTGTAGAATTGTACCATAGTGATTGGTGAATACCTCAAGTTTGCATCAGGATGATTTGGTTCATTTGAAATCTCCTTCAGTTTTCTGCGAGTGACACAATCCACTCTTATATGTTGCAGTTCATCACAGTATAATTTTATTGTTGGGAAAGATACTGAGAGGGGGGGGTGAATCAGTATCTTGATTTGTCAATCAAATTTTTACTTTTCTTTTCTAAAAAACCCATACGCTACTTTACAGAAAAAAACCAATGTATATACGTGGATATCCTTAAGGAAACTCGCGTATGCTCAGATCTCTTATTATGCAGATAATTCTTATCTTAGATTATTGCATCATTCACTTATTAGATGTTGGTAAGTAGTAAACATGTACAATAAGAACAAAATAAATCAACACACATAAGCATCACACATGAACACCAGGATTTTAGGTGGAAACCCAATTCGGGAGAAAACCACCGCCGTCATATCCCGCTCCTCAATATTTATTATAAAGAAAACATCTTACAACCGTGGAGCAAGAGCAGACTCCATACCAAGACGCAGGCACCCACCTGCAGAAGGCTACAACCTTCTCTCGTTTACCAGCCTCTCCTGGAAGGGAGCTACAACCCCCTGCTCTCGTTTACCAGCCTCTCCTGGAAGGGAGCTACTATCCCCTGCTCTCGTTTACCAGCTATCACTGAAAGGGACCTACTACCCCCTTACTGAAGGCTTCGACCCTCAGCACCACTGCAGACCACGTTTCATCAATTTTCAAACTGGATCAAACAGCTTCAACTCAACCTTTCATTTTTCAACAAACATACTTTTCCCAATGCTTCAAAGAGAACAGTGAAACCACTGTAACCAGAATATCAGAGATTACCCAGACTTTAGAATAGATATGCAGAAACACATTCAACCATGAGCAACCTTCAGTTCAAATTCCATACACGATTTTATTTAAACAGACCCGCGTATACACGCACTTTTCATTAGACTAACCCGTGTAAACATCTGTGCATTTTCAGTAAACCCTAACTTCCCATACGCATTTTTATCAGATCAGATCCACGTATACACGCGATTTTTCCACAACAAACTTGCGTATAGATCTGTAAATGAAAGCTTTGCAAAACAAACCAGATCTATAAGCTTACCCAGATTTCTTCATTGCCTTCAGCAGACTTTGCACCAGATCTTCACCAGTTCTTCTTCTGTATATCATCTTAGAGATTCATCATCATCAGATCTAAGGATTTAGAAACATCCATGGGTGCATCATAGATTCAGATTTATCAATCAAGAAAAAATTTCAATCATGCAAATATACTTCAAAGTGAAGTATTCATTCAATACTGAGACACATGCACACCCTTGCACAATGATCTTCTTCTCCTTATATAGGTTTAGCCTTTATCAATACCATGAGTCCAAACCACACCACTTCCGATGGTATTCCTGGATGGGACCACATAGATAATAAAGCGCTCAATACAATGGGTCAATACCATGGTAACACCCCTTGGTATTCTAAATTTGGAGCGCAAAAAGGCATACGCGACTTGGCATGTACTTTTCCGCATGCATACGCTACTTCGCCTTAACAAACCCGCGTATGCTTTGTGACACATCATATTTATCATTTTTATATCACTTCCTTTTTCCTGTTCCTTCTGAGCTGAACTATAGATACATCATCCTTCCTTTTAACACACAGATACATCATCCTTACATATTTAACACATAGGTTTCTTATCATAGGCAACTCATCAAGAAAAACTTCATCAAATAGGTTGCCATCAAGGACAACACATTGCATCATATCGCCGACAGTCTTATTTCATCAAGTAGGTTGCCATCAAGGAAAAAAAATGCCAACAATCTCCCCCTTTGGACTTGATGGCAACCATGATGGTGTTTGATCACCACAACAACAGATAGATACATTGATTATAACCATTATGAAAACACCATGCTACTCTCCCCCTTTGACATCAAGGGCAAAGGGTAGATTAAAGCCAAGACAATGCTTTTCTCCTCATGTAGAAAGAAGAGCTCTGTAGATCTGATGTGTATTGAAGCTACCATGCTCCTCGTGAGTTCATGCTGAGTCTTCAACATAATATTCAATGAATTACATGACTCTATGACCTTTCCTATCACCAAGGACTCATAATTACATCAATGATCCAACCAAGTGGATTTACATATGTGACACAAGTACCCAACCAAGTGGGTTTACAAATTTGAACAAGCCCTTTACAAGACTGAATATTACAATTTACATCATAGGTCTCAACATAACCTTTTCATTAAATTACAAATATGACTTTTTATAACCAAAACCAAAAATACCTTAAGAGAGATCATATTTCAGAACCATCATAATGCCAACAATGCATTACATTTAGCAATGCTAATGCTCTCCCTAAAACAGTGCATCCAATGCATCCTTTCCACATGACCAGTGCTCCCCCTTAGCTTGTGCATCCTGAACACTTTCAACAGCAAATCATCAAGGCATCTTTATCAAGAGACATCAGAGAAAGAAACAGAATTATGAAAACTGGAACACCACCAGAGATACCAAACAGCACTGCAGCTGTGCTGAAGAATGCTGACCCCAAGTAAAATTTGTCAGCAACTAACCATACGCGGTTTTCTTTGCATAAACTTGCGTATATACGCGACTTTCGTTCAGGAAACCCGCGTATCCAATTTAATCTTCTGAATTTAAGCAGTTTTGATTTTCTGCAAGGCAGAGACTACTCCCAGCTTCTGTCTGAGATATTCGAACGCTTCCCTGGGCATAGGTTTGGTAAATATATCAGCAACTTGTTCTTTGGAGGGAACATACTCCAAATTCACCTTTTGTTCAAGCATTTGTTCACGTAAGAAGTGATACTTGATGGGAATGTGCTTGGTCTTGGAATTCATAACAATATTATTTGAAATACTGATGGCACTTGTATTATCACACATAATGGAGATAGGAGGTGTGCACTTGATTTGAAAGTCTTGTAAGGTTTGCATCATCCAAAGAAGTTGTGTGCAACATGATGCAGCAGCCACATATTCTGCTTCTACTATAGATAAGGCAATAGAGTTTTGCTTCTTGCTGAACCAAGATACTAACCGGGGCCCCATATAGAATGCTCCACCACTAGTGATTTTCTGATCATCAACATTTCCAGCCCAATCTGCATCAATGTAAGCATGAAGAGTAAGATCAGCATTCTTTGGATACCATAGTCCAAAGTCTTGAGTTCCTTGTAGATATTTGAATATTATTTTGATAGCCTGAAGATGAGACTCTTTTGGATTAGCTTGGAATCGTCCAACAATCCCAACAACATGCATAATGTCCGGTCTAGTCCCAGTGAGATAAATTAGACTTCCTATCATAGATCTGTATTCCAGTTGATTCACCATGGGGGAATCATCATGAGAACTGAGATTACATCCGGTTATCATTGGTGTACTTACAGGTTTGCATTCTTCCATGCCATACTTCTTCAGAATTTGCTTAAGTTATTTTTCTTGTGATAAGAATATACCATCTGTAGTTTGATGCACTTGCAAGCAAAGAAAGAATGTTAGTTCCCCAAGTAAATACATTTCAAATTCTTGCTGCATGACAGAAGAAAATTTCTGACTCATAGATTCTTCATTACTTCCAAAAATGATATCATCAACATATACAACCACAATCAATAGTTTATCATTTTCAATTTTTGTGTATAAGTTGCTATCAACAGACCCTTTTGAAAATCCTTGTTGATGAAGATATTTGTCAAGACAATAATACCATGCCCTTGGAGCTTGTTTGAGACCATATAGAGCCTTTTTAAGTCTACAAACAAGATTTTCATCATTTCCTAAAATGAATCCTTCTGGTTGTTCTATATAAACTTCTTCTTCTAGATCACCATTGAGAAATGCAGATTTAACATCCATTTGATAAAATTTGATTTTTTGAAAGCTTGAAAAGGCAAGAAACATTCTTATGGCTTCAAGTATAGCTACAAGAGAAAAATTTTCTTCATAGTATATACCTTCTTGTTGAGTATACCCCTTGCAGACAAGTCTAGCCTTGTTTCTTACAACATCCCCATTCTCATTTAACTTGTTTTTGAATATCCATTTAGTTCCAATGACATTTTTGTTATGAGGTCTTGGTACTAATTCCCAAGTGTGATTCTTTTCAATTTGATCAAGCTCTTCATTCATGGCTTGAACCCAACATTCATATTTGCTAGCTTGATTGACATTGTGAGGTTCAATAGTAGATATAAATGCCAGATAGCTAGAAGATCCCACAAGAGTCCTTCTTGTTTGTACACCTGATCCCTTATCTCCAAAAATTTGAGATTCTGGATGATTCTTTTGAACATATCTGGATGGAGCTTTTTCAAATAAATCATCTTCAGGTTCTTCATTGGGTTCACTGTCTATATCATTGCTATTTGATGTAGAAGGACATAAGTCACCATCGTCTTCATTTGTTATCTGTTTTTCTTCCTTTGGGGCTGCAGGAGACTCATCAATAACAACATCAATACATTCAACAATCTTCCAAAGTATTTTATTGTAACATTTATATGCTCTACTCGTAGAGGAGTAACCAAGAAGTATTCCTTCATCTGCTCTAGGTTCAAACTTGCCAAGTTTTTCATCATTATTTTTGATAAAGCATTTACTTCCAAAAACTCTAAAATTCTTCACAGATGGAGAATTACCATACCAGCGTTCATATGGAGTTTTGTCACTATTTACACGAACATGTGCCTTGTTGAGAATGTTTACCACTGTATGTGTTGCTTCTCCCCAAAACGTGTCAGGTGTTCCAGAATCATCAAGCATAGCTCTAGCCATTTGTTGAACTGTTCTATTCATTCTTTCTGCTACGCCATTTTGTTGTGGAGTTCCAGCTACAGAAAATTGTCTTTTTATGCCATGTTGTTCACAAAATTCAAGAAATTCATTTGAAGTATATTCTCCTCCTCGATCAGATCTAAGACATTTGAGTTTTAGATCTACTTCATTTTCAACTAGCGCCTTGAAGATCTGAAATTTCTCAAATGCTTCATCTTTGTGCTTCAGCAACCCAATCTAACACATTCTAGAGAAATCATCAATAAACAAGATATAGTATTGTTCACCACGGGGTGAATTTTTCCTCATAGGTCCACATATGTCAGTATGAATGAGTTCAAGAGGCCTACTTGATGATCCTTCCATGGCATTAAATTGCACTCTGGTCTGCTTGCCGAATTGGCAAGATTTGCATATGATACTTTCAGGTAGAGTAATATTGGGAAGACCACGAACAACATTAAGTCTACTTGATTTGTTGATTTGAGAGAAGCTTAGATGTCCCAACCTTCTATGCCATAGCTAGTTTTCTGAAGATTTACTCAAGTAACATTGTTCTTTGCAGTTCTTCAATACATATAGGTTGCTCGGAGTTCTTTTTCCTTTTATGATTGTTTTACCTGTATCAAGATCACGAACCACACATTCTTTTGAACTAAAGACAACTTTAGTTCCTTGATCACACCTTTGACTTACACTTAGCAAGTTATGCCTTAATCCATCCACATACATGACATCATTAGCCTTCACCTTATCTTTTAGAAACACAGACCCTTTTCCTTTAATTACAACAGGAATATCATTTCTAAAAGTAACTTTCTTTTCCTTTTCTAATGTACTATATGCACGAAGTTTGGTTTTGTCACCTGTCATGTGTCTTGAGCATCCGCTATCAATGTACCATTGATTTTCTTCTCCTTCTGCAAATAACGCTATGCCACAATTTTCAACCTGTAAATCCTTCTTTTTCCATACCTTGGAACTTGAAGAAAAATGCTCTTTTGGCTGAACTTTGCTCCTGCATTCAAATTCTTCATGCCCAAATTTATTGCAATAAGCACATTCAACTTCATTTAGAAGAGGAGAAAAATTGTTATAGGTATTCTTATTTGTTTCGATATCAATCCTTTTCTTTCTCGCTTATCTTTTCATGATGGTTTTATATGCAACACATTGAACAACTTTGTGACCAAAATTGTGACATGAGAAACATTGTCCGTTGAAGAAGAAATTTCTGCGATCATGAAATCTTCTACTTGAATTTACCTATTGATTGATGTTTCTTTGAAAGATATTCCTGTTAGTTTTCTTTGAATTGAGATGATCATGCTTTACTTGTAAAGATTCTTTATTCCCTTGTTGAGTGGAAGAATTTTGTAAACCAGCTATAACTGCTTTTATATAATTTGGTACTGAAGCCTGAGAAGATTCCCCGGTATATCCAAGACCTGTCTTTACAAGAGGAGAGCGTTGTACTTTCATAATCTCATTTAAGGTTTCTGATCCTTTAGTAAATCTAAGATTCATAGTCTTTTCTTTCTCAAAATATTTTCTTAGACTTACCACTTCACATTATAATTTCTCAATGTGTTTCTTTGCTTCCTCAAACTGCCTTTTCATAGTCTCTATGGTTATCTTCCTTTCTTCTAAGAGTATTTTACATTCTTCTAAGTGTATTTTGAGTTGATTTTTTTCTTCAAAAAAATCATTGTCCTCTAGAGCATCCACAAAAGTATCATTTTCTTCTCTAGATTCAAATTCCATAAGAAGTCTAAGATCTTGTTCACATTCTTCCTCATTATCAGATAACCCATCACTATCTTCATGAGTATAGTAATTTTTTCTAGTGCTAGACCAGTTCTTATTCCTTCTTTCTACCTCTTTCCCTTTTGCAGATATTTCTTTATAAGGAAGCTTACCTCTGAACCGTCCTATGCCAAGTTGAAGTTTCTTTACAAAATTTACCTCATCTTCTTCTGAGATATATCCTGATCCTTCTGCTTCTTGCACTTCTTTCCCTTCTGTAGAAGCTCTAAATATGGCTTCTTTGACTTCATATGGTCCTCCTCTTCTCATTTCATATGCAGTTAGTATCCCATGAAGTTGCACCACAATAAGATTTTGAAGATCCTGTTTTTCTTCAAGAGCAGAAACTTTTGACTCAAATTTTGCTGTTAGAGATCTTAAAATTTTCTCAACCAAAGTAGATTCGGTTATTGTTTCTCCCAGATTTCTCATACGATTTACAACATCATCAAGACGTAAAAATAAACTGGCAATACTCTCATCACTATCCATCTTTAAATTTTCATATTCAATTCTGAGAGTTTGGAGTTTTGCACTTTTTACCTTTGCATCACCTTCCTAACTTAGAATGATTTTGTCCCACATTTCCTTTGCTGTATTTAGCTGCATAACTTTGAAAAATTCAGATTCAGTCAGACTTCTTGTTATAGCATTGACCACCTTTGCATTTGATTCATAATTCTTCTTTTCAGTCGGATCTGTTGGTATTGTAGATGGATATTGATATCCTTGTTGAACAATGGCCCATACATCTGTTCCTATAGACTGAAGATAGGATCTCATCCTTGTTTTCCAGAAGATTAAATTTCTTCCATTAAAGAGGGGAGGCTTGATAGATGTTGTTCCATCTTGATTTCTCATCTTTCTTGATCTTCCTTCTAGTGGCTAAGCTTTTTGAGAAGGACCTGCTCTGAAACCAATTGTTGGGAAAGATACTGAGAGGGGGGGGTGAATCAGTATCTTGATTTGTCAATCAACTTTTTTCTTTTCTTTTCTCAAAAACCCATACACTACTTTATAGAACAATATCAGCGTATATACGTAGATATCCTTAAGGAAACTCGCGTATGCTTAGATCTCTTATTATGCAGATAATTCTTATCTTAGATTATTGCATCATTCACTTATTAGATGTTGGTAAGCAGTAAACATGTACAGTAAAAATAGAATAAATCAACACACATAAGCATCACACATGAACACTAGGATTTTAGGTGGAAACCCAATTCGGGAGAAAACCAATGCTGCCGTTGTCTCAGTATTCAATATTTATTATAAAGAAAACATCTTACAACTGTGTACTGGAGCAGACTCATACCAGCATGCAGGCACCCACCTGTAGAAGGCTACAACCTTCTCTCGTTTACCAGCCTCTCCTGGAAGGGAGCTACAACCCCCTGCTCTCATTTACCAGCCTCTCCTGGAAGGGAGCTACTACCCCCTACTCTCATTTACCAGCTATCACTAGAAGGGAGATACTACCCCCTTACTGAAGGCTTTGACCCTCAGCACCACTGCAGACCACTTTTCATCAATTTTCAAACTGGATCAAACAGCTTCAACTCAACCTTTCATTTTTCAACAAACATACTTTGCCCAATGCTTAAAACAGAATAGTGAAACCACTGTAACCAGAATATCAGAGATTACCTAGACTTCAGAATAGATATGCAGAAACACATTCAACCATGAGCAACCTTCAGTTCAAATTCCATACGCACTTTTATTTAAACAGACCCACGTATACACGCGCTTTTCATTAGACTAACCCGCGTATACATCTGTGCATTTTCAGTAAACCCTAACTTCCCATACACGCTTTTATCAGATCAGATCCGCGTATACACGCGCTTTTTCCACAAGAAACTTGTGTATAGATCTATAAATGAAAGATTTGAAAAACAAACCAGATCTATAAGCTTACCCAGATTTCTCCATTGCCTTCAGAAGACTTTGCGCCAGATCTTCACCTGTTATTCTTCTGCAGATCATCTTAGAGATTCATCATCATCAGATCTAAGGATTTAGAAACATCCATGGGTGCATCATAGATTTAGATTTATCAATCAAGAACAAATTTCAATCATGCAGATATACTTCAAAGTGAAGTATTCATTCAATACCCAGACACATGCACACCCTTGCACAATGATCTTCTTCTCCTTATATAGGTTTAGCCTTTGTCAATACCATGAGTCAAAACCACACCACTTCCGATGGTATTCCTGGACGGGACCACATAGATAATCAAGCGCTCAATACAATGGGTCAATACCATGGTAACACCCCTTGGTATTCTAAATTTGGAGCGCAAAAGGGCATACGCAACTTGGCACGTACTTTTCCGCGTGCATACGCTACTTCGCCTTAACAAACCCGCGTATGCTTTGTGACACATCATATTTATCATTTTTCTGTCACTTCCTTTTTCCTGTTCCCTCTGATTTAAACTGTAGATACATCATCCTTCCTTTTAACACACAGATACATCATCCTTACATATTTAACACATAGGTTGCTTATCATAGGCAACTCATCAAGAACAACTTCATCAAATAGGTTGCCATCAAGGACAACACATTGCATCATATCGCCAACAGTCTTATTTCATCAAGTAGGTTGCCATCAAGTACAACACATGCCAAAAATTTATATGTTGGCACCCGAGTTGCGTGCAGTACCATTTTTTCTAACACTTATGATTTGGTACTTGGAGATTCATTTGTGACTTCAGTGATCATATATTTTTGCAACGTCATTGATCAGTCTTCTATATGTGATACTTGGACATGATTTTGTTATGTACTTCAAGGATGTCATCAGATGATTCACTATGTACTTTACAGTTTCTACTATACTTGTATACATATTGGATCCGCTCCATAATTTCTATTAAGATATGATTTTCTTTCACTGAGCATGGGTATGCCTGCCTCAAACATGAGCTTTCTTTCTGATTTATTTCACTGGTTTTTAGCAGGTTGAAATCTAGTGAATTCCTCTCAAATCCTCGAAAGATTATTTCTTATGCAACATAATACATTTCGGCCATAATGTACTCCTTCTAGCCTCATATATTAGGGGGCATCTATTATAGCATCATTTATCACCTCTATATACTTAATGACTTATGTATTGGCCTTGGGCATCCTTTTCCTTTAAGACTTGGTCAACTTCTTAAAAACATTATTGTGAATTCCATACATGACTTTGCCCTAAATTTTACATGTGCAGATGCAAGTTCATTCATATCTAACCCGCGTATAAAATTTAAAATATTAAAATAATATAAACTCCCTTTTAATTGGGTGGGGTTTATGGGTTTTACCTGAAGACTACCTACACCAGCTCGTGGCCAAACTGTTTTCCAACTGAAAAACTGATTTTAGGAAGTATAAATACACCTCATTGGGAAGGCCTAAGGGAGGATAGAGAATGCTATTGATACTATAGCTTGTTATAGCCCAGATCAAGTCTGATTATCCCTCTACCTCCTGCACTTCCAAGGTTCGGGAAACCCTTGTTTCCTTGTGATTTTCACCTCCTTTATGTGACATCCTTTGTGCACCTTTTATGGAAGAATATTGTTGAGGATTGGACTCGACAGATCTTGTGGTAGTTTCTTGTCATTGGATGTTCTTCTTAGAGAGGTACATGACGAAATTGAAAGGTTTTGTTCGACAAAGGGAAAAACACAAGGGGTTTATAGCAGAGGGGTACATATCGAATGAGTATTTCTATTATGACAGTGAGTACATCAAGAAGATCGAAAACACACTAGTTGCAGTGATTTGGGATGATGAAAGGGATGAAGACAAAAGAGAATGGGAGCTTCTCCAAATGAATGGAAAAAGGTGCTTGATAAAGAGTAAGAAACTTATAATTTGTCAAATTTACACAAAGTAAATATTCATGTTGAACTTCGATATAAGAAATCAATAAATTCTTTCTTTACCATTCTAAAGTGACACAACCATGGGTTGCATTGTATGAACAAAAGAGGATGAAATGGGATAGTGATAGGAAAGAATTCAGATGGTCAAATGGTAGAAGCATGCCTTATTCCAATCATTTAAAATAAAATTTTCCAAGTATATGCTCGAACAGTTGGGTTGCTAACCAAGTCAGGGAGAACTACGGTGCAACCGGTCGTTACCCGTGTGCTGAAGAGGATGTGCTAAATGTAGGGATTGGGTGGAGAAAATAAATAATAAGATATTAGTTATGGCCCTATAATTTATAATATTGGCAATAATAAATGATGGAGGACAACATCAAACCACTTTGGAATCTAAGGACCTAGCCTTCCTAGATTCAGAGAGGGCTCTCTCTATTTATGATTTAAATTATCCTTAAAATTATGAATGATGATATTAGGCTAGTTACAGTAATGAAGGTATTGGTTTTTTTGAAAGATTTTATTGGTTGGATTAGCAGGTCTGCAGGGATTAATCCATTGGGCTATGGAATCAAAGGCTGGATTGGTAGATCAACATCCAAGAGCATCACATGGCAAACTAACTGTGCTAAATGGATCTCTAGATCCGTATGAATTATGGGGTGGTAAAAATAGTAAGGTTCAGTGGTGACTAAAGAGAAGTTAAGAATTCTTTAATCAACCTTCAACAGAAAACATTCAGATTGTAAATGGAAACACAATTAAGGTTCCCCGACAGCAAATCTTAATCGAAATTTTTTGATTTACAATTAGATGAACAGATTCACAGCAAGGAAAAAAAAAGAAACATTTAAAATAGATAAGTAGCACATCACCATTTTAACAAAGCTCGAGAATCCTATAAACGATCTTCTATTATTGATGTCCAACTCAAAAATTACAGTGCTCCAATATAGTAGTTCTTACAACGCAAGGGCTAACAATATCCAACCCTTGATAATGAAACTTCATGCAGTATTTAACTAAAACATAAGTTAGTTACCCTAATATACTTCGGCAACCTTCATTAATTACAGTTAAACTAAAAATAGGTAGGTGCGGCCATGCAAGGCCCAAACAAAAATCTCTGACAAAACAACACTTGTAGAATTTATTTTGGGTAGCTATTCAAGGATATAAAACTTAGGCGGCTCTTTGTGAACCCAAAAAGTGGCTTGGAGGTGGATGAGATGGTTGTAAAGAGGCAACGTTGGGTGGCTCTAACATCTTCCTCTACTTTTGGGCTGCCTCTGCTGGATCATTAAAGATGATGTGATGCAGGCGGTTCTAATCAATTAGTGGTTGTGTTGATGTGTCCGTCGTGCCTTTTTTTAATCTTGGAACATACATAACCTGTGTTGGAGTTCCCATGTTTTGGCAAGTTTGGAAATACCAAAAGATGAGACAACATCAGAACCACTTCTAGACCTAAGGATTTAGCCCTCCTAGGTCTAGAGAGGGATCTCTCTATATAGGCAAAGGTTTATGTCTTTGAAAGCTTGTTTAAAGATATGAGGCTAGTTATAGGCATGGGTTTGTTTGTTTGTTTGTTTGGTTGTTGGGAATCAGGAAGGAAGAGTTCAATATAAGACAAGGATGATTAAAGAGGATTTCAGGCAAAGGAGGAATGATTTCATAGAACATTCAAGACCATTGGGAAATGGAGTCAGGAAGTGGTTTACTTGATATTCAGTATTCAAACTTTCAATTGGGATAGTCATCTAAAGCATTGGATCTTAAAGATGATAGTGTGGTTTGAAATGTTTAAGGAAAGAAAGTAAATGACAAGGAAACCTCCAAGGTGACCATTCAGGAATCAGATCCAAGGATAGGACATGCCATTAAACACCTTTCATCCAAATCCTAATGGGTTAACTCTTCAGACAAGGAAAAACATTAAAGATTTAAACAAAAAGGTGAAAACTTGAGATCATAGAAAGACTTTGAACTTTCAATGCTTCGGTATCCAACTTAAGGGAAATTATAAAGGTTGAATTAATTGAAAAGGACCCTAGTGAGATAGAATAAACATTCTAAACTCCTAGTATCCCAATTATTTCAATTAAAACCGAACAAGAACATCTAAGAATGGATTCATTAATTCATACATCAGCTAGCAGTAAATTATAGCTACTACACTGGTTAAATTAGCTTGAATCAATACTTAGATAACACATATAGTAGAAAACATCGAAGGTAGGGAGAGTAGAAACATAGGGTACCATGCAAGGGTAAATCCTATGCTAGATTTCTGATGTGTACTAGAAGAAATGACTACTTGCAAAGGTTTTATAGAGTTAAGCTCCATATTTTTAATAAGATCTTTCCTGTAGAAACCTTCCCAAAAATTTTAGTTGCAATATCAGGCTCATAAAATATTCTTCTATGCGCTCCATGTCACTATAATAGTGACTGTGAGTAATGGTGGTTCTCACCACTTGTATCCTGTGAAACACACAAACATGTTAAGAAATCCATGCATGGGAGGATGGATGTAGTGGAATGTTGTGATGATGGCAGCGCAGCATGGTGGCAATGGTAGATGCAAGGTAAACGGTGGAAAAATGCAGAATAATGGTGAAAAATGCAACTAATGAAGTTTTGGATGTGGGATGCACGTGGACCATTCGATCATAGCAGGAGGCGATGATCGACAGTAGAGGTTAACTTATGAAAAGACCTTTAGAAGGTTGGGTGAAATGAAAAAAAATTAATATAAAACATTAAAGTCTTAATGTTAGCGAAATGATATAATGTTTTAATGTAAAACGTGAAAGCTTGGGCTTTGGCGGAATACGCAGAAATGATTGAAAAACGTATGAAATGAGTTGATATGGTGGGACCCAGTCTTGGGCGGAGGGCGATTCAACACAGACCGTTAGATCTCAGGAGGAGGTCAACGGCTCAAATGATCTGATGCAATGTTGGGGTCACGTGAAGAGAAATTTTGAAGGGAATGAGAGATGAATTGAGAGCCGTTGATCAAAACTAATCAACAGTCGGGATATGTAAATGAGATTTTGGGAAAAAAGTGGGGAAGTGGTTTTGGAATACAAAACCGCTATTTTCTCACAGCAGAAGGGCCGGAAGGTTGTTTTCACTTTTTCAACGCGATATGGGTCTCCAGATGACACGTGGCTTTGGAAAACCACCCATATCGCGTGAATTCTAACTGTTAAAGCTCGGAGCCAAAAACAACGCGATATAGTTGTGGGCCGTTGGATCTAGGCCCGTGAGATCCGACGATGCTGGAGGAGCATTATCTGAGGGACGTGCAGGGTCAGTAAAGGCGGGATCAAACAGACGAAGGTTTCATTGTGGGTCATCTGATCTAAGGACGAATGGCCGAGATCTACGGAGGAGATACACAGGCAGAGAAAATGGTTAATGGGTGGGAGAAATCTGAGCCTTTAGATCATCAAGGATGGACGACTGCGATCTAATCGTAGGGGAGATATGGAAGGGCTAAAACTTAGATAGGCGATGGAGTGTGTTATCACTCAGATTTTCCTTGAAGTTTTTGGAAGAGGAAAGGTGTTCGAGGTAACCACAAACCAATCTTTTAGGTACAGAATCTAGCCATCTGTACCCAGAGAGGGCTCTCTCTTTAAAATATAGCTTTGTTTTTAGAAGATGTTAGGCTAGTTGTAAAGTCCAGGGGTTTTGATTTTGTTTGAGTTGATGGAATTCTTTAGCTAAGATTAAGATCAAGTAGTTTCAGTCCATTGGGCTAATGGAGTCAAAGGATTGGCTGCACTGGCTTAAGTCTTTTAACAAAAGATGGTTTATCAGGGCAAGATAATCAAACTAGAAACAATTATAGATCTAAAGTGAATGGAATGGAATTCAAACGGATGAAAGGCAATAAAGAATCTTTCAACACATTCAAGAGAAGAGAAATAAATTGATTATCAATAAAGAGCAGTTAAGTATTCTTTACTAAATAACCAAAGATGTATGAACTAGACAAACAGGAGAAATTAAGAATTCACTGTTTAAACCAGTTTAGAAGAAAACATTTAGAATAATAACGACTAAAATCAGATTACACCTAAGTACTTTCTGATTTAATCCTTTTCGTTAAATATTAAGATAATGAAACACAGATGATATTGTAAACAAATATAAAACTTTAAAACATTGGATAGAGATGACTTATTGATCCTTCATTTGACACATGAATCCTGAGAAAAGTCTTCGCTTCACCTTGTCCCGCTATACGAAAATTTCTCCAAATTTTTATTCCAAAGTATTCAAGATCAGAGTATAAGAATCTAATGGTAACTATCGCATGTGGCTACAGCACCTGCTTTAAAACCATTAATTTATATGAAATTTTGATCTGAGATGGTTGGTTTGAATTGATAAGAGTATCACGATTTTATGTGAATCAGCACGCTGACTATAGTTGGCAGTAGTGAAGAAGAGGCTCAATCATTTATTTCTGGAATTAATCCATTTCTTAAAGTTATCTGATTATGGGATTGTTATAAGGGCTCATGCTGGGGATTAATTAATCCCTGGTACAGTGGATGGTCGGGGATGAAAAATGCGCGGGGATGGATTATTTCAAAGTTTGGTTTTAATTAAACTTTGAGTTTCATTTTTTTTAAACACATATACATATGTTTAAACGTTTTCATATATTTTTATTTATACAATAATTAAATCAATGCGATTTATTTACTGTAGGGGGGTGGGAATAATATTAATGTTAAATTTTAGCCAAAAGGGGGTATATTGTGGGTTTTTGATTTGGACAAATAGGAATTAGATACTTTTGGCTAAAAAGTCATAATATAATGGTTTTGGGGATATTACTATAAAAGGATTTATATATAGTAGGAAAAGGTGATTTTCATAGGGAGTTAATATATAAATTAGAGTTAATATGACAAGGGACAATGTAAACTCAAAATACTTAATTATAACCAAGAAAGTGAAGATTCAAAAGTAAATGGAATTATTGACCTTTCATCACTTAGACTTAGAATAAAAGTGATTTTGAGGGCTTTTCATGAAATATTGAAGGATTTTCCTAAGTAAAATGGGATTTTACTTAGAAAAAGATTTTTGAGAGGTGAATGAATGTGATAATGGATGATTTCAAGTACTTAGGTTTTTTCAATTATTGGGCCGAGGGTCCGGTCCCTTCAAAAGTCAAGGAAATTCCTTGAGCCCCTTTAATCTTCAAATACCTTAGCACTTATGGGCAATTAGTGAAATCTTTAGGGAAAAATGAAGGGGAAGTTAATAATCTTGACTTTGCTTTGCTGTGAACTTTTCCAATGTAGTATCTGCCTTTGCACTTGTGATGAAAGTAAAATTGAACACATCTAGAACCATCATTCATCACATGTAATTCTGCAACAACATCTACCTACCCTACTTACTTTACCCTACCATTTTCTCTTCTTTATTAGGGTGCACTTAGACTGGCAAACCCTTATCAATCTTCTTTTTATTTTACATGGAAAACCTATCTAGATCTACACTTATTACATCCAAGGGCTCAGATTAAACTGTTGAGCACCTTTTATTAACTCTACCTATCTACTTATCTACCAAGATTAAACTGTTTGGCCAAATATTTATTCTCTATTCTACAACATGAAATTGAAAAATGAATGAGTCAAGTTTAAACAATTTGACATCTTCATAAATTGTGGCAAAATTTTGACAAGCTGCACACAATTTTGTTTATTACATTAGAGCAAAAAGTAGTGGCATTTAGACTTGCACACTTTCCTTGGCCTTTCTTTTGGTGGGGTTCATTTCTTTCACTTTTTTGACCATTTTATTCTTTTCACCCTTTGATTTTTCTTTTAGGGTATACCCTCTTTACATTTTTTTTTAAATTTTTTGATTTTTTTATTTGTTAAGAATATGGAACACCTTTGCAACAAGAAAAGGGTTTGAACATATTACATAGTTCAACAAGTCAATCATGAAAAATGAAACCTATTGGTATAGGAGTCTAACACTGGCTCCACTTGGGGATGGCTTTTCATGGTGAAAATTCAAGAACAACAGGTCAGATGCCTCAAAATGTCTTTAACTGAACCATGAAATCTTCTTTTTCTGGTGGCTTTATTGTATATATGATAGTAAAATTTTTGAAGCTTAGGGCCTTCACTTCGGGCTTCAACTTCAACAAGTCACCATCCAATCAAAACTGATGCATTAGAAAGGATATATTATGTACATGTTGAAAAATCAGAACATCCTAGTAAATAGGATAAAAGTAGTGTTTTAGCATTCGAACATTGACTGGTCCTTCCTCAGCTTCTGTACCATCCAAATTCTTCAAAAAATATGTGTTATTTCCCTGTAAATCATGAATGATGTAAGTTCCTTTCCATAAGAAATCAAATTTCCCATGTTTCCCTTTATCTTCCCTTCTGGAATCCCATCTTAAAACTTTGTCTCCCAGTTGAAAATATTCTACTTTAGTTCTTTTGTCAAACATCTTCTTTAACTTTTCCTGCAAAACTTCGGATCGTTGATACACTTCTTGTCTGGTCTGTTGCAAGTGAATTGTTTGATTTATTCTTCTTTGAATATCATTTGGTTCTACTTGAGCTTCCTGAATTAACTTCATTATAGGAACTCCTAAAGATGATGGAAATCTAGCCTCAATACCATAAACTAATTCATATGGACTGGTTCCAATTGATTTTTTGGTAGTAAGTATGTCTGCCCACAATGCATTGGTAAGTTTCTTATGCCAATTCTTCTTATTTTCTTCCAATAATTTTTTAATGATATTAATGAGACTTTTATTGGAAGATTCAGCCAGTCCATTACCCTGAGGATAATAGGCTGTTGAATGACCTAAAGTGATATGATACTTATTGCAGAAACTAATCATTTTCTTAGACTTGAAAGCAGCAGCATTATCAGTTATAATTTTCTCAGGACAGCCAAATCTTGATAGTATATTGGTTTCGAAGAATCCTATTATTACAGAATCATTGGCTTGTCTGGATGGGATTGCTTCGATCCATTTAGTAAAGTAATCTGTGGCAGTAAGGATCCATCTGTGTTGGCCAGAAGAAGGAGGATGGATTTCTCCAATAAAATCCAGGCCCCATTGTTGAAAGGGTTTCTCGGTGGAAATTGGTTTCAATGGTAAAGGTAATAATTTTCTCTTGCCTTCAAAGCTCTGACACTTATGGCAAGCAGTTACAAATTTCTTTACATCTGAAAAAAAGGTTGGACAATAAAAAACAACCCTTAAGATCTTATCTACAGTTGACTTGCAGTAGAGGTGTCCACCACAATCTCCTGCATGGAATTCATTGAGAACCTTGTCAGCTTAATCTTTTAATAAACAATTTAATAGAATTCCATCATGATTCTTCCAAAAGAGAGAATTATCTAAAACACAATACTTTAAAGATGTCATTTTCAAAAACCTTTGTTTCTTTCTGGATAACCCTGGAGGAGCTTGCAGGTTTAACAAAACATAAATGATACAACGTACCAAGGTGAGTCTAAAAAGGCCTGACTAATTTGTGGAGTCGCCATCTCCTGTTCGTCATCCAGTTCAATAATGTTCAACGCTTGGAAATTTGTTTCAGTCATGAGTTGAGCCAAACCCTGTCCTTTTATGAGTTTTGTAGGTCTTATTTCAATATCATATTCTAATATGGTAGCTATCCACTTACCTCTTTTGCCTTCAATTCCATCTTGAGTTAAGACGTCTTTAACGACAGCATTAGGTACATAAGCTATCACATGAGAATACAGTATATAAACTCTGAAATATTTAATTTCTTTCATAAGTGCAAAAGCTTGTTTCTCCATAATATTGTATTTCAATGATGCATCTCTAAGTGCTTTACTGAAAAAGGCTATAGGTTTTTCACATCCTTGATCATCCTTTTGTAATAAAACTGCTGCAACTGTATGTTCAGAAGAAAATGAAAAAATTATGAAATCTCTATCAAATTTTGGACTAGTAAGAACTGGTGTTCTGGTTAAAGCCATTTTGATTTCTTAAAATGATTTCTTGGCTTCAACCGTCCACTTAATACTCGAATCTTTTCTTCACATGTTAGTAAGCAGTATAAGTAATTCAGCTAAACTAGAAATGAATCTTCTCAAAAAATTGATCTTTCCTATGAAAGCTTGAAGTTCTTTAATATTCCTGGGATGAGGTATCTGCAATATGGCTTGTATTCTTTCAGGATCAATTCTAATGCCATATTTTGAAATGATATGACCTAGGATTTTACCTTCTTCAAGACCAAACAATGACTTTTTAGGGTTTAAAGAAATACCATATTTTCGGCATTTTATAAACACATGTCTAAGATGATCCAAATGTTGTTGATCTGTCTTGGAAAAAACAGTCAAATCATCCAGATATATGACCAGAAAATCATGAATTTCTTTAGCAAAGGCAATGTCCATTGCTCTTTGGAAGGTCGCTCCTATGTTTTTGAGTCCAAAAGGCATCTTAACATATTTGAATGTACCCCAAGGTGTTGTAAAAGCCGTTTTGTCTTGATCATCAGTATGAACCAAAATCTGGTTGTATCCTGAGAATCCATCCAGAAGAGAAATTCTTGAAGAGCCTACTACCCTTTGTAAGATATGGTCCATTTTAGGCAAAGGATAGTTATCTTTTAAAAAAACTTTGTTTAAATTTCTCAAATTGACACATAGTCTAATTTCTCCAGTCTTTTTCCTTTTTGGTACCAAATTAGAAACCCATTCAGAAAACCTAATAGGAGCAATGATTCCCGCTTCATACATTCTTTTAATTTATTTTTCAATTGAAGGTAGCAATACAGGGTTGATCCTTCTAAGTTTCTATTTGAATGGTTTCTGATCTGGTTTCAAAGGTATTGTATGTTGAATTATTGATGTATCATATGATTTAAGATCTTCATAACTCCAGGCAAAAACATCCTGGAATTCTTTTAAAAGTTCAACATATTTAACCTTTTGATCTGCTGGCAGAGATTTAGATAACTTAACCATCTTGGGATTTCCTTCAGTTCCCAAATTGAATTCTTCAATATCAGCTTTTAACGGTTCCATTTTGGGTTTTAGTGGAAAGTAATTTGAGTCAAAAAATCCTCCAAAGGAGTTAATCCTTTAGGTAAATGATTATCTTTCAAATTAATAATTTCAGATTCATCTTCTATAATCTCATCGACTTCCATTTGTTTCAAATCCTTCATATATTTTTTGGTAAATTTAGTTGGGTGAAGCATGTAAATTTCAGTCTCTTCTGAAATATCTGTTTCTTGCTCATCTATTCGACCAGATTCATTGATTGTTGTGTCTTCATCTATACTACTGTTAGAGAATTCATTTTATAAGGTCAAAAAATTATTAATCTGATTATTATTTACAAACACTTGCCAATTCATAAGATTATCTGGTATAGCAGGTCTATGTCTAATCTCAGCTGTGAACTGATGATTAGGTCCAAAAGGTAATTTACAAGTGCTAGAAAACATTGCAAGACTATGAGCATGCAAATTTTGTTTTCTAGGAATTTTGGCAAGTTGAGCTTGTAGAAAAGTATTGAGAATTTCCACAATTGTTTCTCTCTATTGTCTTAATCTGGGGTCTTTTGTTGAACATTCACCATTAATCTGTTGAATAATTAACGCAGAGTCTCCTATGATTGATACTCTAATTTCTCCTAATTTTTTGACATGTTTAAGCCCTAGCAAAAGAGCCTCATACTCTGCCATATTATTAATGCATCTAAAGTTCAATCTATAAGCATGGCCTTCAGCATGATAATTTCAACGTTATGTATCCAAATTCTAGCTCCTGCTCCTAATTTATTTACTGAACCATCAAATTCTAAATGCCACAGAATTTCATGTTCATAATCTTCATCGACTGTTTTAACAACTTTCTTAACAAGGAGCTCTGGGTTTTCAGTTTTTTCTGGTATTTCTTGAATGTCTGATGTTTCTTTATTTTCAGAAATTTCTTCGATTTGAACAGTAGATTTATTTGCAGTTTCTGTTTCTGGTGCTTCTAGTTCAGTAGGAAGGTCAAATTCAGCATTATAAAGGATAAAAGAGTCCTTATCAGAATGTACTGAGTAGACAGGGAAGTTTTCAGGCTTCTCCTGACTACTAACTAAATATTTCATCAAGGTCTCTTTGTATAGTATTTTAGGTTGACCAAACACTGAAATAGTAGCATATGACATATCTAATTGAAGAGATCCTCCGATTTTGGCACCCCATGATCTGGACAACAACATACCATATTTGGGAGGAATATCTGTAACTACTACATCCATCAGAATAGATTTCGCAGGGTATTGTACCAAAGTAATACACAAATATTTAATCAAACCTAAACATCTTACCTGACTTGAATCAAAGGAAAAAAGATCTTTATATGGTCTGGTAATGTCTAGGTTTAATCTTTCCATCACATCCTTGGGCATTAAATTGTGAGACGCTCCAGAATCAAGCATGGCGTTATGAAGTATTTTGTCATGAACATTCAAACTCACATAAAATGGAGGAGTTCCTCCACTTTTTGGTTTGCCATTTACTTCAGGGCCAAAAAGTAATTTGGGTTGATCATCAAAAACATTTACTGAATCATCCATTCCAGTAATGTTAAGGGATCTGCTGATTTGGCTTCTATAGACATCGTGTTTAGCTAATTCTGCTAATGGAACAACTATTTTTAATTTGCCTATTTCAGCTTCGAGATTGAAATATTTTTCTGTTTGAGCTCTAGTATTTTGAACAGTTGGATTTTCTCTATTTTTTGGGTCTTCAGTGTCTTTCTCTTTTTCATGAGTGGGATTATGAGTTGAAGGTGTTTCTGAATTAACTTGTCCTCGTTCTTCTACGTTTCCTGTAGGAGGAAAAGTATTAGAAAGTTGTTTATTATTCGGTTGATATCAGACACATCTTCAATTATTGGATTTGTGGGGTTAGGACTTGTTCCAGAAAGAATTTGTACAGGAGGAGTGTTAGTTTTACCTTTGATGTTTTGTTTTACAGCTTTCTATTTGCTACTCTCTGGCACGTCAACACGTCTGCTTCTCAAATTGTATTGTTTATGAACTTCATAAATTGCTGAATCATATCCTTCTTTAAAATCAAAAGTTTCTCCTGAATGAGTTTGAAATGTTTCAAGAATGCGATTTTCTTGATCATCTTGAGATAGGAAAACCTCTGGTTCACTCTTGTGTTCAGTCAAATTATTTATTTCAACATCCTCAGTTGCTTCCTCAGAGGATGAACCTTCAACAAAATTTTCCTGGAATGGTGGCCTGATGTTTTGGTCAGGAACATTTTTCCCAGTATTTTGGTTTTGATTTCTTCTGAAGTTTGGGTTTCTAACAGCATTTTGACCATCGCCAGAAGACTTTCTTTCGATTGTCTCTACTCTGTCTCCCAGTATTTCCATCCCTTTAATAATTGCATCCAACTTTCTTTCAAAATCCGAAGGCTCTTCGTTCATAGGCATCCTTCTTTCAGCTCTAGCTCTAGCTCGTTTTTCTATGAGGTTAGCTTCAACACTAACAACTATGCTTTTCATATCTTCTAGAGTTTGGGGGGCTCTTTCCCTAAGTGAATATGCTATGTCAGAATCAAACCCATCAGGGAATTTAACCAGTACTGAATCCGGAGGGGGTCTAAGGTTTTGGGGAACAACGTTGTAGGCTTCGTTGAATCTAATGATATAATCTTGCACTGCTTCATTAGGTCCTCTTTTCAATTTTCCAAAGTCAGATAGGATTTGAAGAGGGTCTTTCTTCTTCTCCCATCTATTTAAAAATTCCCTATACAGGGTTGGTAAGTCAGCAATACTGTTTGGAGCAAGAGCCCTAAACCATGTCCTGACTTCCCCAGTAAGGCTCTGGACAAAAATTCTCATTCGTACATCATCAGCGTCTATTTCATAAAATTCAAAGTAATCTGTCATCCTTTTGGTATGTTTTTGAGTAGTGTAAGTACCAGAACCATCAAAAGGGGTGATTTTACTCTGATAATCTTGAGGCAAAGCAGCAGGGTTCCCTGGAAACCTTAACGGAGCGTATATGTTGGCCATTGGAAGGTGTAATGGAATAACAGGTGATGATGGTCTGGAAGTAGTGGGTGGAGGAGTAGAAGGAGTGGCTTGTGTTTGAGAAGTTTGGGGAAAAGTAGATGAACTTGGGGAAGCTGCAGTAATCACAGAAGTGTCTGAAATTTCTTCAAAGGTCTGTTCAGATTGAATGTAATTTTGTAAATACTTGTCAAGATGTGAAGTGATAAATTCAAATTGCAAATATTGAAGAAATAATGGATTAGGAACAAGCTTGGAAAACTCAGATTCAGAAAAATTTATGAATAGAGAATTTTCAAAATGTTCATCAAATGGTTCTTCTTCAAGATATATAATCTTCACAGGACAAGAGTGTGATCTAACAAGAGGTTGGGAACTTTCATAGCATCCTTGACTCTCTTGTCTTCTCAGAATTCTGGGAATCAGATTTGGGTTCTCAAATATCGGTGGTGGGTTAGGGTCAGGATTTGACCTGGTATAACGAGTCCTTTCTGAAGCCAGTTTTCTGGATGATTTATATTTTTGGTTTTTTTGTTTTAAATAAAATGAAAGTACAACTTCGACAAACTCTTTAATAAATTTAAGATTTTTAATTAAAAGTTTCACAAATATTTATTGAACTAGAGAGTCTAATTGAATGTTTGAAACTAAAGTTCAGTTATTAAGCTAAACCAGAGATAGACTAAAGCAGCATTTATTTACTATGCAATTGCAGAGCAAAATCATTTCAAAGGCTACCTGGATGATCTTCAGGCTCTGTCTGTAGCTTATAAGCAAACAATAGTGACAATAAAGATATTCAGTTCCCCAGTGGAGTCGCCACTATGTTATCACTCAGATTTTCCTTGAAGTTTTTGGAAGAGGAAAGGTGTCTGAGGTAACCACAAACCAATCTTTTAGGTACAGAATCTAGCCAATCTGTACCCAGAGAGGGCTCTCTCTTTAAAATATAGCTTTGTTTTTAGAAGATGTTAGGCTAGTTGTAAAGTCCAGGGGTTTTGATTTTGTTTGAGTTGATGGAATTATTTAGCTAAGATTAAGATCAAGTAGTTTCAGTCCATTGGGCTAATGGAGTCAAAGGATTGGCTGCACTGGCTTAAGTCTTTTAACAAAAGATGGTTTATTAGGGCAAGATAATCAAACTAGAAACAATTTATAGATCTAAAATGAATGGAATGGAATTCAAACGGATGAAAGGCAATAAAGAATCTTTCAACACATTCAAGAGAAGAGAAATAAATTGATTATCAATAAAGAGAAGTTAAGTATTATTTACTAAATAACCAAAGATGTATGAACTAGACAAACAGGAGCAATCAAGAATTCACTGTTTAAACCAGTTTAGAAGAAAACATTTAGAATAATAACGACTGAAATCATATTACACCTAAGTACTTTCTGATTTAATCCTTTTCGTTAAGTATTAATATAATGAAACACAGATGATATTGTAAAAAAATATTTAACTTCAAAACATGAGATAGAGATGACTTATTGATCCTTCATTCGACACATGAATCTTGAGAAAAGTCTTCTGCCTCAATTCCTTGTCCAGTTTTGCCACGAAAAATTTCTCCAAAGCTCTTTATTCCAAAATATTCAATGTTACATCAGAGTATAAGAATCCATAGAACGGACGACGCGTGGCCATGAAACTGTTTAAAAACCACCAGCATTTCGTGCGTTAACTTTCGGATCGGAGATGGCCAGCGGAATTGATAAGAGTCGTTGATTTCAGATGGGTGAATCGGACGGTTGACGGGACGTGAAGTTGGCAGGGAGTTAAGAAGAGGGCCCGACGTGATTTATTTCGAATTAATCATTTCGGGAGCATTCTGATTGGCGGGGATTGGTTATTAATCAATCGTGTGGATTAATTAATCCCTGGTACAGTGGATGGTCGGGGATGAAAAATGCGTGGGGATGGATTATTTCAAAGTTTTGTTTTAATTAAACTTTGAGTTTCATTTTTGTTTTAAACACATATACATATGTTTAAACGTTTTCATATATTTTTATTTATACAATAATTAAATCAATGAGATTTATTTACTGTAGGGGGGCGGGAATAGTATTAATGTTAAATTTTAGCCAAAAGGGGGTATATTGTGGGTTTTTGATTTGGACAATTAGGAATTAAATACTTTTGGCTAAAAAGTCATAATATATTGGTTTTGGGGATATTACTATAAAAGGATTTATATATAATAGGAAAAGGTGATTTTCATAGGGAGTTAATATATAAATTAGAGTTAATATGACAAGGGACAATGTAAACTCAAAATACTTAATTATAACCAAGAAAGTGAAGATTCAAAAATAAATGGCATTATTATACTTTCATCACTTAGACTTAGAATAAAAGTGATTTTGAGGGATTTTCATGAAATATTGAAGTATTTTCCTAAGTAAAATGAGATTTTACTTAGAAAAAGATTTTTGAGAGGTGAATGAATGTGATAATGGATGATTTCAAGTACTTAGGTTTTTTCAATTATTGGGCCGAGGGTCTGGTCCCTCCAAAAGTCAAGGAAATGCCTTGAGCCCCTTTAATCTTCAAATACCTTAGCACTTAGAGGAAATTAGTGAAATCTTTAGGGAAAAATGAAGGGGAAGTTAATAATCTTGACTTTGCTTTGCTGTGAACTTTTCCAATGTAGTATATGCCTTTGCACTTGTGATGAAAGTAAAATTGAATACATCTAGAACCATCATTCATCACATGTAATTCTGCAACAACATCTACCTACCCTACTTACTTTACCCTACCATTTTCTCTTCTTTATTAGGGTGCACTTAGACTGGCAAACCCTTATCAATCTTCTTTTTCTTTTACATGGCAAACCTATCTAAATCTACCCTTATTACATCCAAGGGCTCAGATTAAACTGTTGAGCACCTTTTATTAACTCTACCTATCTACTTATCTACCAAGATTAAACTGTTTGGCCAGATATTTATTCTCTATTCTACAGCATGAAATTGAAAAATTAATGAGTCAAGTTTAAACAATTTGACATCTTCATAAATTGTGGCAAAATTTTGACAAGCTGCACACAATTTTGTTTATTACATCAGAGCAAAAAGTAGTGGCATTTAGACTTGCACACTTTCCTTGGCCTTTCTTTTGGTGGGGTTCATTTCTTTCACTTTTTTGACCATTTTATTCTTTTCACCCTTTGAATTTTCTTTTAGGGTATACCCTCTTTACATTTTTTTTTTTTTAAAATTATTTTTTGATTTTTTAAGAATATGGAACACCTTTGCAACAAGAAAAAGGTTTGAACATATAACATAGTTCAACAAGTCAATCATGAAAAATGACACCTATTGGTATAGGAGTCTAACAGAGTGATTGGCTTTGGACCGTCAAATCTACGGGAGAACAACGACTGTGATTGGGTCGGAGGGTGACCAATTGGGAAGTGGGGTAGAGCAAGAAGACATCTGGGCTGCAGGATCAAAATGGGTGAACCGCTCAGATTTAATCGAGATCGGCGAATCAGGACATCGAGAGGGTGACATATTTAAAATCTTCGATTGGCGATGGAGGCAGTGCAGTGATGGTCGTCGGATCTAAATATGGATCAACGGTGGAGGATATCATCGAAGGTTTTCTAAAGAAATGTGATTCGGCACGATAATACTTGCACGTGCCATTGGATCTTTTCAGAACAATGGTCGAGATCAATTTAAAAGCCGACAGACTATAACACCATCGCATCGGAACCTTTTGTTTTACAATGGAAAATCACATTCCGCTCCGATTCTCTGATGCGATTAGCGCCTTATGGACTAGCACTTGGACTTAGCGCTCGGGCTTATGGAGGGGAATTGGTTAGGGGCTAGCCAAAAGTGGCTTAGCCTGCATATGGTAAAATATGGGTTTTTAAGCCAAAAAACAGAGTTTTTAGGTCCTAACAGAGGTTTCGGTAGGGGAACAAAGGGGTTTTAAAACCAGCTGAATGGATTTCACTTGGTTTAAAAGGATGAAAAATATGGTTTGGAAGACTTAGGAGGGATTTTTGGGGTTAATGGGAAACTTTGCAAAGGGGAAAAAGGGTTAAAATGGGAAATTTTGCAGAGATACAAGGGGCAATTCAAGGCCTTTCTGAGCATAAATGTTTCACAGACACTGAGGATCTTTTCAAGGTAAAGGGCACACAGAGGCTTCAAGGATGAGAGATTTTCATAGGAAATGTATCTCTTGAAGGCTCATGAAAACAATTTAGCCACCTATTTGCTTGCCAAAAAATTCATAGGTGGCTAACCATCTTCCTGATGCCAGAAAATAAATATTTGGAGTAGGCCAGATGCCTGATCTTCGAACCATCTTCCTTCTAGGATTTAGCTGTTACAAACATGATTAATTAGTAGAAAACATTCCCAAACAATCTACCTACCCATCCTACAATCCTAAAATTTTCTCTTCAAGGTGCATTTGAATTTGTAGACCCTCTTCATCATTTATTTATTTATTTTTAATTGAAAGCAGAAAACAAACTAGTCTAATTCTACCCTTATCACTCCATTAGACCAGATTAAAATGTTGGCCTCATATCTTTCTCTACCTAATCTAATATCTGTTGGGATTAAACTGTGTAGTAGATTTCTTCTCTACATTCTACAATAGAAATTTAAAAATAGTCAAACCAGGATTAGACAGTCTAGTTTTCTACGTATCCAAGGCATAAAGACAGTTGCACATGGACTGAAATTGCAGAAAATTGGAAACAAAATTTCGAAGGCTTGAAATATGAAACTTTGAAGCATCCTTATTTTATTTGTGACTCAATTCTTGAGCTTGATAGAGTCACTTTCCCACTTCATTTTAGCTCTGGTGTTGGGCTTGTTGGAGCTGATCCCTTTTTCTCCTTTGCTGATTCATATTTTGACAGTTTTAGAACTAGCTTCCTTTGCTCCCTTTGGCTTAGATTTTGATCATGTTAGAGCTAATATTTTTCACTTCTGAGGTTCATGTTTTGAGCATGTCTGAACCTCTCTTTCTCTTTTTTTTGAAACATTTCTCTTTTTCTTGAAAATAAAACACAGCAATGGTATTTACAATGGAAATGAAAACTGGAAATCAAAAATCAGCAGTAGTAATGTTTGAGCATCCTGCCATTGACAGGACCCCTAAACAGCTCTGTACCATCAAGTTCTTGAAAAAAAAGGCATTTGGACCCACGGTGGCCTGGATGATGTATGGACCCTGCCACAAACTGTCAAATTTGCTGCGCTTTCCTCTGTCCCCTCTCTTAGAGTCCCACTTCAGAACTTTATCTCCAATTTTGAAGTCAGAGGCTTTTTTTCTCTTATCAAATAACTTCTTAATATTTTCCTGAACTTTCAGAGCTCTGTTATAGACCTCTTCTCTTGTTTTTTGGAGATGAATTGTCTGATTTATCCTCCTCACCATACTGTCCTCTTCTGTCTAGATCTCTTGGACTAGTTTAATCACTGGTACCCCAAGGCTGGTTGGAAATACTTCCTATGTTCCATACATAAGCTACTATGGTGACATGCCAATGGACTTCTTTGTTGTAATCCTGTCAGCCCACAAAGCATGCACTGATTTGTTATGCCGTGACTTTTTGTTCTCTTCTAGCAGCTTTTTGATGATGGTCACCAAGCTCTTTTTTGATGATTCAGCTAACCCATTACCTTGTGGGTAATAAGCAATTGAATGACAGAGTGCTATTTGATACCTGTGACAAAATTCAGTCATTTTCTTGAATCCAAAAGTAGCAGCGTTATCAGTGATTATTTTTCTTGGGCAGCCAAACCTATAGAGGACATGGTCTTCTAGGAACTTAATGATGATAGAATCTGTGGCATTCCTAGAAGGTATGGCCTCTATCCACTTTGTGAAGTGGTCTGTAGCTGTAAGGATCCACTTGTGTTGAGCAGAAGATATAGGGTGTATTTCTCCTATGAAATCAAGGCCCCATTGTTGAAAGGGAGCCTCCACGGTGATGGGTTGCAATGGTAAAGGGAGGAGCTTTCTTTTGCCCTCGAAAATCAGGCACTTATGGCAAGCAATTATCATTTTATGGATTTCATTGAAAAGCGTAGGCTAGTAATAGCTAGCTATGAGTATTTTTTTAGCAGTGGCTTTCCAGTTTAAGTGGCCTCCACACTCTCCTACATGGAACTCCTACTTAATCCTCTCGGATTTAGTTTCAGGAAAACGTTTAAGCAATAGACCATTTGCATTTTTCCAGTATAAACATTCATTCAGTATGCAATAGCTTCTGGCCTTTAGCTTTAGGAATCAGGCCTTAGTTTTTGATAGTTTAGGAGGGGCATTGAGGTTTGTGAGCACATACAGAATATCAAAATACCAAGGAGAATTTTGAAATTGTTCCTTAATAGTAGGATTGGGAAATCCTTCCTATTCATCCAAGGCATTTACCATGTTAATGTCAAGGGCTTGTAAATTTGATTCAACCATTAGTTGAGCTAAGCTCTAACCTTTGATCAGTTTTGTGGGTTTTATTTCCAGGTCATACTCTAAAATAACAGAAATCCATTTTCCCCTCTTTCTGTCAGGATCTTGGGATAAAATTTCTTTAACCACTATGTTTGGCACGTAGGCTATGATGTGAGAATGCAGTATATACACCCTAAAGTCCTTCAAGGCATGTACCAAGGCATAGGCCTATTTTTCCATTATGTTATATTTCAAGGTTGCATCCCTCAAAGCTTTGTTGAAGAAAGCAATAGGCTGTTCCATTCCCTCTGGATTTTTTTGCAGCAAAACTGCAGCCACTGTATGCTCGAAGGCAAAGGAAAATATTAGGAAATATTTTGAGAAATCTGGGTTGATTAGGACAGGAGCCCGGGTGAGTGCAATTTTAACTGATTCAAAATATTTTTTAGCCTTAACAGTCCACTTAACCCCTACAACTTTTTTCAGCATGTTGGTCATATTCCTAAGGTGCTCAGCTAAGTTGGGAATAAACCTCCTTAAGAAGTTAATTTTCCCAATAAAGGACTGTAACTCTTTAATGTTTCTCAGGTGTGTGATCTGAAGTATTCTCTCAACTCTCTGTGGGTCTATCTTAATTCCCTTCTCTGATATAATATGGCAAAGAAGCTTTCCTTCTTCCAGCCCGAATACAATCTTCTTGGGATTTAATGATAGACCGAACCTTCTACATTTTTCGAAAAATATTCTCAGATGTTTTAGGTGCTCCTCATCAGTCTTGGAATAGACTATTATGTCATCCAAATATATGACAATGAAGTTCCCTATTTCCTCTTAAAAGGCTATGTCCATTGCTCGTTGGAAGGTCGCACCATCATTCATCATTCTAAAAGGCATTTTTACGTACATAAAAGTGCCCCATGGAGTGGTGAAAGCGGCCTTGAGTTGGTCTTGTGGGAGTACTAAAACTTGGTTATAGCCTGAAAAATCGTCTAACAAGGAGATCCTTTTTTAGCCTACTACCCTCTGTAGAATGTGTTCCATCTTTGGCAAAGGGTAGTTGTCCTTAAGTGAGGCTCTGTTGAGGTTTCTGAAATCTATGCACAGTCTGATCTCTCCTGTTTTCTTTCTCACAGCTACAAGGATTGAGACCCAATCAGAGAACCTCACAAGAACTATTATTCCTGGCTCGTATATTTTCTTTATCCCCTTTTCAACTGTAGGTAGTTGTTTCCAAGGAAAATTTTAAGGACGGAAAATTATCTTGAAGTTTAAAAAGTTGGCGAATCTCACTAGTCCCTAATATGCAAACTATAAAATGTTATCATTGTATTTGTAAAATTATTCAAATTTATAATGATATTATATATACTGTCAATATAATTTTGGTGATTTTTAACTTTAAATAATTTTATATTGTAAAATTTGGGAAAATCATTTTTATAAAAAAATGGAAATTGGCAAATCTTTTTTTTGGAAAAACCATGGAAAATTAGCCCACCTGTGAATATTAGCCCCTAAAATTTTCCATGGAACTTGTTTCGAGTTAATTCTGCGAAGTTTCTATCTGAACAGTTTTTTATTCTCTTTCATAGGTATTTTGTGTTGTATAATTTTTGTGTCATAGGCCTTCAATTCCTCGTAGCTCCAGGCAAACACATCAATTAATTCTTTGAACAAGTCAATATATTTCTTTTTCATTTCTACGGACAAGGACTTAGCCAACTTTATCATCTTAGGCTTATCTTCTGTGCCTATGTTGCATTCCTCGACATCGGAGTCTAAGTGCTCTATAGTGGGTTTTTTCGCTACATCGTCGAAATCAAATAGGTCTTCTAAAGGTGCCAGACCTCAGTGTATATTCTTATCTTTTGCCTGTAGCACCTCTATTTCCTCTTTATCTGCATTCTTATATTCTTCGGTGGGACTTCCAAGTTGTTTAGTTAACACATTTATTTCAATGTTATGGGGTGGTTTTTCTTCGTTGAAGGACTCTTCACTCAGGTAGCTATCATTGGATTTAGAGTCTGAATCAGAGAATTCAAACTCGTTCCTTCCTATCAGGAAATCCTCAATATGCTTGTCACCCTCAAAGACCTGCCAATATTTCTCATTATCAGGCACTGTAGTTCTGTATTTGGTCTAAATGATGATTTGTTTGTCACTGGGAATTTTATGATATGAACTAGCTATGTAGGGTAATCTGTTTGCAATTATGTTCTAACTCCTAGGAACAAACACCAGTTTATATTCTATAAAGGTTTTCAATAAATCCATAGCATTATTCCTGTACACTCTCAATCTAGGGTGTTTTGTTGTGTATTCTCCGTTCACTTGTTTAATGATTAACTCAGATTCTTCATGTACAGCTATCCTACGGGCTCCTAGTTTTTTCAACAAGTTCAAACCTAGTATGAGAGCCTCATACTCTGCGATATTGTTAGTACATTTGAAGTTTAGATTGAAAGCATGACTCTCAGCATAGTCACTTTTTGTGTTATGTACCCACACCCCTACTCTTGTAGTTTTTCTAGTGCAAGACCCATCGAAATTCATTTCCCATAAGGGATCATTTTTAGGTTTATCATTTTTTTCCTCCCCAACGTTGACTTCATTGTTATGTTGTAATATGGGGCTTGTATTGTGGTGTGGAGGGTTTTGTTCTTCATGTTGTGTAGGGGTTTCAGAGAGGTGACTAGTCAGTTGTTTGCATTCTGTTTCTTGTTCACTCTGAGTTTTAGATTAAGTGCACTGTCCAAAGGATTCTTCTTTATTTTCTTCTAAGTCGAGAGTGGCCATTATGTTAAAATCCATGGGCTCTGTCTCATTGTTTGTATCTCTATTTTCTAGTTCTGGCTCTTCTAAGGATTCATCGTTGCAAAGGATAAAGGAGTCCAGATCTGTGTGTACAGAGTACAGAGGTGAATTTTCAGGCTTTTCAGGGATGCTGACCAAGAATTTCATTTTCGCCTCTCTATACAGTCTCCTAAGTTGGCTAAAGACACGGATTGTGGCATGTGCTCCATCCATCTGCATTGTACCTTGTAGCTTGGCTCCCCGTGACCTTAATAGTAACATGCCATACTTAGGTGGCACATCTGCCACTACAACATCCATAACCATACATTTTGTTGGATTGTGGGTCAAGTTCACACACAGGTCTTTGATTAGGCCGAGGCATTTTACTCTGCTAGAGTCAAATGAATATAAATCTTTATAAGGACGGGTTATATCCAAGCCTAACCTCTCCATAACTACCTTAGGCATTAGGTTGTGTGATGCCCCAGAGTCATGCATTGCGTTGTGAAGGATCTTTTCATGGATATTGAGACTGATATAAAAGGGAGGTACTACCCCTTCCTGAAACTTTCCTTCTATCTTAGGACCAAACAGAAGGGCCGGTTGATAATCACTCAGATTGATAGTGTCACTACTTTCACCTAAGATTTAATTCTTTCAAAATTTTGCCTTTATATGCATCCTGAGTGGCCAGCTCAGAGAGTGGGACAGAGATTTTAATTTTTGCAATCTCACTCTCCAAATTGAAGAGAGATTGACTCTTTGTAATGCTCAACTCTTTCCTGTTAGCTACTACCTTAGTGGCAGAATCGATGTGCTTATTTTCACTACGTACAGTGTTAGGAACTATTTTATCAGGAACACTAACTGCGGTGCTAGTGCTGCTAGTTGGTTGACTCTGTTTATTGGTATTTTTGTTGTCTTTCTCTTTGTTCTTCCCAGAACTCTCAGCTGCTGATTTGCTACTTTCAGCAATCACTTTAGAAGTGTTCTCAGGCCGTTTCTTAATGGTAATATCAGAAGATTTTGGTTTGGAATTGTCTAAGATATTTTTGCTTCTAAGTTCATACTATTCTCTGACCTGCATGATAGCATTTTCAAATCTGATCCTGTAATCCTCAAATTCTAATCTTTCCTCATCCCAATATGAGGGTCAGGGTTGATCTTCTTCTGTGGAACATTTGTGGATTGAGTTTTCTATTCCGAACATATTTATTGTGGTTCCCTCGGACTCTTCTATGATCCCCTCATCTTCATCAAGGAAATTCTCTTGAAATGGGGGTATGACTTGCTGGTCATATTCTCTCTGTCTATTGGGAGTGGTATTGTTTCTTCTAAAGTTCTGGTTATGATTTTGGTTTCTGTTCTGATTACTGACTGAGACAACCATTTTTTCCATCATTTGATGTAGCATTTCCATGTTTTTGGCTAGATTTTCATACTTGGGATCAGACGTGGAAGCTACAGCGTCATCCCTATATGTCACCCTTTTCTTAGCCCTCATTCTAGCTTTCTTTTCAGTCAGGTTAGCCTCTACACTCACTGCTCCCTTTTGCATATCTTCCAATGTATTGTAATCTCTCTCCCTAAGCTGGTAGGCCATGTCAGCATCAAAGCCTTCAAGGTATTTCACTAAGGCCATACCTTGGGGAGGTTTCATATGTGGAGTAAGAGTGTTATAAATGTTGTTAAACCTTGTAGAGTAGTCATGGACACTCTCTCCTACATTTCGTTTAAGGTTCTTGTATTCTGCTAGGATTTGGAGAGGGTTGGTCTTGACCTCCCATTTGTTAATGAAGGTCTGATATAAGGAGGGAAGATCCTGGATACTATTAGGAGGTAGGCCCTTAAACCATTTTTTCACATCACCTCCTAAACTCTGGGCAAAGATTCTCATTTTAACTGTCTCATCATCTATCTCCATATAGTCAAAAGAATCTTCCACCCTATCTACATGGTGCTGAGCCGTGGTAGACTCTTTTGCAGTGAAGTGTGGGATCTTCGATTGATAATCATTGGGTAAGGGAACTAGAGGCTGAGGTAACACTAGAGGTGCATACCAGGCTGCCATGATGATGTTATGTGGGGGTATAGTATTAGCTTGAGCAGCTGGTATGTGGATGATAGGGATACTAGGTCCGACAAAAGTGTGTTGAGAAGATTTAAGATGGTAGAGCCCCAAGTTTTGAATGAAATGAATATCGGGAGGTGTATATGGAGGTGTCTCTCTGTCCCTACTGTGTTGACCACTGTGAGATGGTGAACCAGGAAACTCAAAGTCTGGCCGGTCTAGAGCACTAAATGACCTAGTTCTTGGTAAGCTGCTTGGTAAGTCTAGGTCAAAATGAGATTCTGATAGAGATGTAAAGTTTTCTGGTGCAGAGCTAGCTCTATGGGTATGTCTAGAAATAGTTGGTCTTCTAGGTGTAGGAGCTTTCTTGAGAATTCTCTCGAGGTTGTCAACTATTTCAGGTGGGTCTGGGTTGGGATAAGCTCTTGTATGAATGGTTCTTGAAGCCAGAATGTTGTCTTCAAACACAACAGCTTATTCCTACTTGTTACTTCTAATATGGTTGATGTTGTTATGGAGGCTAGTCTCCCAGTGGAGTCTTATGAAAACCAAGATAATCAGTAGGCCTACTGATCACCAGTGGAGTCTTTAACCGTTGAAGGACTATGGAGTCACCAGGTGGAAGGTTTGGGATATTTCAAGAAGGTGTACTATCCACCACAGTGATTACTGCTAGACTAACCAAAGATTTTGGTTTTTCCGAGGTCTAAGGATGCAATAAGATGAAAACACTCAGATTTTCCCCAGTGGAGTCGCCATTATGTTGGAGTTCCCATGTTTTGGAAATTTTGGCAATACCAAAAGATGAAACAACATCAAAACCACTTTTAGACCTAAGGATCTAGCCCTCAACGGTCCAGAGAGGGATCTCTCTATATAGGCAAAGGTTTATGTCTTTGAAATATCGTTTAAATCTATGAGGGTAGTTATAGGCACGGGTTTGTTTGTTTGTTTGTTTGGTTGCTGGGAATCAGGAAGGAATAGTTCAATATAAGACAAGGATGAGTAAAGAGGATTTCAGGAAAAGGAGGAATGATTTTAGAGAACACTCAAGACTATTGGGCAATGGAGTTAGGAAAGGGTTTACTTTCTATTCAGTATTCAAAATTTCAATTGGGCTAATCATCTAAAGCATTGGATCTTAAAGATGATAGTGTGGTATGAAATATTTAAGGAAGGAAAGTAAATGACAAGGAAACCTCAAAGGTGACCATTTAGGAATCAGATCCAGGGACAGGACATGCAATTAAACACCTGTGATCCAACTCCTAAAGGGTTAACTCTTTAGACAAGGAAAAACATTAAATATTTAAACACGAAGGTGAAAACCTAAGATCATAGAAATACTCTGAACTTTCAATGCTTCGGAATCCAACTTAAGGGAACTTATAAAGGTTCAATTAATTGGAAAGGACCCTAGTGAGATAGAATCAACATTCTAAACTACCAGTATCCCAATTCTTTCAATTAAAACCCAACAAGAACATCTAAGAATGGATTCATTAATTCATACATTAGCTAGCAGTAAATTGTAGCTACTACACTGGTTAAATTAGCTTCAATCAGTACTTAGATAACACATATAGCAGAAAACATCGAACGTAGAGAGAGCAGAAACATAGGGTACCATGCAAGGGTAAATCCTATGCCAGATTTCTGATGCGTACCAGAAGAAATGAAATGTGATGAATTACAAAGGGAAACAAAGACAGAGATAGAAAAACATCACCGCTGCTTTAAATCAGGATCCAAATAAATGTGCTTGTCATATCAAAGAGCAACACCAGTCATGTACAACATTGCCAACAGCTTGATATTCAGTCTGAAAACATCTTCCTCATCCTATCTTACAACTTCACACAGAGAACTATATCTCAAGAGAAAAAGCTTACAATTCACAGATATCCGATCAACAACCTTTACAATGAGTTTTTTCATGAGTTTTATAGATGAAAGAGAGGCAGAGGAGGTAGATGAAACACTAAATGAAACATTAAAATAGAATAGAAGAATAGGGTCGAGGCCCATTCTGTCTTAATATCTATGCATTGATTTCTAGTACTCTTTGGATGAAAGAGTGGTCTTCGACAAGCTAAAATTTACTCCAAGTATGTTCATGATGTACTTTGACTGTAGTACTTCTGCAGTACTCTGGTGAATAAACAAAAAGGCAGATAAATGACTTCAAGGTCTGACATACTATGTAACAAATTCTCTGGTAGCATTAGGATTGTTGTCAAGATGAAAATCTTCTCAGGGACACAATGTAGAATAAAAACAATATGGGTACTATGTCCTTTCTCGTGAGGAAACTTCTACTGATGTGAAACACTAATAATAATTGTTTCTGTGCATTAGGCCTCATTAGGCCCCCTGTATTGGTCGTGAGGTCTTCAATCTAGTACATTTTCCTTCGATCATTGAATCAAAGCTTAAAATCTTCAATTACAAACATTAAACTCTCTGAATATCCACTGATACACTTTTCCGCTTCATGACTGTCTCTGTCTGTGAAATTTGAGCTTTAATGATGCTGGAGAGGTTTTACAGAGTTAAGCTCCGTAATTTTAATAAGATCTTTCCTGTAGAAACTTTCCCAAACATTTCAGTTGCAATATCAGGCTCAGAAAATATTCTTCTCTGCACTCTGTGTCACTATAACAGTGACTGTGAGCAATGGCAGTTCTTACCGCCTGTAACCTGAGAAACACACAAACATGTTAAGAAATCCATGCATGGGAGGATGGATGTAGTGGAATGTTGTGATTATGGCAGCGCAGCATGGTGGCAACGATGGATGCAAGGTAAACGGTGGAAAAATGTAGAATAATGGTGAAAAATACAACTGATGAAGTTTTGGATGTGGGATGCATGTGGACCGTTCGATCATAGTAGGAGGCGATGATCAACGGTAGAGGTTAACTTATGAAAAGACCGTTAGAAGGTTGGGAAAAATGAAAAAAATTTAATATAAAACATTAAATTCTTAATGTTAGCGGAATGATATAATGTTTTAATGTAAAATGTGAAAGCTTGGACTTTGGCGGAATATGCAGAAATGAATGAAAAACGTATGAAATGAGTTGAGATGGTGGGACCCGGTCATGGGCGGAGGGCAATTCAACACAGACCGTTAGATCTCAAGAGGAGGTCAACGGCTCAGATGATTCGATGCAATGCTGGGGTTTCGTGATGAGAAATTGTGAAGGGAATGTGAGATGAACTGAGAGCCGTTGATCAAAACTGATCAACGGTTTGGATATGCAAATGAGATTTCAGGCTAAAAGTGGGGAAGTGGTTTTGGAATACAAAACCGTTTTTTTCGCGTGGCAGAAGGGCCAGAAGGCTGTTTTCAATTTTTCAACGCGATATGGGTCTCCAGCTGATACGTGGCTTTGGAAAACTGCCCATATCGCGTGAATTCTAACTATTAAAGCTCGAAGCCAAAAATAATGTGATATAGCTGTGGGCTGTTGGATCTGGGCCCGTGAGATCCGATGGTGCTGGAGGAGCGTGATCTGAGGGACGTGCAGGGTCGGTAAAGGTGGGGTCAAACGGACGACGGTTTCATTGTGGGTCGTCCGATCTAAGGATGAACGACTGAGATCTGCGGAGGAGATACACAGGCGGAGAAAATGGTTAGTGGGCTGGAGAAATTTGAGCTATTAGATCATCAAGGATGGACAGTTGTGATCTAATTGGAGGGGAGCGATGGAAGGGCTAACACTTCGATGGGCGATGGAGCGATTGGCTTTGGACCATCGAATCTACGATAGATCAACGACTGTGATTGGGTTGGAGGGTGACCAATCAGGAAGTGGGGTGGAGCAAGAAGACATCTGGGCCGCAGGATTAGAATGGGCAGATGGCTCAGATTTAATCGGGATTTGCCAATCCGGGCATCAGGAGGGTGACATATTTAAAATCTCTGATTGGCGATGGAGGCGGTGTAGCGATGGCCGCCGGATCTAAATATGGATCAACGGTGGAGGATATCATCAGAGGTTTTCCAAAGAAATCTGATTGGGAGCAACAAGACCTGTGTGTGTCGTCGAATCTTTTTAGATCAATGGCGGAGATCAATTCAAAAGCCGACAGACTATAACACCATCGCATCGGAACCTTTTGTTTTACAATGGAAAATCACGTTCTGCTATGATTCTCTGATGCGATTATCACCTTATAGACTAGTGCTTGGTCTTAGCGCTCGTGCTTATGGAGGGGAAGTGGTTAGGGGCTGGCCGAAAGGGGCTTAGCCTGCATATGGAAAAATATGGGTTTTTAAGCCAAAAAACAGAATTTTTAGGGCCGAACAGAGGTTTCGGTAGGGGAACAAAGGGGTTTTAAAACCAGCTGAAGGGATTTCACTTGGTTTAAAAGGATGAAAAATATGGTTTGGAAGACTTAGGAGGGATTTTTGGGGTTAATGGGAAACTTTTCAAAGGGTAAAAAGGGTTAAAATGGGAAATTTTTCAGAGATACAAGGGGCAAACCAAGGCCTTTCTGAGCATAAATTTTTCAGAGACAGTGAGGATATTTTCAAGGTAAAGGGCACACATAGGCTTCAAGGATGAGAGATTTTCATAGGAAATGTATCTCTTGAAGGCTCATGAAAACAATTTAGCCACCTGTTTGCTTGCCAAAAAATTCATAGGTGGCTAACAACCCGTTTCACTCCTTCTTGTTGGGAATTCTCGTACCTATGACCTATCGGTATACTTCATCCACCTCTGTGTATCTGTTGAAGTTGGGCTTGGTGAGGAAAACATGCTTCATCTCATGTTGAATAAAGATGTCATTGCTTAAGAGATCCAAGAAAACTTTCCCGGTCACATTTCCTTTGATGCTGGAAAATTTGGTGGTGTCCTTAGTTGTTTCATTAAGTTGGTCATATAATATTCTTTTTGGACTAGCTTGTTATTAATTGTATACAATGAGGGAAACCCTTTTGCCACCAGGGATTCAATCTTGTTCAAGAATCTGCTAATGATTAGGTGATCAAGTCCTTAATGGAAAAATTCTCAAAAAATTAGTTTCTCAGGAATGGTCCAAACCAGAACGACAGGAAAGAGCTCGAAAAAACAATCATGTAGCCGCGAATGGCACTGAAAACCGATGTTGTATGAGAAATTTATTCAGCTTTGAAGTTTTTCAATTTCAGGCAAAAAGCCCAATTTGACTCAGTTTGACCTTATTTAAAATTCTATTAAAAAAAATATTCCACAGAATATTTTGCAGAATATTCCGTGGAGGCAGCCAATAGTAGAGCGCCACGTGGCCTGCCTAGAGGGAACCACGTGGCCCCAAGGGTCGAACGAAATTTTTTTACAAAACTTTGTTATCGCAGGCAGGAGTCGACCCCAGGTCGGGGCGGAGGCAACCGAGTGGCCCAACCGTCGGGCCGAAGGTGGTTCTTATAAACCATGGTCTCGGACTTATATTTAACCTTTAAATTTGGTTTCAGCGGGGCCTGAAGGGGGACCAGCCCCTAAGGGCCAGCCCCCTCAGCATAAGACCATACGCTTAGAACCTTGGGCTTCAAACAACAGTGCGAAGATTTGGATAAGGCTCGGTCATGTGAATTCCGGCGGGGATATTCATATGGTTAAATATATGGTTGCAACTTTATTAAACTCTGAATTAAACTCAAAGTTCGTAAAACCAATTCCGAAGGGTGTAGTCCCGTGGCCCTATATTTTAGCCCTCAATGTTGGCGGTGTTATGGCGGAGTGCCAAAATTTACCGCCGAACCCATATTTGTCGGGGTTATCTGGCAGTTCTCCACATTTGGTGGAGCTTTCCTAGCCCTAACTAGGCAAAGTTAGTTTTGGTCATAACTTTGGCTAGGAAAGTCCTTTTGGAGCGAATTTTTTTTTGTTTTGGGGGTATTGGAGCATTCTAAAGCTATTGGAATAGGTTTCAGAGCCATTAGGGAACTCTCAAAGGTTTTATCAGCGGATTTTATTGTGGAGCCACTAGGGCTATGGTAATGATCAGCTATATTTGGCTATGTTCATCTGTTTGAGGTGAATGAATAGTTAATTTTTATTGTTTCCAGCACTCTGATTCTGATTTTGTAGCTATTTCAGCCTTTTGAGGCTTTATTTATGGTGTAAAACTATGTTTGAGCATTAATAGAGAAGGGAAAATTCCATTTTGGGGGCTTTTGGACCCAACATATGTAGCCCAAGAGAGGGGTGAACTGCTTTATCAGATGCTTGTTATTATGCTGTGAATTCTTGCTGCTTATTTCCATAGTTTAATACCTTAAACAATAAATTGAAATAATTCCTCTTAACACAAAAAGACTTATACAGTTATCAAAACATATTTGTTCCATTCCAAACCACATTTGTTCCATTGCAGAACAACTTAACATGCTTGTACACTCATAATATTGGTTAATGAATACTTTGCAATCAGAAAACAAATACTTTCATTACTAGATCGTTTTAGTGTTTAATTCATATTTCTTTAGGCATAGCCAGTAAGAGGGCCAGAAGCTTCTAGTTTCATCCTTTCTTTGAAAGGTGAAATAACCAGTAAAAGCCCCTACTCTCTATCTCTGTATAAGAAATATTTTGTTCACACATTTCAGATCAGATTGGTATCAGAGTTCTTTGCACATTTAGAATTATTGGAAATGGATACCTTGCACCCTTATTTCATGTACAATCCATTTTCAAATTAGATGGTATCAGAGCTCAGGTTGAGCATTTGTTATTGTGCAAAAGGTTTTAAAACAATGTAAGAGATTTACTGTTTTATTGGTTGCAAAATGGGCATCTATGAGTTTTTTTGAGTTGGAAGGATAGTTTTTGTTAGCTAAGCCTTGGAAAGGATTGAAGACTATTTTCCTTACCCAGTTTACCTCAAAATTATCTTTGTAAAACAAACTCCAATAGTTTGTGTTTTATGGCTGCTTGAATGAGAAGGTGTCTTTACTGACATTTGGTTAAAAGCTTGTCGTTTGTTTGAAAGCTTTGAGGACTTTTCTTTGGAAGTTCCTTTTGGTTGTTTTGACCATTTACATAATGTCAACTTCTTCTACAAGTGAAGTTTCCTCCTTCACGAGATTCTTCAATGATGACATGAAGAATGAGTTTTTTAAGGTGAAGGACATGGTGCAGATTCTCATTGAGGATCAAAGAGAAAGCGTTAATCTTCATGCACAATTGCTAGCTATGCAGGAAGAGAAAGAAGCCATTCTTCAAAGACTGCATGATATGGAGTTGCAGCTTCTTCAAGCTCAAGAAGCTTTTTCCAAGAAAATACCTCATCTTCAGGATGTAAATCATGAGGTAAATCATTCTAATTTGTCTTCATTTTCCTCTATTGAAAAGTGTGTTGGTTCTTTTGAAAGGAATACAAGAGGTATTGGGTCCAAATTGATGTTGAAAATGGGCTATCAAGAAGGCAAAGGTTTAGGCAAGCATGCACAAGGCATTTTTGAGCCTATTTATGTTGTGGAGCATCCCAAGAATATTAGTCTTGGCTATGAGCAGCTTAATGGCGAAGCTTGAGCACATGCATTCAAGAATGTGAACATTTATCCCAAGTTCTCAATTACATCAATTTCATGATGGAAATCTTCCTTACCATTGTTTTAAGCCTTTGTTGCAGCAAGAAGATGGTAGACATGCAGCTTATGGCAAGCATGCAATTTTAGGCAGTTTTCAAGACAAGAACAATGATGTTAGCCTACAATTGAAAGTTGGAGCCTCTACTAGTTCATCTCCTCATGGAGGAAAAAGGGATGAACATGCAAAGCAACATAAGAGGTATAAATATTATCATGATCAATTTGATTATGTTTCTGCAAGGCATGATAATTTTACATGCTTTAATGGAAGAAAGAATTCTTGTACATTTTGTGGTCGATTTAACCATCATGTTTTGAGATGCTGGATGAGGAAGAAGGCACACAAGAAGTAGATGAAGCAAAGACTACCTTCAAAGAAGGTGCATATGATTTTCACTTTTTTCCAAAATAAGGGACATGTTGTCTCTCATTTTTGGACTTTGCATCCAACTCGTCATCCCACGCACATGCAGCAAGAGGACAAAAATATTGGTGAAGGTGGAATCATGGATTCCATTATTAATGTGGAAAGGGAAGTTTCACATGAGGAAAAGTTGCAGCAGAAAAAGTCGCCATGGAAGTGGCTTGGTGAGAAGTGGATGGACTTCTTGACACAATAAGACGTACTCCTTTTGTACATATGCAAATTTCGGATGTATGCGTGTATTTTGTTGTAATATATTTTTTGTTTTGAGCCACCTTAGATCATTGATCAAGGCTACGTTATATAGTTTCACTTTGTAAATTTCTCGCCAAAAATTTCTATGTGAGTTCAAGAAGGACAGTTGTGGAAAAGAACATTTAGGAAGGGAAATGTCGATTTCTTTTCATTGTGGTTCAGTTTCATTTTCTTTTCAAGGAAAAAATTTTTGAAGGGCTAAAGAGAAGAGGATTTGTATTCTCTCATTTGCTGTACTACAGTTCAGTTCTTCATTTCAGTAAGCTTTTGGGGACCAAAAGCTTCCCATTTGGGAGGTGTGATCAGGTGCTCATGTCCTTAATGGAAAAATGCTCAAAAAATTAGTTTCTCAGAAATGGTCCAAACCATAACGACAGGAAAGAGCTCGAAAAAATGATCCTCTAGCCGTGAACGACACTGAAAACCAATTCTGTATGAGAAATTTTTTCAGCTTTGAATTTTTTCAATTTCAGGCAAAAAGGCCAATTTGAATCAGTTTGACCTTATTTAAAATTTTATTTAAAAAAAAATATTCCACAGAATATTCTGGGAATATTCCATAGAATATTCTACAGAATATTCCTTGGAGGCAGCCAACAGCAGAGCGCCACGTGGCCTGCTTGGAGGGCACCAGGTGGCCCCAAGGGTCGAATGAAATTGTTTTACAGAACTTTGTTATCGTGGGCAGGAGTCGACCCCAGGTTAGGGCGGAGGCAACCGAGCAGGCCAACCGTCGGGCCAAAGGTGGTTCTTATAAAACATGGTCTCGGACTTATATTTAACCTTTGAATTTCGTTTCGGCGGGGCCCGAAAGGGGACCAGCCCCCTCAGCATAAGACCATACGCTCAGAACCTTGGGATTCAAAAAATGGTGTGAAGATTTGGATAAGGCTCGGTCACGTGAATTCCAGCGGGGCTATTCATATGGTTAAATATATGGTTGCAACTTTATTAAACTCCAAATTAAACTCAAAGTTCGTAAAACCAATTCCGAAGGGTGCGGTCCAGTGGCCCTATCTTTTAGCCCTCAAAATTGGTGGTGTTATGGCGGAGTGCCAAAATTTAGCACCGAACCCATATTTTTCAGGGTTATCTGGAAGTTCTCCACATTTGGTGGAGCTTTCCTAGCCCTAATTGGGCAAAGTCAGTTTTGGTCATAACTTTGGCTAGGAAAGTCCTTTTGGAGCGAATTTTTTTTTGTTTTGGGGGTATTGGAGCATTTTGAAGCTGTTGGAATAGGTTGAAGAGCCATCAGGGCACTTTGTTAGAGGTTTTATCAGCGGATTTTCTTATGGAGCCACCAGGGCTATGGGAATGATTAGCTATATTTGGCTATGTTCATCTGTTTGAGGTGAATGAATAGTCAATTTTTACTATTTCCGGCACTTTGATTCTGATTTTCAGCTATTTCATCCTTTTGAGGATTTTTCCATGGTGTAAAACTATTTTTGAGAATTAATAGAGAAGGGAAAAGTCCATTTTGGGGGCTTTTGGACCCAGCAGATGTAGCCCAAGAGAGGGGTGAACTGATTTATCAGATGCTTGTTATTATGCTGTGAATTCTTGCTACTTATTTCTAGAGTTTAATACCTTAAACAATAAATTGAAATTATTCCTCTTAACACAAAAATACTTATACAGTTATCAAAACATATTTGTTCCATTTCAGAACAACTTAACATGCTTTTACACTCATAATATTGGTTAATGAATACTTTTCAGTCAGAAAACAAATACTTTCATTGCCAGATCGTTTCAGTGTTTACTTCATATTTATTTAAGCGGAGCCAGTAAGAGGGCCAGAAGCTTATGGTTTCATCCTTTCTTTGAAAGGTGAAATAACTAGTAAAAGCCCCTACTGTCTATCTATGTATAAGAAATATTTTGTTCACACATTTCAGATCAGATTGGTATTAGAGTTGTTTGCACATTTAGAAATATTGGAAATGGATACCTTGCACCCTTATGTCAAGTACAATCCATTTTCAGATCAGATGGTATCAGAGCTCAGGTTGAGAATTTGTTACTGTGCAAAAGGTTTTAAAACAGTGTAAGAGATTTACTGTTTTATTGGTTGAAAAATGGTTGCATGTATGAGTTTTCTTGAGTTGGAAGGATAGCTATTGTTAGCTAAGTCTTGGAAAGGATTGAAGACTATTTTCCTTACCCAATTTACCTCAATATTATCTTTGGAAAACAAACTCCAATAGTTTGTGTTTTATGGCTGCTTGAATGAGAAAGGGTCTTTACTGACATTGGGTTAAAAGCTTGTCATTGTTGGAAAGCTTTGAGGACCTTTCTTTGGAAGTTTCGTTTGGTTGTTTTGACCATTTACATAATGTCAACTTCTTCTACAAGTGAAGTTTCCTCCTTCACGATATTCTTCAATGATGACATGAAGAATGAGTTCTTTAAGGTGAAGGACATGGTGCATATTCTCCTTGAAGATCAAAGGGAAAGTGTTCAACTTTGTGCACAATTACTAGCTATGCAGGAAGAGAAAGAAGCCATTATTCAAAGACTAAATGATATGGAGTTGTAGCTTCTTCAAGCTCAAGAAGATTTTTCCAAGAAAATACCTCATCTTCAGGATGTAAATCATGAGGTAAATCATTCTGATTTGTCTTCAGTTTCCTCTATTGAAAAGTGTGTTGGTTCTTTTGAAAGGCATACAAGAGGTATTGGGTCCAAATTGATGTTGAAAATGGGCTATCAAGAAGGCAAAGGTTTGGGCAAGCATGCACAAGGCATTGTTGAGCCTATTTGTGTTATGGAGCATCCCAAGAATATTGGTCTTGACTATGAGCAGCTTAATGGGGAAGCTTTGAGCACATGCATTCAAGAATGTGATGCAAATTTGAAGAGAACATTTCTCCCAAGTTCTCAATTACATCAATGTCATGATGGAAATCTTCCTTACCATTGTTTTAAGCCTTTGTTGATGCAAGAAGATGGTATACATGCAGCTTATGGCAAGCATGCAATTTTAGGAAGTTTTCAAGACAAGAACAATCATGTTAGTATACAATTGAAAGTTGGAGCCTCTACTAGTTCATCTCCTCATGGAGGAAAAAAGGATGAACATGCAAAGCAACATAATAGGTATAAATCTTATCATGATCAATTTGATTGTGTTTCTACAAGGCATGATAATTTTACATGCTTTAATGGAAGAAAGAATTCTTGTACATTTTGTGGTCGATTTAACCATCATGTTTCGAGATGCTGGATGAGGAAGAAGGCACACAAGAAGTAGATGAAGCAAAGACTAACTTCAAAGAAGGTGCATATGATTTCACTTTTTTCCAAAAGAAGGGACATGTTGTCTTTCATTGTTGGACTTTGCATCCAACTCGTCATCCCACACACATGCAGCAAGAGGACAAAAATATTGGTGAAGGTGGAATCATGGATTCCATTATTAATGTGGAAAGGGAAGTTTCACATGAGAGCGTTCTGAGCGGAAAAATTATGAGTGGCTTGGTGGTAGGATGGACTTTGACAGGCTAAGGCATGCTCACTTTACATGCCTTCTAGAATTTCGGATGTATGCATGTATTTTCCTGTAATATCTTTTTTGTTTTGAGCCACCTTAGATCATTGATCAAAGCTGCGTTGTATAGTTTCACTCTGTAAATTTCTCTCCAAAAATTTTTGTGTGAGTTCAAGAAGGACAGTTGTGGACAAGCACATTCAAGAAGGGAAATGTCGATTTCTTTTCATTGTGGTTCAATTTTATTTTCTTTTCAAGGAAAATTTTTTTGAAGGGCTGACAAGAAGAGGATTTGTATTCTCTCATTTGTTGTACTAAAGTTCAGTTCTTCATTTCATTAAGCTTTTGGGGACCAAAAGCTTCACATTTGGGAGGTGTGATCAGGTGATCAAGTCCTTAATGGAAAAATGCTCAAAAAATTAGTTTCTTAGAAATGGTCCAAACCAGAACGACAGGAAAGAGCTCGAAAAAATGATCCTGTAGCTGTGAACGGCACTGAAAACCGATGTTGTATGAGAAAGTTATTTAGCTTTGAAGTTTTTCAATTTCAGGCAAAAAGCCCAATTTGACTCAGTTTGACCTTATTTAAAATTTTATTAAAAAAAAAATATTCCATAGAATATTCTACAGAATATTCCTTGGAGGCAGCCAATAGTAGAGTGCCACGTGGCCTGCTTGGAGGGCGCCATGTGGCCCCAAGGGTCGAATGAAATTATTTTACAAAACTTTGTTATCATGGGCAGGAGTCGACCCTGGGTCGGGGCGGAGGTAACCGAGTGGCCCAACCATTGGGCCAAAGGTGGTTCTTATAAACCGTGGTCTCAGACTTATATATAACCTTTGAATTTGGTTTCGGCAGGGCCCGAAAGGGGACTAGCCCCTAAGGGCCAGCCCCCTCAGCATAAGACCATACGCTCAGAACCTTGGGCTTCAAACAACAGCGCGAAGATTTGGATAAGTCTCAGTCATGTGAATTCTAGCGGGGCTATTCATATGGTTAAATATATGGTTACAACTTTATTAAACTCCAAATTAAACTCAAAGTTCGTAAAACCAATTCCGAAGGGTGCGATCCTGTGGCCCTATCTTTCAGCCCTCAACGTTGGCGGTGTTATGGCGGAGTGCCACCAGGGCTATGGGAATGATCAGCTGTATTTGGCTATGTTCATCTGTTTAAGGTGAATGAATAGTCAATTTTTACTTTTTCCAACACTTTAATTCTGATTTTGCAGCTATTTCAACCTTTTGAGGCTTTCTTCATGGTGTAAAACTATTTTTGAGCATTAATAGAGAAGGGAAAAGTCCATTTTGGGGGCTTTTGGACCCAGCATATGTAGCCAAAGAGAGAGGTGAACTGCTTTATCAGATGCTTGTTATTATGCTGTGAATTCTTGCGGCTTATTTCCAGAGTTTAATACCTTAAACAGTAAATTGAAATAAGTCCTCTTAACACAAAAATACTTATACAGTTATCAAAACATATTTGTTCCATTCCAAACCACATTTGTTCCATTACAGAACACCTTAAAATGCTTGTACACTCATAATATTGGTTAATGAATAATTTGCAATCAGAAAACAAATACTTTCATTGCTAGATCATTCCAGTGTTTACTTCATATTTCTTTAGGTAGAGCCAGTAAGAGGGCCAGAAGCTTCTCGTTTCATCCTTTCTTTGAAAGGTGAAATAACCAGTAAAATCCCCTACTCTCTATCTCTGTATAAGAAATATTTTTTTCACACATTTCAGATCAAATTGGTATCAGAGTTGTTTGCACATTTAGAATTATTGGAAATGGATACCTTTCACCCTTATTTCAAGTACAATCCATTTTCAGATCAGCTGATGGCCATGTCCAATTCATGACACTTCTCTTCCAACTGCCTTACTGAATTCCTCTTAGTGAGGACCTTTTTTACCTCTAATATGGTTTTTATTCTGTCTGTTACCTCCATATTTTCAAGCTCATAACTATTTTTGGAGTTGAGGAATTTTATGATTTTAGGGGTTATGATTGGCATATTTCCTAATACTTAATTTGCTTTGTCAATGGCCACAGAGTAGTTGTCAATCAACTCTTTCTGTTCAAAAATAATGTTGATGGAGTGCCAGATTTCATCTACTAACTGTATTATACTCCCCCAAATTATCAGTTTCATTTGGCCCAAAATGTTGTTGTCCGAAAATTCCTTCTTTGCCTTCTCCAACCTCTCATTATGCTTCTTGGCTATCTCATGGGTAGTTTTAGATATAGCCTTTTGATCCTTCTGGATGCCAATCTATGCTTCCAATTTCTTGATCTTTTGTGGCTGCAAGGTCATGCATTCCATGGCCTTTAACAGTTGGTCTATTCCACTAGATTCTCCAGCAGTTGCAAGAATAGTTGATGGAATTGATGAAATGGGGATAGCTTCTAGTGGGATAAGTGCCACTAGAGCTGCTTCTTCTTTTTCCTTCATTAGTTTCTCCATTTTGGTCTCCATCCATTTGATTTGGGTAGACTGTTCCATAACTAACTTCATTAACTCTGCTTTCTGTGATTCATCTTCCCCAATGCCTTTTGTCAAGGGGTCTTCTATTGCTAACATCTTGAGTTTTTTCTGGGTGATGGTATGTCAGTATTATTTTTCTTCAAGAGTTCCTCCATAGCCTGAACATTGGTTGGGTCATAGGCAAGCTTCACTATTAAATATTCTCAAGACATGATCCTTGAATATTTAGCCATGTCAGATATATTCTCCATCTTGAGCTGTGATTGAGCATTGGATAAAGACACTTGCAGCTTTGACAAGCACATAGCAGTACTTGTCAAGGTGGAGGCCACCATCTATCTGGTCTGCTTTTGAAATTCCATTTGGTCAATCAAATGGATATCCTTAGTATTGAACTTGAATGATGCCTTCTTGTAATCTCCTCCTCCTTGGGGTCGTGGGACCAAGGCTTCTAAAAATGTCATCTGCATCCTTCCCTTTTCAATTTCAAAAGCAGACAGTACCCTACTTTATGAACTTGGGTTTTTCTTCGAGAATTGATTGTATGCGTTAGTATTCAACATCTCATTTCTCAACTTGATTTCCTTGAATTTGTCACAAAAAGACTTTTCTTGGCCTTCTATGGCAGTCCTGGAAGTAGATGTCTGCAAGGCCTACTCCTACAGAGACATTGTGGCTGAAAATGTAGGGAAGGCCATTTTTTGATCACCCATTGGAGATAATTTAGGGGTGTCTTCAGTATGAATCACTGTTCGCTACCGCGATTCTCCTCCTTGATCAACATCGATGTGAATCATGTCCCTCTTCATATATCTTACTTTGAATTCTTTACTAGAGGTATCAGTCACCAAATTTGACTCATCGTGTCTTGGCCTCTTGCTCCCTATCTCTTTCTCTTGCTCTTTCCCCTTGTCTTCTTTTCCTTCTGCTCTCTTCCTTTCTTGTCATGTTGGGGTTTTATTGGCGGAAGTGGAGATCACCTGTTCTCCATCTTCTTGAAGGGTGTTGCTCACCCATTCCATGTGATTAGCATACTACTCAATTGCAAGTCTGTATGTGTGAACATAGGGTGTGGATTTGTTTTCCACCCTTTTCTTGGTGATAACCCTTGCAGGGTCATAATACCATGTGAAACTATGGTTAAAACCCATCTCTTTCAATATCTTCTCTACCTCCTCTCTTGATGCTCTACTATTACAGATGAAAGGACCAATTTTTGCCTTGATCTTGAACTAAGCCTTCTTCTTTTCATAAACAAAGTGGAGCTCATCTGCATGTATTATTTTCTTTATGTACTCTAGTTCAAAGATCCTCATGGAGAGGAACTTTGGAAATTTGTAAGGGGCTAGCTTATTTCCATAGAATCAAATCTCTATATAATTTTGGTACAGGTACCAACGTGTTGTCTTCACTTACTTTGTTAGCTTCATGGTTTTCCTGATTTCTTGACTTATCCTGGACTCTCTGCACTGTTGAGTGTGCTAAGGGCTGGGTGCACAAAAAAATCCATAAAATACTTGTATGTATACTTTTTCTGATCCTTTAAGAGCAGGGTGGTCCAGAAGATGACATATTGAGGCTCAACATCTTCATTTACCTTGGGCATCTGAAATTGAAACGTTCTGGACTAAAAATAGACAAACATATATACCAACATAGAGGTGTATTTAAAAACTTTCTTTGTATTAAACTTTAAAAGTTGTTCATGAATGGCCTCTACAAGAAATTGAGCGTAGTTTAACAAGACTATGGGTTTAGCATTTGGGGAAAGGGTGGAAAAAAAAGCTATCACAACTTCTTCTACCCACTGATCAGTGTGATATCCCAGTAAGTAAGATAAAATTGTTATAATGTGTTTGGTCCTATCAGGAAAGATAGTTGAGGGATAAAGAGGGCTCTTTGTAGGCATTGGGGGATTAGGGGTCATGAATAACTGCAAATTTTTGGATCTGCTAGCAATGTCAAGATTCTGATAAAATTCCCTAAGGGTTTCATAAGAGAAGAGGATTGTTTGTTCAGGAGTGAGGGCATCTGAGGAAAGGGTGGAAAGAAAACCTATCACAGCTTCATCTACTCACTGATCAGTGTGATATCCTAGTAATTAAGATAAAACAGTTACAATGTGTTTGGTCCTATCAGGAAAGATAGTTGAGGGATAAAGATGGTTCTTTGTAGGCATTAGGGCATCAGGGGTCATGGATAGCTACAAAGTTTTGGCTCTGCTAGCAATGTCAAGCTTCTGATAAAATTCCCTAAGGGTTTCATAAGAGAAGAGAACTGCTTGTTCAGGAGTGAGGGCCTGCATCATTTTCTGAATGGATTGGGCATTGAAAGCGAAAATGTTTTCTCCTATTGGGGTGACTAAATTTATCTGATTAATGTCATAATAGGTTTGGCACTTTCTAATGAATTCTAGGAAATTATGGGTTTTAGGAAAGATGTAAAGGGTTAGTTGGGTCTCCCATAGGACAATGTCATCATTTTCATCGAGAATTTTTCCCTCCAACAAATAGTAGGCATCGAATAAATCGGATTCTAACTATATCTCATGGATTTTATAGCCTTTGTTTGCTAGAGACAACTTATCCAGGTCCACTTGTGAGTAGAACATAGGATTAAAAGGTTGTTAATCTAGATTTGGAGGCATTTCAGTCTTTTGTAGCTTGTTTCTTCTCTATGCAGAAGAGAATGGGATGAAAATAATAAGGGAATAGAGAAAGGGATTTGTCACAGATCAGTATCGAGGAGGGGATATAATGGAAAGGGACTGTGAGTAGAGTTGAGAAATAAGCTTACTGTTGAACTGTGGAGACTGATAACTTCCCTTTGATGGATGAATTCTTTTCTTCGACTATGTCTCTACGTGATTTTACTACGGTTTCAAGACCTGCAATGCATTAATAGTAATAACTAAGTAAAATCTCTGTAACTTTACTACAGCTTTGAAACCTGCAAAACATTTACAGAAATAACAAAATAAATCCTACTATTACGCCAAAATTGAGCTTTAAATTATGATTTGGTGGTCGTTGGTTAGGCGCGGGCCCATTGAATAATGGTCTGGTCATTAATGGCACAACGACTTCTTAACGAGAGGGGATGTGATTTAGTGAAGCAAACAATTGAGGGCAGATGTGGCGCTAATGGTACAGGAAACAGTCAAAAGAAACAGTGGTTTGGTGGATATCTAAAAGGGCTTTTTAGACGGGGCGAGAGTAGTGAACAGTATTGGAATGGGGGGTGCGAAATAGCTACAGGTGCAACACTTAGCAGGAATGGCAGTATGGGATACCGCCCATTAAGGACCCCCCCCCCCCCCCCCCCCCTTGTGTTAATGTTCGACAGTTTTGGGGAGGCCAAAAGGTGTTGTGGGCCATCCGATGTGTAGGGGTGAGCGGATATGGCGGGGAGTTGTGGGAATATTAGCAGGGATATGACGTGGAAAAAAGGTGGGGGCCCAATCTATATCGCAATCGTAGTTCAGAAGTTCTAGTTTATAAGGGGTGAAAGTTGAAAGTTAAATCTTGTGATGTGTGAAGGGCAATGGTGGGAGGTGATATGGCAAGGAGGTGGGGGCCGCCGCACATTGCAAATCGCAAATCGCAAATCTTGGTTATGAGCCGTGGAATTTGAACGTTAAATATTGCGATGAGTGAAATGCAGTGATTGGAGGAGTGACGTGACATGGAGGAGGTAGGGGGCACCTGCAGCCCACAGATCACAGATTTTGTTATGGGAAGTGGGAGTTGAATGTTTAAACTTTTGATCTGCAATATGCAATCGGATCCCACCCATATCGCAGTCACACTTAATCACTTTTGTTATGGTCTTGCGCGCTTCTCCTTTGGAATTTGCGATTTGCAATGTGCGATTTGGATTTGGCAGGGCTTGCATAGGACTTCAGATAAAATTTATACATGAGGAAATGCCTCAAATTATTTTGAAATATTTTAAAGTCCCTAAACTTCGAAAATATAACCCTTCTTTCCAATCCTTTAAGTGCAAGAGCCCTTTGCTTTGGTATTTCTTCTTCCACCAAAGGAAAAATGGAATTTTGCTGCTTTCTCAATGTATCTACCTACACAAACTACAAATCTAACATATTTTCTTCTTTTTAGGGGCATTTAGACTTGCAAACCCTAAACCTTTTCTTTGAAATTATAACCTAAGCCCTATCCCTTATTTCTCCTATTGGTATAGATTAAGCTGTTGAACCAATCTCATTTTCTACCTATCTACTGATAAGCCAAGATTTAACAGTTTGGAAAATCTTCATTCTCTAACCTATCAATAGAAATTTGAAATTGTACAATCATGCTTAAGTCGTATGATTGAACAAACATTTCTAAAAGGTAGTGGCATTTTTATTTGCAACACTTTCAGAACTATTTAAATTGTTGTGGGGTTTTTCTTTTCATTTTTTACACCCTCTTTTCTTCTTCTTTTGTTTGTTTTTTGTCTTCTTTGAAAATTATTTGAATATTGAAATATATGTACAATACAAAAATTTGCAGGTAAGAAATAGACAGTCACCTTGTGATACTCTAAATTATAGGACTCTAACAGTGGCTCCAGCTAGGCATGGCACTTCTTATTAGGGAAGTTTCAAGAATATCAAGACCAGTAGCCTTGCATACTTCTTCTATGCAATAATTTCCATGAATCTTCTCTTGTTGTTTTTATGACTTTTCTTTCTATTTTTTTAGCACAAAAAGGTAGCTTTCAAAAGGATCTGAAAAAAAAAATTGTGGTATTCAAAATGGAGTAAGAAATTCCTTCATATTTTAGCATAATTAATGCTTCAACATCCTGCCATTGAAACGACTCAAGACAACTATGTTCCATCGATTTCTTGCAGAAAAAATTCATTGTCCCCCCTGAAAGAATGGATAATGTATGGGCCCTTCCATAGGTTTTCAAACTTGACATGTTTCCCTTTATATTCCCTTGTGGAATCCCATATTAGTAATTTATCTCCAATATTGAAATCATTTGCCTTTGTTCTTTTGTCAAATATATTCTTTATTTTTTCTTGCGCACCTTGAGTCCTGTTGTAAACTTCTTCCCTGGCCTATTATAGCTGAATGGTCTGGCTTATTCTTCTTTGTACATCATTCTCTTCAGCCTGTACTTCTTGAATGATTTTCATGTTTGGCACTCCTAATGATGTTGGGAAAACTGCATCCATCCCATAGACCAACTGGTAAGGTGACATGCCAATTGATTTCTTAATTGCCAGTCTGTCAACCCACAATCCATGCACCAATTTGTTATGCTATGATTTCTTATTTTCTTCTAGCAACTTCTTGATGATTTTAATGAAACTCTTGTTGGAGGATTAATCTAGTCCATTACCTTCAGGGTAATAAGCTGTTGAATGCTCCAAATAAATGTGATACTTGTGGAAAAAATCTACCATTTCATTGGAATTAAAAGCAGCAACATTATCTGTGATTATTTTCCTAGGAAACCCAAATACAGACAAGATATTGGCTTCAAGGAATTTGATAATGAATGATTCAGTACCAGTTCTGGAAGGGATGGCTTCTATCCATTTGGTAAAGTAGTTTGTGGTAGTAAGGATCCATCTATGTTGGGCACATGATGAGGGTGGATTTCTCCAGTAAAGTCTAAACCCCATTGTTGAAAAGGAGCCTCAACATAGATTGGTTGTAAGGGAAAGGCAACAAATTTTTTTTCCCCTAAAACAATTGGCACTTGTGACAGGTGGCTACCATTTTGTGGATGTCTGGGAAAAGAGTAGGCCAATAGAAACCAGCTCTAAGGATCTTGTTAGCAGTGGTTTTCCAGTAGATATGGCCTCCATAATCCCCTTCATGGAATTATTTCATAACCCTATCCACATATTCCTTAAGCAAACATTTAAGCAATATTCCCCTAGAATATTTCCAGTATAAGACATTTTCTAAGATAACAAATTTTAAAGCCTTCAATTTCAAGAATCTATCTTTTATTTTGGAAAAACTAGGAGGAGGTTTTAAATTAAATAGAACATAAAATATATCTGCCTACTGGGGAGAATTCAGGAATGCTTCCTCAATAGGTGGAGTCACCAGCTCCTCTTTTTCATCAAGTGAATGGATCATGTTGATATCTAGTGCTTGAAAATTGGTTTCAGCCATCAGTTTGGCTAAACCCTGTCCCTTGATAATATTGGTGGGCCTGATCCCTAAATAATACTCTAGAATTATGGAAATCCATTTACCTCTCTTCCCATCACGGTTTGGTGTTAGGATGTATTTGACAACTATGTTGGGCACAAAGGAAATCATGTTTGAATGTAGGACATAAACCCCGAAATCCTTCAGTGCTTTAACCAAAGCCAAGGCATGTTTTTCCATGATATTGTACTTTAAAGGTGCATCTCTCAAAGCTTGGCTGAAAAAATCTATCAGTTGCTCCTGTCCTTCCTTGATTTTCTGCAACAATATAGCAGAAATAGTGTGTTCTGATGCAAAGGAGAAAATAAGGAAATATTTATTGAAATCAGGGTTGATAAAAACTGGTGTTTTAGTGAGTGCCTGCTTCACCAAATCAAAGGACTACATGGCCTCCATGGTCCACTTTACTCCTAAGTCTTTCTTGAGCATGTTGGTGATGTTTCTCAATAGTTTGGCAAGATTTTGTATAAATCTCCTCAAAAAATTGATCTTGCCAATAAAGGATTGGAGCTCTTTGATGTTTCTATAACAACCAATCTGAAGTATGCCTTCAATCCTACTGAGACCGATTTTAATTACTTCTTTATATATAATATTGCCTAGAAGCTTCCCTTCTTCAAGACCAAATAATGATTTCTTGGGATTCAACGAGAGTCCGTATCTCTTTCACTTTTTGAAAACTATTCTCAAATGGGCCAAATGTGTTAGAAAATTATATATTACAGAGAAATTCAACACATAAAATATGCGGAAAAACACAAGGATACAAAACACATAAAACTAGAGAGACACAAATATACGTGGTTCGCCCAATTTGGGCTACATCCACCCTGAACAGCCAATCCTTCCTTTATATTATCCAGCAAAATGAAGAGACACAACCTACAATAGATCCACTGTAATATCCTCTGTTCTCTCTCACAATCTCCTTCTCTATTTCTGGCTCTGAGAATACACATACAATACACAGCCATAATACAATAACCTCATACAAAGCAAGGGGTTGCCTTATAGGGAAAAAAACCCTAAACTAAAAATAACTTCTACCATCAGATCATCCGCCTAATGAACAACCCAGATTGTCTAGAAATTACTATACTTTTACAAGGCAATTTTACATCTGTTCTTAGCTTTAGGGGTGTTGTCGCCCCCCTGGACCCCCCAAGCAGCGTTTAATTATGGGCGGCGTTGTCACCCCATTAAGGTATAGGGGTCCAATGCTATGATACAAAATAAACAAGATAATCAGGCTCCACACCCAACAATCTCCCACTTGGAGACTGATTGTATCAATTCCACCGCTGCTTCATTTGTTGTACAATGAATCCTCTTTGGACCCGGTTGTTTCTCATCTTCATCGTCATCCTTGAAGACCAATTCAAACTGAGCATATTATCAATTTCTCCCTGGTTACAACTTTTGTTAGCATATCTGTAGGATTTTGGCTAGTGTGTATCTTTTCCATCTTCAACTCTCCATCTTCCAATACTGACTGTATGAAATGGTACTTGATCTATATGTGTTTAGTCTAGGAATGAAATGCTGATTTCTTTGCAAGATGAATGACACTTACCAAATTCATCCATAAACCTTTGTAACCAAATCATTTTCTTAATAGCCTTCGTAGCAGCAACATACTCTGCTTCTGTTGTTGAAAGTGCAACAACACTTTGGATTTTTGAAACCCAACTAACAGTTGTTCCACCTACAGTAAATACATAACCTATAGTGCTCCTCCTATTACCTCTGTCACTTGCCATATGTGCATCATCATATCCCTATAGAGAAATGTTTGAACCACTAAAGCACAATACTTGATTTGTGGTACCTCTCAAATATCTGATAATCCATTTCACTGCAATCCAATGTTCTTTTCCTGGATTGTTCATGTACTTGATTACAACTTCCACTGCATGTGCAATATTAGGCCTTGTGCAGACCATTGCATACATTAAGCTTCCAACTACTGATGCATATGGAAATTTAGACATATAATCCATTTTTTCTTGGGTCTTTGGGCACATCTCCTTACTAAGTTTAAAATGGCTAGCAAAAGGTGTACTAACTGGTTTTGCATTCTGCATATTAAACCTTTTCAACACCTTTTGTATGTACTCATTCTAAGACAACGTTAATTTGTGATTTTCCCTGTCTCTAGTTATTCTCATACCAAGGATTTGTTTTGCAGCTCCTAGATCCTTCATTACAAAGGACTTTGCCAATTTTCTTTTAAGCACATTTATTTCCTGCATGTTAGACCCTGCAACAAGCATGTCATCTACATATAATAACAGTATAATATAGCTTCCATCATTTTTCTTTTTTCAAATAAACACAATGACCAGAGTGACATCTAGTATAAACTTGTTCAGACATAAACCTGTCAAATTTTAGATACCATTACCTTGGAGCCTGTTTTAAGCCATACAAGCTCTTCTTTAACCTGCACACTAATTTTTTCTTCCCTTTTACCTCATATCCTTCTGGTTGTTCCATATAGATATCTTCCTCCAGATCTCCATGGAGAAATGTTGTCCTTACATCTAACTATTCAAGATGTAAATCTTCTATTGCTACAAGACTTAAAATAGTTCTAATTGAAGTCATCTTAACAACAGGAGAAAATATTTCATCAAAATCAATACCTTTATTTTGTGAAAACCCCTTCACCACAAGTATAGCTTTGTACCTTTGTTTTCCTCCATATTCTTCGTTCAGCCTATAAACCCATTTATTCTGCAATATAGTTTTACCTGCAGACAACCTGACTAAGTCCCTAGTCTGGTTATGCATTAAGGAGTCCATCTCTTCTTCCATGGCTAGCTCCCACCTATTCTTGGTTTCAACCTGCATTGCTTCTTTATAACATTCAGGTTCACCAGAATCAGTCAACAATAAATAATATAATGAAGTAGAGTATCCTTCAGGGGGTCTACTATCTTGGTAGATCTTTTAACACCACTTTTAGGTGTTTGAGGTGTCTGTTGCTGTTGTGGTGGCTTCTATTGTTGTAGTTGTTGATTGTTATTTTTTGAAGCACCTTTACTTTTTTAGTGATCTCATCAAGAACTATGTATTATATGTTTTCTTTTTCCTGTTTCTTTTCCTATGTTTCTATGTATAAATCTCCTCAAAAAATTGATCTTGCCAATAAAGGATTGGAGCTCTTTGATGTTTCTATAAAAACCAATATGAAGTATGCCCTCAATCATATTGAGACCGATTTTAAATACTTCTTTATATATAATATTGCCTAGAAGCTTCCCTTCTTCAAGACCAAATAATGATTTCTTGGGATTCAACGAGAGTCCATATCTCTTGCTCTTTTCGAAAACTATTCTCAAATGGGCCAAATGTGTTAGAAAATTATATATTACAGAGCAATGCAACACATAAAATATGCGAAAAAACACAAGGATACAAAACACATAAAACCAAAGAGACACAAATATATGTGGTTCACCCAATTTGGGCTATGTCCACCCCGAACAGCCAATCCTTCCTTTCTATTATCCAGCAAAATGAAGAGACATGACCTACAGAAGATCCACTGTAATATCCTCTGTTCTCTCTCACAATCTCCTTCTCTATTTCTGGCTCTGAGAATACACATACAATACACAGCCACAATACAATACCCTCATACAAAGCAAGGGGTTGCCTTATAGGGAAAAAAACCCTAAACTAAAAATAACTTCTACCATCAGATCATCCGCCTAATGAACAACCCAGATTGACTAGAAATTACTATACTTTTACAAGGAAATTTTACATCTGTTCTTAGCTTCGGGGGCGCTATCGCCCCCCTGGACCCCCCAAGTAGCATTTAATTACTGGTGGCGTTGTCGCCCCATTAAGGTACAGGGGTCCAATGCTATGATACAAAATAAACAAGATAATCAGGCTCCACACCCAACAATATCCCACTTGGAGATTGATTGTAGCAATTCCACCACTGCTTCATTCGCTGGACAATGAATCCTCCCTGAACCCGGGTGCTTCTCATCTTCATCGTCATCCTTGAAGACCAATTCAAACTGATCATATTCTCAGTTTCTCCCTGGTTACAACTTTTGTTAGCATATCTGTAGGATTCTGGCTCCTGTGTATCTTTTCCATCTTCAACTCTCCATCTTCCAATACTGACTGTATGAAATGGTACTTGAGTTGTATGTGTTTAGTCTTGGAATGAAATGCTGAGTTCTTTGCAAGATGAATGGCACATACCAAATTCATCCATAAACCTTTGTAACCAAATCATTTTCTTAAGAGCCTCTGTAGTAGCAACATACGCTGCTTCTGTTGTTGAAAGTTCAACAACACTTTGGATTTTTGAAACCCAACTAACAGTTGTTCCACCTACAGTAAATACATAACCTGTAGTGCTCCTCCTGTTACCTCTGCCACCTGCCATCTCTGCATCAGCATATCCTTGTAGAGAAATTTTTGAACCACTAAATAACAATACTTGATTTGTGGTACCTCTCAAATATATGAGAATCCATTTCACTGCAATCCAATGTTCTTTTCCTGGATTGTTCATGTACCTGCTTACAACTCCCACTGCATGTGCAATATTAGGCCTTGTGCAAACCATTGCATACATTAAGCTTCCAACTACTGATGAATATGGAACTTTAGACATATAATCCATTTTTTCTTGGGTCTTTGGGCACATATCCTTACTAAGTTTGAAATGGCTAGCAAAAGGTGTACTAAATGGTTTTGCATTCTGCATATTAAGCCTTTTCAACACCTTTTGTATGCACTCATTCTGAGACAACGTTAATTTGTGATTTTCCCTGTCTCTACTTATTCTCATACCAAGGATTTGTTTTGCAGCTCCCAAATCCTTCATTGCAAAGGACTTTGCCAATTTTATTTTAAGAACATTTATTTCCTGCATGTTAGACCCTGCAACAAGCATGCCATCTACATATAATAACAGTATAATATAGCTTCCATAAATTTTCTTTCTCATATAAACACAATGATCAGAGTGACATCTAGTATAACCTTGTTCAGACATAAACCTGTCAAATTTTAGATACCACTGCCTTGGAGCCTGTTTTAAGCCATACAAGCTCTTCTTTAACATGCACACTAATTTTTTCTTCCCTTTTACCTCATATCCTTCTGGTTGTTCCATATAGATCTCTTCCTCCATATATCCATGGAGAAATGTTGTCTTTACATCTAACTATTCAAGATGTAAATCTTCTATTGCTACAAGACTTAAAATAGTTCTAATTGAAGTCATCTAAACAACAGGAGAAAATATTTCATCAAAATCAATACCTTTCTTTTGTGAAAACACCTTCACTACAAGTCTAGCTTTGTACCTCTTTTTTCCTCCATATTCTTCCTTCAGCCTATAAACCCATTTATTCTGCAATATAGTTTTACCTGCAGAAAACCTGACTAAGTCCCAAGTCTGGTTATGCATTAAGGACTCCATCTCTTCTTCCATGGCTAGCTCCCACCTATTCTTGGTTTCAACCTGCATTGCTTCTTCATAACATTCAGGTTCACCAGAATCAGTCAACAATGAATAATATAATGAAGTAGAGTATCTTTTAGGGGGTCTACTTATCATGGTAGATATTCTAACACCACTTTTAGGTGTTTGAGGTGCCTGTTGCTGTTGTGGTGGTTTATGTTGTTGTAGTTGTTGATTGTTATTTTTTCAAGCACCTTTAATTTTTTAGTGATCTCGTCAAGAACTATGTATTCTATGTTTTCTTTTTCCTGTTTCTTTTCCTACAACTAATTCATATACAATACCTTTTCATTAAATATTACATCTTTTCTCCTAATGATTTTTTTATTTTCATAATCATATAAGCGATAACCAAAATCATTAATGCCATATCCAATAAAATTACGTTTCTTTGATTTTTCCTCAAGCTTTGTTCTATTTTCTTTATTAATATGGACAAAGGCCTCACAACCAAAAGGCTTTAAAAAATAGTAGTTTAACTTTTTACCTGTCCATGCTTCCTCTGGAATACCACCATCAAAAGAACTTGAAGGCCCTCTATTTATTAGATAAACAATAGTATCTACAACATCTTCCCAAAATTGTAAAGGCAATCCTACATGCAATCTCATGCACCTTGCATGCTTCATGATTGTTTTGTTCATCCTTTCTGACACACCATTTTCTTGTGGTGTTCTTGGAACTGTCTTATCTCTGTGAATTCCATGCTCTAAACAATACCTATCAAACTCTTTTCTGGAATATTCACCTCCATTGTCTGATCTAAGACACTTAAACTTCTTTTCTGTCTCAATCTCAACCAAAGCTTTCCATTCCTTGAAAATATCAAATACATCATATTTATTTTGAATACAATAAATCCAATTTTTTATATTTTCATCATCAATAAAATTAACATAATAATGAGAGCCACCGAGAGACAATACCTGAGCAGGTCCCCATACATCTGTATGCACAAGCTCTAACTTTTCGCTCTTCTTTTCTTTCCCAACTCTAAGAAATCTGAATCTCTTCTGTTTTCCATAAATTCAATTCTCACGGAAATCCAAATCAATATTCTTCAAACCCGACAACAAATTTCTTGAGTGAAGAATCTTCATCCCCTTCTCACTCATGTGTCTGAGCCTATGATGCCATAATGCTGCATCTGCTCCTTTGGAAATTAAAGCATTAATAGAGTTAGAAATACCATTGCATAAATACAATGTACCAACCTTTTCGCCTTTTGCTATTACTAGGGCTCTTTTGGTGACCTTCCAAGTTTTATCTGTGAAAGTTGTCACACAACCTTCACTACCTAAATGCCATGTTAAAATTAGATTTTTCTTCAAATCTGGAACATGCCTTACCTCTTTTAATAGCCATTGGTTTTCATTCTATTATTTTAAAAGAACTTTACCCATTCCAACAATTTTACAGGGTTTATCATGACCCACACGAACTTGTCCAAAATCTCCTTGAACATAGTCATGAAAATATTTATTATCAAATGTGGCATGGAATGAGGCCCCTGAATCTACAACCCAAGAATCAGTAACATTTTCTAAAGAAAGAATCAAAGAAACTTGTAGCACATCACCTGTCACATTTGCTTCATGATTGTTTTCTTGATGTGCGTCTCCTTCTTTTCCCTTCCGAGATCTACAGTCTTTCTTCAGGTTTCATTTCTTTCCGCATTTCCAACACATTATCCGCAATATGGACTTGGATCTGCCTTTCCTTGATTTACTGCGATATCCTGAGCTCCTTCCTCTTTCCATTCTTCTTCCCCGAGACTCTGCACTCAAAGAATTACCCGATGTCTAACCAAAGCTTTTTCGTCGCATTTCCTCACTAAGGATAGCACCGACAACATCATCAAACTTTAAAGTACTAGATCCAGAGATAGAGTTAATAATGGCCATAACTAAACCATTCTAGATTTCTGAAAATGAGCACAGAAATAAAAGAGCCCTAACTTCATCATCAAATTTTACCCCTAAAGAACTTAACTGACTGGTAACTGTATTAAAATCATTTAAATGGTCTACAACAGATCCACCTTCCGACATCTTCATATTAAATAAATGTTTCATAAGAAATACCTTGTTTGAGGCTGAGGGTTTTTCATATAGTTTCACCAATGCCTTAATCAAACCCTCTGTTGTTGTTACTTTTGAAATAATGAAGGCTATCGATGCTGCGAGGCACAACCGTATTGTTCTGAGTGCCTTTCTATTGAGAATCTCCCATTTTGTGTCTATCATAGCCGTCGGCTTCTTTGTTTTTCAGCTCAATTGTAAGTACAGATATTTCTGATACAAATAATCTTCCATCTACATCTTCCATAGCGGGAAGTTTTGGCCGTTAAATTTCTCGACCCTAAAATTACCATCTTCCGTCATTGCTCCCACTCGAACCAAGAACCCTTATTTCCTACGAGACTATCAGCCAAATAGACCTTCGGCTCTAATACCAGTTGTTAGAAAACTATATATTACAGAGCAATGCAACACATAAAATATGCATAAAAACATAAGCACACAAAACACATAAAACTAGAGAGACACAAATATACGTGGTTCACCCATTTTGGCCTACGTCCACCCCGAACAACCAGTCCTTCCTTTCTATTATCCAGCAAAATGAAGAGACACAACCTACTGCTGATCCACTGTAATATCCTTTTTTCTCTCTCACAATATCCCTCTCTATTTCTTGCTCTAAGAATACACATACAATACATAGCCCCAATACAATACCCTCATACAAAGTGAGGGGTTTCCTTCTAGGGAAAAAAACCCTAAACTAAACATAACTTCTACTGTCAGATCATCCACCTAATGAATGGCCTAGATTGACTAGAAATTACTATACTTTTACAAGGCAATTTTACATATGTTCTTAGCTTCGAGGGCACTGCCCCTGAAACCCCCTACCAAGGGGGGGATCCATAAAGTCCCAGCTTCCCCCCCTGGACCCCCCAGGCAGTGTTATAATACGGACGACGTTGCCACCCCATTAAGGTACAGGGGTCCAACACTGTGATACAAAATAGACAAGATAATCAGGCTCCACACCCAAAAAAATGTTCTTCATTAGTTTTTGAAGATACTATAATATCATCAAGGTAGATCACAAATAAGAGGCCAATTTCCTCTAAAAAAGAAATTTCCATATCTCTTTGGAAAGTGGCACTAGCATTAGTCAATCCAAAAGGAATTTTGACATACATGAAGGTCCCTCAAGGAGTAGTAAAAGTTGTTTTGTGCTGATCATCAGGATGCACCAACACTTGGTTATACCCTGAAAAAACATCTAGCAAAGAAATCCTTCTGGAGCCCACTACCCTTTGTAATATATGGTCCATATTTGGTAAAGGATAGTTGTCTTTAAGTGATACCTTGTTCAAATTTCTAAAGTCAATGCAAAGCCTGATCTCACCTATTTTCTTCCTTGTAGGAACTCTATTGGATACCCACACAGAGTATCTGATTGGGACTATGATCTGGGCACCATACATATTCTTGATCTCTTTCTCAACCAAGAGCATTAGATCATGATTTATCCTGTGCAACTTCTATTTGAAAGGTTTTTTGTCTTCCTTGATTGGAATCTTTTATTGTATAATACTGGTATCATAAGGCTTCAGATCCTCATAGCCCCAGGAAAATGCATCAATGAAATATTTAAACAAAGAAATGCATTTTTGTTTTCTAGTCACTAGTAGTGTATTTGACAAGTTTATCATCTTAGGATCTTGTTGATTGCCTAGATTGCACTCTTCAATGTTTGCTTCTGTAGGTTCTGTTACGTCCCCATAATTTGTCAGATTGGAAAGACCAAATGTACAAGGTGTAACATCAAACAATATTTGGAGTCCTAGGACCTAGACTTCCTGGAGTCAGAGAGGGCTCTCTCTATAATTTGTATAAAATATGTAAACTTGATTGATTTTAGGGTTTTGGTTTTAGGCTAGTTATAATGATAGGGTTTTCTTGTTTTTTTTGTTTGGTTGGGTTTCTTTTCAAGTGGAACAAATAGAGTGAGAGAGAGTCAGACCATTTGGCTATGGAGTCTACAAAAGGTATTGAAAAGTACAACAATAGCTCAAGGGTGTTTCGGAGGGAAAGTTTAACAAAGAAAAATGGATCTTCAAAGCTTATGTGAGTGAAGTGAACATTAAATTGTGATATTAGTAGTTTTAAAGGGTATTTAAGAATCCTTTAAGATGTACTATAACAGGAAAAGTCTTTAAGAACACTAAGCATAAAGAAATAACCAAAGACATGGCATACCATAAGCGTCTTTGACCAAACCCTAGCAAGTAAACATTAAGACAACAATCCCGCAAACCCTAAAGAGCAATAAACTTGTAAATTCTCTGGAGAAAATATTTAAGATAACATATCGTAAATATCAAAGAGCGGAGAACTCGTAAATTCCTTAATCAAACTAAAAATACCTTCAAATCAACAATTTCAAGATAAACAAAAGAGCAGGGAAAACCATAAACCTCTTCAGCCAAACCCTAATTAGGAATACTCCAAAGAAAAGACCTCAAAAACAATGTCTTACATTATACCAAAGGAGTTAAGTAGCCCCTGAATTCATTAACCCAAAAGGCATTTTGACATACATGATGGTGCTCGAAGGTGTAGTAAAAGTAGTTTTTCTTTGATCATATGGGTGTAATAGCATCTGATTATACCCTGAAAATCCATCAAGAAATGATATTCTTTTAGAGCCTACCACCTGTTGCAGTATATGATCCATCTTAGGTAAAGGGTAGTTGTCTTTTAGGGAGGCTTTGTTTAAGTTTCTAAATTCTATGCATAGCCTAATATCCCCTATTTTCTTTCTTACTGGCACAAAGTTTGAAACCCATTCTGAGTACATGAGTGGGACTATGATTCCAGCATCATACATATTCTTTATTTCCTTCTCAACAAGAGGCACTAGGACATGATTTATCCTTCTCAATTTCTGCTTGAATGGTTTTTGGTTTTCCTTGAGAAGAATCTTATGTTGAATGATGTTTGTATCATAGGACTTCAAGTCCTCATAACTCCATGGAAACACATCTTTAAATTCTTTTAGAAACTCAATATATTTATGTTTTATGTGAGGTGGCATAGTTTTGGAAAGCTTTATCATTTTGGGTTCTTCTACACTGCCTATGTTGCATTCTTCTACATCAGTCTCAGTGGATTCTATTTTTGGCTTCCTAGCATCATCATTAAACTCAATATAATAGATTTGGAGTTGAGGAGAAATTTTCTTTTGAGTTTTGTGAATGTTTTGATTTGAATGGCAATGGAGCAAGCACACTTGCAGGATTCCTGAACATGGTTAATGGTGTTGTCTTTCTGATTTAGTACATGTCTTCTTATGTTTTCATATTGTTTCTTATTTCTCTTGCATTAGAATGGAAATTTTAGGCTAAGATATGTTGTTAGAGGTACCTTAGGTTTGTTTTCCTCTACTGCTCAAATTGTTTCCTCTGCTAGGTTAAATTTGATAATTCTTAATTGTTTTCTAGTTCCACTCAGCTTCTTTATCTTAAGAATGATTTATTGGAGCCAATTCCAAAGTCGTTTATGGTTAGCCCTGCCCTTTGATATAACTTAAAACATTTTTTTGAAATCTTTTCTTTGAATTATTGCTAATTAGGGTTTGGCTAAAGAGGTTTATCGTTTTCCCTACCCTTTTGTCCATCTTAAATGGTTTCTTTGAATGTCTTTGTAGTTTGATTAAGGAATCTACAAGTTCCCTGCTCTTCGATCATTACTATATGTTATCTTAAATGTTTTGTTTGCTTGAAGGTGAGATCACTATAGAATATTTCCAACGGCATAGCGCCAGTGCAGAGGGAGCAACGCCAAGGGTTGAGGGCACAATGCCAATTTCTAAGTGCGCAGTGCCATTTTCTAAGTGCGCAATGCCTTTTTGCAGAGGGCATTTTGAGACCTTCCCGGTGTCCAAATTGGCTCCATGATAGCTTGTTGGAAATATTATCCTATCTACTTTCCAAATATACCTTGTTTTTTCTGATTGGAGTTGATTTGACCTTTCAAAATTTTATTCTCCCAAGACCGATCAAAAAGTGTTGAATGATGGTGCATAAATGTAGAGTGCTGGTGTAGGTCACTTTTGGAGGCCTTCCTCAACTCCAAATTGAGCTCGTGATAGCTCATTGGAAATATCTTCCACTATAGTCATAATTTGATGCATTAAGAAATTCATTTAGACACTCCAGCTATGAGAAAATGTGATTTTCCCAAGGTCACTCCAGAAGTGTAGCAAACTTCTTGTAGCATCTGTAAATTTGTCTTTTCTCGCAAACCATGATATCTGTGTAAAAATTGAAGGAGGTTTTTCTTCCTTGACCTACGAGGGACAAAAAAATATCTCTTTTTTGTCAAATTCATCATTATTTGTTCAGAAACACAATTTGAAGTGAAACTAGTCCTCCAAAAGTGCCAAAAACCACCTTAAAATTACCTTTCTACCCTATTTTCAACACTGCCACTGTGCCCTGAGAACTCTTGGGAGAATTGGTTTTTCAATAGATAAATGGGCCCCAAATTGGAAAATAAAGGTAGATTTGGAAGCTATATAGGGAAGTATTTCCAATGCTCTATCATGGAGCTCATTTGGACACTGGGAAGGCCTCCAAATCTTAGCTGGAAAAGAGGCAATTGTTCGAGATTTGGTGTTGCACCCTTGGCCTAGTGCTACGCCCTTGCACCTTGGCACTGAGCCCTTGCCTGAAAGTCATCAAAAGACACAATAATTTATTAAAAAGATATTTTTGAGGGCTTTAAGGACAAATATATACAAAGTTAGCTTAGAATTTATGTTAGAAGTTATTTTTGTAATGAATGAGGCTCTGATATTTTGCCTTGGGCCTTGCATGGTCTTAAAGGTAAAAATGCCTTAAATATGTAATAAATTACTTCTAAAACCCTAAATATGGTTTCCATCTCCTCATTTTCAAGTAAAGTACCGCATGGAGGCTTCATGTTGGTTGTTGGTTGATTGTTAAACTCAATATAATAGACTTGGAGTTGAGGAGAAATTGGCTTTGGAGTTTTGTGAATGATTTGATTTGAATCGCAATGGAGCAAGCACATTTGTAGGATTAATGAGCATGGTTAATGGTGATGTCTTTCTAATTTAGTACTTGTATTCTTCTGTTTTCATCTTGTTTCATATTTTCTCATGTAGTAGAACATAAATTTTAGGTTAATAAATGTTGTTGATAGGCACCTTAACTATGTCTGCTTCTATTGCTTAGATGTTTTCCTCTGCGAGGTTAGATTAGAGAATTCTTAATTTTTGTCTAGTTCCACTTAGCTTGTTTATCTTAAGAATGATTTAATGGAGCTAATGCCAAAGTAGTTTATGGTTAGCCCTGTCCTTTGTTATAACTTAAAACATTATTTTTGAGGCCTTTTCTTTGAAGTATTGCTAATTAGGGATTGGATGAAGAGGTTTACGGTTTTCCTTGCCCTTTTTTCTATCCTAAAATGGTTTCTTTGAAGTTATTTGTAGTTTGATTAAGGAATTTAGGAGTTCCCTGCTCTTTGATCTTTACTATATGTTATCTTAAATGTTCTCTTTTCCTGAAGGTGAAATCACTAGAGAATTTACAAGTTTATTTCTCTCTAGGGTTTGTTGGATTGTTGTCTTAATGTTTACTTGCTAGGGTTTGGTCAAAGAAGCTTATGGTATGCCCTGTCTTTGGTTATTTCTTTATGCATAGCGTTCTTAAATATTTTTCCTACTATAGTACATGTTAAATGATTCTTAACTGCCCTTTAAACCTACTAATATCACAATTTAATGTTCACTTCACTCACATAAGCTTTGAAGATCCATTTGGCTTTGTTAAACTTACCCTCTGAAACACCCTTGACCTATTGTTGTACTTTTCAATACCTTTTGCAGACTCCATAGCCAAATGGTCTGACTCTCTCTCACTCTATATGTTACTCTTGACAAGCAACACAACCAAAAAAAATAAACAAACAAACCCTATCATTATAACTAGCCTAAAATTAAAATCCTAAAATCAATCAAGTTTACATCTTTTATACAAATTATAAAGAGAGCCCTCTCAGAGTCCAGGAAGGCTAGGTCCTAGGACTCCAAAGTTGATTTGATGTTACCCTTGTACATTTTTTCTTGCCAATCTGACAAATTACGGGGACCTAACAGGTTCAGTCTTTTGTTTTTTGGCCACATCATTAAAATCAAATAGTTCCTCCAAAGGGACAAGTACTCTAGGCAGGATGTTATCTTTGAATTGGAGCACTTCATGTTATAAAATTAAATATTACAGAGCAATGCAACACATAAAATATGCAGAAAATAAAAGCACACAAAACACATAAAACTAGAGAGACACAGATATACGTGGTTCACCCAGTTTGGGCTACGTCCACCCCCAACAGCCAGTCCTTCCTTTCTATTATCCAACAAAAATGAAGAGACAAAACCTACAGCAGATCCACTGTAATATCCTTTGTTCTCTCTTACAGTCTCCCTCTCTGTTTCTCGCTCTGAGAATACACATACAATGCACAGCCGCAATACAATACCCTCATAAAAGTGAGGGGTTGCCTTCTAGGGCAAAAAACCCTAAACTAAACATAACTTCTACCGTCAGATCATTTGCCTAATGAACGGCCTAGATTGACTAGAAATTACTATACTTTTACAAGGCAATTTTACATCTATTTTTAGCTTCGGGGGCGCTGCCCCCGAAAGCCCCTGCCATGGGGGGGGCTCCGAAAAGCGCTACCGCCCCCCCCTGGACCCCCCATGGCAATGATTAATTACGGGCGGCGTTGCCACCCCTTTTAAGGTACAGGGGTCCAATGCTGTGATACAAAGTAAACAAGATAATCAGGCTCCACACCCAACAATCTCCCACTTGGAGACTGATTGTAGCAACTCCACCACTGCTTCATTTGCTGGACAATGACTCCTCTTTGGACATGGTTGTTCCTCATCTTCATCGTCATCCTTGAAGACCAATTGAAACTGAGCATGTTCTCAGTTTCTCCCTGGTTACAACTTTTGTTAGCATATCTGCAGGATTCTGGCTAGTGTGTATCTTTTCCAGCTTCAACTCTCCATCTTCCAATACTGACTGTATGAAATGGTGCTTGAGATGTATGTGTTTAGTCCTGGAATGAAATGCTGAGTTCTTTGCAAGATGAATAGCACTTTGGCTATCACTGTATAGTGTGCCCATATCATGCTTCTTAACCAATTCATCCATAAACCTTTGTAACCAAATCATTTCTTTACTAGCCTCTGTAGCAGCAACATACTCTGCTTCTGTTGTTGAAAGTGCAACAACACTTTGGATTTTTGAAACCCAACTGACAGTTGTTCCACCTACGGTAAATACATATCCTGTAGTGCTCCTCCTGTTATCTCTGTCACCTGCCATATCTGCATCAACATATCCCTGTAGAGCAATGTTTGAACCACCAAAGCATAATGCTTGATTTGTGGTACCTCTCAAATATCTGAGAATCCATTTTACTACCATCCAATGTTCTTTTCCTGGATTATTCATGTACTTGCTTACAACTCCCACTGCATGTGCAATATCAGGCCTTGTGCAAACCATTGCATACATTAAGCTTCCAACTGTTGATGCATATGGAACTTTAGACATATAGTCCATTTATTCTTGGGTCTTAGGGCACATCTCCTTACTAGGTTTGAAATGGCTAGAAAAAGGTGTACTAACTAGTTTTGCATTCTGCATATTAAATCTTTTCAACACCTTTTCTATGTACTCATTCTGAGACAGTGTTAATTTTCGATTTTTCTTGTCTCTAGTTATCCTCATACCAAGGATTTGTTTTGCAGCTCCCAAATCCTTCATTGCAAATGAATTTGCCAATTTTCTTTTGAGCACATTTATTTCCTGCATGTTAGATCCTGCAACAAGCATGTCATCTACATACAATAACAATATAATATAGCTGCCATAATTTTGCCTTTTTAGATAAACACAATGATCAAAGTGACATCTGGTATAACCTTGTTCAGACATAAACTTGTCAAATTTTAGATACCACTGCCTTAGAGCCTGTTTTAAGCCATACAAGCTCTTCTTTAACCTGCACACCAATTTTTCTTTCCCTTTGACCTCATATCCTTCTTGTTGCTGCATGTATATCTCTTCCTCCAAATCTCCATGAAGAAATGTTGTCTTTACATCTAATTGTTCAAGATGTAAATCTTCCACTGCTACAAGACTTAAGATAGTTCTGATTGAATTCATCTTAACAACAGGAGAAAATATTTCATTAAAATCAATACCTTTATTTGGTGCTAACCCCTTCACCACAAGTCTAGCTTTGTACCTCTATTTTCCTCCATCTTCTTCCTTCAGCCTGTAAACCCATTTATTCTGCAATGTAGTTTTACCTACAGGCAACTTGACTAAGTCCCAAGTTTGGTTATGCATTAAGGAGTCCATCTCTTCATCCATGGCTAGCTCCCACTTCTTCCTGCTTTCAACCTGCATTGCTTCTTCATAACATTCAGGTTCACCAGAATCAGTCAACAATAAATAATATAATGAAGGAGAGTATCGTTCAGGGGATCTACTTATCTTGGTAGATCTTCAAACACCACTTTTAGGTGTTTGAGGTTGTTAAAGACAATTTTGAAGCACACACATGGTGTATGAGAAGAATGCACACACACACAAGAGACTCAACACACAATGAAAGATAAGCGTGAGGCTTTCTTATTTTCCATTATACAAAGATGTACATTTATAGTACAATGGTGTGACTCTTGGTTTCACATTCCAAGGTCACTTGGACTCCATTGTGACTTTTTGCATTCGACACCTACCCATGTAGGATTAGGTGTTTCAACATCCCCCCTTAATCCGAAGGGGTATGTGTGAGTCCAAGAAAAGAGTTGTAATACAAATATGCAAAGTATACATGGCAGCACTTGGGCTGAATCAACTCTCTAAAATGTTGGAAAAAGAGGTGGTTTTAGGATGACCACAAACACTGGAACACAATACTTGTTGCAGTTCCCGGAACTCTTCCAAAACAGGTAAGAAGTTGAAGGCTTCTGCTAGAGGAATTGTCCCTCATAAAAAAGGGAGACCTTCGACCTAAAAGAAGGGAGGTCTACTACCTGTGATGGTTTTAGGATTACCAACAACTCTGGAATGCTTGAAGAATTTCTTGGAAATCAACCAATGCTGGCAAGAAGCTGAAGGCTGCTAAGATGAAGGCTTCTGCTAGAGGAAGTGTTCCTCATATATGAAAGGGAGACCTTCGACCTAAAAGAAGGGAGGTCTACTACCTTCTGATGGTTTTAGGTTATCCACCAACCAAAGATGATGGTTTAAGGTTGTCCACCAACCGAAGGCATGCTCATGGGCATCCATGTCTTTGGCTACATCTCTGAATCCGGAATGACGAATTATGGCTCAGGCTCGCTTGAATTGCTGGCTACAACTCTGAACATGGAATGAGAGATTGTGGCTCAGGCTCGCTTGATCTATCGTTGAATCTTGTACATGACCACCATTTTCCCCCTGTCAGGGACAAGGTGAGATGATGGCGAAAACTCAATTGCAAGTTTGCTCAATATCCGTGAACAAGTTCTAACATGTGTCGTAAACATCTTCTTGGTTGTTGATGCCCATTGCCAAGAAGCGATCCATCCAAGATGAATCTTGGTTCTTGCAGGAGTCTTGTTTCTGAAGAATATGTCTAAAGAATGAGTGTGCCGACCACAGTGCTTGCATGGATGAAGATCAAAATAGTGATCTTTCATATGGCCAACTCGATCACAGTGTTGGCATTTTACAATCTGCTGTGGAAGTGGAGCAGGATCTGGAACAGCTGCAGGTGAACTTTCATACATGAATCCAACACTCTGAAATATGATGGGCTTTGTGTAGTCTGGAATATGAAAGGACACATCCTTGTCATATCCAAGACCAGTTCAGTGCTTGTTTTGGATGAGCTCTTCCCAAGGTCTGATGATGGGCTTGAGAGGTGCAGGCTGAGCTACTGCATCTGCATGTACATCTGCTCTTGTGCAATGAACTAAATGAGGATCAACTGCAACTTGATCTTCTTCCTTCTGATCAGAGTCCTTCTCAATCTTCTGAATAAAAACAGGTTCAGAATGGCGACTCTTTTTCTGAAGTTCATCTTGTTGGAGCTGAGATTCCAACTGCAAAAACTCGATCTTTTCTTGTGCATCTTGTAAACAAATCTGGATATTACAAAGAGCATTCTTGCTCATTTTTATCACATCATCAACATTTGAATGAATGAGGTTACTCAACAACACTAATACCTCATTGATTTTAGCCATTTCAACAACTTAGGCTTAAAAAATGAAAGGGTGTCGGCTTCAACCGAAAATGCACCCGTTTACAATGTGATGCAAGAAGAAATACAAATGACTCAAGAGGACTTCCAACTATGGAAAGTACAAAATCTGCTCCTCAAATGATGGAGGGAAATCAACAATTTTCAACAACTCAAGTACTGATTTCAACTATGAAGAAGCAATGTATACTCACAATACAATGTCAATGCAATACAATATTTCTACAAAAATATTTTGTAAATGTGCAGTTGAAAACACTTGTGCAAGAGGCCTTTAAGGCAGCTGAATTTTTTCTTCAAAGAGCAGAGTTGTTTTGCAATGATGGCAAACTTGTCTTCTCATGCAAAATTCTTCAGAAAATCACCCTTCAAATCAATGCCACAAATCACAATGTAAATCTGCAATTTCAGTCCATGTGCTCCTCATATGCCATTTTCCATTTTCTACTGTTCATAACTCTCTTTTTCCTCTCTCTCTCTGCTATTTTTTTTTTTTAATTAATTAAAAATTAATTAAAAAAACATGGGAATAATTAGAAATGGGAGTAATTAAAAAAATGGAGAGGGAAATTTATTTGGGAAGGGGAATTTAAAAAAGGGAAAGGAAAATATTAAAAAAACAATGGGATTATTTTTTATTTTTATTTTTATTTTTTTTTTTAATTTTTTAATTTTTTAATTTTTTTTTTAATATATAATGGGGGAGGGGGCGACTAAAAAAAATTTAAAATTATAAAAATCGAATTTTAAAAGAGAGGAGTTATTTAAAAGTGAAGGGGATTTTGTTAAAATGGGCAGAGGGAATAGAAAATTTAAAAATTAAAAAAGACGAATTGTGAGGGAAAGGGAGGCAGAGGGACGTGTGATAACAGAGAGACCGAGGGTCGATTGGTAGTTGCAGAGAGGGGAGGTAGGAACCCGCGTGGGAGGGGGTCGTGTTAGGGACTATGCGCAGGTGTGAGATGAGGTGCCGGGTAGTGTATGGGGAGAGTCTGCGCAGAGTAGAGCGGATAGCCGTGGAGCGTATGGCAGAGTGGGTTAAGGAGTAGGGGGGCCGGGTTAGGGATTGAGATGTGTATGGAGCGCGCGGGTTAGATGAGGGAGAGGGGTATGGAGTGTTGGCAGGCTGTAGTCATAGAGATTGTAGGGGGTATGGTTGACTGGGGTGAGGGCGTTGGAGTGAAAGCGTTTAGGAATGGAGGGCGGCATGTTGAATGGGGCAGGTTCGATGCAGCTTTGAGGGGTGAGCATATAGCATATGTGCAGGCCGTGGGTAAGGGGAGTGTGGGGGCCCGTAAGGCGAGTTTTTTTTTTTTGGAGTGAGAGCTATACGTAGGTGGAGAAGGCACTGTGTGAGGGCGGTGTTAAGAAATGAGAGCTGGACAGCCGAATGGTGTGAGTTGGGGATGTATTGGGGGCCGAAAGCCTTGGAATGCAAAGGAATTTTATTTTATTTTTTATTTTTATTTTTTTATTTTTTTATTTATTTTTTTAATGTTAAACAGAAGAGAATAGAGAGCAGAGAGCAGGAAATAGCAAAAATTTCAACTTTGAAAGCAATAGAATTTTTCTCCTTTCAAATACACAGCAGATTTTTTTCTTCAAATGTATAGCAGAACAAATCCAGCAGCAGTAGAAAACTCAGAAATTTTCCAGTAGTCTAGCAGCAGAAAAATATGTAGTCCAGAAGCTCAGAAATTTTTCAATGAAAACCCCAGAATTTTTCAGAATATTATAGCAGCAAAAAATCCAGTAGAAACTCAGAATTCTTTTGCAGTGAAACCAAAAACTTCTTCAAAAACCCTCTTTAAACAACATTTTCTAGCAACTCTTTAAAATGCAGAATAAAGGCATAAATTGCAAGAAAAATAAGCAGTGAGAAAACCTTCATATGCATAAGGCTGCGTTTCTTTTTCAAAATCAATTTCTGAATGCTGCTCCTTCTCAAAACCAACGCTTCTTTTCTTCAAAACACCATTCCGAATCCAGCAAAATGTCTGCTGCAAAAACTCTCTAAATGCTACAAAAATGTCAAGAATTTTGCAGATATGCACAGGCCATAAACACAAATGGCTCGCTCAATTTGGAGCAGGGCCAGCAATCGCCTGCTCTGATACCATGTTAAACACAATTTTGAAGCACACACATGGTGTATGAGAAGAATGCACACACACACAAGAGACTCAACACACAATGAAAGATAAGCGTGAGGCTTTCTTATTTTCCATTATACAAAGATGTACATTTATAGTACAATGGTGTGACTCTTGGTTTCACATTCCAAGGTCACTTGGACTCCATTGTGACTTTTTGCATTCCACACCTACCCTTGTAGGATTAGGTGTTTCAACAGAGGTGCATGTTGTTGTTGTGGTGGTTGCTGCTGCTATGGTTGTTGATTATTATTATTTTCAGGCACCTTTACATTTTCAGTTATCTCATCAAGAACCATGTATTCCTTGCTTTCTTTTTCCTGTTTCTTTTCCTGCAGCTGATTCTTATACAAGACCTTTTCATTGAATATTACATCTTTGCTCCTAATGATTTTGTGATTTTCATAATCATACAAGCGATAACCAAAATCATTAGCACCATATCCAATAAAGGTACATTTATTTGATTTTGCCTCAAGCTTTGTTCTATTTTCTTTATTAATATGGACAAAGGCCTCACAACCAAAAGGCTTTAAAAAAGAGTATTTTACCATTTTACCTATCCATGCTTCCTATGGAATACCACCATCCAAGGAACTTGAAGGCCCTCTGTTTATTAGATAAACTTCAATATCTACAGCATCTGCCCAAAATTGTAAAGGCAATATTGCATGCAATCTCATGCACCTTGCACGCTCCGTGATTGTTCTGTTCATCCTTTCTAACACACCATTTTCTTGTGGTGTTCTTGGAACTGTCTTCTCTCTACGAATTCCATGCTCTGAACAGTACCTATCAAACTCTTTGCTGCAATATTCACCTCCATTGTGTGATCTGAGACACTTCAACTTCTTTCCTGTCTCAATCTCAACCAAAGCTTTCCATTTCTTGAAAGTATCAGATACATCAGATTTATTTTGAATACAATAAATCCAAGTTTTTCTAGTTTCATCATCAATAAATGTAACATAATAATGAAAGTCACCAAGAGATGATACTTGAGCAGGTCCCCATACATCTATATGCACAAGCTCTAATTTTTCGTTCTTCTTTTCTTTCCCAACTTTGAGAAATCTGACACTCTTCTATTTTCCATAAATGCAGTTCTCACAGAAATCCAAATCAACATTCTTCAAACCTGGCAGCAAATTTCTTGAGTGAAGAATTTTCATCCCCTTATCACTCATGTGTCCGAGCCTATGATGCCATAATTCTGCATCTTCTCCTTTGGAAGTTAAAGCATTAACAGAGTTAGAAATACCATTGCATAAATACAATGTACCAACCTTTTCGCCTTTTGCTATTACCAGGGCTCCTTTGGTGACCTTCCAAGCTTTATCTGTGAAAGTTGTAACACAACCTTCACCACCTAACTGCCCTGTTGAAATCATATTTTTCTTTAGATCTGGAACATGCCTTACCTCCTTTAGTAGCCATTGGTTTCCATTCTAATGTTTTACAAGAACTTTACCCATTCCAACAATTTTACAGGGTTTATCATCACCCAAATGAACTTGTCCAAAATCTCCTTGAACATAGTCATGAAAATATTTCTTATCAGGTGTGGCATGGAATGAAGCCCCTGAATCTACAACCCAAGAATCAGTAACATTTTCGAAAGAAATAATCAAATCATCTTGTAACACATCACCTGTCACATTTGCTTCATGATTTTTTTCTTGCTGTGCATCTCCTTCTTTTCGCTTCCTAGATCTACAGTCTTTCTTTAAGTTTCCTTTCTTTCTGCAATTCCAGCACACTATTCCTGATCTAGACTTGGGTCTACCTTTCCTTGATTTACTGCGATATCCCGAGCTCTTTCCTCTTTCCATTCTTCTTCCCCTAGACTTTGCACTCAAAGCATTACCCGATGTCTCACTAGAGCTTTTCCGTCGCATTTCCTCGCTAAGGATAGCACCAACAACATCATCAAACTTTAAAGTACTAGATCCAGAGACAAAGTTACTAATGGCCATAACTAAACCATTCCAACTTTCTGGAAATGAGCACAAAAATAAAAGAGCCCTAACTTCATCATCAAAGTTTACGCCTACAGAACTTAGCTAACTGGTAACTGTATTAAATTCATTTAAATGGTTTGCAACAGATCCACCTTCTGACATCTTCATATTAAATAGTCGTTTCATAATAAATACCTTGTTTCAGGCCGAGGGTTTTTCATATAGTTTCGCCAACGTCTACATCAAACCCTTTGTTGTTGTTTCCTTCGAAATATTGAAGGTGGCTGACGCCGCAAGGCAAAACCGTATTGTTCCTAGTGCCTTTCTATCGAGAATTTTCCATTCCGCGTATGTCATGGTCGTCGGCTTATTTGTTTTTCCTCTCAATGATAGGTACAGATCTTTCTGATACAGATAATCTTCCATCTGCATCCTCCATAGTGGGAAGTTTTGGCCATTAAATTTCTCGACCCTAAAATTACCATCTTCTGCCATTACTCCCACTCGAACCAGGAACCCTTCTTTCCTGCGAGTTTATCAGCCAAATAGACCTTCGGCTCTGATACCATTTGTTAGAAAATTAAATATTACAAAGCAATGCAACACATAAAATATACGGAAAATAAAATCACACAAAACAAATAAAACTAGAGAGACAAAGATATACGTGGTTCACCCAGTTTGCACTACGTCCACCCCAAACAACTAGTCCTTCCTTTCTATTATCTAGAAAAAATGAAGAGACAAAACCTACAGCAAATCCGCTGTAATATCCTCTGTTCTCTCTCACAGTCTCCCTCTCTGTTTGTCGCTCCGATAATACACATACAATGCATAGCCACAATACAATACCCTCATAAAAGTGAGGGGTTGCCTTCTAGGGCAAAAAACCATCAGATCATTTGCCTAATGAACGGCCCAGATTGACTAGAAATTACTATACTTTTACAAGACAATTTTACATCTATTTTTAGCGTCGGGGGCGCTACCCCCAAAATCCCCTGCCAGGGGGGGGCTCTGAAAAGCGCTACCTCCCCCCTGGACCCCCACGGCAGCAATTAATTATGGGCGTCATTGCCGCCCTTTTTAAGGTACGGGGGTCCAATGCTGTGATACAAAGTAAACAAGATAATTAGGCTCCACACCCAACACTTCAAACTCTTCTTTTTCTGGATAGTTATGCATATCTGCCATATTTAAATCTTCATTTGTTGAGATATTAATATCAGAATTATGAAGAGGTTCATCCTTGCAAATTTTTTCTTCAGTGTAACAATCTTCTTCACCTTCTAGGTCCAAGATGGAATCCTCAAAATCACCTTTGGATTGCAGGAAATTTTGAATCTATTTGTCATTTCCAAAGACTTACTAGTATCTCATATTATTAGGGATTGTTAGGTGATGTCTAATCTTCACTATATATTGCTTACTGGGATGATTTCACTAAAAAGTGCTGGCTGAAAAGGATAAACCATTAGCAAGGATATTTTAATTCCTTGGAATTGCAATAAGATCATATTCTTAAAAAAAATTAGAAGGTCAAGGGCAACATTTTTGTATGCTCTCAATCTAGGATGTTTGGTTGAATATTCTCCCTTGATTTGTCTAATAACCAGCTCAGAATCCCCATGAATCGAAATCATTTTGGCTCCTAATCTTTTCAGAAATTGTAAACCAAAAGTGAGTGCCTCATATTCTGTTATGTTGTTGGTGCACTAAAAATTTAGTTTGTAGGAATGACCCTCTAAGTGGTTATTTCCAATATTGTAGACCCACACTTCTGCTCCCAAACCTAATTTTCCATAAGAGCCATCAAAATTCATGTTCCAAAAATGTTCCTATTCAGGCTGGTGTTGTACAATTTACATTTGGTCTGTTGGTTCTTTTTCCCTGCCCTTTTCTTCTTTGACTACTTGTTAATTAATATCTTCATCATTGTAAAGAGTGAATGAGTATAGGTTTGAATGGAAAGAGTAAAGGGGGTAGTTATGGGGCTTTTCTTGGCTTTTCACCATGTATTTCATTAAAGTCTCCCTATACAATATTATTTCTTGGAATAAAATTGGTATGGTAGCATAAGTCATATCCATGTAGAGGGTCCCTTGAAGCTTGGCTCCCCATGAGAATGATAGAATCATACCATACTTAGGAGGGATGTCGGCCACTATGATATCTATCACTAGACTTTTAGCTGGTATCTGGGCTAAAGTAATACATAGATCTTTGATGAGGCCTAGGAATTTGACCTTGTTGGAGTCAAATTAGTACAAATGTTTGTAGGGTCTGGTTATCTCAAGGCCAAGCTTCTCCATGACTACCTTTGGCATAATATTGTGAGAGGCACCCAAATCTAACATGGCGTTGTGGAATATTTTATCATGAAAATTCAGATTAATATAAAATGGGGGAACAACTCCCTCTTGGGATTTACCCTGTACTTCTAGCCCAAACAATAGTTCAGGTTTATCATCATTTGATTGACAGTGCCAGTAATTTCTCCTATATTCAGTGCCTTTAGGACCTGAGATCTGTATACATCCTTGTTCACCAATTCAGTGAGAGGGATTGAGATCTTTACTTCAGCAATTTCGTTCTCAATGCTGAATGGTGTTTGTGTTTTTGGTGGATTTAAACAATCAGTCTTCTCAGGCACTATTTCAGAAGTGATTTCAGATTGTTGACTAGCAGTGGGGATATCCACTTGAACAGTTTTGCCACGACTAACAAAGGGTTTACTAGTGCTACTTTCTATATCGTTTTTTCCAGGGATATTAACATATTTCTTTGAACTTTCTGTTGTTTTATTGGGATCGGTTTCAAGGACCTTTTTAGCAGAATTTTTAGTGTTAGTATGAATCCTTTGTCGAAGTGTACGAAAAAGGACCACTTTAGCTACGCATAACTAATAGCCCTAACAACAAAAGTAGCTGCCAACATCTTCAGATATGCGGTTAGTTGAACATAAAAGAGCTGCAAAAACTAGATCTATGCATGGAAAGACATTAAGCAGAAAAAATAAGGGTTTGCTCCATATACCAATAGACGAGACAAGAAAAATTTTTGAAACAATTTTTATATTAATTGGGCACCTGGGAGGAAAACAAGAAGGCGTATCCAATTCTCCTCAGTGGGATGGGTTCTTGGAAGTCCTCAGCACTTCAGATCTAATATTTCTCTCTCTTGTTGGTGTAGAAAACCCACACAAAGAATAGAACTCAAAGGGAGCTCATACAACAAATGGTAGAAAAGAGTGACCAAGTGTATAGATCCAGAGTGATCTAATAGGCAACAAAAGGTGAAGAATGGTAGGAAAAACCCTCCTATTTATAACAAAATATTGAGTCATTCTAGATCTTGGTGCATGGGTTAACTAGATCTAGATCCACTTTTTGTGGAATATTTTATTATATTTGTTGGAGGGAAAAGGTATTTGACTTGGGTCAAATCCCTTAATTTTTCAAAAATAAATAAATAAATGATTTATTTATCTTTTTAAGGAAGCGGTTAGAAGATAATCAAATAAATAATGATTTATTTAATTATTTAAGGAGGTGGTTGAAAGATAATTAAATAAATAATGATTTATTTAATTATTTGTGGGTGATTTGGTCATATTTAACAAGGAATATTATCTAAATAAGATTTAAATAATTATTCCTAGAAAATAATAAGATAAATAAAGGTTTATCTAATTAATTTCTTTTGTTTTTGGGTTAAACATGACTGGGAATAATAATTAAAGTATGGTTTAATTAATTATTCCATGAGGAAAATCAAACAAATATAGGTTTGTTTAATATTTCCTTTTGCGGTTTCCTGTTTAGACCATAAACAACCTAATAAATGTGGTTTATTAAGTTATTTTACATAGTGAAAGCAATTTTACTTAGGGTAAAATTGGTCTTACATGGTGTACTTAGGTCCATCTAATGATAATAGGTTAGATGACCAAAAAATGGTGTAACAGATTGCCCCCCAGCGTGCGAGTGTCAGGAGCAAATCGTATGACCGAAGTACGTTGTAAGAACACAATCACTAGACAACAAAAGGGATGTCAGAGAGAGAAATGTGAGGTAGATAGTGTGCTGAAGGACTAGACCCTGAGGAGACGAGACTCGCAAGTGCAACAAGTCTCTTTTTATGAGAGGGTACCTGTGCTGAAGGCGGCGGGGGAGGCATACCTATGCCCGCCGAGACAAAGTACAAAAGAATAGTGTGTCCAGTAAACAAGGGGCCGAACCATAAAGTACAGCTGGCATAATCATGAGCCAGATAAAAATACAATGAGGAATCCCACATACATGCTGTGCCTGGGATAACAGCCAGGACTTGTACAATAATATCTGAGTACATGAGATACAAATACAACCCAAATGCCCCCTGTAAATGGGAAAGGGCTCACAAAATCTGACTGATACATGCAAATCAAAGAGGCGCTGCAAGTGGCTAAGGCCAACATCATCAAATATCTGGAGCTGCATCGAAGGCTGCAAGGAAGAGGTCATCCGGGCATGTGGGGGGCTACCTGTAAGGCCACCCCCTCACAAGGGATGAGGCATCTCACACACACCCGGGAATCATCAAGAGCTGCTGTTGGATCACTGGACCATCAAGTATATGGATCTCGATCATGCTGAAAGGAGTTGGAGAAACAATCAAGTCAAAGGGAAACGAGAGATCCCTTTGCCTGATCCGAGGCACCGAACAAAAGTGGAAGCTGGAACCAAGGTACACCGCCCCCTAGACCTGGCTTCTGGAAGGAAGGAGCTGATGTCGACAGAAGGAGGTCCACCATAGGTGAGGCAAGGAGACATCCTCAACTAAGGCACGAGATAAAATAGTGGAGCGATGGACAGACTGACACCAATGATGATAGGGAAATGGAAAGGACTGAGTAGCGAATGAACGACTTCCCTTGTTAGAGCATAAAGGGCATGAATGACCTGGCAGCGACTGACACAATATCACAAGGGATAGGGGACAATGGGACTGAAGGTCATAAAGTGCAACACAAGAGAGAGACCAAGCAATGAAGGATGGAGGGCTATAGCGGGGTACAAAGGGACTCGGGATAGACTCCATGAATGCAATAATGACTCAACTTGGACACTCTAAACAAGGGCGACTCAATGGTGCTGCCACACAGTAAAGGCCCAATGGGGAACCATAAAAACATGAGTACAAAATGGGAAATCATGATGAAAATTGACACGAACAAAGACAAGTAAGGAGGCGAAGTGGTGCCCCGAGTACAAGTGTCGTAAGTGAGGAAATTCGATTTTAATGAGAGGGGAAGTGACCCTTCTTGGACAAAATGTGTCCTGGTGAAGTATCAGAGAATAAAAAACTAATAGATACCCATTTGAGGGCTCGGTGAGAGCTTTCCAACGGTGCAGACGGTTTATCAAACGGGGCTACGGTGTGGTCGCAGCAGTCGAAAGAAGAAACATGTGTTATCTTTTAATAAGGCAGTTTTCCTTCCAAATTCACTCATTTGCTATTGTTGCTGTGGTGAATGTAGAGAGGAGAGAAGGCCCTAAATCTTGCGGCGAGCGTAGCGGACAAACCAACCGTTGGAATCGAGATCCGTCAGTTGCAGGTAAGAGGCCTAACCTTACTCTTTCATTTTGATGGATTGAAAGTTCAGTTTAGGGTCCAAACTCCCAGAAACAGGCCCTCCTTCATCTCTACGGTCGGGTCGCACTTTTTGGGCCAAAAAGTGCGACCTGGGACGCAGGTTTCAGGGCAAAAGCTGCGACCTGGTCCTGAACTGGGCAGAAAACTGCGACCTGGGAGATGAGGGGGTTTTGGTGTTGTTTTATGGCTGGGAGTTGGGTTTTGGTGTTTGGTTATGGTATTCCCGATATGTATGCTGACAAAGATGATGTGTTTGTGCAGGTATGGAAGATTTATGGGTTAACTGGAGAGAGAGAGACCTGGATACATTACGGGAAGAGATCTAGGCGGATCAGGGTGTCCGTCGTGTTTTGGCCAGGTTTGGGGTTCTAAAGTTTTTGGAGAGCCCGTTGATGAGAGCAGGAGAGCCCTTGTTGGCCCGAATTATCAGTTATTGGGATCCAGAGCATGAGGTCTTTGTAGTGCAGGGGCACAGGATCAAACTGACAGTCCAGGATGTGTATTTCCTGACGGGTCTCCCACCACTGGGGATGGTGGGGAACACACAGCCAGTATTACCGCGGGGGCGGCATATCATGGAGTTTGTGGAAATACATTGTCGACCAGGTCTCCAAGTCAAGGGGACTCGGATACCGATCGGGGATCTAGAGAGGCTAGAAACCCGTGCATTGGCCGCAGTTGTGCTGCGTATCCTGGGCAACCAGGCGTTCCATCACATCATTGGAGAGCAGATGATGCTGGTAGAGAGTGTGTTGAGTGGGACCTACTATGGGTGGGACCAAATGATGTTGGTGTCGTTAAAATGACAGTTGTCGCTCTACAAGCGGCAAGTGAACCACGATTTCTCGTATGGGAATTTATTGTGCGCCTTCTTCTTTGAGAAGATCCCGACCTTGCGGCCTCGTGTACAGCTTCCAGATGGGGGCCCGAGAGAGCCCAGGATGCGCCGGTGGGGGCGGCTACTGTGCAGAGGAGGAGGAGGGGCAGTCGGGCGAGTGTTTCGACCCGAGTTCTTTGCCCTATGGGATCAGATGCCATTATACATAGACGACTATCCCTATAGTGGGATGAGTTATTGTGAAGATCCGGACCTGCCACTTCCGCCTGGTCGAGTCTGGGGGCCCAATGGTAAGTGACAGATTTCTATTCTTGTATGGGCATGTTACAGGTTTCTGAATAGTAGCTAGGGTACTGATTCATGTACTGTTGGTATGCAGATATAGAGCCAGTAAAACCAGCCGAATATATGGGACGACCGGCAGCAGCTGGAGCCGCAGGTCCAAGTGGGTCGAGAGCAGCGCAAAATGAGGATGCAGCCGCCCTTCTGGAGGACATCCATCGTAGATGCGAAAGGTTGCTGATCGGAGTATCAGAGCGCGGGTGGCAGGACTTAGACGACCAGTACATAGAGCCATGTATTGGTCTGCCCTCGGAATGGCGAGGGGTCATGCGGCGCATGGCGATGGCCGGTCAGGGGATTCGTGATCTACAGGCTGCAGGGGCAGAGCCATTGGCTCGGGATCCGCCAGATAGTGATTAGGTGTGGGGCATGTGGTGCCCCCTAGTGTGTATGTGGGGGCAGGTGGTGCCCCCAGTTTTGAGTTTTTTGTAACATGCTATGGGCATGTCATATGTATCAGAGTAGATGGACTCTAAGCACATGTTTTTGTGACACATACTATGGATATGCATCATTTGTAATAATTATGAATGTTATTGTCTTGAATGAAATGCGTGTGATAAATGCCAATCTAGAACATGGTTTGCAATACTATCTACATAGTGATTTGGTTCTCGAGGTACATGGTTGAAAGTTATGGTTTCAAATGCATGTATCAAGAGTTTCACTCGTAAATAGCATCTAAACAGCACAGGGTTATGCACACGATAAACACCATTTAATTGCATTACAAGAAGTAGGGAATCCAAACGAACGTGCAGATGGAGGATGCGATGAAAGAGGGCATCGACTAAAAGACCACGCACTGCATCATATTCGGCCTGATTTTTGGTGGAAAAACCAATGCAGACCCCGTTAGAGAGAACAAGGGCATGCAAGGGGGTGAAGATGGCCCAACCTGCCGAGGCTAGATTCCGGGATTAACGACTTGCACCATCGGCGTAACCGATAAAGGGTGTGGACGGGGGGTCCTGCGGAATGGTGTTACAAGACAACAAATGAGGGGAGGAGAGGCAATGACGGCAGCGTGAGTGCACAGAAGACATCGGGCGGCAACTGCGGGAGGGAGTGCAAGGAGCAGGATGACTATGACTCATATACAAACTGGAGGGTGGTATATGAGGGCTATCGGAAGTATGGAGAGGACTCGGGCTGCGGAGGTCAACAGAGACACGGGTAGAAAAGGGGTGGTCAGGTGACACAACAGGGGAGGATGCAGGGGGGCTAGGCTCCAAGTGCCTCACAGAGGAGGATAGGTAAAGAATGGTTACAGTAGACTCCGTCATCTGAACATCAGGGGGAGGAATGTCGATGGGAGCGGGGGGATCCTTTTGCTGACCTGAAGCATACTGCGTGAGGATGGGAGAGGCGGATTGATTTTGTTCAACCTCATACTCTCAGACGACCTCTAAAGAGGCGCAGTAATGCGTCAAGTGAGAGAAATGGTGGGAGTAATGGCCATGAACGCCGCACAAAGCACAGGGTTTGTTGGTGCGGAGAGTCTTGGGGTTCTTGGTTACGGATGAAGAAGGAATGGAGGCTTCAGGAACCGTAGACTCGGGGAACGCGACTTTAACCATGGGTTGAATACGGGGCAACTAGGGACAAGCATGGGTGGCATGAACGGTGACATCACACAAGGCACAAGGCTTTGCGGGGGGAGGAGGGGTCGGGTCAGTCGTGGTGGTCTTGTCTTTGGGTGCCCCCTTGCGGGCTTTGCCTTTCTTCCCGGGAGCCGACACGACAGGAGAAGGGTCCTGTGGAGGTGCTGGGGGCACAGTGGCAACGGAGGAAGCGAGGGAGACCGGTTGAACCGGTGTCAAAGCCATGTAGGGTTTGGGATGACCAGGAGGGGTGGCGGCTGGGGGATCAAGGTACCAGACCAGTATGCCCAAGGTCAAGTTAGGGAGAGAGAGGGTGGCCATGACGGGGACAGAATATACTCCGGGAGGGGGAGCCAGGAAAGGGATCTGCCCAGCAAGGTAATGACCAGGAGGGACGGCTTCGAGATGGTTAAGGCCAGGAGGAACCGATCCAGAAGGATAAAGGGGTTCAGGGATACCAGCTGTAGGGGGAGGGCCAGAAGGAGGAGGTCCGGCTGGCTGAGTTGAATGGATAGGAGCGGGTTGCGGAGGGCGAGGGGGAGGTTGCTGACTAGCCGAGGCAGGCCGCTTACGGGCAGCCTGAGACGATTGCATCATGCAAACATTCGATAAGCTGGGATCAGTGATAGGAGGAGGGGGAAGGTTAGGGAAAGTTCCAAGCAGGGAGGAATCTTTGTAAATGCCGGGGGAGACACTGGTCAAGGAATCGACGGTTTTCTTGTTGGCTACAGAAGAGATGGTCGTCTCAGGTGAGGTCTGAGATTTTGGCTCATGATATGTCAACTGGTCAATGGTGACTATCTTTCCATTATGGGGGAAAGAAATCTTGCGGAAAACCGCGGATGGGACAGCAGACATAGCATAGGTGCAGCTTCGCCCCAATAGAATGTTGTAGTCTAGCGGGGCGTCGATGACTTCGACGTCAACGCAAACAGTCTTATCGGCGAGGATGATAGGACAATTACAAAATAGGCCAATGGGCTGGGAGGCATGGCCGTCCCACGCTCGAAGGGTGATCGTGGAAGGGGCCAACTCAGGGGATCCAAGTTGCTTCCAAACCGAAGCGGACATCACGCAGGTGGATGCCCCCTCATCAATTATGCACCGGGAAACGTTGGCGTTCCGGATTTTGACTGGGATTTGGAAGGCGACGAAAGGAGGGAGAGGAGGATGGTCCGATTGAGTGGCATCGAAAACAATCATTTGGTCATCAGCAGGATCTACAGTGCCCACGGCAGATAGTAGAGCCTTCTTTTGGGAAGGGCACGACTGGAGGAGTTCCAGTGTGGAAATGGCAGTAGGGGATTGCGCCAAATCATCTACTATACTTTACAAATGAGCAGCTCGACCAGAAGCAGCGTTTCGACGTAGGGGTCCCTTAGGGATCTTGGTGTGAACCTCAACTTTGGGTTGAGGGATATGTAAGGGGCCACTAGATGTCGAAAGAGGCTCTGTAGAACCTGAAGAAGGAGGCTCGGGGGCAGACTGAGCAGGAGGCTTGGGGTACTGGCGAGACCGAGTTTGAAGGTGAAGGTTGACGGTCGGGGAAGGATCGGAGTGCATCATAAGGATCTGGTAATCAGAGGAACCAGAAAGGGAAGGGGGAGTGGCGACCTGGCTGTCAGGCGGTTGGGTAGCCACGAATCCTTGCTGAGGGAAAGGATCAGTAAACACAGCTGGTTGGGTAGTGGCCACATTAGGAGGAGCATGAGGGAAGGCGTGTTGTCCGCGCAATGTGGCTTGAGACTCCCACATCTGCCGCATCTGGGGTAAGAGGGGACAATCGTGGGTGTAATGACCATAAACACCGCAACACGAACAAGGCTTATTAGTGCGAAGCGGCCTGTCCGGCTTGGGCTGAGTGCCCTGTTGCTGGTTGGCAGTGTTAGGGTCAACACTAGGATTGGGTCCACGGGTACCAGGGGTAGATTGGTTTGGGTTGCCTCTCCGCCTTCTTTGAGAAGAAGGGGGATTAGTCGCGCCCTGCTGTGCAAATACTTGCCCTGGAGGGGGCTGTAAGTGTTGTTGCGGGTTTGGAGGAGGCAAGGGAGATGGAAGCGCATATGCTGGAGGAGCTGGCGCACCAGGCTGCGGATAAAGGTAATGGTTAGGTTGGGAAACATTGAGGTAAGCAGGAGGTTGGGAAAAAGGAGGAGGCATGCCGTATCCTGGATACATGCTATCGGGAGGGGGAAGAGTGCTAGAGGTGCTGGCCCCTCCCTGAGGGAGACCATAGCCCATAGGAGGTTGAGCGTACGGATGGGAAAGGGCTCCAACGATACCGTCGGTGGAATGAGATGCCCCCGGGGCGTTAGCGCCGCCGGGCCTGGGGAGGTCAGGAAGAACGGTATAAACATAACCAGATTGAGTGTAGATCAGGTCATATTTCAAGGCTATTTGGAGGGCGGCTTCTTCGGTTTGAGGAAAGTGAGAGGCGACATCTTTGCCGATAGGAGCTAAGAGGGTGCGAAGGAACCAGTCCATGTAAACCCGATCTTCGAAGGGGGGGCTCGACATAAGCTTCGTCTTCGTCGCCATTCCTGAACATGGGCAGAAAGGCGGGTCGAAGAGGTTTGCTTGAATGAAGTCAAGAGCTCTGTGCCAGTATCGTATCGGAGAGGGAGCTGGAAATAAGATAAAAAGGCTTGGGCAAGGGTCGCAAAGGTGGTATGGGAAGAGGTGGCTTGTTCGACATACCATTTAGAAGCTTCGCCGGTAAGCGTGCGTTGGAACAAACGAAGACGGATGGAGTCATCGGTAATGGAATTGGAGGAGCACCACATGTGGAAAGATCGGACATGATTGGTTGGATCTTCTCCATTAAGGCCCTCAAACTTAGGGATGTCGGAGGGGAGCTTGGTTGGCATAGCGAGCCAGTTAGCATTGTGGTGAATGGGGTCATTGATCAACTGATGGAAATCGGGGAGGCTGAGGCCTGCAATGTACGGCAGCACAGGGGTGGCCGGGGTAGTTCCTGTGGCGGTTTCGCTAGTAGTAGGGCCGGCATTGGGGCCGGGAGAACCGCTAGCGTTAGGCCCTGGACCAGACATAGTGAAGGTGACAGGGGGAGAACCAGGAGGAGAAGGAGGACCCGATGAATCAAGAGAGGAGTCGGAGTGCCAGGAGGGGGCTCTTCGGCTTGAAAGCGGCGGGGGCAAGCCGAGTCGATCGGCCGAGCTTGAGGTGAAGGCCAAGAAGTCTCTAGAAAAGGCACCTTGGGGGCGCAATGATGACGGGAAGAAGGAAGCTGACAAGGGCAGAAAGGGACAGAATCAAGTGAGGTGAAGGGCAGAAAATGTGCAGTGACAATTGATTTTAGAGTCTTTGCCAGGCGGTGTGAACCAGGCGCTTCTTCACTTAGGGTCAGTGTGTGGCATGCGTTAATTTTAATTTTTAAACCCTTTCCGTTTTGAGAGCAAGAAAAAAGTGTGCTGCGTAACTGAAAATAAGTCTGCAGAGAATAGTATATAATGCTGAAATAACAGAAAAATAACAGCTACTTGTGCATCTATCTAACCCAAGAAGGCGGGTCTCTCAAAACTAATTAAAAAAAAAGGGGGGGAAAATCTAGGCAAAAAACACGAAAAAGAGGCCAATAGATCTAAGGTCAAAAGGGACAGGGATCTAAAGGATAAAGCTGCTGAAAAAGAGGTGCACATCTCAGCCAAGAGACAGAGTTAAGGTGGCTGGAAAAAGGGAGGAAATCAGCAAAAAACGGCAAGGACTGGGAGGAGGTCCTAAAGAGAGGTCCAAACAAAACGACAAGAGGTGATTTGAAAGGAAGAAAGGCTGATTGAAAGGGATCTGACAAGGAGGTAGCAGATCTGGAAAAGGGAAGGCTGAAACTCTGAAAAACAGACGGCTGAAACAGCTAAAACTCTTCCACAAAAAGTGGAGGGTACTGAAGCCCTAGGGAGCTAGGTTCCCACTTAGATGAGTAAAAACAAATCAGAACTAGGTCAAAGCGGGCTGAGACGGAGGCTGGAAAACCCTGACAGAAGCTTCAGCAAAACCCAGAAAAATTGCAAAAAAATCACTGAAAAATTGGCAGGTCGCAAGTTCTGACCTGTTTTCAGTGCAGGTCGCAGAAAAGGGGTAGAAAAGTGCGACCTGGAGGTCCAGGTTGCAGTTTATGGGCCAAAAAGTGTGACCCCACGTTCTGGTTGTCTCGGCGGCAGATTTTCAGAAAATTTTTCATCTCAGTTGCGGCTGGTGTCGCTTACCTGCGCAATAGGGCCAGAAACACACGGAAGTTAGAAATTTTAATGTTTTAGGGTTTTATGTGAGAAAAACAACATAAAAATAGGAAAAATAAACAGCTGGAAAGAAACCCTAGGGTCTGAAGTAGCTGGATATGCAGGAATATGAAAAACGGCAGCGGTCGTAATTTAAAACCGTGTGGAGTCGCCATTTGTTAGTATGAATCCTTTGTCGAAGTGTACGAAAGGACCACTTTAGCTTCACACATAACTAATAGCCCTAACAACAAAAGTGGCTGCCAATATCTTCAGATCTGCGGTTAGTTAGACATAAAAGAGCTGCAAAAAACCAGATCTATGCATGGAAAGACATTAAGCAGAAAAAGTAAGGGTTTGCTCCATATACCAATAGACGAGACAAGAACAATTTTTGAAAGAATTTTTGTATTAATGGGGCACCTGGGAGGAAAACAAGAAGGTGTATCCAATTCTCCTCAGTGGGATGGGTTCTTGGAAGTCCTCAGCACTTCAGATCTAAGATTTCTCTCTCTTGTTGGTGTAGAAGACCCACACAAAGAATGGAACTCAAAGGGAGCTCACACAACAAATGGCAGAAAATGGTGACCAAGTGTATAGATCCCGAGTGATCTAATAGGCCACAAAAGGTGAAGAATGGTAGGAAAAACCCTCCTATTTATAACAAAATATTGGGTCATTCTAGATCTTGGTGCATGGGTTAACTAGATCTAGATCCACTTTTTATGGAATATTTTATTATATTTGTTGGAGGGAAAAGGTATTTGACTTGGGTCAAATCCCTTAATTTTTCAAAAATAAATAAATAAATGATTTATTTATCTTTTTAAGGAAGCGGTTAGAAGATAATCAAATAAATAATGATTTATTTAATTTTTTTTTTTTTTTTAACAGAAACGGTTAGTGAGATATATTAAATTCTGGCCAAATTGCCTCAAAGCTGGTTACAAAATGCTAAGCAAGTTTCAGATATCTCCGATACTAGGATCAGAGTGTCTTTTTCTTTGCTAGCCCAGAGGTTCTTACAAACAATTTTCCTGGCAATCGCCTCTATCTTCCCCACTTTAAAAATGCGGACAAATTGCTCCAATAAAAGGTTGTAATACATAATTGACAGAGAATTAGGGAATGGGGTCCCAACCTTCTACTCCATCTCTGAGGATGACTCCGAGGGGGAGGTGAACAGCTTTATTAGCTTCAACATCAGCATCTTTATTATTGTCTCTCTTGACATGGAAGAAATTCATGCTCTGGAAGGATTTCATCAGGGTTCTTATTCTGCTGATCAGTCTGGACAATCTTAGATCAGAAGGGGAAGAACAGTCAACAATGGTTATTATGATAGACTGGGAATCTCCCATCACAATTGCATCACAGATACCAAGGGAATTAAGTTGCTTAAGGCCTTGGAGAAGGGCCAGGGCTTCAGCTTGTATGCTAGTATTGAAGCCCACTCCCCAGGCATATCTAAGAACAGTGTTGCCATCTGCTTTTTAACTACTCCACCAGCTCCGGAGCTACCCGGATTTCCTTTCGCTGCCCCGTCAAAGAAGAGAATGATATGCGCCTGCTTTGTGCAAAAGGCCAAGAAATCAGAAGTGTTAAGTCTAATCTGCCAAGCATTGAGAGGAGGGAGAGGTCTGATAATATCGACGAAGCGGAGATCAAGAGAATCGCTCCAAACAGTGTCGTGATCTCTCAAGCCTGCCCCGTCCAGATGATCACCAAGACACTCCTTCAGCTGGCTTTTAATGTTTACCCAAACAATCTTGTGGTCTCTTTTCTTATCTCTGAAGATCCTCTGGTTCCTTTCCAACCAGGTATGTCAGTAAATCAGTTTAGGGAGTATGCACCAGGCGGCTTTGACCACATTATGTGGAGAGCCTCCTGGGTACAAACTCAACCACTTCGAAAACAGGTCAGGAATGCTAGTTGGGAGGACGAAGTCCAGACTCCAAGGGCCTAATGCCTCATTCCAAAGGTCTATCACAAAATTTCAATTGAGCATCAGATGCGCAGCAGACTCTGTGTTATCTCCACACATCGAGCAACGAGAGGGGCCTAGATAACCTCTTCTCTGCAATCTATCATCAGTCAAAATTCTCTGATGGAAAAGGAGCCAACAGAAGGAGTCAATTTTGGGCAGCGAAGACTGGGACCAAACCCCTTTCCATGGTTTCGGATCTGGAGGGACGTGGGGAATTGATGAGATTTTCCTGTAGCCCTGAGAAACAGTATAGCATCCAGGGGTCGGACCCCAACCTCGGGCATCCAATTTTCTGCTGTTCAAGGGAGCCTTGCCGTTTAAAAAGGCTAGGAAGATTGCAAACTCTTTGGACAGGACCTAGGGCACCTCGATGTTAATCCAACTATGCCATTTACCATTTTCCCAATTGGAAATATCCCACAAAGTAATGTAGCCTTCTCTATGCATCCAGTCCTTCAGCAGATCCGGAGATCGATCATCAACCAGAGGATCACAACCCATAATACGATCATCCCAGATTCTAGTTTGCTTTCCATTTCCGGGAATCCAGTGTGCATGTTGGGTTATTATGGAGGAGGATTTAGCACAGAGCTTTTGAATTATCGAGCCAGAGTTTGCTACGGGCTGGTCCAAACACCTTTTCCTCTATCCACGAAAGTACTTCTTCCACAAGGCGAGTTGTGCCCACCCCGGTTTTGGGGCAATAATCCTCCAACTCAGCTTAGCTCCCAACGAAATGTTCTGCGTACAGATATTCTTAAAGTTCAATCCGCCTTCTAATTTGGGCATGAAGATTTTGTTCCAGCTTATTAAGGGGATTTTCTTTTCGTTATCTTTCCCGCCTTTCCAGAAGAATTTTCTAATGTGATCCTCCATTTTCTTCATAATTCCAATGGGAGCCAGCATCACAACAAACTGATAGATGGGAAGGTTGTTTAAAACTGCTTTAATAAGCACAGTCTTACCAGCCAGATTAAGCCAGTTGTAACCCCAGGAATGGATCTTGGAATCAAACTTTTCCAGCAGGGGTAACCAGTCTCTGTTGATAGGACATTTTTGAAAAATTGGGAGACCCAAATACTTGAAGGATGTCCAAGACGAGGATGCTGCGAAGCCAAAGCAACAGGAAATGGCTTGCATCGTGATGGCAGGGGTATTCCAGCAATAGATATTTCATTTTCCTTTATTGAGATTGCTTCCTGAGTCTTGACAGTAATCGTCAATCACTTCTTTAAATCTTTTGGCAGAGGACACTGAGGTAGCACCCAGTAAGAGGGAATCATCCGCAAATAAGGCATGGTTTATATTGTTGACTCCTCTCGCAATATTCAGGCCCATTAAATCTTGCTCCTGTTGTTTTTTTTTCAAAAGGAAGCTGAGGACAGAGGCTTGGAGGACAAAGAGCAGAGGGGAAAGAGGACACCCTTGTCTCAAACCTCGAGAAGCTTTGAAGAAGTCTGTGGCCCTCCCATTCACCAGAGGGGCAATCCAAGGCTCACTGATACAAGCCTTAATCCAATTGATGAATTTGGGACCAAACCCAAATTTGCGCAGGACAGCCAGTAGAAAACTATGTCTTACTCTATCAAAGGTGTTTTCAAGATCTAACTTGACAACCATTCCTTTCTCTTTGCGAACCACACTGGAGTGAATCGCCTCTTGGACCAGGATAAAGTTATCCACAATCTGCCTACCCTAAATAAAGCCTCCCTGATTCTCCGATATGATGCCTGGAAGGATGTTTTTTAATCTTTTAGCAATAACCTTCGTGATCAGCTTGTAGCCTATGTTACAGAGGGAGATTGGGCGAAACCTTCTGAAGGTGTTGGCGCCTTTCTCCTTAGTGCTTCCCCCAATCTTCTGACACTCTTGAGATTTCCGAATCATTCTGCATAAGTCTTTCTCCACAATCTGCCAACAGAACTGCAGGAATCTGGCAGTAAAACCGTCAGGGCCTGGGGCCTTATCTGGTTCCATTGCAAAGAGGGCGCTTTTTATTTCATTGTTAGTGATCTCAGCTTCCAGAAGTTGGTTGTTTCTAATGGAAATGATGGTGGGCACCTCGTTCACAAGGATAGAATCATGACCCAAGTCCTCCTCTTCACTATAGAGATTTTTGAAGTGAGAGAAGGCAGCGTTTTTTATGCTTTGGATATCTCTATACGTAGAGTTCTCAACTTTAATTTCAGAGATAGAGTTGCGGCAAATGTGGGCCTGAGCTTGCTTATGAAAGAAGGATGAGTTTCTATCTCCCGCCTTGAGCGACAGACTGCGGGATTTCAGTCTCCAATATTCTTCCTCAGCCAAGCTAGCTTTAAGGAGCATTTGCTGAAGATTAGCCTCCTTGTCAAGAATTTCTTTAGTGATCTCTTCGTTTTCCGAAACCAGGTGATGCATCTCAAGACGTTGTTGTAATAGTTTCCTTTCCACAGCGGGGTTAGGTAAGGTTTTGACCCAGTCTTTAAGAGCAGCTTTGACTCTCCTAAGTTTCTCCTCCCAAACAAATAATGCAGAGCCTTTGACTGGGATCCTCCAGCTTTCTTTTATCAGAGGCAAGAAAGACTGCTCCTTGACCCAATGAGAGTTGAATTTAAAAGGTATGGGACCTTGATTCAAATGAGCCAGCAGATCCAGTTTAATGGGGCGATGGTCGGAAACACTACAAGGAATAATTTGCATTCTAATCTCTAGACCAAGAAGAAGAAAAGAACTTTGAACAAGGAATCTTTCTAACCTTGCAACGATATGTCCCGGGCCGATTCTTTTGTTTGACCAAGTGTATTTTCCGGACAGAGGCTTAATGTCTATCATGTCCCAGTCTTGGAGCAGCTCCTCAACCCATTCCCGCGTCGGGTCCCTAACAATGCTTCCTCCCCGTTTTTCTAACAATGATAAGGTGAGATTTAGGTCCCCAGCTATAATTATGTTTGCCAAATCTTTAGCTTCTGCCAGACCTCTGATAGAATCCCAGCAGTTCTTCTTCTCCCCTATGCTGACAGGAGCGTACACATTGAAGAGGGAGAAGGTCACATCCGTTTCTACGTGCTGCAGTTTTGAGAACAGCCAATGGGTGTTTTTAAGTTCTTTGATCTTTATGAATTTGTTAGCATCCCAAATAGTGCCCAGCCCACCTGAAGCTCCTCGAGCTGAAACTGCTTGCCCTTCACTTTTCTTCCATAATTTCCTACCTATTTGGAGGAAGGCACAGTCCTCCATTTTGGTCTCCTGGATAAGGAGCAGATCGGGAGATTCTGATCTAATCAAACTTCTTAAGTCTTCCTCTTTTATTCTACTCCTCATGCCCCTACAGTTCCAGGAGACGATCTTCATCACTTGTTTTTTGAGTGTTGAGCTCCTCTGGAGCTCTAGGTCTGATTTCTATTCTTCTTCGGATTATTTGCCAAGAGTTTCTCAAGGGTAGGTTGGCTTCCTTGGAGTCTGTCTTTGTAGGTCTCTTGCTCTCTTTTTTCCCAAGCAGATTTTCGGCCTCTCATTGAACTTCTAGCCGAGGTTTGCGAATCACCTATTTCCCCTTCTTCTTCTGAGGCCTCCGAGCTTTGCACTTCCTCAACCTCCTCTGTGGGTGTCTCTTTTGTCATGTCTGCATTACTGTCGGTTTTCTTTGATCCCAAGGGGGACTCTTTTTGGGGTGATCCTTCTTTCTGCATCTCTAACTCTTGGGTGTCTTCTTTTGCTGAGCTTAACTGGGTAAATTTATTTCCTTGGTCTTCCATGAGAGGTGTTTGGATCCCAGAGCCTACCTGGGGCCATTTACCATTCATGTTTCCAGTTCTAGAGGGTTTGTGGGCATTTTTGGTCCTTTTGACCTGAGTCCAACCATCCTCTTTGCCTTTCTCCACTTCGCTGTTCTTAGGACATCCTCTGGCAAAATGACCGTAGACATGACATTTCCGGCATTTGAATGGAAGCTGTTCATAGTCCAGCTTTTTCACATGTGTCCAGCATCCAACTTTAATCTTTATTGCCTGAGGCAGGCCAACCTCAAGGTCGACTTCAACGCAGATTCTAGCACAGTCGAATTGATCCTTACTGTTTTCTCGATCAATGTATTTTCCCAAGGTATTTCCGATGTGCTTAAGAGACTCGTCATTCCAGCAATGTACTGGCAGGTTGGGCAGCCTAACCCACACAGGAACGGCTGTAGGGACGTCCACTGCTGGATCAAAGTCGGGCGTCCACTTATTGAGGTACAGCCCCTGAGGTCCCATGAAATAGGGACCGTTACGGAATATCAGTTGCTTATCATCTTTTTCAGAGAATTCAAACATAAAGAAACCCTTACCCAAAAAATATGAAGTGACTCTGCCTTTAATCAGTGGCGCCTAGTTTCTAGAGACCCAGTTCTCCTTATATTTGGGGGAGGGCCAGAGCCCAGTGAACTGACCCACCAAAGCCCGCTCAGCCAGAGAAAGGGCGACCTGAATCGGGCCCTCCGGAGGGAGAGAAATCTCAGGAATGTCATCTAAACGTTTCACAAACTTCGAAGCCTCGGAAGCTTTCTTTTTAGGGAGGGATAACACGAGGTTGAGGAAGGCCTCAGCTTCAGAATTAGGAGGCGGAGGGGGCTCCATTGGAGCAGCACCGCCCAGGCTTGAAACGAGCTCACACCAAACCCAGCCTAGACATTGACCCAACACAGCAGGAGGCAGCAGGTACAGCAGGTCGCAGCAGGAGCAGCAGGGCCCTGCGAGGGCAGGTGTAGCGTAGGGGCACTCGCAAATGAAGCAAATTCTTGATGGAGTCCAACCAAGCAGCGGCAGAAGCACGAGGCCTTGCCAGAGCAGGCACAGCCGCAGAGGCTGTAGCGCGCAGGGTGAGCAGCTAGGGTTTGCAGGGGCTGCAACGCGCAGGCAGCAATCACCTCCTGATGGTTAATATCAATTTATTTAATTATTTAAGGAAGTGGTTGAAAGATAATTAAATAAATAATGATTTATTTAATTATTTTTGGGTGATTTGGTCATATTTAACAAGGAATATTATCTAAATAAGATTTAAATAATTATTCCTAGAAAATAATAAGATAAATAAAGGTTTATCTAATTAATTTCTTTGTTTTGGGTTAAACATGACTAGGAATAATAATTAAATTATGGTTTAATTAATTATTCCATGAGAAAAATCAAACAAAATAGGTTTGTTTAATATTTCCTTTTGGGGTTTCCTGTCTAGACCATAAACAACCTAATAAATGTGGTTTATTAAGTTATTTTACATAGTGAAAGCAATTTTACTTAGGGTAAAATTGGTCTTACATGGTGTACTTGGGTCCATCTAATGATAAAAGGTTAGATGACCAAAAAATGGTGTAACATTTAGAATTACTTTTCTTGGATACATCAGGGTTTTTCTTGCTTCTAATATTATGTTGTTTATGTACCTCCATGATGGTATTCTCAAACCCTTGTTTATAATCCTCAGACTCATCAAATTCTACTTCATTTTGAGTTAGGGAAAATAAACCTTGTTCTTCTTCAGTGAGGAAAATAGATTCTTCTTCATTAATTCTCATTAGATTAATTTGGATTTCTTCTACTTCATCAACCACTCCCTCATCTTCATCAACATAGTTTTCTTGGTATGGAAGCCTAATTTTCTAGTCAAGGCCTCTCTGTTGTCTCTGTCTTATTTGAGGGGGGGTTCTTCTAAAGTTTTTCTTTATATTTTGAGGAGTTGGTTGGTTATCCCTAGGGATAGCTTTCCAATTTAGGTTGATCCTCTCCATCATTCTCCCCATAGTTGTAACCAAGTTATCAATATTAGCATGATATGTGGAGGCTTCAGGCTCTTCCCTAATCGTGACTCTCTTCTCATTTATCATTCTAGCTCTCTTTGCAAGAAGATTGGCTTCTACACTTACTGCACCCCTCTGCATATCTTCTAATGTAGCAGGATCTCTTTCTCTAAGTTGACAAGCCATCTCTGGATCGAAACCATCTAGGAATTTAATCAGGGCTAAGCCTTGTGGGGGTTTCATGTGAGTGGGGAGTGCATTTTATAAATTTTTAAACTTGGCACAGTAGTCTTGGACACTCTCTCCAACATTCCTCTTGATGTTTTTATATTCTAACAAGATTTGAAGAGGATTTTTCTTAGCTTCCCATCTATTTATGAATATCTGGTGAAGGGCAGTGAGGTCATGGATACTGTTCGGAGTCAAGACTTTGAACCATTTTCTTACTTCTCCCCCAAAAATTTGAGCAAACATCCTCAACTTGATAGTTTCATCGTATATCTCTTGATGGTCAAAATATTCATTCATTTTATCCACGTGTTTTTGAGAAGTTGTAGTACCAGTTCCATCAAATAGTGGGATTTTGGACTGATAATCTTGTGGCATAGGTGCCATAGGTAGGGGTAGCACCAATGGATCATACTAGGTTGCCATGATTGGTGGTGGGGGAACCCAAGGGGGGGTGATAAGAGGAGGGTGGACCAAGGGAGGTGGAAAGTGGGGATATGGGTGGAGATTTGGACACTCTGGTGGGAAATGTTCAAGGAAATGGTAGGGGTTGCAGATACACCTGGACGAATTGGTTGAGGATGAGGAGACTGGGAGATAACAGAGGGAGTTGTTGTATTCAAAGAAAATAATTCTATAGATTGCTGAAGGTATGCTTCATCAATAGTTGAGGTGAGTTCTGCCACCATACCTTGAAAGGAGTCAAAGTGTTGGAGAAGCTGAAGGTCATCTTGAGTGGGTGTGGAGGCTTCCCCAACTAGACTTTGTCGTAGTATAGATGGGTCAAAAATTTTCTGGGCTGTCCAATTGTGAGATTTGGTCCTGAATAAGATTTTTCCAAAATTTAAATCGAATTGGATGTCCTGCAAGGTTTTTAGGGAGGGAACAAGCTCTATGAAGGGATTTCCTAACATTTTAGCTCCCCGCTCTAGGGTTTTTCTTAGGATTTTCTCTATATTTTCAACTATTGTGGGAGGGTTTGGTTCGGGATGAGATCTGGTAAATATTCGTCTGGGAGCCATAATTTAGACCCAAAGCACAGACAAGTTGAATATTTTACAAAATGTTGAAGAACTAATCTTCGGAAAATAATTCAATCACATAATATTTTGACTCGAGTCTCTAAGTTCTAATCAAATATTAGGCTTCTTCAATAGGTCCCCAGTATGGTTGCCATTAAATTTTTTCCCTATAATTTATAAGGTTGGCAAGTATAAACAATAGAGGACAACATCAAACCACTTTCGAATCTAAGGACCTAGCCTTCCAAGATTCAAAGAGGGCTCTCTCTATTTATGATTTAAATTATCCTTAAAATTATTAATGGTGATATTAGGCTAGTTACAGTAATGAAGGTATTGGTTGTTTTGAATGCTTTTGTTTGTTTGATGAGCAAGTCTACAAGAATTAATCCATTGGACTATGGAGTAAAAGGCTGGATTGTTACATCAACGTCCAATAGCATCACATGGAAAGCTAACTATCCTAAATGGATCTCTAGATCAGTATGAATTATGGGGTGATAGAAATAGTAAGGTTTAGTAGTGACTAAAGAGAATTTAAGAATTCTTTAATTAGACTTCAGCAGAAAAATTCAGATTGTAAATGCAGTCATAATTAAGGTGCTCTGACAACAAATATTAATCTAAAATTTTTTATTTACAATTAGATGAACAGATGCACAGCAAGGAAAAAAATGGAAACATTTAAAGTAGATAAGTATCACATCACCATTTTAACATAGGTCAAGAATCTTGTAAACTGTCTTCGATTATTGATGTCCAACTCCAAAATTACAATGCTCCAATATAGTAGTTCTTACAATGCAGGGGCTAACAATATCCTACCCTTTATAATGAAAATTCATACAGTATTTAACTAAAACATAATTTGGTTACCCTAATATACTTCGGCAACCTTCATTAATTACAATTAAACTAAAAATAGGCAAGTGTGGCCATGCAAGGCCCAAACAAAAATCTCTGACAAAACACCGCCTATAGAATTTATTTCAGGCATCTCTTTATGGATCTAAAACATAGCTGTGTCTTCGTGAATCCAAAAAGTGGCTCGAAGGTGGCTAAGATAATCATGAAGAGGCAACAGTGGGTGGCTCTGACATCTGGCTTTACTTTTGGGCTGCCTCTACTAGACCATTAAATATTATGTGATGTTGGCGCTTCTAATAAATCGGTGGTTGTGTTGATGTGTTCACCATGCCTTTTTTCAATCTTGGAACATACAAAAAAATTTCCACTCCTTATTGCTCAAAATTATCATACATATAACCTATTGTTATACCTCATCCACTTCCATTTATCTGCTAAAACTGGGCCTAGTGAGGAAAACATGCTTCAGCTCAAGTTGAATAAAGATGTCATTGCTTAAGAGATCCAAGACAACTTTCCCAGTCATATCTCCTTTGATGTTTGAAATTTTGGTGGTGTCCTTAGTTGTTTCTCTGAGATTGGTCATATAATATCCTTTTTGGAACAACTTTTTATTAATACATATAGTGATAGAAACCCTTTTGCCACCAGCGGTTCAATCTTGTTCAAGAATTTGCTAGTGGCCATGTCCAATTCATGACACTTCTCCTCCAATTGCCTTACTGAATTCCTCTTTGTGACGACCTTTTTACCTCTAATATGTTTTTTGTTCTGTCTAGTACTTCCAGCTCTTCAATCTCATAGCAATTTTTGGAGTTTAGTAATTTTATGATTTTAGGGGCTGTGCTTGGCATATTTCCTAATTCCCAATTTTCTTTGTCAATGGACACTGAGTAGTTTTCAACCAACTCTTTCTGTTCAAACATAATGTTGATGGAGTGCCAAATTTCATCTACTGACTATACGATACTACCCCAAATTATCAGTTTCATTTCACCCAAAATTTTGTTGTCTGAAAATTCCTTCACTGCCTTCTCCAACCTCTCAATATGCTTCTTGGCTATCTCGTGGGTAGTTTCAGATCTAGCCTTTTGATGCTTCAGGATGCCAATTTTTTCTTCCAATTTCTTGATCTATTGTGACTATAGGGTCATACTTTCCATGTCGTTTGACAACTAGTTTGTCCCACTAGATGCTCCAATAGTTGCTGGAATAACTGATGGAATTGATGAAATGGGGACAGATTCTAGTGGGATGAGTGCCACTTGAGCTACTTCTTCTTTTTACTTCAGTAGTTTCTCCATTTCGGTCTCCATCCGTTTGATTTGGGCATACTGTTCCATAACTAACTTCATTAACTCTACTTTCTGTGATTCATCTTCCTCAATGCCTTTGGCCAAGGGGTCTTCTGTTTTTGACACCTTGAATTGTTATCTGAGTGTTGCTATGTCAAAAAAAATTTCTTCAAGAGTTCCTCCACATCATGAAAATTTATTGAGCCATAGCCAAGCTTCACTATTAAATATTATAAATAATTGATCCTTGAATATTTAGCTATGGCATACATCTTCTCCATCTTGAGCTTTGATTGAGAATTGGATAAAGACACCTGCAGTTTTGACAAGCTCATAGTAGTACTTGTCAAGGTGGAGGCTACCATCTCTTCGGTCTTATTGTGCAATTCCATTTGATCAATCGGATGCATTTCCTTGGTATATAGCTTGAATGACACCTTATTTTAATCTCCTCCTCCTTGGTGTCGTGGGACCAAGGCTTCTAAAAATGTCATCTGCATCCTTCCCTTTTCAATTTCAAAGGCAGACAATACCCTGCTTTATGAACTTGGGTTTTTCTTCGAGAATTGATTGTATGTGTTAGTATTCACCATCTCATTTCTCAACTTGATTTCCTTGAATGTGTCATAAACGGATTTTTCTTGGCCTTATATGGTAGTCCTGGAAGTAGATGTCTGCAAGGCCTACTCCTACAAAGACATTGTGGCTGAAAATGTAGGGGAGGTCATTGTTTGATCACCCATTAGAGATAATTTAGGGGTGTCTCCAACACGAATCACTGCTTTCTGCCCTGATTCTCCTCCTTGATCAACATCCATGTGAATCTTGGCCCTCTTCTTATATCTTACTTTGAATTCTTTACTAGAGGTATCAGTCACCGAATTTTACTTATCGTCTCTTGGCCTCTTGCTCCCTATCTCTTTCTCTTGCTCTTTCCCCTTGTCTTCTTTTCCTTTTGCACTCTTCCTTTCTTGTGGTGTTGGGGTTTGGATGCTGTAAGTGGAGATCACCTTTTCTTCATCTTATTGGAGGGTGTTTATCACCCATTCCATTTTATTGGAATATTTCTGATTGCAGGTCTGTGTGTGTAAACATAGGGTGTGGATCTATTTTCCACCCTTTTCTTGGGGATAACCCATGCAGGTTCATAAGACCATGTGAAACTATGGTTGAAACCCATCTCTTTCAATATCTGCTCTGCCTCCTCTCTTGATGCTCTACTGTTACTATGAAAGGACCAATTTGCGTCTTGATCTTGAACTGAGCCTTCTTCTTTGCAGAAACAAAGTGGAGCTCATCTGCATGTATCTTTTGCCTTATATACTCTAGTGAACTGATCCTCATGGAGAGGAACTTTGGAAATTTGTAAGGGGCTAGATCATTTCCATAGACTCGAATATCTGTATAATTTTGGTAAAAGTACCAATCTATTGTCTTCACTTTCTTTGTTACATGCATGGTTTTCCTGATTTCTTCACTTATCCTGGGCTCTGCTACACTGCTGAGTGTGTTGAGGGCTGGGTGCACAAAAAAATCCAAAAAATCCATTTATGTATACTTCTTTTGGTCCTTTAATAGCAGGGTGGTACAGAACATGATAGATTAAGGCTTAGCATCTTCATTTACCTTTTTCATCTGAAATTGAAACCTTCTGGATTGAAAATAGACAAACATATATACCAGCACAGGGGTGTATTTGAAAAATTCCTCTATATTAAACTTTAAAATTTGTTCATGAATGGCCTCTGTAAGAAACTAAGAATATTTGAACATGACTGTGGGTTTAGCATTTGAGGAAGGGTGAACAAAAAACCTATTACAACATGAATCAGTGTGATATCCTAGTAAGTAAGATAAAACAATTACAATGTGCTTGGTCCTATCTGGAAAGATAGTTGAGGGATAAGGAGGGTTCTTTATAGGCATTAGGGCATCAGGGGTCATGAATAGCTACGAATTTTTGGCTCTGCTAGGAATGTCAAGCTTCTAATCAAATTCCCTAATGGTCTCATAAGAGAAGAGGACTGCTTGTTCAGGAGTGAGAGCCTGCATCATTTTCTGAATGGATTGGACATTGATAATGAACATGATTTCTCTTGTTGGGGTGACTAGAGTTCTATGATTAATGTCACAATAGGTTTGGCACTTTTTGATGAATTATGGGAAATTATGGGTTTTAGGAAATATGTAAAGGGGTAGCTAGTTATCCCATAGGCCAATGTCATCAGCTGCATCGAGAAATATTTCCTCGAGCCAGCAGTAGACATCGAATAAATCAAAGTATGACTCTGTCTCATGGATTCTATAGTCTCTGTCTGCTAGATCCAAGTGCTCCAGGTCCACTTGTGGGTAGACCATAGGATTAAAAGGTTGTTGATATAGTTTTGGATGCATTTCAGTCTTCTGTAGCTTGTTTCTTATTTGTGTAATGGAGAATGGGATGAAAATAATAAGGGAACAGAGAAAGGGATTTGTCGCAGATCAGTACCTGGGAGGGGATATAATGGAAAGGGATTGTGAGCAGAGTTGAGAAAGAACCTTGTTGTTGAACTAAAGAGACTGATAAATTCTCTTTGATGGATGAATTATTTTCTTCGACTATGAACGCATTAACAGTAATAACCAAGTAAAATCTCTGTAATCTTATTGTGACTTCGAAACCTACAACAAACTGACAAAAATAACAAAGTAATCCCTGCTATTGTACCAAATGTCAACTTTAAACTGTGATTTGGTGGCTGTTGGTTAGGCACAGGCCCGTTGAATAACATTATGGTCATTTGTGGCACAACGACTTCTTGACGGGAGGGGATTGGATTGAGTGAAGCGAACAGGCGAGGGCAGACGTGGCGTGAACGGTATAGGCAACTGTCAAAAGGTGCAGTGGTTTGGTGGATAGAAAAAGGGGCTTTTCGAAGTGGGTGAGAGTTGTGAATGGTATTGGAATGGGGGGTGCGAAATATATATGGGCACGACAAGTAGTAGGAATGGCAGTATGGGATATCACCCATTTCAGATGCCCCCGCTTGGGTTAACGTTCGGCAGCTGTGGGGAGGCCAAAAGTCGTTGTGGGCCATCCGATGTGTGGGGGTTAGCAGAGATGGCAGGGATTTGTGGGAAGATTAGCGCAAATATGATGTCACAAAAAGGTGGGGTCCCAACCTATATTGCAATCGCAGTTTAGAAGTTTTAGTTTATAAGCGGCGAAAGTTGAAAGTTAAATATTGTGATGTGAGAAGGGCGATGGCGGGAGGTGATGTGGCAAGGAGGTGCGGGCCACCCGCACATTGGAAATCACAAATCGGAAATGTTTGTTATGAGCAGCAGAAGTTGAATGTTAAATCTTGCGATGTGCGAAATGCGGTGAGTGGAGTGACATGCCATGGCGGAGGTGGGGGCCGCCCACAGCCCGCAAATCGCAGATTTTGTTATGGGTAGCAGGAGGTGAATGTTTAAACTTTATGATTTGCAATATGTGATCGGGTCCCACCCATATCGCAATCTCACTTTGGCACTTTTGTTATGGTCTTGCACGCTTATCCTTTGGAATTTACAATTTGCAATGTGCGTTTTGGATTTGGCAAGGCTTGTACAGGACTTAGGATAAAATTCAAACATAAGGAAATGCCTCAAAATGATTTTGAAATATTTTTAAGTCCCTAAACTTCAAAGATATAACACTTTTTTCCAATCCTTTGAGTGCAGCGCCCTCTACTTTGGTCTTTCTTCTTCCACCAAAGGCAAAATTGAATTTTGATGCTTTCTCAATGTATCTACCTACCCAAACTACAAATTTAACATTTGATTATGGGAATTTTAAGGTCTTAAATGGGCCTCCTAAAGAAATTATAAAATAATAGTAGTAATAATAAAATAAAATTTGATTACATCATCAAATTTTAGAGGGAAAAAGAAAAAACTACTTTTTCAACTTATCCCCCAAATTTTTTACCCAAATTTCGAGCAGGAGTACTTGTTGAATGCAAAATTTAATTTCTCATCAAAGGAGTACTCATGTTGCATATATTCGATAGATCCTTCTACACGAAAAATGCGAAATACATGAAAAACATTATTGGAATCACGTTTTTTCATGTATTTCTCATTTTTAATGTAGCAGGGTCCATCAAAAGTATGCAACATGGGTACTCCTTGAATGAGAAATTAAATTTTGCATCCAATGAGTACTCCTACTTGAAATTTCAGTAAAAAAATTTGGGAGATAAGTTGAAAATACGAATTGAAAAAGTAGTTTTATTATTTTTGGAATCTAAACTTCTGTGATCCATCATATAAATTAGTAGAAATTCTTTCAGTAATAATCACATGCACAGGAACGTGGTCGACGCGTTTCAAACCAACCAGTGTGGTTCATCATCAGGACTATGTGAGAGATCAGATCCAGACAATAAGTATAAATAGATGTAGAAATGGCTCAACTAGCCATTAGGATAACGGCTAGTTTGACTTAAAATAATAATAATAAATAAATAAATAAAATAAATAAATAAATAAAAATAAATAAATAAATAAATAAAAATAAAAACTAAAATAAAATAAAATAAAATATTCCATTAGTTATTTAATTTAATTAATTTTTATTTATTTATTTATTATTATTTTATTTATTTATAAATTCTTTAGTATATTTATACAACTAATTAACCAATTAATTAATATAATGGTAATTAATTTAACAAATTATGGTGTATATATGTATATTTTCCTTATTGATTATATAATAATCAATTATTATTAATAAATAAAAATAAATAAAATTAATTATTATTCAAATAATTTAATAATAACAAATTACCAATCAAATAATCAAACACTGAGTTTAAAAAATAAAAATAAATAAATAATAATAATAATAATAAGAATAAGAATTTTAAAAATAAAAATAAAAATAAAAATAAAAATTAAATAAATAAATAAGGACGAAAATAAAAATATAATCCATAAATAAAAGCTGAAAAATAAATAAATAAATAAATAAAAATTAATATATATATATATATATATATATATATATATATATATATATATATATATATATATATATATATATATATATATATATAATAAAAATAAAAATAATATAAAATATAAAAATAATAATAATAAATAAAATCAAATAAAAATAAATAAATAAATAAATAATCAAGAATATAAAGCAGGGATCCAGCACCTGCTGATATTCCAACCGTCATCTCTATTGAGATTAACGGGCCTTTTCTCAATTTCAATGGCCTCTCTCAACTTACGATGATGGAAATGGTTGATTCTAGCAATGACCTTAGCATCTTCTATGCAAACATGATGGTTAGTCTTTTTTGCATGCTCAGCTAAGGCGGACGAGCGAGATCTTTTGTGCTTGATATCAGTAGCATGCTCACAAATCCTTTGATTAATCGATCGACCAATCTCACCAATGTAAGGAGTCCCACAGGAACAAGGAATGATGTAGACACCTTTTCCATCTATGGGGTCAATCAAATCTTTAACCGATTTTAGAGAACTACGAATTGTATTAAGGGGCTTGAAATAAGAGGATACCTTATGCTTTTTAAGGATCTTAGCAATCTTATCAGTGGTACCCTGGATGAACGGAAGGCTGACACTTCCACACCATTCACTAGGCTCTTTTTTATTTTTTATTTTAATAGAAGGACCTTTTTCCACTTTAAGGAAAGCTTTGAAGCCCTGCGACATACTATAACCATTATTACAAAAGACATTCAACAGATGGGTCTTCTCCCCCTCAAGGTGAGACTCATCAGAGATTCTCAGCGCCCTAGTGGCTAAGGTGCTAAGGACGCCTAATTTTTGAGCAGGGAAATGGTGGGAGCTAGCATGAAGATATTGCTCAGTATGAGTTTTCTTACGAAAAACTTGATGGGAAAAAGAATCATCATCATTTCTAGAGATAAGGACATCAAGGAAAGGAAGGCTACCATCCAATTCATGTTCCATGGTGAATTTTATGGAATGCGATTGGCTATTAAGATGAATGAAAAATTGATCTAATTTATCCTTGCCATGAGGCCAGACAACACAAGTATCATCAACAAACATTTTCCAAAGCTTAGGCTGGAAAAGGGCTGAGGAAAGAGCCCTAGATTCAAAGTCCTCCATAAACAGATTCACAACTATCGGGGAAAGGGGAGAACCCATGGCAACGCCACAAGTTTTCTCATAGAATTCACCTTCAAATCTGAAGAAAGTGGAGGTTAAGCAAAGTTCTACTAAATGGGCTGTGTCGGGATCAGTAATGCGATTAATAACATCAATAGCCTCATTGATGGGGATATTGGTGTAAAGCGAAACAACATCAAAACCAAAAATCCATAAGGATGGTGCTCCCCTCCTTCCTATTGTTAATACTATTGGGGGTCTGAAAACTTGGCGAGAAGGTAAGTCGGACCCCCAATTGTTAACAATCGTGAGGAGGGAGCATATGCTATAGTGTCAGTTTTGATGTCATTTCTATTTACACCAATATCCCCATTAATGAGACTATTGATGTCATTAATCGCATTACTCATCTAGATACGACCCATTTAGTCGGGATCTGCTTAACCTCCACTTTCTTCAGTTTTGATGGAGAATTCGATGAACAAACATGTGGTGTTGCCATGGGTTCTCCCCTTTCCCTGATTGTTGCTAATCTGTTTATGGAGGACTTTGGATAAATCTCTAGATATGGAAAAGTTTGTGATGATACTGTGTAAGGTGCATAACAGATAAATAGTCATTTTTCATTCATCTTAATAACTTGTCAGCATTCAGCAAATTCACCATCAGTATGAGTGAGATAGTAATACCTCTTTATCTCTAGAATGATGATAGTTCTTTTTCCCATCAAGTTTAAATAAAACTCATCTTCAGCGATATCTTCATGCTATGCATTTCCTGCTCAAGAATTAGGCATCCTTAACACCTTAGCACTGGCTTATTTGAAAATCTACGATGAGTCTCACCTTGAAGGTATCTTTAATTCTCATATAAATAATAGTTATATTATGTCGCGAAATTTCAGAAAAAAATGAGGAAAAGAATCACTGTATTAAAATAAAAATAAAAAGAGCCTAGTGTAGTGTAATGTATCGACCATCCAGTACTGCTTATTAAGGCAAGCATAAGGCTATCCTCTTATTTGAAGCCCCTTAATGCAATTGTGGATTCTAAAATCGGTTAAAGATCCGATTGACCCCAGAGATGGAAAAGGTGTCTACATCATTCCTTGTTCCTGTGGGACTCCTTACATTGGTGAGACTGGTCGATCGATTAATCAAAGGATCTGTGAGCATGATGCTGATATCAAGCACAGAAGATCTCGCTCGTCCACCTTAGCTGAGCATGCAGAAAAGACTAACCATCATGTTTGCATAGAAGATGCTAAGGTCATTGCTAGAATGGACCATTTCCATCATCATAAGTTGAGGAGGCCATTGAAATTGAGAAAAGGTCCGTTAATCTCAACAGAGATGATGGTTGGAATATCAGCAGGTGCTGGATTCCTGCCTTATATTCTTGATTTTTTTTTTTAATTAATTAATTAATTAATTTGTTTCTATTTATTATTTATTTATTTATTATTATTATTATATATATATATATATATATATATATATATATATATATATATTTATCTTTTAAACTCAATGTTTGATTATTTGATAGGTAGTTTTTTATTATTAAATTATATGAATAATAATTAATTTTATTTTTAATTATTAATAATAATTGATTATTATATAATCAATAAGGAAAATATACATATATACACCACAATTTGTTGAATTAATTACCATTATATTAATTAATTGGTTAATTAGTTGTATAAATATACTAAAGAATTTATAAATAAATAAATTAATAATAAATTAATTAATTAAATTAATTAAATTAAATAACTAATGGAATATTTTATTTTATTTTATTATTTTATTTTATTTTATTTTATTTTATTTTTTTATTTTATTTTATTTTATTTTTTATTCATTTATTTATTTTTATTTATTTTTTATTTTTATTTATTTATTTTTATTTATTTTATTTTTATTTTTATTTTTTATTTTTATTTTTTTATTATTATTATTTTAAGTCAAACTAGCCGTTATCCTAAAGGCTAGTTGAGCCATTTCTACATCTATTTATACTTATTGTCTGGATCTGATCTCTCACATAGTCCTGATGATGAACCACACTGGTTGGTTCGAAACGCGTCGACAACATTCCTGTGCATGTGATTATTACCGAAAGAATTTCTACTAATTTATAGTTTTATTATTTTTTAATTTTTTAATTTTTTTTAGAATTTTACTTAAAAAAGGGTGAATTATCCCCCATGGTTGACATCATCATCTTGAATCTTATTGGTTATTATAAATTTTATTTTTGTTGTACATTTTTCTTAGGAGGCCTAATTTAGACCTCAAAATTCCCCTAATGTTTCTTCATTTTAGGGTGCACTTTGACTTGCATACCCTGAAACCTTTTCTTTTGAAATTCTAACCTAAGCTTTGTCCCTTATTTCTCCTATTGGTTCAAATTAAAGTTTTGAACCAATGTCATTTTCTACCTATCTACTGACAAGACAAGATTTAACAGTTTGGAAAATCCTCATTCTCTAACCTATCAGCAGAAATTTAAAATTGTACAATCATGTTTAAGCTGTATGATTGAACAAAATTTTCTAAAAAGTAGTGGCATCTTTATTTGCAACACTTTCAGAACTTTTTAAATTTTTGTGGGGTTTTTATTTTCCTTTTTTACACCCTCTTTTCTTCTTCTTTTGTTTATTTTTTGTATTCATTGAAAATGCTTTGAATATTGAAATATATGTACAATATGAAAATTTGCACGTCAGAAATACATAGTCACTTTGTAATACTATAAATTACAGGACTCTAACACTACTCATGTTCATTTTAAACTTAATAATTAACCTTTGAAATGTAACATCTATATTTTATAATTTAACAGTTGGGTTATTAGACACATGACACTATGATTTTTTAAATTTTATATAGGTGCATTTGTTCCCATGTATGTGGCATATGGACACCATTTTTTCACAGAAAATGCCGATGATGGACACATGACACAAGACTGTGGACTGGGAGTTGAGTTCGATCAATATAGTCGAGCCAGCCACCGTGCTCAGAACCTAGTATGAGGGACGTTAGGTTGTGTAGAAAGATAAAAGATATCATTGAAGTGGACTTATCTTCTTTCCAATGTGTTATTTTTAGGTGCAAGTAGTGGGAAACCTTTGATCGAAATAATGTAAAGGAAGACCATGATATTATGTTGATATGTATTAACTCTAGAAAGATGTGGGATGAACCTAAGGAGCCTTATGTTCTCCCCAAACAATGCAACCAGGTGTTTTTTTACCCAGATGTGTTGGATAGAGATTGGTGGTTCGTACCGAGACATGACCCTAGAACAAAACATATTTTTGAGAGCAATAGTGTTATCATGCCAAGTGAGCTAGAAGATAATGCGGGTGATCATGAGAACATAGAGTGATATAGTACATTTGTTATTTCATCATTTATGCTATTTAAGACAGGTTTTTATAAAGAAGAGGACTTAACCTTATAACTAAGACTCTTTTTTTCCAAACATTATAATATATATTTTGAATTAATTGGTTGATATTGTGTTAATGTTTAAATCATTTGACTTGATAATTTGCAATTATTTTGATCTCAAAAGCAATGCATTGTATCAAGTTCTTGTTTTTTATGTCAATTTCTAAAATAATACAATTGCTTGATTGCTTTAAATGGTTTTTCACTATATTATTACTTAAATAAATGCACCCTATATATATATATATATATATATATATATATATATATATATATATATATATATATATATATATATATATATATATATATATATATATATATATATATATATATATATATATGTATGTATGTATGTATGTATGTATGTATGTATGTATGTATGTATGTGTGTGTGTGTGTGATATCTTCAAAATTTTAAAAAATGTATTAATTTATACTGTTATTTTTGGTATGTAAAATCATAATAAAATAATGATAATTCTAAACATGAATTTATTTGCATTATTTTCTAAAGTTTATTATATTACAAAAATTCATATTATTCTAGATTTATTATTTTACAATTATTTATATTCATAAAAATTTACAATTTTACAATTATGGTAATTTAACAATATGTACGGTATACATTTTACTTATGGTAGTTGTTGTGGATCATCTACAATATCCTTTCAATTTTGAAATTAATATATATATATATATATATATATATATATATATATATAGAGAGAGAGAGAGAGAGAGAGAGAGAGAGAGAGAGAAATGTTAAAATTATGTTAAAGTATTAAAGTTTTTATACTTTGGCATAAAAATATTTTTATTCATTGTATTAGAATTAAAATTTTAAATACTTTGAACTTTATGAAAGTGGGTCCCGACTTAAAGTTTAAAGGTCGATTATTTTATCGAGCGGGATGCAATGATGGCTCGAACTCCGAACAAAAGACCCAACCTGTGGGCCCTACTAGCACATGAATTAGTATGAAGGGTGCCTCTGCAGTTGACTGGTTTGACTGCAAGGGCAAGACAGATGAGCGGTGGAGATTGATTGCGGGGCCACAAGCCGAAATAATCCTCCGTACTTCGAAACCCCCCGTAGTGACATAAGACGTTGAGTTGTTCATAGTTGTCTTCAATGTCATGTGAACTTAACGCCTTGTTGGCGTGTCATGTCAACATTTAAGTTTAAAGCCGTGCCACCTATTTAAACAAAATTCACATTCTTTTCGAATTCATTTGTGATTAAGTTGATATTTTTAATTGGTTTGTGTTGCGTCCTATTCAGTTTTCCATCACCTTATCAAAAATTGGTCACCTTGTAAGTCGTCCATTCTCATAATTTTGAATCATGGCTAAACGTTCATCTATGTTGGGTTCTACTAGTCATATCCCTCTCATGGATACCGAGAGGGATATCCAAGACACCAATTGTTCCTTGGTTCACCTTCCATTTTACCAGCAAGTTCTCCTAAATGACAAAGCTTCCCCGGTTTATACTGCCATAGCCAAGTCTTGTGTGTTGTCTACATGTATCCCTAAAACCCATATTTTTCCTGAATTTATATATTGGTTGTTATCAGTTATGTATCATGTTTTGTGATGAATTGTCAGGGAGAGAATATTTTGCAAGTGTCTGCCCAGCTAATTCGCCAAGCCCTTTGTTATCCTGAGTCAGATTCATGTGTTCAATTCTCCGATGATTCTTTGGTAGCGTGTTATGACAACCTTGCAGGTCAAGATTTCAATCAGTTTATTCATTTTATGAAGGCTAACATACAATAATTTCAGCCTGACAGCAAATATTTTCCAATGGAAATTTTTGATACTGAGATTCAACCAGTACTAAGTAGCATTGCAAAGATTCTGGGAAAAGATGATGACAGAACAATGGATAAATCAATCTTGGGGATGTTTTCCATGATGATGAAGCCAATAATGGTGGTGGATATTCCATCCTATTGGCAGGAAGCAGTCAATTCACAACTCATGGGCTTATCATTAACAGGTTCTTTCAGATTTCCTTCATTAATTATTTACTTGTTATTATATCAAAATGTGGAGGAACTCATGCATCTGGGTCTGAATATTATGGATATGAATAAGAAAAGGAAATCAGTAGTGTTCTGGACAGATTTAGTAAGAAGAGAACAAAATGAAACTGGGCTGTTTGATTTTTCCAATTATTTCATGTCAATTGCATATAAAGTTTTGAAAGGAATTCCTCCCCCCTATTTTTTACCCAAAGCTCAGGAATTCTTGCATTTAGGGGAAAACTACAAATTTGGAGATTGGTTTGTTTTTTAGGATTACTCCGAAATTAGGCTTTATGGAGCAAGTGTTGAGCCTTATAGACTTCTAGTGTTTGTACCTATGAGGCTATTTTCTTTGGAGTTTGTTCGAAAAAGTCTAAATGTTGATCAAGTTCACTTTGTGCCCATGAAAAAGGGGCATATGTTCAAACTGCCCATGACTGTAGGTCCTTTCATAATTAATATGAGATAGGCATTTGAAGAGGTTACTAGAATGTTAGATGAGATGCATTTGTTGTTAGGGGAAAGGTGGGCTTGTGACCCTCACAGTGTAATTTCTAATAGAAGAATTGAGAATGGGTATTTAGCTTTCATTCATGAAAGTAGGCTATATTTAGAGAAGATAGAAATTAAAGGTGTAATGAGTTCAACAGGTTCAAATATTCAGACTCCTATCATATCATAAAAGTCAAATAAAAGAGGCAAAGAGACGGTGGTTGATTTAGAGGATGAGGAGCAGAAAGCTGAGAAGAGGACAAAGTTTAGTGAAGAACCTGAAAATAATCAACTTGGTTTTTCTTTATAGTTGGGAGAGGAACAAAACGTTCCTGCCTCACCCAGGAGACACGAGACCTTTCATGAACAAGTTCCTCTGATCAAACAGATTTTTGCCAAAATTGCAGAGAGGAACCAAAAGATGAAGGCTAGTATGGAAGCCCACGTTGAATATCAAATTGCTCTAGATAAAACAAGACTTTTGACTGCCATGGATCTTGAGAAATATCAATTCAGAATTACCCTGTCACGTCCTACAGACATGTCAATTGGTTCTTCCAGAAATTTCAATACTGCAAATGTGACTGTGGATGTGAAGAAAATCCAACTGTTGGATAAGGTGAACCTACATATGCAAACATGTCAGTTGATTGTAAATGACCTGAAAAATACTAATGCAATGGCAGTGAAGGCAGAGAATATGCTTGGAAAATTAATTAAGTAGTTAAAGTTAGAGAAAGCCAACTCTAGGGTTTTAACAATTCAGAATGAGGAGCTAAAGAAAATCATAGTAAAGATTGGAGTGGACCCTAATGATAGGACTGTTGTGCAGAAACTTCTACAAAGTGCTGAGGCAAAGATATCTACATTGAAGAAAAAGTTAAAATTTCCTACATGAGAGCATTCAATGGTTGCAGAGGTTGCAGAAATAGAGAACGAGAAAGAAAAGCTTATACAATAGCTTATGCAAAAGGAGGAATAAATTTCCAAAATAAAGCAAACTACAATATCACTACAAAATCATATTGATAATCATAATTGTACTTTTGTTTTTCCTTCAAGTAATGAAGATCCACAACCATAGATTTCTCAGTTGAATACTGAATTGCAAATGGCAGAAAGATATCAGAAAAAGGCTCAAGAAAATTTAGAGACTACATCAAAGATTATTCAAGCTACAGAGAATGAAGCTAGTAAATATAAAGTGGACAGTCAAAATGCTAATGTTGAGATCAAAAGTCTCAAAGAAAAATTGAAAGGGAACATATCTTTAATTCAGGCAAAAGATATCATTTGGAATGATATCATTTTAGAAATGAATTCAATTTGGATTTTTTTGATGGTGGTTGCAAAAGAAAAAAGTCTCACCGGGGAATTTGAAGAACAGGTCATGGAAGATAGACATAAGACAATCAATAGTGCTATTTGGGCAAGAAGATTCATTGACTTTATTAATTCCAAAACAGATCAAGAGTTAGAGTAAAATGAGATTAAAGATAGAATCCTATATGCAGTGGAGATTAATAAGATGATTGTCAAGAATGATTACAGGAAGGCCACAGAAAAGAAGTTGATAAAAATTAAAGAAGCAGTAATTCAGTTTGATAAGTCATTTGATAAGGTGACAAGAGCAGGTCTACCTTCATGTTCGAGACTTGGTGGAGGTCTGTTGTCATGGGATTCTTATGAAAACTTACTAGTATTGACAAAAATTAAAGTTGACAATACACATGAAAAGACTCAGGTGCTCAAGGGAGCAACAATGATCAACTCTCTTCAGAGAAATTTTCAATTGTTGTGGTTGGTTAAAATTCTATTCGCAGAAAGACCATCCTATAACCGAATTAGTGCTTTCAGATTGGAGTATCACAACATGATACATTCACCCGGGACAAGAGTAGAGATATGGAATAAGTGCAGAGCTTGGACGATAGACTTGCCAAAATATCCTTCAACTTCGAAGAAATAAAAATTAGCTGATCCAGGAAATGTAGCAGCATCGTCGTCTGTTCACATTCAGCATATAGATTAGGATGTAAATTTTAATGTTATTGTAATTTTTCAAAGATGATGTAAATGTAATAAGTTTTTTTGATGGTATATAGTAGATAGCTTACTAAGTCCTCAGGAGTTGAGGTAGTTAGGATCAGTTATAGCAGTTTCAAACTGCTTTTTATTGTGTTTAATGTAATAGTTCAGAAGATGAAAGGTTCCATGTTTTGGAACTTCAGATATAATTTTGTACTCATAGATTTCAAATATTAATGAATGAGAAGCTAGTTTCTGGAATTTTTTTTATGTTGATATGTATTCAATTTTACATTTTTTGTTTCTTAGTTTTGAATAAAACGAAGTAATGAGAAGCAGGTCTCTTTTTACTTATGTAAGAAAGAGTTAAAACCCTTAATTGGTGCTCCTTCGTTTTAACTATTTCCTTCATATAATTCTTCTAGAGTTGGAGATGATATATTTTTTGTAACATCATATCAGTTTGGGCTTCTTTCTTTCATTTTCTTCTGGTCATTTCATTCAATATCAGCAAATGATAGCATTGTGAGACATTCATTATATTTGATATTTGAGGGTTTAATGATAAATACTTAAGGGTGATTAAACAGAGAAAAATAATTCTATGACATAATCATATAAATGTCTTAAGCACTGATAACTTATCACAGCTAAGGGATTGTCTCTTAAGGTACAACATTTTTTGGCGTTGTTGCTAGGGTCGAAGAAGCGAAGCTTTTTCCCTGGGTTTTATTTATATTTCCTTTGGTTGTTCAGAGAGGAGGAAATATTAAAAGATGTGTTTTCATTTTCCAATTTGGCTTATAAGAGGCCACATACGAGTTCAGATACCTCTCAGCAGAATATTCCTACCCTTTCAAATCCAGAAAAGTTGGTTTCTAAAAAGGGCCAGAAATAAAAAATACTTTCTACACCTGATGCCACACTGCCTGCACCTGGCAGTAGTTCTCATACTCTTTCATCCAAGGATATTTCCCGGAAACTCACTTTCTCGGAACAAGAATCCTTGTCTCCATACATTCATTTCCAAGAACCAAGTTTAGAAGAGCAGTCTTTTGAATCTGTATCATTCACATTTACAGAAACTCAGCCTAATACAGTTTCTAGTTCTTCTACTTTATTTTATCAGCCACTTACCTTATCAGTTTTTTCACCCCATTCAACCACACCTACAACTGGTACACAGATTCCTACTACTCAAGGAGCAGTCAATCAGGGCATTAACATGGCAGCCCCTGCTTTCTTCATGAACAGATATGCACCATTAAATATTCCTCAACCAATGAATGTAATGCCTGAAGAGTATGTTAATTTTCTTCCTAGATTTATTGGTGAAGATGAAATAACTGTAGAACAACACTTGCCATTGTTTTTCACTTTTGTTGAAAATTTTAATGTTGAACATCTAGATGTAGTAATGAGACTTTTTTGTGCAGTCTCTAAGTAGAGAGGAAAGAAAATGGTTTAAAGGATTACCAAATGGCTCAATCAATGATTGGGATGAGTTAGAAAGATAATTCACCCAACTATGGGGTGAAAAGAGATGCCATGGTTATTCTTTGATAGAATTTAATGCTATTAAGAAAAAACCAGATGAAAATATGAGTGATTTCATTAAAAGATTTAATAAATTGTACAATAGTTTTCCTGCAGAGATGAAACCTCCTCCTATTGGAGCAAGAGTTGTTTTTGCAGGAGCCTTTGCATCAGATTTTAGTTTTAATTTGAGAGAAATAAGGTCCCCTACTCTTGAACAAATCCAAACAGATGCTTTGGAGATTGAAGCAAATATGACTGTTGCTGGGAAAGCTCAAGAAAAGTAGTTCAAGATAAAGGTAAAGCTAAGGAAGAGTCAATACAATATAAAAGGATTGATGACATGACTAAGGTCAATAAAAAAATTTCAAACAAATTATTAAAGATGGAATTGGATAACAAGAAACCTACACAGCAAAACAGAGGGGTTTTTAATCCCCAATTCAAAAACCAGCCCCTGCAGATTTTGCAGAGAGAAAGAAGAGATCAAGATCAAATTCAAGCCCCCTTACATATATAAGAAACACATTCTCAGTCTGTTGATGATGATCAAAAAGAAGATGAAGAACAAATTTCTGTCATATCTTCGGAGGATGGTGCAGAAGAAGAATGTGAAGAAGAATGTAAAGAAGCTGATATTTCATTTGATCAGGAAGAGATGGATGATTACTACAAACAATTTACTGATTTTATGAAAGAAATAAAAAGTATGACTTGAGATCAAAAAAGAGGTTGAGAATTCAGGATGATGAAGAGAAAGAATCAGAGTCATTCCCTTCTCCCATGGCGACTCCACAACATAAAAAATAAATAAAACAATCAGACAAGGGGAAGCAACCCATAAATCTAGTAAAATAAAAAGAGAAGAAACAAGCTAAGGCTTCCCAAAACAAGTCTAATGACTCTAATATTTTGGAGAATATTGTTACTATTCCTAAGCAACATGCAAAGCCAAACAAAAATCAAGAAGAACCTGAAAAGTTGACTAAACAAAACCAAACTTTCAGTTTGTCTAAAGAGTTAGAAAAAGTTAAAATTCAAGTACCTCTTCTTGAGTTGGCTAAAACGCCCGGTTATAAGAAAGAAATTGAAGATTTTATTAATTTATCTTAGTCTAATGAGGTAGGTGATATTGTGAATTTGCAAGAAGAGAAACCAGTGGTTACTTTCGGGCCTCATGTTGAAGAGGTAGATTCTTCTGTTCCACCTTTTTATATATCACTACTTTTTCATTATTTCATTCTACATAATTGTATTCTAGATTTTGGTGCATCACATAATCTTATGCCATTATCTGTGATGAAAGAGCTAAATTTAAAAATCACTAAGCCATATAGAGACCTCTATTCTTTTTATTCAAAAATGGTGAAGTGTGTAGGTCTTCTCAAAGACATGGTTGTTTCCTTGGCCCAAATTCCAGCCAAGAGTATCATGATGGATGTAGTAGTTGCAGATATTCCGGACAGATTTGGTATGTTGTTGTACATATCTTGGGGAGAAAAGCTTGGAGGTATCTTAAAATTGGATTTCAGATATCCCATCATTCCTGATTTCAATGGGGGAGGAGAGGAGGTTATACAGAGAAACCCGATTCATGAAAACTACCACCAAGAAATATGTAGGTAATTCCCCCATTTATGGTCAAGAGAAGAAAGATCTATCCTGTTTTATGCTGCATGAAGATGCAAAATTTGTTGAAGACTCACAGAAGCAGCTCTCTTCAGCAAGTGTACATAAGGAGCTACATTCAAATAAAATTTGGAGGTGTTATTTTGATGGTGCATATTCTAAAGAAGGCACAGGAGCCGAGTTCATATTTATATCTCCTGAAGGTAATATTTTACCTTTTTCTTTCAAACTAGAATTTGAATCAACTAATAATGTGGCTGAGTATGAAGCATTGATTTTGAGCCTGCAAACAGCTAAACAAATGGGAATACAATCTATTTCCATTTTTGGTGATTCTGTTAGGTCCCTATATTACTAGTATAGTCCCTTATTGTTGTTATTTTAACCCCCTTATTGTTATTATTGTACCCCTGTAACCCCCATATTGTTATTATTTTGCCCTTAAATTATTATTCTTAGGTCGGCTAGGATTACATTGGGCCCCACTAGGATTACATTGTGGCCCCATGGACTACTATATATAGAAAGGAGGTTTTGTAATTTGTATCTTCCAAGAATTGTTCATTCATGTAATGTATTGGAGGTTTCCCCCTCGAAGTGGCTTATTTCTAAGGCATTGATATCTCTTTTCTTCTATTTTAGGAGCTGATTTCACAACATTTGGTATCAGAGCTTTGGATTTTAGGGTTTCGCTGCTTCAAAAAGGTCATCGTAGCATTTTCACTATAACTTTTGTTCTACAACAATTCAAAAGCTGAAATTTTTAGAGTACGAAGTCGAAATCCTGAGGAACTTCCTCCCAAAATTTCAGAGCTTGTTTTGCAATATTTTCGGAGATATGATCTGTGGAAGTTAGTTCTTTTTGCAAGCTCTTGAATTTCACTTAAAAAGGTCATCGCGGGATTTTTGCTATAATTTTTTTCTGCGAAGGTTCAAAAGCTGAAATTTTTAGAGCGCGAAGCTGAAATCTTGAGGAACATCATTGAAAAATTTTAGTGCTTGTTTCACAATATGTTTTGAGATATGATATGGGGAAGTTAGGTATTTTTCATGCTCCCAAATTTCATCTCAAAGAGGTGATTGTGGGAAAAGCTTCATAACTCTCTCTCTGAGCATCGGATTGGAATGTTGTAAAAATTCACTGGAATTACACGGACTGTAGTTTCATGTCTATAAAATTTAGAGCCAAAGGAGCAAACAGTGACACGTGGAAAGTCATACAAGTTCGCTCTATTGAACTAGTCCATAATTAGGTCATTGTGGGAGATTGGACATAACTTTGTCTTGAAGAATCCAAATCAAGTTAGACCTGTGGAATGAAAGAAGCTTCAGAGTACTACTATAGGGCCGAATTTAAAATATTGAGGATATGCAAGTATATAGATAAGTAAATTTCGATATCGAGCTCCTCAAAAGCAAGTAAAAGGTGTGTATTTTGTTTTCTCCGAATTGCATAAGTCTTGTTTGAAGAATCAAGTTGAATTGATTCCAAGGGAATATTATAGAATAGATATCAGTATTGGATTCTCAAATGGCCCCTAAAAAGAATTCAACACCCATTACTTTAGAAGGCTCTACTATGACTCGTGAAGATGAAGAATGACAACATGACATATCAAAATTACAGGAACAAGTGCAACAAATTTCACTCTCGCAAAGAGCAACAAAAAATGACATGGAAGTTTTGAAGAAAGTCTTGGAAACTAAGATGGATGGTTTGAATAAAGGCGTGGAATGTAAGATGGATGGCTTGAAGAATGGCATGGAAGCTAAGATGGATGGCATGGAAGCTAGCATGGAATCTAAGATGGACGACATGGAAGCTAAGATGGAAAACATGAAGAATGATCTAAAAGCATACATAGAAGGTTTGAAAAAGTTGATAAAAGAAATGTTTCCTAATGGTGAAAAGATAGTAGAGGAAACTCATGATGAGAACAAAATAAATGTTAATCATGATTTCATAAACCCTAATGTTGGAGGGAAGAACCACCATATTCCAAAAATGGATATGAGGAATTTTGATGGAAAGGATCTTGTAACATGGATACTACAGATGGAGCAATATTTTGATCTCAATAATGTGCAAGACACACAAAAGGTATGCATTACAACTTTACATTTAGAACAAAATACATTTGTATGGTATCGGTGGCTTTTCTCCCGTAAAAAAAATGTCACTTGGTCAATTTTTACGGACGAAATGATAGCACATTATGAGGATACAAAGAGAAACACTTTCTTTAGCCAAATGATAAATCTCAAACAAGAGTGTTCAGTGGGGGAGCACATTGAGGACTTCCAAAAATTGAATATAAGGGTAACTGATATTTCAGAGGAACACAGGATTGATCTCTTCATAGGTACTTTAAAGGATAACATCCAACATCAAGTTCGCATTTTGGAACTTGATTCATTGGAGAAGGCATTCAAATTGGCAAGAAAAATTGAATGTAAAATTATGGCAACAAGGAAGCCTACCACTCACTTCTATAAATATGGAAGTGTTGCTACTCCTATATTTCCACAACACACAAGGTTGACACCACAACAACTGGAATAAAAAAGAGAAAAAGGGCTTTTCTATAGTTGTGATAGCAAATACACTAAAGGTCGTAAGTGTGCTGAGAAGAAATTATTTTACATAGATTGTGAAGAGGAAGAAGAAAATGAACAAGAAGAGGATATACACCAGGAACCAGCCCTAGAAGAGGAAGAAATGAATCCGACCATATCGTGTAATGCACTGGCAGGAATTACCACACCTCAAACTCTCAAGATAGAAGGAAATATCAAGAAGAAAAAAGGTAATAGTGTTGATTGATTCAGGTAACACCCATAATTTTATTCATTGTAAGGTAGCCAAGGAATTGTTTGTTTCAGATACCCACGACACCGAATGTCAAGTGATGGTTGCAAATGGAGGAACTGCAAATTGCTCTAGAAATCATAATATAAAGAGCTAACCATGGGGGAATATGTATTGAATAGTCCAATGCTTTCCATTCCTATGGGAGGTGTTGATGATGTACTAGGAGTACAATGGTCACAATCTTTGGGGATGGTAGCTTTTAATTTTCAAGAAATTTTCTTGAACTTTTTTTCAGAAGGAAAGGAAGTTGAATTACGAGGTATTGCAGGGAAGCTGGGAAAGATAATAAGCTCTAATGTCATGAAAAATCTTCTAAAGAAATAACAATGAGGCATAATTGCACAATTATGCTCACTAGAAGTTCCAACATCAAAATCATCTATTTCTGTAGATCTCCAAAAAGTCTTGGACAATCACTCAAAGGTGTTTAAAACTTCCAAAGGGCTCCCACTTATTCGTGATCATGATCATGCTATTCATTTGATTCCAGGAAGTTTTCCTCCAAATATCAGGCCTTATAGATATCCTTATGTCCAAAAGAGTGAAATTGAACGTATGATTGCAGAAATGTTAGAGGTGGGTATAATTCAACCTAGTCAAAGTTCTTTCTCTGCTCCTGTAGTATTGGTACACAAGAAGGATGGATCATGTTTCCGGATTATAGGGAGCTCAATAAGCTCACCATTAAAGATAAATTTCCCATTCCTGTGATTGATGAATTATTGGATGAATTACATGGAGCAATTTATTTTACCAAGTTGGACCTTCATTCAGGATATCATCAAATTAGAATGAAGACTGAAGATATTGCGAAAACAACATTTCGAACTCATGAGGGTCATTATGAATTTTTAGTCATGCCTTTTGGCCTTACCAATGCACCTTCTACATTTCAAGGGTTGATGAATTCCATTTTCAAACCCTTCCTTAGAAAATTTGTGCTAGTATTTTTTTTATATATACTAATCTATAGCAGGTCTTGGAAGGATCATGTTGAACATGTTGATAGGGTGCTCAAACTATTGTAGGAGAAACAATTATATGCAAAAACATCCAAATGTTTCTTTGGAGTGCAAGAGGTGGAATATATGGGTCATATTGTATCTCACGAGGGTGTTAAAGTAGACCCTAACAAAATTAAAGCCATTAAGGAATGGAAAGTCCCCACAACCATAAAGCAGTTGCGAGGATTTCTCGGGTTAACAGGGTATTATCGCAAGTTTGTTAAGAATTATGGGAGAATAGCAGAACCTCTAACAACATTATTGAAGAAAGATGCATTTTCATGGACTCCTGAAGCAACTAAGGCCTTTGAACGTCTTAAAGAGGCAATGTGCCTAGCACCGGTCTTAGCTACACCAGACTTCACAAAAACCTTTATTGTGGACTGTGATGCCTCAGGAAATGGAATTGGTGCAGTTTTAATGCAGGAAGGAAGACCCATTGCTTTTGAAAGTCGTCCAATCAAAGGAAAGTATTTACAGAAACCTATTTATGAGAAGGAAATGTTAGCAATACTACATGCACTAAAGAAATGGCGAACTTACCTAATGGGAAGACACTTCAAGGTAAAAACTGATCATGATAGTCTTAAACACTTTTGGAACAAAGACTATCTTCAGAAGAGCAGCAAAAATGGGTCACAAAGATGTTGGGTTATGAATTTGAAATAATCTACAAAAAAGGAAAGCTTAATGTTGTTGCAGATGCACTCTCAAGAAAGAATGAAGAGGTGGAAGCATTGCTTTGTGCAATTTCTATTATCCAACCAGATTGGATAACCGAAGCAAGAGATGAATGGAAGAAGGACAAAGATGTATGGACACTCATTCAAAATTTGCAGCAAGATCCTAGTACATCTCATACATTTAGTTGGAAAAATGATTCCTTATGGTACAAAGATCGCTTATATCTTTGTAAGAATTCCCAACTAAAACAAAAGATTCTTCTGGAATTGCACACTTCTCCTTTAGGAGGACACTCAGGATTTTTAAAAACTTACCACAGGGTGAAGAAAGAATATTTTTGGGATGGCCTTAAATCTGATATTCGAAAGTTTGTGGCGGAATGTTTGGTTTGCCAGCAGAATAAAGTGGAAACAATTAAGACCCCAGGACTTCTACAACCTTTATCCATTCCAAGTCAACGTTGGGAGGAGATTTCAATGGATTTTATCACAGGTTTACCTAAGTCCGAAGGAAAGAGTGTCATCATGGCGGTAGTTGATAGACTTACCAAGTATGCACACTTTTGTGCATTATCTCATCCATTTAAAGCAAGTACAGTTGCTACTACATTTATGGACACAATTCAAAAGCTACATGGGAACCCAAGGGTTATTGTGAGTGACAGAGATCCCATTTTTACTGGAAATTTTTGGACGGAGTTATTTTCTTGTTTGGGTACTCAATTAGCTCATAGCTCATCTTATCATCCTCAATCTGATGGTCAAACCGAGATAGTAAATAAATGTTTGGAAGGATATCTTCGTTGTTTTGTATCTGATAAACAAACACAATGGGTCAAGTGGTTACCTCTTGATGAATGGTGGTATAACACTTCCTTCCATACTGCAGCAAAAATGACCCCATTTATGGCACTTTATGGATATCATCCACCATCCATCACATCATATTTAAGGGAAAATTCAAAGGTTCAAGCAGTGGAAGATCACATCGAGCATCAACAAGAATTTCTCCAACTCTTAAAGGATAACCTAAATTTGGCACAAAATCGAATGAAACAACAGGCATGTTAGACTCCGTCTTGTTAGTCTGCTGCATTCAAATTCACCAAGGTTCATTTCTCCTTATTTGCAGTCATTAAAGAGTAATTCTGGAGTTCAGGGTTTAGTTTTCAGAGGTAGGCTAGAGGAAGGTTCAGTAAGTCTTCATTTCAGGAATGTCATCGTAAATAAGGCGAGATTGATTCTTCTTCAAAACCCTGTTTTGAAGAAGAAGTCATCAAATATGTTTTTATGATGAATATGTAATTTGTCAAAATGCTGCAAATTCTCCAGCTCTTCAAATGGCAGCCTTGTTTCAGCAGCCAACTCTATACCCTGTGAGACAAACAGAAATCCATCAGTCAGTTGATCAGAAACACCATACCCAAAGCAAAGCTAGAGAATAAGCCACAAATTCTGGATTACAGAGTTTCCTTTTTGGTATGATATTTTATTGCAGATGGAGTTATCAAATTTATGGTTAAAATACCAGAGGAAACAAAGGCTTGATTGGCTTTAGAGGTCATGGTTCAAGAAGCCATCTATGTATCCACACTGCAGGCTTAATTTCCAAATATTTCTCGTTCAGATTTTATAGCAAATTTTACTTGGGAGATTTTGATGAGGGGTCAGATTTCAAGGGGTTAAATATGACAAAGCAAAACTGGCAACAAAGTAATCACATTGAAGATTATGATGAATGCTTATTCGCTGATTGCTTGGATATGAATTCACAATATACTAGAAACAGCGAAACCCTTCTACCTGGAGGGTATAGAAGTGATTATGATCAGGCACAGAAATCTACACAACCCCATCAGATCCTAACTCAAAGGTTGCCAACTATATCAGCTTTGCATAAAAATCATTGATAATCAGGTTTTGAAAAACCGATCTGATAACGTTATTCATCATGACAATTATAGAGAAAGCCTTGAGGATTTAAATAATGAAAATTATGGACAATGCTCAGATGAGTTTAATGGCTTTTCCTTCGATGAGTCTCGGGAAGGTTCTGTAGGAAAAAATTGGCAGGGGTTATTTTCATGTGTAATGTTAGAGTAAGGATTAACTTCTTTCGTTACAAAGTGTTTGGCATGCCCTTTTCAAAGAAGAAATTTTTTTTTTAGACAATGAAAAGCCAGGCATAAAATTTGTTAATTTGTGAATGCATTCTCCTCAATAGTGAATAAAGAGAATGCAACCCCTCTATGAACTTGATCGAACTTGAGTGATGAGCTATAGTCAATAAAATTATTGGATTCCCTTGAGCGTTGATATGCTAATTATGAGGCAACCGCAATCATATTCTAGCTTCTGCAAATCATATTCTCTGCAATTCGAGTTTGGCAATCACTCTACTTGGAGAAATCATGGACCTCATGGAAGTTGCAGATCCGGATGCTGTTCATGGAGTTCGTGGTTCACCAATTCTCAAGGCAGAAATCGGATTAGTGAATTTGGAGGCCGAAGTCAAGTTTTGGAAGACCGTGTGCAAGGTTTCATAGTTCTGGACTGCGTTTGGAGGTAGAGCGACCCACTTGGAGGTCGAGCGACCCACAGAACAACAGCACCCAGAAATTTCATTTGTGCGCCCAGTCTTCATCCAAAACGACTTCAACGAATTGAAAACAGAGTATGTGCCAAATGGAAAGATAATTGAATGTGGGCGACCCGCTGATATGTATTCTATATCATTTGCAGACTTTACTACATTCTGGTCAAAATACAAAGAGATAACAAACAGAGATCATAAGATCACAGCATATGGATCCGATGGTGAAATTCAGAGCCTATGCGAAAAGCTACAGGAGCACATTCAAAATCTTTCCAAACATACAACAGGCGAACAAACTGTAATTGACAAGGGTCAAAGGAAGAAATTCGTATCTGAAGAGATCCAAGGAGAAAAGGTGGATTGCGCTGGAGATCTTAAGGTGAATTCATAGTTACGTGTCACGCTGGAGAAATTGAGGGCAGACCATGAAATGGATTGTCAAAACAGGTGGCATTTTCATGAGGGCGCATATGTAAGATGGATTATTTCTTTTGCTTTGACAATTAAATGGTGTTTTGAATGGGTAAAGGGGAAATTCCAAGATAGATTCAAACAGAAAATGTAAAAGGAAAGCCAGAAGTCAAGCCCAGATTGAACAAGGACTACTTACCACAGCAGAAAATAGGATCGATCTCCTATTAATGACTTCAGTTAAATATCAAAATGGACCAGCGCTCTAATATTGGTCTATTAGTTTAGTTATTAGAGGAATTTAAGGAGAATCCTCGAGATTTGGTCTATTAGTTTAATCAGCAGAGGGTTTCATGGAGAAATGTTGTTCTCCTTTCTATTTTCATCATTTCAGTTGAAACAGCTCCCCATTTTGGATCGACCTGTTTTTAAACATAAGAGATTATTTATACATTGTAAATCAATTGTGAGAGGGAAGAGAGTTCTGAGAGCTAGTGTAGGAGAAAATTAGAGTTTTATTGTACAGTTTTAGACAGAGATTTTAATGAAGAGATACAGCTCTGTTTTTTGAGATTCTTGTGGCTTGAAATTTAGCAAATGTTTTTCCTTTTGTTTCATATGTCATCGTTATGTTCGCATTTCATTAATCGCCATTTCAATATTGAATGTTTCTAAGTGAGAAAGGCAGAATTCAATTTAGTTGCTCTGTCTTGAGGAAGTATTCATAGTTAATGTTTTCTTCTATTCGACAAGGATCCATCTTCTATGCCCTTGTCGACTTCTCAGCAGTCTTGTCATTCCGTTTATTTCAATTTAATTGCTAAACTTCATGCTTACCTTGCCTCAGGAGATAATCTGCATTCTTTATTTAATCTCTGCTCTTGCTGTCTTTGCCTCACACAGCCCAGAAAACCCCATTATTTATTAAAAAACCCCTTTCTATCAATTTACTAGCCTAAAATCAAGATCAGTTTTTCCTTATCGGTCGTCTCAGCCCTTTTGAAAATTTTCCGCCGAGATAGACCCGGAGAGGAGCCCTCTCCTGTCCTCGTAGGGCTAGCTACGAGGCTAAGGTTGGTTTGATGTTGCCTCGAACCTCGCCTTCTTCAGCCTGAGGCAGATTCGAGCGCTAACATAGTGGCGACCATACTGGGGAAGATGGTTTGCTGTTGATGTGACAGTCGATTTGTAGATTGTCTTGCTCCAGTACATGAAATCAAGTTGCAGATCCGATTGCTGATGGTGGACAGCAGTCAGACACCGCAAGGCTGAAATCATTCACCCGGCGACTTCACACACTAAACAATCCAGACAATCAAATGCTCCATGGTGATTTCACTACAGGCAGATCAGTAGCTTCAGAATTGTCAAGATGGACCGGATTGCAAGAAGATACGCTCCCATGAGCCGAGATCACATTCTAGGTTTTCCGAATAAGATGCCCAAGGTGGATTGGTCAAGGAATCTGCCTACGTTCAACGATGATGGTAAGAAATATGCTGCTTTACATTTAGTCAGATTTCACATGCATACTCGCAAGTTGAAGGTTGAATTTCCTGAAGATTGCTTGATGAAGATATTTCTGGCCACTCTGGAAGGTGAAGCTCAGTCATGGTATGAAAATTTTCCGCTGGCCTGTATTTATTGTTTAGAGGATTTTCATGCCCTGTTCATTGAAAAATATCAAACATCTTATCCATCGTTAAATTTAGTTCATGACTGTTGCAAACATGCTTATTCTTTTATTGAAAGCCTGGAGAAATATTATGAAGATGATAATTTCATGAATGATGAAATCATGGAGGCCCTGCACGAGAATCCATTTCAGCAGAATGAAGAGAACCTAAAGGATACCTATCAAGGTGCTCAGGAGACTTTGCAGCAGGTTGATGGCCATATGGCTGAAAATGATGAAAGGCAGAATGTCATTTCAGATCTGCCCACGGAAGACAGCAGCATGCAAGTAGGTCCCGTTCTAATTGCAGATTGTGATAATGTCCAGACAGCTACTTCAGATTCAGATTCAGATCATGATGACCAAGCATATCTTGTGCTGAAGCCCATCAAGGAGAACTCTGCTGTTGAAATCATCTGGGATGCAGAAGACACAGTAATGGATCCAAATGTTCTCAGTCATACTGTCAGCCCATCATTAGAACACAGCCTTCATGAAGAAGCAATCCAGTCAGTTCATGAAAATCAGAAGGAGATCTTTGTGCAAGTAAGTGATAAATCTCCTTTCAATAGCTCAGTAATGAATGATAGTTTGAATGCCCCGTCATATGAAGATAATTACGGTTTAAGCAGAAGAAAACAAAAAGCATTGTCACCTTTGTCTGAAGATGAGATAGATCTACTTTTGAAAGGTCTTGTTACAGCCCGAGCTACAGCAGATTTGCAGTGCACACATAGTCAGGAAAGTGTTGATGAAACTTCTTCCTCTTTTGAAAAAGATGACTGTCTTGTAATCAGTTGTGTAGATCAGCAAACAGATAATTTTTTCCTTCACAAAGATGATAAGGCTGTCATGTTTGATAATCTTGAAGATTGTTTTTTGTTTAAAAATGATCTAGATCATGAAGTTGAAGAGTATATGTCAGAATTTCTCATGGTCAAGGAACCTACAGCTAACACTCAGATGGCAGATCTGTGCATTTCTATCCCTCAGAAATCAATTGTCCTTTCAGATCAGAGTGAGGTGATTACTAGTATTTTTGCAGCTGGATCTCCAGATAAGCCAGTGCTTCAGGATTTTCAAGACCCCTTCAGCATTCTTCTAAAAACATTAGAAAGGATAAATATTGCCTGGTTTATTATCATGAGATTTGGTTTCAGTGATTGTGTTGAGTTGCCTACAGGTTCATCATTCTGCCTGCTCAAGGAGAGTAAGAGCAGAAATTTGAGGTGTAGCCATCTGCTGGATTGGTTGCATTGGAAAGCCAATTATACATGATTGTACATATCACATCAGTATGCAGGGGGTTGCCATCGGGGTTTTGAAATTTTGATGGACTGCTGCCCTTTTCAGAGAGTTTTTGTTTAATTCAGTCATTTCAGTTTGCATCAAGTCAGTGTGAGTCGAATTTCTAGTTTAAAAACTGAGTTATCAGTCTTTAGTTTGTTTGTCAGAATAATGATTCCATCGCCCAATGGATGGAGGCACTGTCTGCTCTCCCAAAGTTCTGCGGTTCTTGGCACCTCCAAGAAGCGGCAGCTGCCATCCCCATTGGAGCCAATGTTAGACTCCGTCTTGTCAGTCTGCTGCATTCAAATTCACCAAGGTTCATTTCTCCTTATTTGCAGTCATTAAAGAGTAATTCTGGAGTTCAGGGTTTAGTTTTCAGAGGTAGGCTAGAGGAAGGTTCATTAAGTCTTCATTTCAAGAATGTCATCGTAAATAAGGCGAGATTGATTCTTCTTCAAAACCCTGTTTTGAAGAAGAAGTCATCAAATATGTTTTTATGATGAATATGTAATTTGTCAAAATGCTGCAAATTCTCCAGCTCTTCAAATGGCAGCCTTGTTTCAGCAGCCAACTCTATACCCTGTGAGACAAACAGAAATCCATCAGTCAGTTGATCAGAAACACCATACCCAAAGCAAAGCTAGAGAATAAGCCACAAATTCTGGATTACAGAGTTTCCTTTTTGGTATGATATTTTATTGCAGATGGAGTTATCAAATTTATGGTTAAAATACCAGAGGAAACAAAGGCTTGATTGGCTTTAGAGGTCATGGTTCAAGAAGCCATTTATGTATCCACACTGCAGGCTTAATTTCCAAATATTTCTCGTTCAGATTTTATAGCAAATTTTACTTGGGAGATTTTGATGAGGGGTCAGATTTCAAGGGGTTAAATATGACAAAGCAAAACTGGCAACAAAGTAATCACATTGAAGATTATGATGAATGCTTATTCGCTGATTGCTTGGATATGAATTCACAATATACTAGAAACAGCGAAACCCTTCTACCTGGAGGGTATAGAAGTGATTATGATCAGGCACAGAAATCTACACAACCCCATCAGATCCTAACTCAAAGGTTGCCAACTATATCAGCTTTGCATAAAAATCATTGATAATCAGGTTTTGAAAAACCGATCTGATAACGTTATTCATCATGACAATTATAGAGAAAGCCTTGAGGATTTAAATAATGAAAATTATGGACAATGCTCAGATGAGTTTAATGGCTTTTCCTTCGATGAGTCTCGGGAAGGTTCTGTAGGAAAAAATTGGCAGGGGTTATTTTCATGTGTAATGTTAGAGTAAGGATTAACTTCTTTCGTTACAAAGTGTTTGGCATGCCCTTTTCAAAGAAGAAATTTTTTTTTTAGACAATGAAAAGCCAGGCATAAAATTTGTTAATTTGTGAATGCATTCTCCTCAATAGTGAATAAAGAGAATGCAACCCCTCTATGAACTTGATCGAACTTGAGTGATGAGCTATAGTCAATAAAATTATTGGATTCCCTTGAGCGTTGATATGCTAATTATGAGGCAACCGCAATCATATTCTAGCTTCTGCAAATCATATTCTCTGCAATTCGAGTTTGGCAATCACTCTACTTGGAGAAATCATGGACCTCATGGAAGTTGCAGATCCGGATGCTGTTCATGGAGTTCGTGGTTCACCAATTCTCAAGGCAGAAATCGGATTAGTGAATTTGGAGGCCGAAGTCAAGTTTTGGAAGACCGTGTGCAAGGTTTCATAGTTCTGGACTGCGTTTGGAGGTAGAGCGACCCACTTGGAGGTCGAGCGACCCACAGAACAACAAAGACCTGCAACTCTATTTGTGCGCCCAAATTTCTCATCCAAAACGAAGACTTCAACGAATTGCAACCATAGTATGTGCCAAATGGAAAGTGATAATTGAATGTGGGCGACCACGTATGTATTCTATATCATTTGTAGAATTTACTACATTCCGTCAAAATACAAAGAGATAACAAATGTAAGAGATCATATAGATCATAAGATCACAAAGATATGGATCCGATGGTGAAATTCCGTAGCCTATGCGAAAGCTACAGAGCACATTCAAAATCTTTCCAAATATACAACAGCGAACAAATCGTAATTGACAAGTGGCCGAGGCGTAAATTCGTATCTGAAGAGATCCAAGGAGAAAAGGTGGATTGCGCTGGAGATCTTAAGGTGAATGCATAGTTACGTGTCACGCTGGAGAAATTGAGGGCAGACCATGAAATGGATTGTCAAAACAGGTGGCATTTTCATGAGGGCGCATATGTAAGATGGATTATTTCTTTTTCTTTGACAATTAAATGGTGTTTTGAATGGGTAAAGGGGAAATTCCAAGACAGATTCAAACAGAAAATGTAAAAGGAAAGCCAGAAGTCAAGCCCAGATTGAACAAGGACTACTTACCACAGCAGAAAATAGGATCGATCTCCTATTAATGACTTCAGTTAAATATCAAAATGGACCAGCGCTCTAATATTGGTCTATTAGTTTAGTTATTAGAGGAATTTAAGGAGAATCTTCCAGATTTGGTCTATTAGTTTAGTCAGCAGAGGATTTCATGGAGAATGTTGTTTTCCTTTCTATTTTCATCATTTCAGTTGAAACAGCTCCCCATTTTAGATCGACCTGTTTTAAACATAAGAGTTTATTTATACATTGTAAATCAATTGTTGAGGGGAGAGAGTTCTGAGAGCTAGAGTAGGAGAAAATGGAGTTTTATTGTACAGTTTTAGACAGAGATTTTAATGGAGAAGTATAGCTCTGTTTTCTGAGATTCCTGTGGCATGAGATTTAACATCTGTGTCTTCTTTTGTTTCATATGTAGCCTGTTATGTGTTTATGTCATTTCATGATTGTTTCCATTTGAACAAATGAAGTGTTAAGGTAGAATTCATAATTTATATGCTCTGCCTTTAAGTTTGTTCAAATTTAGTGTTTTCTTCTGTTTGACAAGGATTCATCTACTATGCCCTTGTCAACTTCTCAGCAGTCCAGCCATTCCATTTAATCTCAATTTGATGTTAAACTTCATGCTTACCTTGCCTCAGGAGATAATCTGCATTCTTTATTTAATCTCTGCTCTTGCTGTCTTTGCCTCACACAGCCCAGAAAACCCCATTATTTATTAAAAAACCCCTTTCTATCAATTTACTAGCCTAAAATCAAGATCAGTTTTTCCTTATCGGTCATCTCAGCCCTTTTGAAAATTTTCCGCCGAGATAGACCCGGAGAGAGCCCTCTCCTGTCCTCGTAGGGCTAGCTACGAGGCTAAGGTTGGTTTGATGTTGCCTCGAAACTCGCCTTCTTCAGCCTGAGGCAGATTTGAGTGCTAACAAGGCAGATCAACATCGCAGCGAGAGAATTTTTGATGTAGGATACTGGGTATTTTTACGGCTACAACCATACAAACAAATGTCCCTCAATCAAGCTAAGAAGGATAATAAATTATCGCCAAATTGCTATGGTCCCTACAAGGTGTTGCAAAATATTGGTACTATGGCATACAAATTGGAGCTTCTTGCTTCTTAACGAGTGCATCCAGTTTTCCATGTTTCATGCTTAAAGAAGGTTATAGGTGAAAATCTTCCAGTTCAAACAATATTGCCAGAACTTGATGAGGAAGGAAAAATCATATTGGAACCTGAAGTGGTCACGGAAACAAGAAATAGATAGCTACGGAATCGATCAATTTCAGAGTAGCTCATCAAGTGGAAGAACTTACCCACTGAAGATTCTACATGGGAGGATGAGAATCTTATACAGAAGCACCTAGAGCTACTCAAGCGTTGAGGACAACACTTTTTTGAAGGAGAGGGGCATGTTAGGTCCCTATATTACTAGTATAGTCCCTTACTATTGTTATTGTAACCCCCTTATTGTTATTATTGTACCCATGTAACCCCCATATTGTTATTATTGTGCCCTTGAATTATTATTGTTAGGTCGGGTAGTATTACAATGGGCCCCACTAGGATTACATTGTGGCCCCATGGACTCCTATATATAGAAAGGAGGTTTTTTAATTTGTATCATCCAAAAATTGTTCATTCATGTAATGTATTGGAGGTTTCCCCCTCGAAGTGTCTTATTTCTAAGGCGTTGATATCTCTTTTCTTCTATTTTTGGAGCTAGTTTCACAACAGATTCTGAATTAGTAATAAGAAAAATTAAGAATTGGTGTCAAACTAAGCATCCCAGATTAAGATCCTATAGAAATGAGGTGTGGGATCTAATTGAAAATTATTTTGAAGCCTTTAACCTTCAGTTTATTCCAAAAGAATAAAATAGAATGGCATATTCATTGGCAGTTGTATCCAGTACATTTAAGCCACTAATTAATCCAAGACTGAAATATGAAATTGAGTTGAGACACAGACCTTCAATCCTTGATAATGTAAAGCATTGGCAGGTTTTCGAGGATGATGAGTAGATTAATCAATTTTTAACAATGATTGGAAATTTTGAAGACAGTCAAATTGATCTAGAAAGTGATCAAAGTGATCAAATTTATGTGCCTAAAAACCTGAAGCAGACAACTGGTGACTAGAAGATAAGTCAGTTGAAGGATAATATATTGCCCAGAGGCCTGGTTCCTCTTGAAATATTGTTTGATGCTAATGATGTAGCAGTAAATCAGAAGAAGGTATCTCAGGATGGAGAGATGGAGGACTGTAATTTAGGAACTCAGCAGGAGCCTAAAATAGTCAAGTTGTTTAAGGGAGTTCCTAAATATTATAAGGAAAGGTATGTAGATCTTTTCAAAAAGTTAATGGATGTGTTTGCATGTTCATATGAAGATTTAAAGAATTATGATTTAAATATTATTCAGCATAAAATACCACTGAAGGATGGGGTTAAGCCACACAGGCAGAAGCTTAGATAGATTAATTCACTGTTACTTGCATCGATTGAAAAATAAGTGAAGAAACTTTTACAAGAAAAAGTCATAGTCCCACTCAGGTACTCAGAATGGGTTTCAAATCTAGTTCCAGTCAGGAAGAAAAATTGAGAGATAATATTGTGCGTAGATTTCGGGAACTTGAACAGAGCCTCCTTGAAGGATAATTATCCTTTGCCAAAGATGGACTATGTTCTGCAGAAAGTGACTGGAGCTTATCGGTTATCCATGGTTGATGGTTTCTCTGGGTACAACCAAGTAGCTGTTGAAAAAGGAAATCAGAAGAAAACAACCTTCACTACACCCAGGGGAACATTCATGTATGCCAGGATGCCATTCGGCCTCATGAATGCAGGAGCTACTTTCGAGAGGGAAATGGATATAGCTTTTGTGGGTGACAAATTTGTAGTCATATATTTAGATGACGAACACTTGGAGCACCTGTAGAAAGCTTTCCTAAAATGCAGAAAATTTGGGTTATCGTTGAATCTTAAGAAATCCTTGTTTTCTCAAGAGGAAGGAAAGTTTCTGGGACATATAGTTTCAAACCAAGGTGTGAAAATTGATCTAGCAATATTTTAGGCTATACAAACAATTCCATTTCCTATAAGTAAAAAATATATCCAAATATTTCTATGAAAAATTAATTTTCTAAGAAGATTTGTTCCAAATTATGCTGAGATTGTCAAAAGAATAATATATATGTTAAAAAATAATGCTGAAGTAAAATGGGACAAATATGCAAGAGAATCCTTTGTCATAATTAAAGAGGCCCTCCAAGAAGCTCCAGTTTTGATTAGTCCATATTACCTGAAATCTTTCCAAATTTTTTCATTTGCATCACCTTCCACTATTGCTATTGTGTTGTTATAGAAGAACGAAGAAGGAAAAGAGCAACCGGTAGCATTTTTAATAAAGTCCTCAAAGACACAGAACTCAAATATAATATCCTAGAGAAGCAGGTATATGCTTTAGTTAAATCATTGAAAGCTTTCAGGACCTATGTACTTCATTCTAAAATAGTAGCATATGCACCTAATTCTATTGTAAAAGATGTGTTGATTTAGAGTGATGTAGAGGGAAAAAGAGGAAAATGGATTGCCAAAATCCAAGAATATGATTTGGACATTAAGCCTACTAAGTTAGTCAAAGGACAGGGATTAGCTAAATTGCTAACAGAATCTAATTTCCAAACTCTGGGAATTAATTTGCTTGCACCATTAGATGAAGTGTTTGAGGAGACTAATCATATTAAAACAAAGTCAGCAATCAAGTACAAAGTTCTCTGCTCAGATTGGTATAATGATATTATTCACTATTTTTATTTTTTCTCTTGCCCTCCCTCAATCAATAGAGCAAAGTATAGAGCCCTAAAACTTAAAGCTCGACCTTATGTTATAATTTATGCTAAGTTATATTGGAAATATATTGCTGGTGTCTTGTTACTATGCTTGACAGAAGGAGAATCAATGGAAATGATCAAGGAGTACCATGAATGTTTGTGTGGAAGTCATTACAGTTGGAAAGTAACTACTCATAAGATTCTTAAATCAGGTTTCTACTGGCCTTCTTTATTTGCTGATGTGTTCAGAGTTGTTAGAAGTCATAAATGTCAATTGTTTGCAGAAAATAAAAGGTGAGCTCCTTTACCTCTTCTCCCTATTTTTATTGAAGAACCCTTCAGATAATGGGGATTGGATTTTATTGGAGAAATTAATCCACCATCAAGTGGGTAGTTTAATTGGATTCTAACCGCCACTGATTACTTTACAAAATGGGTGGAGGCAATTCCTACCAGAAAATGAAATCATTTGGTAGTAATGAAGTTTTTGGAAGAGAATATTTTCAGTAGGTTTGGTTGTCCAGTGAAAATTGTCACAAAAAATGCTCAGGTATTCAACTCATTCAAGTTTATAAATTTTTGTCAAACTTGTAATGTGATATTGCCTCATTCCACAGCATATCATCCTCAAGGGAAAGGATTAGCATAATCATCTAACAAGACATTGGTCAAGATCTGGAAGAAAACAATTATTCAGAAAAAGAAGAATTGGGACTCAAAGCTGATATTTTCTCTCTGGGTAGTGAGAATGACTACTAGAAGATCTACTGGTAAGTCCCCTTATGAGTTAGTATATGGTACTCAAGATTTGTTTCCCACTCAGTTAGAAAAACCAGTAATTTCTTTTCTTCAAGAAGCGCAAGAGGAACCTAATGCATTGATAAGAAGGCTAAATAAAGTAATAGAATTGAGTGAAAGCATAAATAAAGTTAGAGACAATTTGGTCACATATCAGGAGAAAATGAAGTCCATTTTTTACTGAAAGGGAAGGAGATTATGTTCCAAATTGGAGATCTGGTATTAAGATGGGATACTAGAAGAGAGGAGAAGGGGAAGCATGGTAAGTTTGATCCTCTATGGTATGGCCCTTACAAAATCACTGAAGTCAGATCAAATAACACTTTTATGCTGGAAAATATTGATGGAGAAGTAGTAGGACTACCTGTGAATGGGCAGTATCCGAAACATTATTTCTAGCACTGAAAATAGTAGGTTCATCATTGTACATATTCAATTTTCCTCATTGTATATTTTTCATCAAACAATATTTGACTCAATGCCCGAAGTGAAGGCACTGATTTGCAGGTTCTTAGTGTTTCGTGGAAAAAACCACTATCCCCAGGTGGAGCCAGATGTTGTGGATCATCTGCAATATCATTTCATTTTCAATTTCGAAAATATAAATATATATATATAGAGAGAGAGAGAGAGAGAAAATTGTTAAAAATATGTTAAAGTATTAAAGTTTTTATACTTTGGTATAAAAATATTTCTATTCGTTTTATTAGAGTTAAAAGTTTAAATACTTTGAACTTTATGAAAGTGGGTCCCGACTTAAATTTTAAAGGTTGATTATTTTATCGAGCGGGATGCAATGATGGCTCGAACTCCGACCAAAAGACCCAACCCGCGGGCACTACTAGCGCATGAATTAGTATGAAGGGTGCCTTCACAGTTGACTGGGTTGACTACAAGGGCAAGACAGATGAGCGGTGGAGATTGATTGCTGGGGCACAAGCCAAAATAATCCTCCGTACTTTGAAACCCCTCGCAGTGACGTAAGATGTTGAGTTGTTCACAATTGTCTTCCACGTCAGGTAAACTTAATGGCTTGTTGGCGCGTCATGTTAGCATTTAAGTTTAAAGCCACGCTACCTATTTAAATGAAATTCACATTCTTTCTGAAGTCATTTGTGATTAACTTGATATTTTTAATTGGTTTGTGATGCATCGTGTTCAGTTTTTCATCACCCTATCAAAAATTGGCCACCCTGTAAGTCGTCCATTGTCATAATTTTGAATCATGGCTAAACGCTCATCTTTGTCGGGTTCTACTAATCATATCCCTATTGGAAATTGGATAAACCAACACTACCCATGTGTTTCTTGACATGGACTAACCGCCTCTCATGGATCCTTATCTCTGGCAATGTACTCATTGACTAACACCTGTGGGTTTTGGTCTAATGGAAATCGTGATTCCCAACAAGTGGTATCAGAGTGTAGGTCACGAGTTCAATACACACTCGACTCGCGGTGGGGGGGAGATTGTTGGACATTGGATAAACCAACACTCCCCATGTGTTTCGTGACATGGAATAACCGCCTCTCGTGGATCCTTATCTCTAGTGATGTGATCGTTGACTAACACCTACGGGTTTTGGTCTAAAGGAAATCCTGATTCCCAACAATCCCTCTGATCGATACTGAGAGGGATATCCAAGACACCAATTTTTCCTTGGTTCACCTTCCGTTTTACCAACAATTTCTCCTAAATGACAAAGCTTCCCTGGTTTATACTGCCATGGCCAAGTCTGGTGTGTTGTCTACATGTATCCCTAAAACCCATCTTTTTCCTAAATTTATATATTGGTTGGTATCAGTTATGTATCATGTTTTGTGATGAATTGTCAGGGAGAGAATATTTTGCAAGTGTCTGCCCAGCTAATTCGCCAAGCCCTTTGTTATCCTGAGTCAGATTCATGTGTTCAATTCTTGGATGATTCTTTGGTAGCGTGTTATGACAACCTTGCAGGTCAAGATTCCAATCAATTTATTCATTTTCTGAAGCCTAATACACAACAATTTCATCCTGACAGCAAATATTTTCCTATGGAAATTTTTGATACAGAGGTTAAACCAGTACTAAGCATCATTGCAAAGATTTTGGGCAAATATGATGATAGAACAGTGGATAAATCAATCTTGGGGATGTTTGCCATGATGATGAAACCAGGAATGGTGCTAGATATTCCATCCTATTAGCAAGAAGCAGTCAATTCACAACTCATGAGCTTATCATTAATAGGTTCTTTCAGATTTTCTTCATTAATTATTTACTTGTTCTTATATCAAAATTTGGAGGAATTCATGCACTGGGTGTGAATATTATGGATATGAATAAGAAAAGGAAATCAGTAGTGCTCTAGACAGATGTAGTAAGAAGAGAACAAAATGAAACTGGACTGTTTGATTTTTCCAGTTATTTCATGTCAATTCCATATAAATTTTTCAATGGAGTTCCTCCCCCCTGTTTTTTACCCAAAGCATGGGAATTCTTGCATTTAGGGTCAAACTGCAAATTTGGAGATTGGTTTGTTTTTTAGGGTTACTCTGAAATTAGGTTGTATGGAGCAAGTGTTGAGCCTTATAGACTTCCAGTGTTTGTAACTATGAGGCTATTTGCTTTGGATTTTTTTCGACAAAGTCTAAATGTTGATCAAGTTCACTTTGTGCCCATGAAAAAGGGGCATATGTTCAAACTACCCATGACTGTAGGTCCTTTAATATTTAATATGGGACATGCATTTGAAGAGGTTATTAGAATGCTAGATGAGATGCTTTTGCTGTTAGGGGAATGGTGGGCTTCTGACCCTCACAGTGTAATTTATAATCTTTGAGAATGGCTATTCAGCTTTCATTCATGAAAGCAGGCCAGATTTAGAGAAGATATCAAGTAAAGGTGTAATGAGTTCAACAGGTTCAAATATTCAGACTCCTATCATATCATAAAAGTCAAATAAAAGAGGCAAGAGACAATGGTTGATTTAGAGGATGAGGAGCAGGGAGCTGAGAAGGGGACAAAGTTTAGTGAAGAACCTTCAAATAATCAACCTGGTTTTTCTTTACAGTTGGGAGAGGAACAAAACATTCCTGCTTCACCCAGGAGACACGAGACCTTCATGAACAAGTTCCTCTGATCAAAAATTTTTTTGCCCAAATTGAAGAGAGGAACCAGAAGATGAAGGCCAGCATGGAGGCCCAAGCTGAATATCAAATTGCTACAGATCAAACAAGACTTTTGACTGCCATGGATCTTGAGAAAGATCAATTCAAAATTTCCCTGTCACATCCTACAGACATGTCAATTAGTTCTTCTAGCAATTTCAATATTGTAAATGTGACTATGGATGTGAAGAAAATCCCACTGTTGGATAAGGTGAACCTACATATGAAAATAGGTCTGTTGATTGTAAATGACCTAACAAAGACTAATGCAATGGCAATGAAGGCAGAGAATATGCTTGGAAAAGTAATTAAGAAGTTAAATTTATAGAAAGCCAACTCTAGGGCTTTAACAATTCAGAATGAGGAGCTGAAGAAAATCATAGTAAAGATTGGAGTGGACCCTACTGAAAGGACTGTTGTGCAGAAAATTCTACAAAGTGCTGAGGTAGAGATATCTACATTGAAGAAAAATTTAAAATTGCCTACTGGAGAGCATTCGATGGCTACAGAGGTTGCAGAAATAGAGAACGAGAAAGAAAAGATTCTACAACAGCTTATGCAAAAGGAGGAAGAAATTTCAAAAATAAAGAAAACTGCAATATCACTGCAAAATCATATTAATAATCATAATTGCACTTTTGTTTTTCCTTCAAGTAATGAAGATCCACAAGCATATATTTCTCATTTGAATACTGAATTGCAGACAGCAGAAAGAGATCGGAAAAAGGCTCAAGCAGATTTAGAGGTTGCACCAAATATTATTCAAGCTGCAAATAATGAAGCCAGTAAATATAAAGTGGACAGTCAAAATGCTAATGCTGAGATTAAAAGTCCCAAAGAAAAATTGAAAGGGAACATATATTTAACTCAGGCAAAAGATATCATTTGGAATGCTATCGTTTCAGAAATGAAATCAATTTGGAGTTTTTTTATGGTGGTTGCAAAAGAGAAAAGTCTCATCAGGGAATTTGAAGAACAAGTCATGGCAGATAGACAGAATACAATCAATAGGGCTATTTAGGCAAGAAGATTCATTGACTTTATTAATTCCAAAACAGATCAAGAGTTAGAGTAAAATGAGATTAAAGATAGAATCCTATATGCAGTGGAGATTAATAAGATTATTGTCAAGAATTATTACAGGAAGGCCATAGAAAATAAGTTGATAGAAATTAAAGAAGCATTAAGTCAGTTTGATAAGTCATTTGACAAGGTGACAAGAGCAGGTCTGCCTTCATGTTGGAGACTTTGTGGAGGTTTTTTGTCATGGGATTCTTATGAAAACTTACTAGTATTGAAAAAAATTAATTTTGAAAATACACATGAAAAGACTCAAGTGCTCAAGGGAGCAATAGTGATCAAATTTCTTCAAAGACATTTTCAGCTACTGTGGTTGGTAGAAATTATATTTGCAGAAATAACATCCTATAACCGAATTATTGCTTTCATATTGGAGTATCACAATCTGATACATTCACCCAGGACAAGAGTAGAGATATGAAAGAAGTGCAGAGCTTGGATGATAGACTTGCCAAAAGATCCTTCGGCTTCAAAGAAAGACAAATCAACCGATCTAGGAAATGTAGCAACATCATCGTCTATTCACATTCAGCATATAGATTAGGATGTTAATTTTTATGTTATTGTAATTTTTCAAAGATGATTTAAATGTAATAAGACGTTTTGAGGGTATATAATAGATAGCTTACAAAGTCCTCGGGAGTTGAGGTAGTTAGGATCCGTTATAGAAGTTTCAAAATTCTTTTTATTGTATTTAATGTGATAGTTCAGAAGAAGAATTGTTCTGAGTTTTGGACCTTCTGATATAATTTTGTACTCAGAGATTTCAAAGATTAATGAATGAGAAACAAGTTTCTGGCATCTATTTATGTTGATATGTATTCAAGTTTACATTCTGTGTTTCCTATTTTTGAATAAAATGAATTAATGAGCAACAGGTCTCTTTTTACTTATGTAAGCAAGAGTTAAAACCCTTAATTGGCGCTCCTTCGTTTTAACTATTACCTTCATATAATTCTTCTGGAGTTTGAGATGATGTATTCTATGTAACAACATATGATTTTGGGCTTCTTTCTTTCATTTTCTTCTGGTCATTTCATTCAATATCAGCAAATGATAGCATTGTGAGACATTCATTATATTTGATATTTGAGGGTTTAATGATAAATACTTGAGGGTGATTAAACAGAGACAAATAATTCTGTGACATAATCATATAAATGTCTTAAGCACTGATTCCTTATCACAGCTAAGGGATTGTCTCTTATGGTACAACAATAGTTATGGTTCAAAATATACAATTAATTTACAATTTTATAAATTTACAAATTTACAAATTTTACAATTTTAATAAAATTGAATCATGACAATACATACAATTACAATTACAATTTTACGATTTCACAATACAATTACAATCAAGATACATAGTATTATAATTACAATTACACAATTTTACAATTACCAATACACAATATTTAATAAATATCATGATTTAATATTAAAAATAAACATCATGATCATGATAACCATCATACAAACATCATATTCGAAAATACACATTGAAATTCGCTAACACCATCTAATCATTGTGATCATGATCATATAACAAAACACAAGCATTGTATAACATCATCACAACACAAACATCAAATATACATCTCATTTCGAATACCTACTATCACATACACATCTCTCAACAAACACATTAAATGAACATATCTAACATGACCTAAAAATATACACATCTTTATGAACACCAACATGTAAATTAATTACATCAACATGAACATAACATACGTGAACTATATATATATATATATATATATATATATATATATATATATAATGTCAAAAATATATAACTGTAATAGAACTACATATAAATGTCAAATATCTAGTTGTACTACATCAATACTATAACTAGTACTTGAGGCTTGCTCAGTCGATGGTGCCTCATGCTCAGATGGATGTGCTTGCTCAACCAGATGTTCCTACTCAGTCAAAGGTGCATGTTGATCAGATGGATGTGCCTGTTCAAGAGGTGCCTTCTGATCAGATGGCATCTGCTCAGGAGGTGCATACTCAGATGGTGTCTTCTTAGGACTAGGTTCCTACTGAGCTGGTGTCATTGGCTACTTAGCTCCAGCGTGAGGTGAAGGAGGAGGATGTGGAGTACTAGAATGATCACTCCCTCATGATCATGATAGTTCAATGATTTTATGTGTTGTGCATCTCCATGGTGCATATCCCTCCTAACTGCCAGTAGCCTGGAAGATCTGATGATATGATTCATAATTCTCATCATATCATGTGGCATGTCCCTCCAAAGCTTTGTGAGCATACGATCAACCTAGATCTCTTTTATCATCATAGGGTAGACTCCCTCATCAACTAGGAGTATACATAGTCGGTCGCCCAACTCCATCCTGAATCGGATGTCTACCCTACGTTGCATGCCCGTGGGTATCTTCACCTGGGGGGGGGTTTGTCACCCTAATCTGTGGCCTCTTCCATCTCCTTTCAATCTACAGGATCATCCGATGCGGGTGGAATCATGTCCTCAACAAATGTGCTAATATCTACAAAATATATAGTACACAACAATAATTAGACAATTTAATAAATCAAGTTAAATAACGTGTTAGAATAAGTTTTATTCTAATTAATTAAGACAATAAAATGAAACTATATTAATTTAAATAAAACACTAATATTACCTCTAGCATCTGGTAGCTCATCCTATGTGAAGAGGATGGTTTTACATGCTCTCCAATTAAAACCAGCGTAAGGACACACCACCATCATGAACATGTGATCATCAACACTGGCTAGTAGCTCCAGTGCATCACTAGATATCTTGTCCAGATACTCGGATGGACCCCTCTTGGGCATCAGCTCTCCCCACATATGCATTCGTAAATGTAACATTGGCCTACGAGGATGGCGGAAAAAAGTAGGCCTCGTCTCTAGAAACCTCTCAAAAAATATACAAAATAACTCTGAATGAAAAGGGAAGGTCAACCTCCCACATGCCTGAGAACTAAATCTATCTAATAATATACAAAACTGCTGCAAAAAAAATGGCAGACCATCTCACAAGTCATGGTGTCTGGAATAAAGAATCAACATAAAATAAAAGAGGGCAACTAAAGCTTTGTATGTCACTAGTATATTGTGCAATGGTTGTCAGTAGTAGCGAGAGGAACCTAACCTCCTTTGGAAAAAAACAAGAAATGCGTAGCTAACCACTAGACACCTGAAAATATGGAGGAGAAAGTATATCATCCCTAATTAATCGCTGGGAGTACGCCAACTGACTCCGTGCTGCATAACCGACAAGGACATCTGGAAACTAGGGAAAATCCTGCCCCCTCCTAGATAGGCCAGTAATAGAATAAATTTCCTCCTGAATGGGTTGGTACCACTAGCCAGGACTGACCCAGAAAGCCATTCGATGGGCATCCCACTTGTAGTTCAACTATCCTAATAACCCATTGTCTTCCTTCATGAATGTAGCCTCCTCGTAGAACTGAAAGAGGCCTACCTCCCTTAAGAGCAACTGGGTGGGTGTCGTAATAGGGCGAGGGTACAAAAGTATCTCCCTCTCCTTTGCCTCCCATTGCTCTATCATGTTATAATTAACCTCCCTATGATATTTTTGTTTCTTTCCTCTCTTTGTTGACATCGATAAATGATTCAAATATTAAATAGATCATCCTCTCTCATACATAAAACCTAATTTATTTATTAAATGACAAATTTATTTAAAAATATATAAATATAACTTTTATCGAATAAAAAAAAACCATTCGATGCACCCAAAAAATCTCATGCATTCCCACCGGTGCATACCTATCGATCACGCACTGCCCACAGTGTGCATGAAAAAAATTGATGCACAGCGAAAACAACAGATCTTTTTGTGCGGTGCATTGACCATATTATTCGCCCTAGGGCGGTTGTTAAAGAACAAAGCACTGCCAATTGGACTTCACCACTAGCAGTGGCGATGTGTTCCTGTAATATGGACACATCAGGGCGTTATTTCTATTTTTACATAAGGCACAATGTGTTTTGGTAAATGACCACACCGAGTTAGATATTGTTATTTTTAAAATTTTTAAATTGTCGGTGAGGCTGAAAACTAACACGCACCACACTATTTATTGTCCTCAGTGTGCTTTTTATCGGTACCATACCGGGTGGTTTAACACCATTCATGATGCAGCCTGTAAATTTATAGGGAGCACTGTAAACTGTGCAAGCTTAACGGCTCAAATGCACTGCGTTGATTTTTTTTTTAAACGGTGAGTTTTAAGTTAATTTAAAAAATTAATCCGCTAAAATCTTAAGTTGGTGAGAAACAAGTAGATTACCTGCCCATTTTCACATCAAGGATGCATCTTTCCAATGGAATACTAAAACTAAAAATTTCCCACCATTTTTCAAAATTTGAACTCCACACAGTCAGAAATGGCCAGTAACAATGCAGGGAATGGGAGCACCGATGGTAGGGTGCCTCAGAGAAGAAAAACCCAAACCAGTTCTTGAGAGCTCTACAACATTGTAACAATTAAAAATGATTTTTTTACAGCCGTTAATTTTTTTTAAACTGACCCCTTTTTGGTACGCTCGATTATGAGACGCATAGGGTGGTTGTATCAATGGTGCACCACACTTCTTTACGGTGCGCTCGATTACCAAGATGCATAGAGCCAGTTTGTATGGATAGCACAATGTCTTGGTGTGCTATTTTATAGTATGAATTAATGCACTTTATATAAAACACACCGGTGTGTGTTATGATTAGAAATGCACCGCAAAAAAAACATGTGCAAAAACCTTCACCTGCCAACCTTCTCTAGTGACCTCCATTACAAACAAATATCTGGGCTATTTTTATAAGGGCTTCCTCAGAAACATCTGCTAGAGTGTCTTTTCCTTGTAGTGGTTCCTTGTATATTAGAACTGAATAAGGAAATGGGAGCTTCAAATTGTTCTTCATTTGGTTGGTTTAAAATTGTTGCATAATATTGTTCATACGCAACAATGTATAAGAAAATTCCTTAGAAAATTCAGGTCATGATAACGAAGGAGATTCTATTATGGTGTGCTTTATTCATTCAAAATATGTTCTTTGATTTTGTTCCCATTTGTAGATTGTATTCCTTTTAATCATATTTTGTAAACAAATGACAATCTGTGAAAAATCAAGAACAAAGAACTTAACAAAATTAATTTGGCCAAGAAAGGATAGCATAGACCTTTTATTATGAGGTAACAGAATTTCAGAAATAGCCTTAACTGTTTCTGGATCTATATTTATTCCTTATTTTGAAATGATAAAGCCTAAAATATTTCCCTCACTAAGAGAAAAGAATGATTTTTTAGAGTTCAAAGAAATCCCAAAAAAATTTCACCTTTCAAAGATCTATTTTAAATAATTAAGATGATTATTCCTTTCTTTTGAATAGATTGCAATATCATCTAAATAAACAAAAACTTATTTTTTAATAAAAATTTTGAAAGAAACGTCTGTAGCTCGTTGGAAATTAGCTCTATCGTTAATAAATCCAAAAGGCATCTTATGATAATCATTTGTTCCCCATTTGGTCCTAAATGTGGTTTTTAATCTGTCTTCAAGATGCACAAGAATCTAATTATATCCTGAAAAACCATCTAAAATTTACATAATCTCAGAACCTGCAACAGACTATAATATTTTCTCCACTGGTGGTTAAGAAAATATGTTCTTTTCACATGCTCGATTGAAATTTCTAAAATCAATAAAAATTGGAATGTTTCCATTCTTATTTAGAACTAGAATGGAATATGAAACCCACTTAGAATGTTTGATCGAGAAAATTATTTTCGCTTTTAGTAACTTGTTCAGCTCGGTCTTGATTTGAGTTTCAAGATTAGGATGGATTTTCCTAAGTTTTTGTTGGACGGGTTTCACATCAGGCAGCATGGGTATAATATTTTGAATGATATATGTATAAGATGATTTTAAATCATCATAGCTCTAGGAAAAAATATGCTTGTATCTCATTAAAAATTGTATGAAAGAATATATTTCATTAGGTGAAAGTCCAAGGCCTAAATTGATATTTTGGGGTTTTTCATTAGACCCTATATTAAATAATTCAAATCTTAAGATGTTGCTCCAGAGTTTCGAGTTGGTGACTTTCTTGAATCTATCTTTCAAATAATATAAGTCTTATAATTTTACCACAGGTTTTGGCAAATAATTTTCCTCAGAGGACTTATTAAGTTACTTATCATGTTCATCTTAATCAATGATATGATCTGAATAAGAACCTTCGAAAGTTAAAAAACTTAGAATATCATTATCATCATTGAATACTTTCCAATTAGTAATGTTATCAGGAATGGTGGGGCGAAAAAATAATTCACTTGAAAACCTATCAAGACTGAAGTCTTATGGAGGAATGAGCTTTGAAGCAACACTATCTAAGATATCGGCACTAGATTTTTGTAGTCTAGGAATTGGAATTATATTGAATGTTGTGAAATGAGTTATAAAATACTGAATCAAGCTTTGATAATGTTTTACATGATTGGAAACACAATGAATATTATTCCTTACTTGTTTGATAACAATTTTGAATCACCATAAACATTAAGATATTTGACATCAAGACTGTTATCCTTTTGTAATCCCTGAACTACCACTTCATATTCAACAACATTATTAGTACAATCAAATTCCAATCTACATGAAAGCATGGTTTTTTCTCCATTTGGTTTAATTAAAATGCATCCAACGCCTGCACCATCACTAGACTTCAATCCATCAAAATAAAGAATCAAAAATTATTCATAACTCTCGTTTACAGTGTTATCTACAATATTAATACATCTTGATGAATATTTTTGTGAGAAATTTTATATTTGTGATAATAAAAAATCAACAAGTTCTGTGAAGACAATCCACTTTATGGAAAAATGTGATCTCTCTAGCCCTAGAGTGGGTCTAACAATGCACGATACTATCTAACTAACCCTTTAATAGCTTTTACTCAAAACAAAAGAGGACGAAAGAGAACCTACCTCTTCCTGATGCTATCGTCCACTCCTTTGATGAAGGCCTTGAGTCCACGATCCTTCAGGACCACTCCTCGTTGGTTGTAATATTCGAATACCTATAGGATATCAAGAGATGTTAACAAAAAACATGATAGGATACACATCATACATCAAATACAAACTACCTAATAGATCAAGTACTATTAGGATACTTGGATAGATATATAGACAAATATGGAAAGTGAAACATCAAATGTATTATTGACGTATAAAATATGAAGCATACAATCATGGCCTTGATGTTGGAGGCCTCCTTTGGTGATTTCCAAGTCCAACACGAGTCTCTTCAAGAAATTTGTCTCCCAAGTGGAAATTTGGGATTATCTCAGCATAGGGATGCAAAAGATTATGATCAGGCTAAACCAATAATGACCAACGAGTAGTGGAAGGATGGGATTGAATTTATAGGAAGGGAGAGGGAGTTAGGATCCCATAAAAGAAGGAGGAAAGCCCACATCTGAAGGGAAGATCCCCTATTGATAAGATCAAGAGCTCCAAATGAGATAGCTCGACCATATCTCCACCAAAAATTATTCTGCTCGTCATTCTAGAACCTTCTAGTGCATGAAGCTTCTCCTCCATTTGAGGAAACACTGCTAGAAAGGGTTTAGCATGGTTTTTCCAATAATAAGGGCACTCACAATGATAGGCCAGAACATGAAACTGGCCATAAACATGGGTAGACAATTGGCTAAGTGTGCAGACCCAAAAATTTAGGGTTTGAGCTAAGCTTCTTCATAAATTATTCAAGGCAGATGTATTTTAGTCTTCAAAGGATATCTTGATGTATTCTTCTAAGTTGGATATACTGCACAATATGCATCAAATTGAACTTCAGTATCAAGGATGGGAAGCTAATAGGGAAACAATTTCCTTTGTAACAGATGCCCCCTAAAGCATGAAATCAGATGAGGGAGTGATGGGTGAAATGCTTTATGAATAAAGGCAAGGACTAGGAATACCACCAAGAGACATTCCAAATCAAACAAAATATAATATGTGACGTCTCTGATATAAATATGCCTAAAATAATATCTATGAATAGGAATTAAATAACACATGAACCCACGGCATGGTCGTAGCCATCTACCTAAAATAGGTCATGGAAATGGATCCATGGTATGGGCACAACCATCTATATAAAAAGGATTATGTGTACAATCATGAATACTCAATAACTGCACTCAACCTAGATAATAATAGATGTGACCCTGGGTCTTCGTCTCTATCTCAATCTACCCAATGTACGAATCTAACCATGTGAAAAGATGTGTTGATGTCGAACATGGTAGAAACCACCTAATTACTGATCAATGATGTAAATCGTTAACAGGCAGGAGAGAAACCACCAATAATGACGATGGCCCTTTTTTGTATGGGGTCCCCTAGCTACGTTTTTTTATATATATTTTTGTAGTAATTAGTCTAGCGCAGGGGCTTTGGGGCGAGTCAAAGCCCTCAATGTATTGCAATGGGTTAGAGGGTAGACCTAGAGTCCACAAACCACGGTTTGCGGACCACAAGATAGCACAGCTATGATGATATAAATAGATATATATTTGAGTCTAGAGGTAAGTAAGAAATATTGATGCAAAATACGAACTATTGAGATCTATTTTGGGTAGTTTTGGGTAAGGAATACTGTTGGTTGTGTGCATGGAGATCCTCAGTCCTGCTGTGTGCGGACCTCGTTGGTTGTGTGCACAGGCTGTGACTTGGGTTTGTAGCTTGGTTTTGGATTTTAATGAACGCAGAATCTATTGAAGTATATATATGCTATCTGAACTGGTTGTGTTTACTATTGAAGTAACTCTGCGTTAGCTGTGATTGTGTATGTGATATATAAATTAGCTTCAATTGTGTTATTTTGTGACGATAATTACTAATGCGCACATGGATGCGAAGGCGTTGTTATGACCTGATTAATAATAGTAGCTTTGTTTATGTTTACATGTTGGTTATACTATTAAGGGCTTGGTAATAAGCTTTTTTATGTGCGAACCTAATAGATCTCAACAAGACTGCCTTAATTACCCATTATCTGCAAGGGTGCGGAAGCCTGGTTTCAACACCCACCCATACTACTTCAGGTGAGACCTTGGCTAGTGAAAGTGGGTCATTTTCGAAAGGGCCAGTAGTATAGGGGTTTGTTGGCAAACCTAAAATGTGAACTTGGGTCAAGACCCCTCAAGCTAGAAAATGGTTCCATTGCCAGGACTGGGATCATTTTGAGAGAAAGATCGAGTAATGCCATGAGGCTGTTGGCGACCTAAGAAATTGGAACTCGAAGACTGGTTCAAAAAACAAATTTGGGAATTTTCCATAAAAGAGAATCGCAGCATGAAGCTAACAGCTAAGAAATGGAAGAAAAAGTATATTTTCATAGAAGTATATGAAATTTTCTTTGTAGCTTTCACACATGAACTACAGGAATGGCTAGCAAGGTTAGTAGAATTCCAGACATGTTGGAAAGACGATCAGGTTATGCAGTGGACTCCAAAATTGATTCAACAGTTGGAGAAGGCTGATAACAAAATCACCCAGACTGTAGATCATTGGGTGGATAGTGTCCTAGGATAATTTGTAAAAAAATTCGCAGTCGATCAATTTGTATCCTACGCTGAAGTGTAGCAAAGGTTCTTCAAAGGATTCTAAGGTAATTTCTTGCGAACATTGCCGCTACTAATTAAAATACTACTGTGCGAAAAATGCATTTTGTGCAGCCACACTGAATGAATGACCTTTGATCAGGGTGAGAGTACAACATGAAGTGGTAAGTACTACTGAGTCAACCGAGAAGGGGATAGATCCGTCTACAACCCCTTAAGAGAGCCATCTTCGTACATAAGAACTAGTCTCTGGCTACACCATTTTCAAATCAACTTAAGGGCAAGAACTCCCATACCCCTCTACCACTACCGGAAGAAGATATGGCCTCACACATGAAGATTCCCACCTTCAAGGGTGTGGGAGATGAATACATGAACCTATTTTGGTTCATAGCAGAATCAGTATGGACTGTTTCAAATGTTGCTAGCTATGTTGTAAAAAGAGCGCAACTATCCCTCGCCTTTGAAGGAAGGGCCCTAGATTGGTTCATGGGGTACATAGGCCAACATGTGGATCCATTGATACAAGAAATTAAGGATGCTTTAAAACAACATTTTTGGAAGCCTAAGTCCTATGCTCAACTGGTGGTTGACTTAAAATAATTTAAACAGGGACCCACTGAGTCAGTATGGGAGGTTGATCAGTGGATAAAGAAGGTTATCAGGGATGGGGAATTTAAGTATGAGGTTAGACAACACAAGGAATGGTTCATTGCCATGTTATTACCTCACCTGCGCGGGCCTATGGGTCAACAAGTGATTGATACACAAGATAAAGCCTTTGATATTTCCATGAAGCTAGAAGTTGCACCAAGAGACGATGCCTAGTTTGGGGTATAGAAAATCCAGGGACAGTTGAAGGCAATGCACCTCGAAATCTAGAATTTGTGAAAAGAGCGAGGAAAATAAGTTAGTCCATACATCTGGTGCATAAGATGCAGGATGTCCAACCATGCCATGGATCAGTGCCCTTTGCTGATAGACTACATGCAGGCTGGGGGGGCCAACCCATTGTGACCTAAAGAGGCTGCAGGACCAAGCACCCCCACATTATGGTGTGTTGACTGCTGCATAGCTGGACTGTATGACACCAACCACTGCCCCCGTCTTGGTGCCTATGTTCTAGAGTTGAAGCAACAATGGTGTCGATTATGCTCATCTGTGGGACATGATGAACACAATTTCCAGACATATGACTTAATGATAGACCAAGGAAACCTGTAAAGGGTACAGGCTAACCCTTCATCACCACTATCCCCCTCGGGACGAGGAGGCTCCCCTACCAGAGATTGGGGGGGGAAGAGGTGGAACCGTAGGTTGAGGAAGAGGGAAATTGATCTGCTATAATTGGGGAGAAGTAAGGCACTTCACAAGGGACTATCCTAGCCCTATACGGAAATATTGTCGATATTGCAGAAAATTGGATCATGTGATTGAAGATTGTTTGGTACTAATTGAAAAGATGTAGGAGAAAGACCAGACACCAATGTAGAATGTACAAAGGGTTAAGGAAAAACCACGTGATAAGGAACCCAGTATTAATGTCATTACACACAGTGGCATGGCTACGGGAGGAGTTGAGGAAAGAGCTGTAGCTGAACCCCTTATCCGAAAAGCCGCTAGCAAAAAGGAAATCCTAGACCTACAGAAGGAGAAAGAGACCTTCCTAGAGGCTGGCAAATAATTTACCAAGGAAAAGGCATCTACCTCAAAATCCCCAACAAACCTAAAAGCAAATGGAGAAGTTAAACCATTCCTACAGGCATGTATGAATTTTCTATGTAACCAGAAGGAAGTAGACAATATTCAAGCATTGATAGACAGCTACATGAAAAATACTAAACCCCCATCAGAATTTAAATATGTCCACAAACTTTACAAGCATAATAAATGCACTGGTCAAGAAATGCGGCTAACTGTGCAAATTTGTGATTATGAAATGGATTAGGTCATCCTGGATCTAGGATCCGATGCAAAATTCCTACCCAAATAGACATGGAAGAGGATGGGAGAACCTAAGCTGGAATGGTATACTATAGAGTTGTGCATGGATAACCAATAGAAGATCATACTGTTGGGAAGACTATCAAAGATTATGGTCGATATCACAGGAGTTAAGGTATACGTAGATTTTGAAGTAATCCAGATTGAAGAGGATGCAGACCTCTATCCTACACTTCTAGGACTGGATTGGGCTATAGACATGGGTGGCATTATCAACTTGAAGAAAAGGAGCATGGTTTTCAAGAATGAGGATACGAGAGTAGTAGTCCCTCTAGACCCAGTAGAGGGAGAACGGTATACATAACCCATGGACAAAGAAGACGACGTGTATCATATCTATAAACTAAACACCTGGGACGAGGCTTGGATTAACCCTACGGCTGATGGAATTCTTTGCTGGGAGAAAGATAGTGAATGCTTCTATGACTTCGATGGGGGGATCAAAAATTGGCAGAATCGGTCGCATGACGTATCTGCACTACGATGTTTTAGGATCACAAAGAGCTTCTGGTGTATCTCCTCAGAGGTAAGAGAGTTGCCTTACTTTGATGATTATGGTAGTATTAAGGATTTTCTTAGAGCATTCGAAGCAGAAGTCGCAAGGGAATGAAGAATGTGGGCGCTTAACCTAGCCATGCGTGCGACCCCTGCACAGTGGTGGGAAACTCATAAGGGGGATTTTTCAGGATTGGGAGGAATGTCGTGAGATGATGATCCTACGATTTTAACCCCCCGTTCACCTACACATGGAGACTTTCCTTGTCCAAGGGGACACACGCAAGCACTTGTCCGCATAGTTCTTTAACAATTGGACAACATTTGGATTGGCAAAGAAGCACATCTCAAACCTGGGCATGATATTGGATGCCTGTAGAAAGCACTAGATTTCCATAAATATTAAGAAGTGCATATTCTGTGTGCCTTTTGGGATCTTGTTATGCCATATAGTTTGTCAATAGGGACTAATGGTTGAACCCGCCAAAGTTGCAGTTATCATCAATTTAGCAGTCCCCTCAACTGAGAAACAGTTGTGCTCCATCATAGGGCACACATGATATCATAGGAATTTTATTCAAGGGTGTGCACTGATCATGACACCCATGGAAAAGATGATAAATAAGGAAGTATCATTTTTTTGGGACACGAAGTGTCAGAAGAGTTTTGAGCTACTCAAGGAAAAAATGGTCTCTGCACCTATCCTCATATTTCTGGACTGGACGAAAGTTTTCCATGTCCACGTGGACGCTTCAGGGATTGCCCTAGGAGTTGTCCTTATGCAGCGCGGGGAGGGGGAAATTGACCACTTGGTTGTGTTTGCTAGTAGAAAACTCTCTAGCACGAAGCATAACTACTCCACTACAGAACATGAAGGGCTAGCAATGGTGTATGCCTTGTAGAAATACCGACATTATCTGTTGGAGGGAACTTCAAGATGTTCACATATTAGTCATCTTTGAAGTACCTCTTCAATAAGTCTATGTTGGGGGGGGAGATTTTCTGATCGATACTATGATTTCAAGAATATAAATTTGAGATAATTTTGAAGCCAGGGAAATTGAATGCTAGACCAGACCACTTGTCCCAAATCGAGAGTGGTGAAGAACCAACCAACCTAGAGTAAGGATTTCCCATTGCACAACTATTTTCTATTAAGGTGGTTGATGAGAACTTGTCGATATTATTCAATTATTAACTACGTGGATGGAACCTAAAGAATATTCGGTACAACAACAAAAAAGATTTGGTCACCCGTGCAGCTGACTTTACCATCATCGCGGGCCTCTTGTATAAGATGGGAGATGATGAGGTACTACGAAGATATGTACCGGAACATGAAAGACAAGCCATTTTAGCAGAAGTGCATGGAGGCATAGCAGGAGGTCACTGCTCAAGAAAAGAAATGGTGCAAAAGATATTAAGAGCTGGGCTATGGTGGCCCACACTGCATAGTGATTCTCATGACTATTGCAAATCCTACGACACATGCCAAAGGACATGAAAACCGTCGTGTAGGGATGAAATTCCCTTACAACCACAGATGGCCCTGCAGGCGTTTGATAAATGCGCAATAGACTTCATTGGGCCCATCAACCCACCAGGTATGAAGACAGGTGCCCGCTACATCCTCACTGTGACTGATTATATAACCAGATGGGCGGAAGCGTAAGATGTCAAGGATTGTACTGCAGATACTACTACGCACTTTATTTTTGAGCATATTCTAACCAATTTTGGTTGTCCAAAGATGTTGATGAGCCATAGAGGTACGCATTTCATTAATGACACAATATAAGCTTTGACTGAGGAGTTTCGAATCCACCATGAAAAAAGTACCCCTTATTACACACAGGAAAATGGAACAGTAGAAGTTTTTAATAAAATTTTGGAACAAGTGCTTACCAAGTTTTGTAATGTCAATCTAAGCGATTGGTACGTGCAAATCTTATCGTTCTGTTGGGCCTATTAGACCATGTGCAAGAAATTTATTGAGAAAACACCATTTCGGATGGTTTATGGAAAGGGGGCCATTATGCCAATGGATTATATCATTCCTAGCTTGCACATCGTGGCCTTTTACAAACATGGAAGAGCCTGATATCATGGAGTAACGCTTAGCATAGCTATTCACCTTGGAAGAAGATTGATTCATTTCTAACTTTCATTAGCAAGTTCAGAAGGCCCGGGAAAAATTCTGGCACAATAGGAATATCTGGCAGAAGTCGTTTATAGAAGATGAGCTAGTATTATTATATGACAACTAGTTTGCGTTCCACCCTGGGAAATTCCGCCACCATTGGTTGGGACCTTATATCGTAAAAGAAGTTACGAATGGTGGTGTAGTCAGATTGGCTATGCTGCGCGGGGACCCCCGACCAGGATATGTTAATGGCAGTCGTCTCAAACCATACCGGACCAACTCGGCGTAGACCATGTTAGGTCTCTGTAACAAGCAAGATTGGCAAAGTCCGATCACAGAGTTAACATCATTTCAACCAACTTTGGGATTCTAGGATCTAGCCCTCCTGAATCCGGAGAGGGATCTCTCCAATATGTACAAAGATGGATATTGTCTTTGAAGTTTAGGATAATGATATTAGGCTAGTTATGAAAGGCCAAGGGTTTTGTTTGGTTTTCTCAGATGGTGGAACATAATTGCTGTTCTAAGACGGAAAGATCTATATGCAAATAGGTTCAAAGGTGAGAAGTTGCAAGTAACAAAATAAACTTTGATTCTAAAGAAAGATGATGGCAAGTTTTCAATCCATTGGGCTATGGAGTCATAAGAGAATTTAATTGAAGCATCCAGGTTCAAGAGTAATCTATGGGGCAAGTCATCTAGGCCTAAGGATCTCTTTGAAGTTTGATTTATGGAATGGGGTGATACAAAAAGAAAGAGAATTTAACAGATGCAGAACAAAGAGCAGCCCAGGATCTGGTAAGTACTTTGAAACTAGCCAGCCTTTGACCAGGCACTTAAGAAAAACATAGAAGCAAACTAGGATCTGGTAAGTACTTTGAAACTAGCCAGCCTTTGATACACTTCTAATAGAAAACAGATTAAAACAAAGGGAAACTTAAAGGCAACTTTTGGAGCAGGAACTAGCGGGCAGGGCTCACCTTTCTCCTCATCTTAGTCCTTCTTTACTTAGTTACTTTCAAGACAATCACCAAGATCACACAGAATGGCCCAAGATCTGATAAGTACTTTGAAACTATTCAGCTTTTGACACATCCTAAGGGAAACAGACAAATAGTTGAGCAAACAAGAAAGGGACTCAGGGCTAACCTTTGATTTCCTCGATTCATTCCTTACACAACATATATGAAAGTAACATTTAAAAACAACATTCAGCAGTGACGAAAAGATGAGGGAACGCCAGCATCTCTGTGCTTAGACTAAATTAAATCATTTCTAAATAACACAATAAGAAGAAAACATTGGGATAAAGATTTTTCAGCCAGAGAAGGTCACTGGTGTACAGCAAACTCTAACAATGTTTAAACTGTTCTTTATAGTAGAAACTGAAACAAATTGAAAACAAAAATAAAATAACAAGTTACAGTGAGAATAACATCACCATCAGCATAGACCAGGATCCCATAAATCAACTTGTATTGATTGCTTCAAACCGGTTACAATCTTCAAATCCAATGTTTTAATTCACCTCTCTTCACAACCTAATCTATCTGTTACAAGCAGAGCTCCAAGGGCCCATGAAACCACTATTTACAGTCAAGATTTTTCCACTCAGAAACAGCTACAACGCTTCAGCAATTACATTGACAACCAACTAATCCAACCCCTCACTCATCTTCTTCTGGAGTATTTATAGAAGGATGAGGAGGTGAGATCTGATAAAAAGATCTCAAATACAATCAATGCAGAATTAATGTCTTCCTGACCCCGTGAGGTTCGATGAAGAAATTCTACAGGTGTTACATTGCATTAATGTGTTTATACTGATGAAGTAAGCTCGAAGAGAGCTTGTGTTGACCTTTGAGGCTCTGCGTACTGTTAGGGTTATTCTGCAACCATTCTGTCATTAAATCTGGTGCAGTAATAACTTCTTGGTTGTTCCGAGGCATAATATCTGATCTTGTTCAATAAATTCATCCTCTGATTGAGCATTCTGAGGCAATAGGTGGCACTGTGGTGGTTGAGGAATCAATTCGCCTCAAAGTATGGCGGTGGAGGCGATCTGTCTGCTGAACACTTTTAGGTTTTGCTTTAATCCGTGTTCTGAGCTGGGGATTAGGCTTTTGATAACCGTCTTAGCCGTAATCCCCGCCAATCTTCTCACAAAACCACTGCTCTGGTTCACTCTATCTTCAATCTGATACTCTTTCTCTGCTCTGATATTGGCGGAATTCTTCAAGCTTTACAGGGACGTGCGGCGACCAAAGCTCATGAAACTTTGTAGATATCTTTGTTCTTCTTCGTATGATCGATTCCCTGGACAAATCGAGAGGACTGGAGTTGTCACCCTCATCCCTTAGATTTTTATAGAATACGAAGAAAAAACCTTAAAAACCTGCAAAAAACAAAAAAAACGAGGAAATCCTGCGTTATATGGACAGACTGCATCGGAGGGCGTGCGGGAGAATGGAGAGATCGGGACCGTTGATCGCATCGCGATCAACGGTTGGGAGCAAACTGAACAGTCAACGGGAAAAGGTGGACTGTACAACAGAATCGGGAGAAACGAACGAGAGTCGTCGATCCGCGGAGATCGACGGTGGGGATCGGCTCTTGGAAGCGCCGGAGAAGATTTAACGGGCGGGCGAGTTCATTAAAGGGTGAGCGGAAAAGGTGATCGGGGACCGTCGGATGGGAGGGCCCAGATCCGACGGTGGGGATGAATCCCGCTGCACGTCCATAGGACGAGGTTTAACGCGCGGGAGATGGACATGGCATGGCGGTTTTTGGGGTGAGGTGGAGAACACGTGTCGGCCAGCGTGTGGAATCGCTGGCCGACGTTCTAAAACTGCTTCCGGACGAAAGGTGGTGCGGGCACAAACCGGTGGTTATGGAAAACAGTGCGGCGAAAAGGGGGGGGTCCACCAGGTGGGAGGTACACTCCGCACCGTCGATCCGAGGGAAAGATCGACGGCTAAGTTTTAATACGATTTTCTTGGGTGGAAAAATAAAATAAACCCGACTTTACTTTTTACAAAGGTTTTCAATGTTGTCGGGTGATAAATTGTTTCTGAGGGTTAAGCGCCCTGCGGACTTTAGCACACGGTTCCGGCGGGGGAACATATGGATGGAGAGAAAGCGGGGGCTTAGCCTGAGGGGCTAAAACCCAACGCATAGAAAATGTATGTTTTTCTATGGTTTTTCAATGATTTTTGCAAGAGGGGAAAGGTTCCGATAGGTCAAAAAGTGAGTTTTTGACCTTAGGAAATGAGATCAATGGAGGAATAAGGGATATAAAAGGGTTTGATGGGGTTTTTTACGGATGAAAGGATACTTGAAGAAATGAAGGGAAGATGGAAGAAGGGGGGAGGAAAAAAGGGGAAGGATGCAGCAATATTTGATTAGGATTTTCATGGAACATCAGAGGCAGAGAAGATGAGGAGTTTGCAGAACCGAACAGTAATTTGGACTCTTACCAACAGAATTCAAGTACCAACAATTTTCAGGATTAAACTTGTTTCTTGAAGGCTGCAAAGAACATTTAGCCACCAACTGCTATAATTGAAAAATATGGGTGGCTAACAGTGGCTCCACTTGGGGATGGTGTCTTCTTGAAGACATCAAGAATTCAGACTTGATTTCTCTGGGATGCTGACTGGTGTCTGACCAATCACTTGCTCTTGCTTTCCTTTTGGACAAAATAAGGTCAGTCATGAAAGAAAGATGAATTTCATCAATACAACTTCTACCTACCCCAATCCTACTGATCTAACATTTTTTCTTCTTCAGAGTGCACTTGGATTGGCAAACTCTTAACACAACATTTTATTCTTTTGAAAGCAGTAAATCTAATCTACTTCTACTCCTTATTTCTCCCTGAACTCAGATTAAATAGTTGAGTTCAGATATTCCTCTACCTATTCTACTGTTTGTTGGGATTAAACAGTCCAACCAACTTTCATTCTCTAAATTCTACAACAGAAATTTAAAAATAGCCAAGCCAAGATTGAACTGTTTGACTTGCTATGATCTATGGCATAAAGACAAGCTGCACATAGATTATTATTTGCAGAAAATTTAAAATCAAAACAGAAGGCTTAAGATCTGAAAATTTTCTCATTATGGCCTTCTCTCATATTCACAGCTCTGTTCTTTCTTTTCAGTGAGCTATCTTTGCTTCTCTTCTGGTTCAATTTTTGAGTGAATTAGAACCAGGTCTTTTCTCTTTGACTCAGAAATTGGAGTAGTTTTGAGTCAGTTCTTTGGAAACTTTGGTTCAGATTTTGAGTTTGTTTGAACCTTCATCTCTACCCTACTCTATCTACTGATAAGCCAGATTAAACAGTTTGGCAAATCAAATTTTCTACCCTATCAGCAGAAAATTGAAAGCTAATTAGTCAAGATTAAACAGTTTGACCAATTAGAAGTGTGTTTCAAGGAGTGGCATTTAAGCTTGCACACTTTCAGATTTATTTATCTTTTTTGGCATGGGGCTTTGCCTTTCTTGTTTTCATTTCTGCCCTCTTTTCTTTCTTTCTTTGTTTTTTGTATTTTTTGATTTTTCATAACTTAAAATGCAATAGTGGATGAGATATTTACAGTGGAAAACAGATGAAAAGACTTCAAACATGAAATAATTTTTAAGACCGGTAATGCTTAAGCATCCTGCCATTGACAGGACCCCCAAACAATTCTGTTCCATTCAGTTCTTGTAAGAAGAATTCATTGTTTCCAGCAACTGAATGAATGGAGTAAGGGCCAAGCCACAGATTGTCAAATTTACCATGCTTTCCCTTGTCCTCCCTCTTTGAGTCCCACTTTAAAACTTTGTCCCCAACTTTGAAATTACTGGCCTTTGTTCTTCTGTCAAATATCTTCTTGATATTGTCTTGCTTCTGTAATGCTTTGTGGTACACTTCCTCCCTGATTTGCTGAAGATGGATGGTCTGATTTATCCTTCTGACTATGTCATTCTCTTCCGTCTGTAACTCTTGAATTAACTTCATAACTGGTACACCAAGGCTGTTAGGAAAGATTTCATCTGTACCATACACAAGATGGAAGGGTGACATACCAATGGATTTCTTCAATGTTAATATGTCAGCCCACAGTGCCTGGACCAGCTTTATGTGCCAAGACTTCTTGTTGTCTTCCAACATTTTCTTTATTATGTTCACTAAGCTTTTGTTGGAAGACTCTGCAAGTCCATTACCTTGAGGGTAATAAGCTGTGGAGTGCCCCAATGTTATCTGATACTTATGACAGAATTCAACCATTTTCTTTGACCCAAATGCTGCTGCATTATCTGTAATGATCTTGGTAGGACAGCCAAATCTGGAAAGGATATTGGTTTCTACGAATTTTATGATAACTGAATCATTGGCCTGTCTACAAGGAATGGCTTCTATCCACTTAGTGAAATAGTCTGTGGCAGTAAGGATCCACCTATGTTGGGCAGAGGATGATGGGTGGATTTCTCCTATGAAGTCAAGTCCCCACTGTTGAAAAGGGGCTTCAACAGTAATTGGATGCAGAGGAAGGGGTAGTAATTTTCTCTTGCCTTCGAACAATTGGCATTTATGGCAAGTGGTTGTCAGTTTATGTACATCAGGAAACAGAGTAGGCCAATAGAAACCAGCCCTCAAAATTTTGTTGGTTGTTGACTTCCAGTACAAATGGCCTCCACACTCTCCTTCATGGAATTCCTGCTTAATCTTTTCTACATCAAACTCAGGCAAACATTTAAGCAATATACCACTAGCATTTTTCCAATAAAGACATTTATCAATAATGCAATAGTTTACAACTTTTAACTTTAGGAATCTTGCCTTTGTTTTGGGTAAACCAGGAGGTGTGTTTAAATTAAGCAAAACATAAACAATATCAGAATACCAAGGAGAATTCTTAAAATAATCTTCAACAATGGGAGTTGAGAATTCTTCTTGGTCATCCAAAGCATTAATCATATTAATATCAAGAACTTCACAATTTGATTCAGCCATTAACCTAGCTAGACCCTGACCTTTGATGAGCTTAGTGGGTTTAATCTCTAAATCATATTCAAGGATAACAGCAATCCACTTACCTCTCTTACCATCTGGATCCTGGGTTAGAATATCTTTAACAACTGAATTTGGGACAAAGGCAATGATATGTGAGTGAAGGATGTATACCCTGAAGTCTTTTAAAGCCTTTACCAAAGAAAAAGCCTGTTTTTCCATAATGTTATATCTCAAAGGGGCATCCCTCAATGCCTTGCTAAAGAATGCAATGGGCTGCTCTTGTCCTTGTGGATTTTTCTGTAAAAGGACAGCAGCTATAGTATGTTCTGATGCAAATGAGAAGATATAAAAATCTTTTGAGAAATCCAGACTTATGAGAACTGGTGCTTTGGTTAATGCTTGTTTAACCAGTTCAAAAGATGTCTTTGCTTCTGCGGTCCATTTTACTCCTTGCTCCTTTTTCAACATGTTTGTGATATTTCTAAGGAGCTCAGCCAAGTTGGGGATGAACCTTCTCAAAAAGTTAATCTTCCCTATGAAAGACTGCAACTCTTTGATATTCCGAGGATGAGATATTTGCAATATGGCTTCAATCCTCATGGGATCTATCTTTATGCCCTGCTCTGAAATGATATGCCCAAGAAGCTTACCTTCTTGGAGACCAAATAATGTTTTCTTGGGGTTCAAAGATATCCCAAACTTTCTGCACTTCTCGAAAACTTTCTTCAAGTGTTCCAAATGTTCTTCATCTGTTTTTGAAAACACAGTTACATCATCAAGATAGATAATGATGAAGAAGCCTAATTCTTCCGAGAATGCTATGTCCATGGCTGTCTTAGTCCAGCATTCATTAAACCAAAAGGCATTTTCACATACATGAAAGTGCCCCATGGTGTAGTAAAAGTTGTCTTTAACTGATCATCAGGGTGGACTAAGACTTGGTTATACCCTGAATAGCCATCCAGCAAAGAAATTCTTTTGGACCCTACCACCCTCTGCAAAATATGATCCATCTTGGGCAAAGGGTAGTTGTCTTTCAATGAAGCTTTGTTTAAATTCCTGAAGTCTATACAAAGCCTGATTTCTCCAGTCTTTTTCCTAACTGACACCAGATTAGATACCCACTCAGAATATCTAATAGGGACAATAATACCAGCATCATGCATCTTCATAATTTCCTTCTTAACCAATGGCAGCTGGACAGGGTTGATTCTGCGCAGTTTTTGTTTGAATGGTTTTTGGTTTTCTTTAAGAGGGATTTTGTGCTGTATTATTTCAGTGTCATAGGATTTAAGATCTTCGTAACTCCATGCAAAAACATCATAAAATTCTTTAAACAACTCTAAGTATTTGAGTTTAATGTGAGCTGGTAAGGTTTTAGACAGTTTAATCAATCTTGGTTTTTCCTCACTGCCTATATTACATTCCTCCACTTCAGTTTCCACAGGTTCCAGTTTTGGTTTGTTGGCCACATCATCAAAATCAAATAGTTCTTCTAGAGGGGCCAAACCCTTGGGCAGACTATCATTATTAGAATGCAGAGTTTCCATTTCTTCTGTTTCAGGTTTTGGACTTAATTCTGTTTGGTGTGTGGATGCGATAGTCTGAAGGTTTATATCTACCAGCTGTGGAGATGGCTCTTCTTCACCAAGAAAATTTTCTTCACTGCAGTCTGTATCATAGTCTGAGTCTGAACTATGGGGTTCAAACTCATTTCTGAATTGCATGAAGTCTTCTATTTGTTTATCTCCATCAAATACCTGCCAATATTTTTTGTTATCTGGGATAGCCGGTCTGAATTTTATCTGAGAGGTGTCATCATACAGCATTGGGCAGGTTCTAGCAGCAAAGGCTAAATTGTGGGCTGCAATGTTTCTTTTCCTTGGGACAAAAGATAAGGTGTACTCCTCAAATGTTTTTAAAAGATCAATGAAATCATTCTTGTAGGCCCTAAGTCTGGGGTGATTTGCATTGTACTCCCCATTGACTTGTCTAATGATTAATTCAGAATCCCCATATACATCTATTCTCTTGGCACCTAATGTTTTCAAAAGATGCAAGCCTAAGAGAAGGGATTCATATTCTGCGATGTTGTTGGAACACTGAAAGTTTAATTTGCATGAGATACATTCTGTATGATTGTTTTCAGTGTTAGTAATCCAGACACCTGCACCAGCATTTGTTTTGGTGCATGACCCATCAAAATACATAGTCCAGAGAGGCAAATTTTTAGTTTGGTGAATGGACGTTGTATCATTTGATCCCTCAAGTTTTTCATCGGGTTGAGGACTGTCTTTCTGACTGTCAAGTTTTGAGCTTAAAGGATTGATAACTTGGAGTTCCAGGTCTGTGTTAAGTTTGCTAGGATCTTCAGACACAATAGATCGTTTCGGCATTTCAATCTTGTGTTCCCCCTCTTTTTATTTCAACCATCGATTCTATTGAAGCAATTTGTTCGGTGAGTGCTTCATCATTAAACATGATGAAAGAATCAAGGCTTGTGTTTATAGCATAGAGAGGGGAGTTTTGGGGCCGATCCTGACTTGTTACTGTGTACTGCATGTGGGATTCCCTATAAAGCTTCCTAGTCTGATTGAAAACAGGGATAGTTGCATAAGTCATGTCCATTTGCATGGTTCCCTGTAACTTAGCCCCCCAAGACCTTGATAAAAGCATTCCGTACTTCGGGGGGACATCAGCCACAACAACATCCATGACTAAACATTTGGCTGGAATTTGGGCTAAATTAACACAGAGATCTTTAATCAATCCAAGACACTTAACTCTGTTTGAGTCAAAAGAGTACAGATCTTTGTAAGGTCTGGTGATTTCAAGACCCAGGCTCTCCATTACATCTTTTGGCATTAAATTATGGGAAGCACCTGAATCATGCATAGCATTATGCAGAATTTTGTCATGAATGTTTAAGCTTACATAAAAGGGAGGGACAGGACCTTCTTGGAATTTTCCTTCAATCTTTGGACCAAAAATAAGCTCTGGTTGGTCATCATTAAGATTGAGAGTATCTTCATTATCTTCTAAGTTTAAATCCTTCAAAATTTTGGACCTATATATATGTTGGGCAGCCAACTCAGTCAAAGGGACAGAGATTTTAATCTTCGAGATTTCCTGTTCTAGGCTGAAAAGGTTTTGATTCCTCAAAGTATTGACTTCGGCCCTGTTTGCTGCCACTTTATCAGCAATAACAGCTTGCTGATTTGGTTTATCTACAGTTGGAATAGTTTTTTTACCAGGAGTACTAACCGAAGTTCTAGTACTACTATTGTTTGCACTCTGTTTTTCGATGTTTTGAGTGTTTTTCTCTTTATCATTACCAGAATCGACAGCCACCGCTTTGTCCTTTTGTTTGACTGTTTTAGACTTGGTTGCAGCGCTGTTTTGAGAAGGTTTGTCAGAGGTTTTATTGCTGGGGGTTTGTTGATTAGATCTACTTCTTAGCTCATATTCCCTTAAAGGCTCTATGACAGCGTTCTCCATGTTTTGGTAGCTGTTTTCAGCATCATCTCTTCTGTCATCATAAGGTGTATAAAGACCTTGTTTATTATCATAATGAACCTCAAAGTCATCATCATCTACCCCAAATAAGTTTATATCATTTTCTTCTGTTATTTGATCTGTTTGTTCAACCTCACTTAAAAAGTTCTGATGGAAGGGAGGGATGATCTGCTGATCATCTTCCCTGGGTCTGTTTGGAGGCTTATTCCTTCTAAGACTCTGATTCTGGTTTTGGTTTCTGTTTTGAGGAGCGTTTTGATTTAAACTTTCTTGCGCTCTCTCTAGAATGTTCATTTTCTTCATCATTTCTTCCATCATTCTTTCCATCTTTGAGCTCGAAGTAGAAGGGGTGGATTCCTCTCTAAAAGATACTCTTTTTCAGCTTTCATTCTTGCTCTCTTCTCCATGAGGTTTACCTCCACAGAAAGAGCACCTCTTTGCATATCTTCAAGGGTTGCAAAGACTCTTTCTCTGAGTGAATATGTCATGTCTGGATCGAACCCTTCCGGAAATTTGTTTAAGGCTGATCCCTGAGGAGGTTTCAGTTCAGGGGAAAGTGCATTATACACACTGTTAAATCTGGTACAATAAGCTTGAACACTTTCCCCAGGGTTCCTATGGAGATTGTTGTAGTCGGCAAGGACTTGGAGAGGGTTTTTCCTTACTTCCCATTTGTTTAAAAATGTTTGATGGAAGGCTTGAAGGTCGTTAATACTATGGGGGGTTAAACCTTTAAACCATTTTCTCACATCTCCCCCCAAACTTTGAGCAAACAATCTGATTTTGACAGATTCATTATCGATTTCATTTCTGTCAAAGTAGTCATTCATCTTGTCCACATGTTGAGATGCTGTTATGGTATTATTAGCATCATATAATGGAATTTTGGACTGATAATCTTGTGGGAGATTGACTAATGGTACAGGAAGGACTAAGGGAGCATACCATGCTGCCATGATATGTGGTAGGGGTGGGTTTACAAGAGGAGGTGTGGGTTGAAGTGGAGTGGTTTGAACAGTGGATGAAAGATGAACAGAAGTGGATGGAACAGCAGTAGATCTCTGAGCTGATCTCGGATGAGAGACACCTAGATTATGTAATAAATGTAAATCAGGAGGTGTTGATTCTCTATTCCCAAGAGTCTCACTGGTTTCGGGAGATGAAAGGGTAGGCTCAGAATCTAACTGATCTAAATCACCAAATGACCTAGTTCTGAATGGGTTTAACAAGTCAATTTGTGATTCATGAAGAGCTGAAAGGTTTTCAGGGACTGAATTGGCTCTTAGGAGTGGCCTGAAGATAGTTGAGGGTTGTATCCTAGGAGACTTCCTAAGAATTTTTTCAGGGTTATCAACTATTTCAGGAGGATCTGGGTCAGGATGGGCTCTAGTGTGAATCTTTTTAGGAGCCACAATGTTTATGTGATTAGACCCAACTAAACAGGAAAATTTCAACCAGATATGACAATCTTCAGACGGTTAACTAATCTGCTTTCTCAATTTGTATCCTGCAGTCTTCTAATTGAGTTTGAAGGATTTAATAATGATAAGGGTTCTTCCCAGTGGAGTCTTAAGGTCTTTTCAGGATGGTGGAGTCGCCAGGTGGAAGGTTCAGAGTGTTTTCAAAGGAATGCACTGTCCACCACAGTGTTTGTGACACATTCTTTTTCAAGGATATCTCAAAACACAACAAACTCTAACCAGAGATTGACTGGGAGGGCATTCACCAGATATGTCACCCCCAAAAGAGGATGAGATCCAGAAGCTACCTGGCCCTTTCCAGACTCTGTCTAACAATATAGGGTAAAACACATGAAAGAAGTATACAAAATATCAAAAACTAGTGTTTTACTACCAATCTGAAATGTTTTTGGTATTTTCTGAATTGTTTATATTGTGGTTTTAAAAGAATGTCCTAACTTTGCCTCAAAACTTAGCTACGGTTATGAAACAAAGACAGTCTGTCCTTATGGCTAAGCTAGCTGATTTTCCAAGGTTAGATAAAAACTTTAAAGAACCCTAGGATTGACCTAGTTTGTCACTGATTCAAACAAGTTTTATCATGATTACCATTCTTTGGTAGTGCTTGAAAAGGCTGCTTTTCACTCTCAAGGTGTTATATGAAAATAAAAGGGAAAAAGATGAAAAAATCAAGTCCTCCCCAGTGGAGTCGCCAGAAATGTTAGGTCTCTGTAACAAGCAAGATTGGCAAAGTCCGATCACAGAGTTAACATCATTTCAACCAACTTTGGGATTCTAGGATCTAGCCCTCCTGAATCCGGAGAGGGATCTCTCCAATATGTACAAAGATGGATATTGTCTTTGAAGTTTGGTGTGATGATATTAGGCTATTTATGAAGGCCAAGGGTTTTGTTTGGTTTTCTTAGATGGTTGAGAATAGTTGCTGTCTGAGACGGAAAGATATATATGCAAATAGGTTCAAAGGTGAGAAGTTGCAAGTAAACTAAAAAGCTTTGATTCTAAAGAAAGATGATGGCAAGTTTCCAATCCATTGGGCTATGGAGTCATAAGGGAATTTAATTGAAACAACCAGGTTCAAGATTAATCTATGGGGCAAGTCATCTAGGCCTAAGGATCTCTTTGAAGTTTGATTTATGGAATGAGGTGATACAATAAGAAAGGGAATTCACAGATGCAGAACGAAGAGCAGCCCAGGATCTGGTAAGTACTTTGAAACTAGCCAGCCTTTGACCAGGCACTTAAGAAAAACATAGAAGCAAACTAGGATCTGGTAAGTACTTTGAAACTATCCAGCCTTTGATACACTTCTAATAGAACACAGATTAAAAACAAAGGGGGAAACTTGAAGGCAACCTTTGGAGCAGAAACTAGCGGGCAGGGCTCACCTTTCTCCTCATCTTAGTTCTTCTTTACTTAGTTACTTCCAAGACAATCACCAAGATAACACAGAATGGCCCAAGATCTGATAAGTACTTTGAAACTAGTCAGCTTTTGACACATTCTAAGGGAAACAGACAAATAGTTGAGCAAACAAGAAAGGGACTCAGGGCTAACCTTTGATTTCCTCAGTTCATTCCTTACACAACATATATGAAAGTAACATTTAAAAATAGCATTCGACAGTGACGGAAAGATGAGGGAACGCCAACATCTCTGTGCTTAGACTGAATTAAATCATTTCTAAATAACACAATTAGAAGAAAACATTGGGATAAAGATTTTTCAGCCAGAGAAGGTCACTGATGCACAGCAAACTCTAACACTGTTTAAACTGTTCTTTATAGTAGAAAATGAAACAAATTGAAAATAGAAATAGAATGACAAGTTACAGTGAGAATAACATCACCATCAGCATAGAACAGGATCCCATAAATCAGCTTGTATTGATTGCTTCAAACCGGTTACAATCTTCACATCCAATGTTTTAATTCACCTCTCTTCACAACCTAATCTATCTGTTACAAGCAGAGCTCCAAGGGCCCATGAAACCACTATTTACAGTCAAGATTTTTCCACTCAGAAATAGCTACTGCGCTTTAGCAATTACATTGACAACCAACTAAATCCAACCTCTCACTCATCTTCTATTAAAGTATTTATAGAAGGATGAGAAGGTGAGATCTGATGAAAAAATCTCAAATACAATCAATGCAGAATTAATGTCTTCCTGACCCCGTGAGGCTCGATGAAGAAATTCTACAGTTGTTACATTGCATTAATGTGTTTATACTTAAGAAGTAAGCTCGAAAAGAGCTTATATTGACCTTTGAGGCTCTGCGTACTGTTAGGGTTACTCTGCAAACATTCTGTTGTTGAAATCCGGTGCAGTAATAACTTCTTGGGTTGTTCGAGGCATAATATCTGATCCTGTTCAATAAATTCATCCTCTGATTGAGCGTTCTGAGGCAATAGGTGGCACTGTGGTGGTTGAGGAATCAATTCGCCTCAAAGTATGGCGGTGGAGGCGATCTGTCTGCTGAACACTTTTAGGTTTTGCTTTAATCCGTGTTCTGAGCCGGGGATTAGGCTTTTGATAACCATCTTAGCCGTAATCCCCGCCAACCTTCTCACAAAACCACTGCTCTGGTTCATTCTATCTTCAATCCGATACTCTTTCTCTGCTCTGATATTGGCGGCATTCTTCAAGCTTTACAGGGACGTGCGGCGCCCAAAGCTCATGAAACTTTGTAGATATCTTTGTTCTTCTTCGTATGATCGATTCCCTGGACAAATCGGGAGGACTGGAGTCGTCACCCTCATCCCTTAGATTTTCATAGAATACGAAGAAAAACCTTAAAAACCTGCAAAAAACAAGAAAAATGAGGAAATCTTGCGTTATATGGATAGACTGCATCGGAGGGCGTACGGGAGAAAGGAGAGATCGGGACCGTTGATCGCATCGCGATCAACGGTTGGGAGCAAACTGAACAGTCAACGGGAAAAGGTGGACTGTACAACAGAATCGGGAGAAATGAACGAGAGCCGTCGATCCGCGGAGATCGACGGTGGGGATCGGCTCTTGGAAGCGCCGGAGAAGATTTAACGGGCAGGCGAGTTCATTAAAGGGTGAGCGGAAAAGGTGATCGGGGACCGTCGGATGGGAGGGCCCAGATCCGACGGTGGGGATGAATCCCGCTGCACGGCCATAGGACGAGGTTTAACGCGCGGGAAATGGACATGGCATTGCGGTTTTTGGGGTGAGGTGGAGAACACGTGTCGGCCAGCGTGTGGAATCGCTGGCCGACGTTCTAAAACTGCTTCCAGACGAAAGGTGGTGCGGGCACAAAACCGGTGGTTATGGAAAACAGTGCGGCGAAAAGGGGGGGGCCCACCAGGTGGGAGGTACACTCCGCACCGTCGATCCGAGGGACAGATCGACGGCTGAGTTTTAATACGATTTTCTTGGGTGGAAAAATAAAATAAACCCGACTTTACTTTTTACAAAGGTTTTCAATGTTGTCGGATGATAAATTGTTTCTGAGGGTTAAGCGCCCTGCGGACTTTAGCACACGGTTCCGGCGGGGGAACATATGGATGGAGAGAAAGCGGGGGCTTAGCCTGAGGGGCTAAATCCCAACGCATAGAAAACGTATGTTTTTCTATGGTTTTTTAATGATTTTTGCAAGAGGGGAAAGGTTCCGATAGGTCAAAAAGTGAGTTTTTGACCTTAGGAAATGAGATCAATGGAGGAATAAGGGATATAAAAGGGTTTGATGGGGTTTTTCACGGATGAAAGGAGACTTGAAGAAATGAAGGGAAGATGGAAGAAGGGGGGAGGAAAAATGGGAAAGATGCAGCAATATTTGATTCAGATTTTCATGGAACATCAAAGGCAGAGAAGGTGAGGAGTATGCAGAACCGAACAGTAATTTGGACTCTTACCAACAAACTTCAAGTACCAAAAATTTTCAGGATTAAACTTGTTTCTTGAAGGCTGCAAAGAACATTTAGCCACCAACTGCTATAATTGAAAAATATGGGTGGCTAACAGACCAAATGACTATATCACCAGAGTAGCTGTATTGGGATGGATAAGTGCAGGCAAGAGGAAAAATGCACACAGGCCCGTTATACGCGCAGGGGTTGACCACAAGCTAGAGAGCTTAGGAAGGTGTGCTGGGCATGCAGGGGTAATACGTAGCTGTGAAAACTAGCCATTGGAACAATACCGCTGGGTAAAAATCCAACTTTACCATTGGAAGGAGCACGCAGTAGGCAATTAATGCGGCAATTTCTGAGGTTTTTTTACCGTTTCCTTGACGGTAAGTTTTAGCTAAGTTTCATCCTACTGTTGTTCACTCTTCAAAGTTATAAATGGAGGAGGGTAGCTCAGAATTAGGTTATGGATGTCCTAAAAATCTTGTGCCTTGAAAATTTCTATAACTATTGTGCTCTGTTCATGACTGGGCGTGCTACCCCATCTGATAGTAGTAGCCTCAAGTTCATCTTCTGAGTGAGAATTACTGCGATCAATCCTGCTGAATCTTCGTATACCATGGCCTCTACTAAGAGAGCATCTGATGAAGTATTTGAGGTCACCCCTGAAGTCTAAGAGGTCGTGTCCACACTAACCAATGGGAATGAGGTGGAGAAAAAGAAGAGTAAGGGAAAAGTCCGGGAGCAAGGGCAGGGGAGGGATGCAAAATGAGTTGGGGGGAAGCCATGCACCTCACCTTGGAATGTGCAATCCCCCCAAATGGTTCCTATGGAACGCTCGCCTAACCTGGCGAAGCGAGCTCTATCTGCTCAGGAAGAAGCTTAGCTTGCTGCCCCACTAACATGGCTACCACCCTATGTTTGGCCTCAAAGGCCCTCGGTGCACACACCAAATAATCTCGATGGTGTGTGCACCTATCTGCAAATGCTACTGATTTTGGATGATGTAACCATAATTGGAGAAGCATTTGGAAAATTCCCCTCAGTTAAGTTCAATGATCATGACCTTGCCAACCTGGAGACCTTCCCAGAAGTGGCACCTGAGCTATATCTTGAAAGGGTACTGGAGGGTGATGTGCTACGGGTAGTACCAATGCCGTGGGTGTGCAGGTTAGCTGGTTTAGGATTACTAAACTTGGTGTGGATACCTCACTTTGGCCGATAGAGTATAATCGACCAAGATGTGCGATAACTGCTAGCCCTAATCCATGATAACAACTTGTGGATCGAGGACCTCATTCCCATAAATGCTTCCCTAATTCATTGCATTACTGTTCTCCCCATGGAGGGGCCGAATCCCATGGAGCTTGTCTACAAGAAGTATGAGCAACAGATCGTCGACAAGGTGCGAGAAGACTACCATGTCGAGCGAAATACCAAAGGGTTCCTGATTAGCACCATTGCCGACCCTGGAGTGTGCATGGGTACCCTACTGCTGGCTTCTAAAATGCAGCGCAAGTGCGAGGCCATGACTATCCCCGCTTATGTAATTTATCTTGTCGGTCGCTGCGAAAAGGGGGTCTTCTTTAACTGGTTGCAGTTCCTCTGCAATGAGATTTTGGAAAATGTGTGCGAGGCTCAGGATCACGGGAAGGCATTCTATTACTCTTGGCTGCTGCTGCTAATTGCATTGGTCGCATGGGAAGCACCTAAAGGATTGGTCCTCCTTGAGCTCGAGTCGGACATGTGTGAAGGGGCATGATGTGTAAACTTGTGGGATTCAAAGGATGCAGAGCGTATTAAGGAAAACAAAGTATTTTGGGTAATGTTTTAGGGTGCACTCGCAACAACAATTCACTCCCAGCCATGCCTGTCATCGACGATCTATGAAAAGTATAAGCACATCGCGGCATTCTAGGTTACAATGTACAATGTGAAGATTCGGGGTTGTAAGGATCCCGCTTGGAGGTTGCTGCCTTACATGGTCGCTGATGAGGAAATCGATTGGCTCATCACCACTTGGCCGCCGCAATGGAAATTGGGATTCAAATAGGCAACGACTGACACTACTAGTACAAGCACAGTTCCGAAGACCACCACCCCACCTAATACCACCAAGACCTCAAAAGGTCATGGTGGAAGGCTCCGCCAAGATGGAGGTTCCCCCAGATGTAGTGTAAGGTGTGGAGTAGGAATCACAGCAGGACATGGAGACTGAGGGTCTAGATGCGTAGGGCACTGGTTTCCCACGTGGCATGAAACAAAAAACTGAACCTCTCAAGGGCTAGTGAACAAAATGGCAGGCTACGAGGCTCGGTAGGGAGATTGAATTTACTTTAACCGAGGAATATTTGGAGAAAATTGCAGATGTGGTCACCCTTTCTTTAGAATACAGGTGGCTTTCCTTGGAAGAGTAGCAGAAAGCTGCAGTCGCCACATTACAGTTTGAGCTCCAAGCTCTTCAGCTCAAAGCTGATACCCTACAAACGAGTGTGGTTCAAGTGAGGCTGCCTCAAGAGACCAACAATGAGGTGATCTCCACGACTGAGAACCGCCTATGCCCCCTGCCAGGTGTAGCAATCACTCTGAGTCCGCCTAATTTATGTGCACAAGTCCAGGCCTGTGCAAAAGTACATCTGGAGTTGGCTTGGCTTCCGCACGAGCTGCTGCAGTTTCTTCACACATCCCTCTTTGAGGAAATTCGGCATAGATACTGGCGGGTGCAGCAGCAACTAAGCACAGACAAGCAGACCATTGTAGAAGAAACTACTAAGGTGTCCTAGGCATAGGCTACGTGTATCCTTTTCATTGCATAGCAGACCGAGTTGGAGTGCTTGATCAGCAGACTCTGTGCAGATGTGACTAAAGACATTCTAGGCACTGCCACCCCCCAGGCTAAGATTGAGGGACTCGTCATACCCTTGAAAGCTTCTCGGACCAAGATCCAAAACGTAAAGACTGAGATGGAGCAGCAGATTTCTGCATTGCAAGCTAAGTTGCAACTAGAAACCCCTCCTGAGGTATGCACCTAGAGAGCTACATTGGTCATAGAAGATATGAACACCATTACAACTCAGATTTCTCACGGCATCAAATTTCTTGACACAGCTATGCGGCTATGGTCTATGGTGCAGCGTGACCCTCTCCTGTGCAAATTTACCCAAGAACTGCGCCATAAGGAAGAATAATTCGAGAAAATGGAGGCTACAATGCCCACTCTGATCTCAGATCAATGCCTGGCACATCTGCGAGCCAGCCATGCACTCAGAGATGACCTAGAAGGGCTTCAACACAAGAATAAGGTCCTGATTGACCACCTTAAGCCATGGGCCAATGAAGCCCTTAAGATATCTCAGTACCTAGATGTTGCAGTCAAACAGGTGAATCAGACTCTAGAGAGTGTCACTACTGCCATTGAAGGACCAACCTCGCAGAAGTTGGTGGACATTGTGTAGAATGCTACCGCATAGAGTGAAGGTGTGTTGTCCCCTTTGGTTGATTCAATCAAGAAACTCTAGGAAAGGATGCAAACCCCACGACTGTTGTGGCTTGGGAAGAGTCACAAGATTGTGTTGGGGGTCTGTTGGAACGGGGTCCCCTAGCTGAATTTTTTTATATATATTTTTGTAGTAATTATTCTAGCGCAAGGGATTTAGGGTGGGTAAAAGCCCCCAATGTATTGTAATGGGTCAAAGGGTAGACCTAGAGTTTGCAAACCATGGTATGCGAACCATAAGATAGCGCAAGCTATGATGATATAAATATATAGATAGTTTTAGTCTAGAGGTATGTAAGAAATATTGATACAAAATATGAACTATTGAGATCTGTTTTGGGTAGTATTGGGTAAGGACTCCTGCTAGCTGTGTGCGCGGAGATCCTCAATCCTGCTATGTGTGGACCTCGCTGGCTATGTGCACAGGCTGTGACTTGGGTTTGTAACTTGGTTTTGGATGTTAATGAACAAATAATCTGTTGAAGTATCTATATGTTATTTGAACTGGTTGTGTTTATTATTGAAGTACCTCTGTGTTAGCTACGATTGTGTCTGTGATATATAAATTATTTTTTATTGTGTTATTCTGTGATGATAATTACTATTGTGCACCTAGATGTGAAGGTGTTACTAAGATCTGCTTAATAATAGTAGTTTTGTTTATGTTTACATGCTGGTTATATTTTTAAGGGCTCGATAATAAGCTTTTTTTAGTGTGAACTTGATAGATCTCAAGAAGACTACCTTAATTACCCACATTCTCCCAGGGTGCAGAAACATAGTTCTAGCTCCCACCCATGCTACTTTGGGCAAGAACTTGGCCTACGAAAGTGGGTCATTGCTGAAAGGGCAAGTAGTATAGGGGTTTGTTGGCAAACCTTAAATCCGAACCTGGGTCAGGACCCCTCAAGCCAACAACCCTCAAGGTACAATAGTACAATCCATAAGTGTGAATGAATGTGTTGAAGTTGAACACTTTCAGAATCATCTGATCGAAGGCCAATGAGGTGAACATGTCCTCGAACGTGAAGAAATTGCTATTAAGGCATACAGGATCGAAGGTACTTAAAAGGATTTATTAAATCATCTTCTAGGCTAATGTGCTGAAGTCGATAGGAAGTGATTCATTGAAGGAGGGGCATAATGATTCCCACATCATCGACATGAAACAAAGGCTATCCCAAGATGATAGGAGTGATTCCAGAATATTACAGAGAAGGTCAAATAAGTAGAGGATCTTTTACTTGTACATAGGACTTCTCTTGAACATATTGGAAACACGACTCTAGAGTGTCACAAAATTTGACTCAAAATGGGATCAGAGGCCATGATTACAGCAGATAATGTTTGAATGAGAGGCAAACGGATTTCCCAAACCCTGGAAGGAAAATGAAGAATCAAGGATATCCCCAACCCAACACGAGTGTTGGAATTATGATGTAATATGTTGTCCTTGATGGAAACCTACTCGATGAGTGGACTTTTTATAGAAACCTATTTGTTGAAGATGTAAAATTGATGTATCTACATGTCAGTTTAGATGTGACAAAGAAATGAATTCCAATCTATGACAGAGAAATGATTAAGGTAAAATTTAAAGATTTATATACAGGTTTGATGAACGGAACCCACGTATACCCACAAGTTTGACGAAGGAAACTTGAGTATACATCCAGAACTAGTGTATATGCAGTTTTTGTGAAGAAAATCTACATATACACGCGGGTACAAAGAATCAAAGTAGTGTAGGTACCTATGAACTCAATTTATGATACTAGAGGTCCTTACCATGGTATTAGTCCACAATATTGAGCGTAATAAAACCTATTTGATCCTGTCCAAGAATACCACCAACACTTCTCTGGTTTTTGTCTCATGGTATTGGCTAAGGCTCAAAATATATAAGGAGGAGAAGATCATAGTGCAAGGGTGTGCATGTGCATTGGCATTGATTGAATACTTCACTTTGAACTATATCTGCATGGAATGGGTTATCGGTTATTGATATATCTGAAATAATGATGCACCTATGAATACAATGATGGATATGGATCTCTAGACTTGAAAATGTCTATGTATTTGCCTGATCTGTCCGTAAGATGTTTAGATCTATGATCTGGCGCATGTTTGATAAAGTGAAGGGTATGATCTAAGTAATTCTGTTGATATGAAGTGTTATGCAGTCCTAAAAATTTATTTATATGATATGTTGTTTCCTCACGGTGAGGGCGCGTATACCTGCGGATTCGTTTCAGCAAAAGCATGTATCAAAGTTAGGGTTTTTCTGAAGATTGTTGAAGAAAATTTCTGATCATTTTTGCTATATTTTTTCTGTCTATGAATTCTTCATGTAGATACGTATTGTTTGAATACTGTTTATGCTGCTAGTTGATTATGTATAAATATCATTAGTGAATGGGTGATTGAATATGATGGCTGCTTCTAACTGAATAAGGGTTTTGTAAATCTAACAAAGTATTCTTGAATGTATCTAATTTTTTCTGAGTCTTGTCAGATTCCTAATTTCAGGATATAAATATTTATAAGCAAGTTCGTCCACAAGAAATAATGTATACACACAGGTTGCAGTAAGTAAAGTACCGTATACATTTGATTTTATGAATGATCGGGGTTGAAGTTGATTCTGCGTGTTAATTTAGAAGTATGGGTTTATTTTTGTGAACTGGTTATAGTGATCTCACTGTTCTGTTTGAAGATTGGTTTATGGCTCTTGGTGTTGTCCTACAAATTGTTTTGTATTGAAGCTGTCGGATCTAGTGTGAAAATTTATGAAACATGGTCTGTAGTGGTTCTGAGGGTTGAAGCTATCAGTGTGGAAGTCAAAGCTTCATTCCAGTAGAAGCTGGTGATTAGTTCAGGGGGTTGTAGCTCCCTTCTAGTATTGGATGGTAAATGAGATTAGGGGGTTGGAGCTCCCTTCTAGTAGCAGCTGGAGAACAAGAGAAGGTTGCAGCCTTCTGCAGGTGGGTGCCTGCGTACTAACATGAGTTTGCATTAGTACAATATTGTAAGCAGTTTTATATATAATAAATATTGAAGACAGAGATGACATCAGCGATGGTTTTTTCCTGACGATGGTTTCCACCTTAAATATTGGTGTTCATCTCTGATGCCCTTGTGTGGTGATTTATTTTGTTATTACTCGGCATTTTTATTGCTTAAATGTCTAAAGAATAATTGAAAAAATGGGTTAAGTAATGTTTCTGAATATTTATTTGAACATTAATTTATATGGGTATAATCAAGTTTCATTTAAGATAGTTATGCGCATACGCTAGTTGGACTAATCAGAGTCATGTATAGAAATCAATAAAATAAAAGTAAAATATTGTGATTCTTGTAAATATCGATTCCACCCCCCCCCCCCCCCCCTCCCCCTCTCATTATTTTTCCCAAAAATTGGTATTAGAGAAAGTCCTTCTAAAGAAGTGTAATCGCTTGAAGGAAGGTCATCCAAGATGAGAAGTCAAGATGGAACAACATCTATCAGACCACCCCTCTTTAATGGAAACAATTTAATCTTCTAGAAGATGAGAACAAGATCGTATCTTCAGTCTCTTGGAGCAGATGTTCGGGAAATTTTTGAAGGCGTTTACCAATATCTAGTTGCAATTCCCATAGATCCACCAGCAAGGAAGAACTATGAAACTAATGCAAAGGTTGTCAATGCATTATTGGGAAGCCTAACCAAATCATAATTTTTCAAGGTTTTACAGTTAAATACAACAAAGGAGATATGTGACAAAACCATTCTGAGCTATAAATATGATGCCAAAGTAAAAATTGCTAAACTCCAATCTCTCATAATTCAATATGAAAATCTCATAATGCATAATGATGAGAGTATTTCTAGTTTCTTTTTACGTCTAGATGAGATCGTAAATTGTATGAGAAATTCAGGTTAATACATAAGAGACACAACTTTAGTAGAGAAAATATTAAGATCTCTAACTCCCCAATTCGAGTCAAAAGTGTCTGCTATTGAAGAGAAGCAGGATCTACAAACTCTTACCATTTTTCAACTTCATGGGATCCAGACTACTTTTGAAATGAGAAAAGGAAGTCTGTCTAAAGTCAAAGAAGCAGCTTTTAGAGATACTGCAAAAGGAAAGGAAAATGAAGAACAAAAAGAATCGGGGTATGTATCAGAAGAATATGAGGTAAATTTCATAATGAAACTTCAACTTGGCATTGAAAGTTCAGAGGGAAGCTTCCTTTCAATTTTTTTTCTTGTGGAAGAGTGGGTCATTATGTTGCTAAATTTCCCCCATAAAGATAAGCATGATAAGGGAAAATATTTAGAAAAAGGTAATAGTAGACAATTTGTCAATAGAAAAAGTTACTATACTCATGAAGATAGTGATGGCTTGTCAAATAGTGAAGAAGGATAATTTGATCAACATATTAGATTTCTCATGGCATTTGAAAAAGACACTAGTGAGGCTAAAGATACTTTTATGGATTCTTTAGAAGAAATTTTTTTTCTTGAAGAAATCACTCAACTCAAAATATTCTTGGAAGAGAACAAAATAACAATAGATACTCTAAAGAATCAACTCATAGAAAAGGAGAAGCACAATGAGAAATTATAATGCGAAATAGTAATTCAAAGAAAGGAACTTGAGAAAGTAAAAACTATAAATCTTAGATTTTCCAAAGGATCTAAAACCTTAGATGAAATTATCAAGGTTCACTGCTCTCCTCTTATAAAGAAAGGTCTTGGATATATTAGTGAATCTTCTCAGTTAGAAAAGTACTCAGCTACAAGCTATCTAAATGCAGTGAAATCCATCCAGCAAAGCATCATCACTCAGCAAAATAACAAATAAAATGTCCAAGAAAATCATGATAATTCAAATTCAAGGATGAACAATAAAAAAAATATCAGTCAAAAGGTAAACAACACTAGAAGGTTCTATGATCACAGAAATTTCTTCTTTAATGGACAATTTTTTTCATGTCATAATTTTGGTCACAAAGCTGCTCAATGTGTTGCATACAAAACCATCATGACCATAGAAATAATGAAGAAAAGAAGTGAGATAGGAATAAAGAATAATACTTATAACAATTTGTTTCCTCTTCAAGACGAAATTGAATGTTCATTTTGTGATAACTTTGGACATGAGGAATCTAAATGCAGCAGCAAACTTCAGCCAAAAGAAAAAATATCGACAATTTTTGAGGTATGTAGAAGGAAGGACTTATAATTTGAAAGTTGTGACATAGCCTTATTTTCAGAAGGAGAAGAAAATCAATGGTACATTGATAGTGGATGTTCAAAACACATGACAGGTGATAAAGATAAACTTATTTCATACAATGCATTAGAGAAGGAAAATAATGTTACTTTTGGAAATGACTCTCCTGTTGTCACTAAGGGTATGATTTTTTTTTTCTAAAAGAAAGGGTTAAAGCTAAAAATGTTATGTATGTTGATGGATTAAAGCATAACTTGTTGAGTGTAAGTCAAATGTGTGATCAAGGAAATTAAGTTGTCTTTCTATCAAAAGAGTGCATGGTTCGTGTACTTGACACAGGAAAGACCATAATAAAAGGAACAATAACACCAAGCAATATTTATATATTTAAAGGTGGCCAAGAGCAATGTTACCTAGGTAAATCTATAGAAAAATGATTATGGCACAGAATAATGGGACATCTGAGCTTTTCTCAAATAAGAAAATCAAGCAGGCTCAAAGCTATTCGTGATCTACCCAACATCACTTTACCTGAAAGTACCATATTCAAATCATGCCAATTCGGTAAGCAAACCAGGGTTCAATTTAATTCCAAAGAAGGATCCGCAAATAAGCCTCTTGAGCTTATACATACTAATTTTGTGGACCTGTAAGGAAAAAGCCACCTCGTGGAGAACAATACTATATCTTATTCATTAACGAATTTTATAGAATGTGTTGGATTGGTTTATTGAAACATGAAGATGAAGCATTTGAAAAATTTAAGGCCTTAAAATCTCTAGTTGAAAATGAATTAGATCTAGAAATCAAATTTCTTAGATTTGACCGAGGAGGAGAATACATATCAGATGAATTCTTTGATTTTTGTGGACAATATGGCATAAAAAGATAGTTTTATATAGCTGGAACTCTGCAGCAAAATGGTGTGGCAGAAATAATGAATAGAATAGTTCAGCAAATGGCTCGTGCTATGCTTGATGAATTTGGGACTCATGACACCTTTTAGGGTGAAGCTGCTCATACTATAGTAAATATTCTCAACAAGGCTCATGTTTGTGTAAACAATGATAAAACTCCTTTTGAACTCTCCTATGGTAATATTCCCACTCTGAAGCAGCTTAAAGTTTTTGGAAGCAAATGTTATATAAAAAATAATGACGAAAAACTTGGTAAGTTTCAACCTAGAGCAGATGAAGGAATATTCGTTGGTTACTCTTCTAGAAGTAAAGCATACAAATGCTACAATAAGAGACTTCGGAAAATTGTTGAATGTATTGATGTTGTGATTGATGAATCTGTCACGGGTCCCAAAAGGGAAATAACAACAAATGATGATGATGATGATGAATTTTTTTCCTCATGAAATAGCAATAATATAGAAGGAGAACCTAATGAAGCACCAAAATAAGATACATCAGAAAGAGAAAAGGTTCCATCCAGGTATGTTCAAAAGAATCATCTAGAATATTAAATTTTGGAGAAAATGAATCAGGGTTACAAACAAGGATAGCTCTTGTATGATCTCCCAGTTATCTAGAATTTTTATCCACCAATGAATCACAAAATGTAAATCAAGCTATTAAAGATGAATGTTGGATTTAGGCCATGAATGAATAAATTGATCAAATTGAAAATAATAATACTTGGGAATTGGTTCCAAGACCTCATGATAAAAATGTAATTGGAACAAATTGGATATTCAAAAACAAGTTAAATGAAAATAGAGATGTCATTAGAATCAAAGCTAGACTTGTTTGTAAAGGGTATGCTCAATAGGAAGGTATAGAATTTGAATAAACATTTGCACCAGTATCCATAATTGAATCCATAAGAATGTTTCTTACATTTTCAAGTTTTCAACAATTCAAGGTTTACAAATGGATGTAAAATTTGATTTCATTAATGGTGATCTGGAAGAAGAATTTTATATAAAACAACCAGAAGGATTCATTCTGGGAAATAATGAAAAAATAGTTTGAAAACTTTAAAAGGCCCTATATGGTCTAGAACAAGCCCCACGAGCATGGTACTATCATCTTGATAGATATCTTCAACAACAAGGTTTTAAAAAAGGATCTGTAGACAATAACTTGTACATAAAAATTGAGAATGATAAACTATTAATTATTGTTGTTTACGTTGATAACATAATTTTTGGGAGTAACGAAGACTCCATGAGTCAGAAAATTTCTTCTGTTATGCAACAAGAATTTGAAATTTCTTTAGTTGGGGAACTAACATATTTTCTTGGCTTACAAGTGAAACAAGAAAAAGATGGCATCTTTCTCTCACAACCAAAATATCTCAAACAGATCCTGAAGAAGTATGGGATGGAAGAATGAAAAACTGTGAGCACTCCAATGGTGACCAGATGTAACCTTAGTTCTCATGATGATTCTCCAATCGTAAACCAACCAGAGTATAGATCTATGATTAGATGTCTACTTTATCTAACAAGAACTAGACCAGATATCGTGCATGCAGTTGGGATTGTTTGAAGATTCCAAGCCAATTCAAAGCAGTCACATCTTCAGGCCATAAAAATAATATTAAAATATCTACAAGGAACTCAATATTTTTGTCTATGGTATCCCAATAATTCTTATCTTACTCTTCATGCTTACACAGATGCAGACTGGGCTGGAAATGTTCATGACTAGAAAAGCACTAGTGGTATTGCATTTTATATAGGGCCCTAATTAGTATCCCAGTTCAACAAGAAACAAAGTTTGATTTCCTTATCTACAAGAAAAGTACAATATGTGGCTGCTCCAACATGTTGCACACAACTTCTTTGGATGTTGCATACATTACAAGATATTCAAATTAAATGTTCTCCTCCCATCTCCATCCTATGTGATAATACAAGTGCCATCACTATCTCGAAAAATCCTGTTATGCATTCCAAAACCAAGCACATTCCTATCAAGTATCACTTTTTATGAGAACAATTTCTTGAGAAAAAGGTTAAATTTGAGTATGTTCACTCCAAAGAACATGTTTCTGACATATTTACTAAACCTCTTCCCAGAGAAGAATTTGAATATCTTAGACTGAAGTTGGGAGTTGTCTCGGCCTCACTTATCTAATATGTTTGATTTTAGAAGATTAAATTTGGTACGCAGGTTTCACTACCAATGGTAGTGTAGATACGTGAGTTTCTCGCTATTCAGTCATGTATGGATATTTTTTTCATAAAATCGATGGGTCTGACTTCATAACAGTATTTTTCATATATGGTTTGGCTATGTTTCTCAGGTATTTATGGGTAAGTCTGTGGTTCTTGTTTTCAACATACATTCCCTTTCCTTGATATTTATCTGCTTGATGAAGATGCGTTGATGAATTGGTTATTGAAATATTCAGGATGCAAAGGTTTAGGGGGAGCATTAGCCTTGCTGGATATAATGCATTGTTGGCATTCTCTTGGTTACTCAAGTGTATTCAATGATATCTCTCTATTGAGGTCCTTTGGTCTTGGTTATAAATTTATATCTGTAATTTTATGTAAGGGTCATATTGAGACCTATAAATTTTCATATTCAGTCATGTATGGAATTTTTAAAATTTAAACCCACTTGGTTGGGTGCTTGAGTCAAAAATTTAAACCCACTTGGTTGTGTAATTGATGTATGTATGCATCCTTGGTGATATGAAAGGTTAAAGAGTCTTGTAAATTTGTTTTGAAGCTTCAGATTGTGTTCAGGGGGAGTATGGTTCGTATAGTGCAGCACAAATCTTGGCATTCTTGTATTGGTCTGCCCTTTGCCCTTGATGTCAAAGTGGGAGTGTAACTTGGTGTTTGAATAATTCTTATGATTGATGTGTCTATCTATAAGTTGTGGTGATAAAAAACCAACATGGTTTCCATGAAGTCCAAAGGGGGAGATTGTTGGAATTATGATGTAATATGTTGTCCTTGATGCAATCTACTCGATGAGTTTCCTTTTGATAGCAACCTATTTGTTGAAGATGTAAAATTGATCTATCTACAGGTCAATTCAGATGTGACAAAGAAAGGAATTCTAGACTGTGATAGAGAGATTATTAAGTTAAAATTTCAATATGTATACAGAGGTTTGATGAAGGAAACCCGTGTATGCCTACGGGTTTGATGAAGGCAACCTGAGTATACATCCAAAAATAGTGTATATGCAATTTTGGTGAAGAAAAGTCACGTACACATGTGGTTACAAAGAAGAAAAGTAGTGTATGTACTTACACACTCAATTTATGATACCAGGGATCCTTACCATGGTATTAGCCCACAATATTGAGCATAATAACGGTTATTTGATCCCGTCCAAGAATACCACCGACACTTGTGTGGTTTTTTGCTCATGGTATTGGCTAAGGCTAAAACTATATAAGGAGGAGAAGATCATAGTGCAAGGGTGTGCATGTGCATGGGAATTGATTGAATACTTCACTCTGAAGTATATCTCCATGGAATGGGTTATAGTTTATTGATATATCTAAAATAATGATGCACCTATGAATATAATGATGGATCGGGATCTCTAGACCTGAAATGACTATGCATTTGCTTGATCTATTTGTAATATGTTTAGATTTATGATATGGTGCATGTTTGATGAAGTGAAGGGTATGATATGAAGTGTTTCGTAGTGCTGAACATTACATATTTATACGTTGGTTCGTCATGGTGAAAGCGCATATATCCGCAGGTTCATTTCAGCAAAAGCATGTATGGAAGTTAGGGTTTTTCTTAATATTGTTGAATAAAATGTCTCATCATTTATGCTATATTTCTATTTTCTATGAAGTCTTCATGTAGATTTGGATTATTTGAATAGTGTTTATATCGTTAGTTGATTATGTAAAAATATGATTAGTGATTGGGTGATTGAATATGATGCATGCTGCTGACTGAATAAGGGTTTTGTAAATATGACAAAGTATGCCTTAATGTCTCTAATCTATTCCGAGTCTGGTCAGATTCCTAATTTCAGTATATAAATATCTATACGCAGGTTTGTCCATAGGAAAGCGCGTATATACACAGGTTGCAGTAAGTAAAGTAGCGTATACATTTGGATTTAGGAATGATTAGGGTTGAAGTTGATACTGTATGTTAATTTAGAATTCTGGGTTTATTATTATGAACTGGTTACGTTGATCTCACTATTCTGTTTGAAGATTGGTTTATGGCTCTTAGTGTTGATATACATATTGTGTTGTGTTGAAGTTGTTAGATCCCATGTGAAAATTTATGAAACATGGTCTGCAGTGGTTCTGAGGGTTGAATCCTTCAGTGTGGAATTCAATGCTTCCTTCCAGTAGAAGCTGGTGATTAGTTCAGGGGGTTATAGCTCCCTTCCGGTAGTGGATGGTAAACGAGATCAGGGGGTTGGAGCTCCCTTCCAGTAGCAGCTGGAGAATGAGAGAAGGTTGCAGCCTTCTTTAGGTGGGTGTCTGCGTACTGACATGAGTCTACATCAGTACAACATTGTAAGTAGTTTTATATATAATAAATATTGAAGACGGAGATGAAAACTACAGTGGTTTTATCCCAACTTGGGTTTCCACCTTAAATCTTGGTGTTCATGTGTGATGCCCTTGTATGATGATTTATTTTGTTATTACATCACATGTTTACTGCTTAAATTTCCAATGCATAGCTGATAAACTGGATTAAGTAATTTTTTGAATATTTATCTGAACATTACGTTATGTGGATATACATAAGTTTCATTTAAGATAGCCGAATGCATACGCTAGTTGGACTAATCATATTCACGTATATAAATCAGTAAAAGAAAAGTAAAATATTGTGATTACTGTAAATATTGATTCACCCCCCCCCCCCCCCCCCCCCTCCCCTTAGTATTTTTCCCAACAATGAGATGTAGATTAGTGTTATGTTCAGGAGTGACATGCTACCTAAAAACACATAGGAAGTTCCACTTTCAATTTTCCCTCATTATTGCTAACGAGTACCTATTTATTTTTTATAGCCAGCGTGAAGAGGATAGAATATTTTGAGTGTGTAAGTTAATTATTCAAATTAATCCATCTTAGTAAGTTTAATGAGACTTAGGAAGGAGTAACTCGATCTCGTAATGGTGACAAGTCTTTCATCGTTTAATTTTTTTTACGAGTCTGACAAAAGAGTAACTCAGTGTATTTTTTACGTTTAGGGAGTTTGAAAAAGAAATGGAAAAGAAAACTCCATCAGGTCCCTTTTCATAAATCGTCTCTCGAATCCTAAAAGGTAGAAAAAAAATATTTGAGAGAAAATTTCAACCATGTCTAATCAAGGTATTCCTCCTTCGTATATAGTTAATGTCAGCCCAAAAAAGGGGTAAATGTATACTGAGACCACATCAATTCATTTAATATAGCTAGTTCTAAATGACAAGTACTCGACGATCTTGTCATTTTTTGAGAGTCGGAAAAGAGCTTAAAGATGAATTTAAGGGGTTCATTTTTCTTTTATTTTTAACGAGTCCGAAAAAGAGATAAAATAAAACTAGTTGCATCAATAAAAAATAATTACTATCACCATAAAAATAACATGTTGCACAAAGAGAACCACACATCATCGATATCTAGAAAAATAATAAAATATTGGTAAAAATATCTTTAAATTTCTATAAATAGACAAAAAGTCAAACATTTTTACCATTCTACTTTGGATAAATTTGAGAATCACATTTTACCCCATTTTCATCTGATCTCAGACAAGTGGTGCAGCTGATCCAGGACACCATTTGACGATTTGTTAGTTGTAAGTAAGAGCTCTACCTTCTCTCAACATTTTCAAGTCATTTCAGTTGAAAATTTCATGATTTATGAGAGTATTGTAAAGTTATATGTTGCGGGTGATCGACACGGGTTTGACCTATCGAGCCTGCATTGATCGCCCTTAGCTTGTTAGGCCGGTGCACCATCAACACTTTTTTTAATTTTGATAGGCGCGTTGAGCACAGAGAAGAGTAAAAATCATGAATTTATCCATTTTAAATGATTTTTTTATAATTTTCTCCGATGAAAATTCCTAATCTATAATTTATGAATGTTTTGTAGGTGTTTTCTGTGAATATGTCTATCTAATGGAAAGAGAGAGACCATGAGGTAGAATACCATGAAGCTTTGTAAGATCCAGCTTCCATCAATGCCTTGAGAAACTATGGTTTTCTCAATTTTTTTCAAACCTCCGGACTCAAAGCTCAACTTGAGCTATTAGACTATCTAATTGGGCTATGGGATGTCAGTTGTCAAATTTTCATTATTGGGGATCAAGAGCTTGAAATATATATTTCATAAATATACTTCGTAACTAGATTTTCTAAGAGAGGGGAGAGGATCCAAATCTTGGGAGCTCCTACTGGAGGCGAGAGAACAAGTATGCTCATTTAGAGACATTGTCCTAGTGCCATAAATATTTCAAGTGGAAATGTGGATCAAAAGCATCACCATTCTAACTTTGAGGTCAATTTTACACTATATGACCCATGTAGATGGGGCACATTACATAAGGCAAAAAAGTCTCAATTCCAGTATGCAGTATCTTTCCTTTCTCCCACCATGTTTAGATTATGTGAGGGACTATTGGCTAACATGAAGAGGCAACTTACCAAGTGAAAAATGGGACAGCTAAAACAATTGGGTATGGGTCCATTTTGGTCACTTTATTTTTGGAGAGAGTGTCATTGTTTCAGCACCAGCAGGTTGAGATATATGATTCATCCCCGAGAGATCCGAGGCTACTCAAATGGTGTGACATGATGCCTCACTAGGGAGGAGGCTAGAAGATGCACTTTCTTACAACGTTTTTTAGTTGGATACACCATCACCTGATCATAGTTGATGACCGCATATGTCAGCACAGATTTCTGGGGAGATCTATAACTTCCCCTTCCACCAGATACATAATGGTCTGATGCAGGTAAACACTTGTTTTTGGGGATTTTTTTACTTTTTTAATGTTTTTGTTATGTGTTCTCAGATTTTGACTCATGATTATTTTGCAGACATTGGACCTGAGAGACCAGCAAGTATCTATCCAATTGTGACGAGAGTGGCATGCCAAATCGAGGATGCTCCTTATGAGGTGGGGGCACACCCGATGGCAGAGATTGAGCATAACCTTGAAGGCCTAACTAGACGCATTCTAGAATATGCTACTTATGACGACATGCCATTATGCCTTCAAAGGCACACCATATGAGTCTTCGGTAGATTGCACCAGTTACTGTTTCAAGTTATTCAGGTGGTCACTTGCTGCCACGAGCACCATGTGAGAAGATCGCTGCCTTTAGTTTATTTTTTTCACTAATGTAGGCTCATATAGCCATTGTGTCACGGAACACATAATTTTTGATATTTTGATGTAACAAACTTTTACAAACTCGACATATATATATGTGTGTGTGTGTGTGTGTGTGTGTGTGTGTGTGTGCGCGCGTGTGTTTCCTAATGTTACTAAGTGTTCTAATATCATGATGATGCGTTTTTTTTTTTTTACATATGATGCAAATTTCTATCTAATACATAATTTTCCAATGTATCTGTTAATGTATTCAAATTCCTTGAAATAAGTTGATGTGTGATGTAATCAAAATTCTTTTCCAGTAATCAAACACGTAAATACATGTGAAAAATCTGAGGGTTTCTTACAGAGTAATGATTGTTTAACTATAACGCAACGAGTTGTGAGTCTAGTTTCACAACCAAGTCCATAATACCAAGGGAAATTGTGTCTGATAACAATTGGATTATTTCACTATATTATTCAATATTATTATTTGTTAGACCCAGGAAAATACCTTGTAGATTAACCAACTCGCCATTAGGGGAAAAGAGTGCCCATGGTGCAGAAGATAAGTTCTGTTCACATAGGGAGACCGAATTTTTATGTGGAAAACTGATTTGGGAGAAAACCATCGTTGTTATCATATCTTCCTTGTTTCTTATTATGAATAAAATATTTTACATCTTGTACTAGCACAGACTCTTACGCGTACACAAGGTCCTACCTGCTGGAGGCAACAACCTCCTATTTTCTCTGGCTCTGGCTGAAGCATTAGGGGAATTTTGAGGTATAAAATGGGCCTCCTAAGGAAATAATAAAATAATAGCTAAGCCAATAAAATAATATTTATGAATTTTAATTTTACTTTTTTCACCACAATCCATCTAACCATACTTAAATTCAATTGAAAATATGTACCAAAATAAAATTATTAAAATAATTGTATGGATGTGACTATAAATAAGAATTAACTTTTCAAGAAAATGTCATTATCATTGAATAACTAATGCATTTTTACTTTGTACTTAAATAACTTAAAATATATTATAAATATAAATTCATAAATTCTTAATTGTATAATATACTATTAATTAAAATTTATCTTATTCAAATTATATAATAACATGTAATTAATGTACTATATAGAAATGAAATAATATACTATAATAGATGTAATATATTATTTTATGTATTTTTTTATATTACATATTGAATTGATTTGATTTACAGCATAAGAAAAATTAATATATAATATAAAAAGGAATATAATATATATTCTATAACATTTAAATTATTTTTCATAATAATTTTTTTTTCCTAAGTTGGACTAAATTCTATTAATATAACATAATATACAAGGTGAAACTGGCCTCTAGAATCGTTGTACTAGTCAATTCCGAAGGAATTATAAGTCAAAAAAACAAAATATTGACTGCCCCAGATGGGAAACCAGTCATAATACAGATGCCCTCAGAGGGGAAATTAGCTTCAGACAGAGAATAGTTAAGTGTTGTGAAAATATTCAGGAAAGAAAATCTAACATATAAAATAAACATAGCTGTAAAAAAAGACCTCTCCATGCTAGGTGTCATTTTGTTGAGGCGGTGGTTCCTCCACAATGAGGCACATGTAGTCATTAGAGGAGTCATCCACATGCATCGTTTGGTGAGCTATTGGTTCAGGTGTTGTGGTTGTGCGAACAATGCTGGCTTTTCCCTTGAAACCTTCTTCACCCAACTGTTCTGAACTACCACTTCCACTGCTACCATTTCCCTTGTTGCTAGATGAAATGAAACCCGGCTTGACAGGCAGGGCCTTTGACTTACCTGAGATCTAAAGAGGGGCAGACGCTATGGTGGAATTTCTCTATATTTTCCTGGTGCTTTGGCTTGGTTCGAAGGATGCCTCCTCTTTTATGTTGATGGTGATGGTAGCAGTGAGGAGAGGATGGTCCAATGCACAGGTATAGTGGAATTATGTGGAATTATCCTCATGTATAAGAGGTTGTGTCTCCAAGTGAAAGGACTGCATAGGTGGGGAAGCTCTGACTCTTCCTCTTCCATGGCTAGTGGCATGACCCTGAGCCAAATTCTCATAAGGAGAAACAAAACAAGGAAACCAAGAAGCACGTCCTCTTCCTCTACCACTGCGAGTGGAGGGGTAATGGGAAAAATTCTCATCAAGAAGCGGTGAAGGAGACTCAAAGTGAAGGGATAGAAGGGGACAAGACGCATGACCATGCCCACTACCTTGGCAGAAACACATTCTATGTCGCCTGGGCATGTTGGAGCCATCTGAATCATTAGGGATGTAGGTGAGCGGAGGTGGAAGAACAAATTGAGAAGAGAGCTGGGAATTCTGAGACCAAGGGGCAGAGTTGAAGCTACAGTAGAGGTTGTGAGTGAAATGGAGACCAAGAGCGAGTGTGAGGTAGCAGTGAAGGTTGCACTGCCTCGCTGTGTGCGTTCGAGAGCTCGACTCTCAGAACGTAGAGGGGAAAATGCATCGTGAGGGAGATGGCGGAATGATGCATCGTGGAGTCATTATGAGGAGAATGAAGCAGCAATGTCATCTAGGCAGATTAATGGCGGAGTGTTGCGAGCAGTTGGCTGCTATAAATGTTGTCGGACTAAGCCCATGCATGACCATGTGGCATGGCCATCTGTCACATGATGGGATCGCCATCCATCTCCCAATGTTATACACCTACATCCGGCAAGTTTTCATAATATTCTGTATAATAATATACAATATTAATATAATCATAATGAAATTAATTGAGTTGTATTTAAAATAAAATAAAAAAAGTATTGAAATAGATTTAATTCATATTTATAAGTATAATATATGATTTATATACATTGAAATTTTAGACTTTTTTTTTGCCCCAAACTATGTTGAAACTAATATATATTTTTTTAACATACAAAACTAATATAAGATTTTTCATCATACAAAACTAATATATCTTTTTTCTTTAACTTTAATATGTTTGTATTGTCATTAATATTATAATAATATTATTCATCGATTTGGTTTATCCTAAAATCACAAGGTTACATTTTTATTTATTTGGATTTCATATGTATAGATATTAACTTATAATTAATTTGAAATTATAATATTAAATAAAATGAGATGAATATATAATTTAAAAATGAATATGTGAAAATATACAAATATAATATTTATTTAAAAATGTCTAAAGACATGAAGAGTATGTAAGGACATGCAATGCTTCTTTCAAAAATTATGAAATGAAAATAACAATATTTTATTCAAAAAGTGTGAAATGACATTTATTATTAGTACTTTACTTTATGACTTTAAAAGTTTTTTTATCACTACCATGGTTAACCATGAGTTTTTATCCACCATTAAGAATGTGCCAAGTAAGTTCCTTTAACTCAAGCAATGCCACCTCATCCATTGGGAATTATGTCATCCCCTAAAATGTGATTGGTTCTCATAAAGAGAATTTTGATTGTACGTTTTCCTTAGGAGGCCCATTTTAGACCTAAAATTTCCCCTAATGGATGCTACCACTCCTTGATGAATTTTACTATATACTACCAAAAGAAAGCTCCTACTCCCTCATTGAAGCCTTCAACCCTCAGTACCTCAGTGCATCATGTTTCAAAATATTTCACTTGATCCACTTGACTCAAACACAAACCAAAAATTTCAAGCCACATCTCATCAAATTTTCAAATTGAACCCACAACTAACCATTATATTCAATCTGAATAGATGAATGCCTCTCTAAAACCAAACGCCAATCAAACAAATATACCAAACCAAATCAACTTTTTCAAACCCTTAGCTCATTAAATCAAGCCAAATACCAAGTCAAATCCTCATTGTGAAATTTCAACTCAAACTCAAACACTATCAAATACCAAGCCAATAATCATTTATCGTTATGCTCATCAAGTCAATACTGAAACCTTTCTAAATATAAGACACAAACAGAGCTACCATTATCAATTCATATCAATTTGTAATATCATTGTCAAACTCTTCTTCAAATCACCACCAAGTTTCCATAATGAAGATAAAATATCCCAGTCATCTCATTATGTGCAATGAAAATACTCTTAATAGAAAATCCATGTTACAAGCACAAATCTCCTAAATCAAAATCCATGAGTTACATGGTACACATTAATGTACAAGTGGCTCATAAATAAAGGATTTCTGTATAATAACAAATTTCATAGGGTAAATGATTCCCTGAGAGGATTGTTTTAATACCCATGAGTTCAATCTAGGTATAGTCATTTTGATATGGAGGCTTCAAAGTGTTGGAGAAATTGTAACACTCTCTTGGAATATGGACCAACTGCCCATTCGAAGTAATGGTAATGGTTTAGAAGTTTCACACCTCCACCAATTTTAGCATCATATGGTTAAACATTGACCAAGTTTCACATAATGAAGATAAATTATTCCAGACATCTCATTATGTGCGATGTAAATATTCTTAATAGAAACTCCATGTTATACAGGCAAAGCTCTCAAAGGAAAATCCATTCAGTTACATGGTACACGTTAATGTTGCAGTGGCTCATAAATGGAGAGTTTGTGTAGAATAACATATTTCAAAGAGTAAATGATTCCATGAGAGGATTATTTTAATGCCCATGAGGACAATCTAGGTATCGGTGTTTTAATATGGAGGCTTCAAAGTGTTGGAGAAATTGTAACATTCTTTGGAATATGGATCAATCGATCATTCAAAGTAATGGTAAGGGTTTTGACATTTACTAAGCCTTTTTTTAGAAGTACTGAGGGATGGGGGGTGGGGTGAATCAATATTTCATGCCCAATCAATTTTTACTTAGTTTATACTTTTCACTTTCAAATTCATTTGATCCATTATTTCATTAACAACACAATGTGTTATAGATATGATTATATGATCCGAACTTAAATATGAATGCAAAAAATTACAAATATAACCACAACTACAAATATGCAGCAGAAATAACACTTCATTTCATTAATATCAACAATGAAATAAGCTTACAAACAGAATGTAAATAAACTAGCTCGAGTGATGGTAGCTTATCTCTTATAAGAGTTGTGGCAGCTACATGCCTCTAAATTGTGTTACAATGAGGTTCTAAGACCTATTTATTACTTAGAAACAATGGAAAACCCTAATAATCCAAAAATCTAACCCTAGGAGATGAAGCGCCAAACCTATGGGCCACATTTGGGTAAATTGGTACATCAACTTCTCATGGTCCTAACTTTGGCATATGATCTTTGTTTCACACACAAAATACCTCGTTAAAAATTTATATTCAAGGAATATAAATTCCGAGTGGAAAAGGTTAGTCTAAGACTCATGTGTGCCCCAGTTTTCACAAAAATCATCATTTAGGGCCTCAAAATGGCTCTGGAAGTTCAGAACCTGAAAAACTGGCAAAAGTAGTAAAATTTGCTACAATTAAAGAAACTGAAACAATGAAAGAGATAGTGGTGGGGGTCCAAGTGGAATAGGTGGGTGGCCACCAACATCCACCTAGATCACTATATTCAGTAAAATATGAGCAACATTAAACATAAGAACATGTAAACCATAGAATACAACACATCATCATCAACACATAGAGACACCATATGTTAGGTGGAAAACCAATTTTGGAGAAAACCATCGTTGTTATCATGTTTGCCTTTTTTCTTATTATGAAGAAAATATTTTACATCTTTTACTGGCGTAGAATCTTACCAATACGTAGGATCCTACCTGCTGGAGGGTACCACCTCCTCTTTTCTCCAAATCGGACTGGAAGGAAGCTACTACTCCCTGATCAAGTTTACTGACTACTACCAGAAGGAAGCTACTACTCCCTCATCAATTTTACTGAATACTACCGAAAGGAAGCTCATGCTCCCTCACTGAAGCCTTCAACCCTCAATACCTATGTGGATCACATTTCAAAATATTTCACACTGGATCCACCTGACTCAAACAAAAACCAAAACATGCAAGCCACATTTCATCAAATTTTCAAACTTGACCCACAACCAACCATTATGCTCAATCTGAATAACTAAATGCCTCTATGAAACCTAACACTAATCAAACAACTATAACAAACAAAATAAAAATTTTCAAACCCTTAGCTCATTAAATCAAGCCAAATACCAAGTCCAATACACTATCAAATACCAAGACAATACTCATCTCTCATCATACTCATCATACTCATCAAGTCAATACCAAAACCTTTCTGAATATAAGACACATCCATAGCTACCATTCTCAATCCATATCAATATGTAATATTACTGTGAAACCATTATTCAATGGAAACAAACTCAAATATTAAGTTCCTCCAATTAGACATATCATACCATCATCATCATAGGTTCCTATTAATACAAGAAACATCACAAATTCATAACATATAAAAGTTTATGCCATACCAAGTTTTGATGCATAAGTCTCTACATAATTCAAGACACAACCTTTACCAACATGTAGATCAATCAATAGAGAGACTCATTGTTGTCAATCTTCTATCAAAAATATTTTGTTAGCTATACAAAACATCAAAGATATTTTTCCATCAATGCAAGCCCTGAAAGTCAAGAAACCTTCATATATCTATCAAATCAAGCATTATTAAGCATATATGAACCTATCTATTACATTATTCTCTGCATATACCTTGTCATAGATCTTTGCATACACATAACTATCCCTATAAATTATAGATCTTTGCACATACAAATAACCCTCTGACATGAACATCACTTCTCCTATAGGGAAACTTTTAGGGGCTAATATTCGCAAGTGGGCTAATTTTCTATAATTTTTCTAGAAAAAAGATACTCCAATTTCCATTTTTTCTAAAAATAACTCACCCAAGTTTTATTGTATAAAATTATTTTACCTCAAAAATCACCATGATATTATATAGACTAATATAATGTATTAAAAAAATCTTATTACTTTTACAAAAATGACAAAAAAAAATTTATAATTTCTCTATTAGATACTAGTAAGATTCGCCAAGGTTTCTAAACTTTAATATAAACTTCCAGCCTTAAAATTTTCCCTCTTATCCTATTGCATACATAAGATAAAAATCAAACATTTTCCATCTATGACTATAAATTTTCATGCTAATCTCTATGCACTCTAGACAAAGACACTAATCTCAATCCACAAGGAATCAATCAAGTCACTTACATCAAGAAATTAATTAATTACATTATCTTCATATAGATATGTGCCCTAGGTCAATGTAGATTTTTCTTTGAATGAAATTCAGACAAACTCTCCATACCATAAATCTGTGCATACTCTACCTCAAAAGTCACGCTTCTACACATAGACAAAATTCTCTAGCAAGTGTAATCAACAAATGATCACAACCTTCGAACCCAAGATAGAAACATATGTGCCATCAAACTAGATTCACAAATCATGAGATGTTTATCAAACATTTGTGCACAAATATAACTGAAAAACAATCATAGAAGGTTAGAGATTTAAAGATCTTAGATTGTGATGCAAATCCCCAATCATAGTATGAAAATAGATCATGTCCTTCACTTGAATCTTGCCATCATTACCTCCATAAAACCTCAATATCATATCTCTCACTCAGATCAGACTCCTCCTTGCACCTTATTGTAGACCTATACAAAATAACTCATTGAATGTACACTAGTTTCTGTAGATCGCTTCTTCTTTTATATTCACTTGGTCTCACCAATCCCATAGGCAATTCCATTGGATTTTGATAATGGTATTTTTCACCACATCAATTCTGTTGGAATTTCTACTAATTCCTAGCACACAGAGGAATTAAAAAAAAAATCCCCTTTCTTAACACAGAGAGAAAAACAATTCAGTGGAGAGAAAGGAAAAAATGTTGTTCTCTTCATTAATACAACAAAATGTTGTTACAAAATAAATCTCAGAACTGTTGTTCTGTTTTCATTCGCAGTTAAAAAAAAAAAAAATGTTCCTCGTGTTTCTCTTTGTTCTCTATAATTTTTTGCAACACACAGAATATATATATATATATATATATATATATATATATATATATATATATATATATTCCTTTTTACACTATATGGTTGTAGTCCCCAAGTTAAAACTTTAATAAAAAAACTATGTATTACAAAAAAAATCTATATAATAAAAAAGTATACAAAATATTCAATTAAACTAAAATATGCCTTGGAACATTTTTAAAAAAAACACAACATTACCAAATTTTATATTTGAATGAATGAGATAAGATTTATCGCATTGGAAAAAGTATTATGTGATGTCAGCACCAAATGGTGCAATAAACAAATGGAGGAAAAATTGTGAAGTGATTATCGCATGGAAAGACCCACCAGCTGACTCGGACCTAAGTTCATGCTATAGGATTTTGATTGGTCAGATATTTATGAGTTGGCAATGGTGGGGTCGTGTATCGCTCAATTTTGAGATGATATTGACGTGGGCAAGGAGCGATGCGAAATTTTTTTGATTGGTTGGTTGTCAGTTTTTGTGGGCTGTCGTTGGTGCGATAATTTATGGTGAGGTTGCATAGGCTGTAATGGTTTTAAAAAAAATGGAAAGGCTGCAGCTATTTCAAAATAAACACAAATCTGCAGAGAGTGAAAACGGTAATGAGATGTGATGGATCAATGCAGTAATAAACTGCTTGGACAACTTGACTGTGTGTGAAGCATTTGGCCGTCACTTAAAAATTTAAATTTGTTGTTGTTGTCGCTATTGGAGCAAAATACTAGTTGTGATTACTCTAAGCACTCCCCCTTAATCACAACTTTTGTTTTCATGCATTCCCAGAAATTCTCTGAGAAAATTAAAACTTTTTTTCCCTAAAGGTTTTGTCAAAATGTCTACAAACTATTCTTTTGTTCTGCAATGTTGCAGAAAACGTTCTCCATTGTTCACCAATTCTCGGATAAAATGATATTTAGCATCTATGTGCTTTGTCATTTTTGTGAAACACTGAATTCTTTGATAATGCTATTGCTAAGCTATTATCACAATAAATTGTTATGCCTTTTACTTGTTCATGGCACAAATCCCTTAACATTCTTCTCATCCATATTGCTTGACATGTTGTTGTTGTAGTTGACACATACATTGCCTCTGCTGTTTATAAAGCCGCAATTGGTTGTTTCTTAGAAGCCCATGAAATGGCTCCTGAACCCATATCAGAAAAATATCTAGAGGTGCTTTTCCTGTCATCTATACTTCCAGCCTAATCACTGTCAGTATATCCAATAAATTCAAAATTTTCTGAAGTGGTGTATAAAATTCCATACCTCTTTGTTCCCTTCACACACATCAAAATTATTTTGGCTTCTTGCCAATGTGTCTCCTTTGGCCTCTCCATAAATCTGGAAATTAAACTTACATCGTGCATAATATCAGGCGTAGTTGCAGTCAAATACATAAGGCTGCCAACTATGCTCTTGTACAAACTTGGATCAAAATGCTTACTGTTGTCTTCCTTTCTCAACTTCAATCCTATCACTGTAGGAGTAGTTTCTACCATGCAATCCTACATGTTAAATCTTTCCAAAACTTCCTTTACATATTTTGTTTGAGAAATAAAAAAATTATGTTCATTTTTCTCTACTTCTATTCCTAAGAAGCATCTCAACAATCCCATATCAGTCATCTCAAATTCTTCTTTCATGACTATTTTAGAATTCTCAATAAGGTAAGCATCATTACCTGTGAAGATCACATCATAAACATATAAAACAACAATGAGAATCTTACCATATTTTTCTTTGATGTACAATGTGGGTTCTTCTTCACATTTCTCAAACCCATTGTCCTATAGATAGGAATCTATCCTACTGTACAATGCTCTTGGTGCTTGTTTCAGCCCATACAGAGCTTTCTTCAATTTTCATACCTTGTGCTCTTGGCCTTCTTTCTCATACCCCAGAGGTTGTTCAACATATACATCTTCCATCAATACTCCATTCAGGAATGTTGATTTCACATCCATTTGGTAAACTTTCCACTTGTGTTGTGTTGTTATGGACAACATTGCTCTTACTGTTTCCATTCTTGCAAATGGTGCAAAAGTTTCCTCATAGTCTCTTCCTTGTTGTTGCTTGTAGCCTTTGACAACAAGTCTGCCCTTGTGCCTTTCAATATTGCCTTCAGCATTTCTTTTGGTCTTGTAGACCCATTTTACTCCAATCACTTCCTTGCATTTAGGAAGATAAACTAATTCCCATGTGTTGCTTCTTGTTATTACATTTATTTTTTCATGCATAACATCTATCCATTTCTTATCTTTTACAGCTTCTTTCAAATGAATAGGATTTTATACATTAAAATACAAAGAAAATAAAGAATGTGTACCTTCATTGTTTACCTCTTGCTCATATATTTCATTCCAACTTCTAAATCTCGTTCTTCTTTCACTTACTGAACTTGTGCTTGTAGAAGCACTCAAATCTGCTCCTTGTGTTGTGCTTGGAGAAGCATTGTTATCACTTCTCAAGGGTGTTATCATACCAGCTTGTGGTGTTCCTTGCTGTCCTTCTATTGGTGGAGGAGGTGTTGTCAATGAGGGATTTCTTTCAGCCATTTCTTCCTCATCTTCTTCTTGAGACATACAGGTCTTCACATTCACTTGTTTTCAATGCTTCCATCCCAAGTTTCTTCTTCAATGAACTGCACATCTCTTCTTATAATAAAATTCTTGGTGGATGGGTTATATAGTTTGTATGCCTTTGATTCATCACTGTATCCAACAAATATACACTTCTCCCCCTTGATGCCCAACTTCTTTCTCAACTGATATGGAATGTGTGCATAAGCCACACAACCAAATACTCTTATGTGGGTGAAAATTTGTTTTATCGCACTCCATGCTTCTTCCAGAACTCTGTTCATCACACACTTTATTGGGCATCTATTCAAAACATATGTTGCACAATGTACAAATTCAGCCCAATATTCATTTGGTAAATGTTTTTCCTTCAACATACTTCTTACCGTATCCATGATGGTTCTATTTTTCCTTTCAGAAACACCATTTTGCTGAGGTGTATACCTTTTTGTAAATTGCTTGTGTATCCCATTTTCTGCACAAAAATGCAGAAATTCTTTGGAGATATATTCTCCTCCTCTATCTGTTCTTAGAACTTTAATATGCCTCCCACTTTGATTCTCAACTAGAGCTTTAAAGTGGCATAATTTCTCAAAAAATTCACTCTTCAACTTCAAGAAATAAACCCATGTTTTTCTTGTGTAATCATCAATAAAGGTTAGCATATAGTGGTTTCCTGCTAATGAAGGTGTTTGCATTGCTTCACACAAATCAGAATGGACTATTTCTAAGGGTGCCTTTGCCCTTATGCCCTTTCTTGATGGAAAGCTTTTTCTGGGTTGTTTTCCCAAGATGCAACCTTCACATAGGTTGTCTGGCTTTTCAATCAATGGTAATCCCTTTACCATTCCCTTTCTGTGTAACAAATTCAGACCTCCAAAGTTGAGATGTCCAAATCCCAAATTCCACAGCCAGTTTTCATCTTTTTCTTCCTTTTGGAATGTCTCTTGAGTTACAACTACCATTGCAACTCCTTTCTTCAAATCTGCTCTCATTTTGAGAGGAAACATTCTATTACTAGTCATATTCACTTGTGCAATGCATAGCTTTCTTGGTGGTTTATCCATGATGGTACATACAAAATATTCAAAAAATACATTATAGCCCTTTTGAATGAGCTGTCCAATGCTTAACAAATTACATTTCATGCTTGGTACATAATATACATCAGATATGCTCTTATTTTCTCCTTTATTTGTTAAAACACTTACTCTACATTTTCCCATGACAAAGACTTTACTGTCTGTTCCCAATGTTACTTGAGACTTCAAATTTTCATCCAACGTAGAAAACATTTCTATGTTTCCAGTCATATGGTTGCTACATCCTGAATCTAAACCATATATCTTCATTCTTCTCTTCAGCAATATTACATGTTAAAAACAAATTCTCTTGACTCTGAGATTCCCTAGTAAAATTAGCACTGGGTCTATTACCCATGTCATTCTGTTTCTTCCTACAGTTATTGGCATAATTCCCATACTTCTTACAGTAATGACATTGGACTTGGGATTTATCATACCTTTGTCCATGTGCTTGATTTTGTCCACCTTGCTAGTTAATGCCTTGGCCTTGGTTCTAATTTTGGTTGTTGCCCCTTCCACTTGTATTTGTAGGGTTGCTTCTTCCTCCTCTACTTTGGCTTCTGCCTCTACCTCTACCTTGGTATTTTGATCTGCCTTGACCTCTGCCTCTTCCAAAATACATTTGGGTGTTTAAGGCATGTTCTAAAGAGGATTTTGTTATTATGTTCAGTCTTTTTTCATGTGTCATCAATGATGCATGAAGCTCATCAATAGTAAACAACGAGAGATTTGTTGTCTCTTCAATGGTGTTACTATCACATCACATGTTGAGGGTAGACTCCTCAATATTTTCTCCACTATTCTTCTTTCTTCAATTGTCTCTCCATGAGACCTTATTTGGGTAACCAACCCAATCAACTGTGTAAAGAATGAGTCTATTGTATCAGACTCTTTCATGTAAATGACTTCAAAATATCTTCTCATCAATTAAAGCTTTGATGTCCTTACCTTCTCCATACCTTGATAGGTTTTCTGGAGGGTATCCCATGCATCCTTGGACTTCTTTGTTGCTGCAATTCTTGGAAATATTCTTTCATGCACTGCTTGAAAGAGATAGAAGAGGGATTTTGAGTCCTTCTTTCTATTACTCTTTAGCAAATCTTTCTCTACTTGTGTCAAGGCATTAAATTCTTGTTCATATGTTGGTTCTTCAAATCCATCTTCAACCAGCTCCCATAAATCTTGATATGCAACCAGGGCCCTTATTGTGATTTCCCAACAGTCATAGTTCTTCCCATTGAACTGTGGGAGTTGAGTATTTCCCATACTCGTGCTTGTGCGATCTCCTGCCATTGCTAGCCTTGCAGAACTATGCTAAAATTGTGACTATTTATTTAAATGAGCTTTCTCACCACTGGAGAGATAAACTCTATCTCTAAAAAATCTTAAGAATTTTCTTTTACAGTTCTCTGGACTATATTCTTAAAACAAAAAATAACTCTGTTTTTTTTAATAAATACTTGACTTGTTGAACCTTCACACTGCTAGAGAAAAAGCTTCAACAGTCTCCTTCTTCTTTCCTACAGCTTCTTCAGCAAATTCTGAGAGCTTGGATTAACTCTGATACCATGTTGTAATTTCTGCTAATTCCTAACACACAGAGGAATAAAAAAAATCCCCTTTCTTAGCACAGAGAGAAAAAAATTCAGTGGAGCGAAAGAAAAAAACGTTGTTCTCCTCATTAATGCAACGAACTGTTGTTACAAAATAAATCTCAGAACTATTGTTTTGTTTCATTTGTAGTTTAAAAAAAAAAAACGTTGTTCCTTTTGCTGCTCTCTGTTCACTCTAATTTTCTACAACACACAGAATATATATATATATATATATTCCTTTTTACACTCTATGGCCGTAACCCCCAAGTTAAAAATTTATTCACAAAACTATGTATTACAAAAAATATATATAATAAAACATTATACAAACTATTGAAATAAACTAAAATATGCCTTTGAACATTTCAAAAAAAAACATAACATTACCAAATGTTATATTCGAATGAATGAGAGAGGATTTATCACATTGGAAAAAGTTTTATGTGACTTCAGCACCAAATGGTGCAATAAACAAACAGAGGAAAAATCGTGAAGGGCTTATCACATGGAAAGACCTGGTAGTTGACTCGGACCTGAGTTCATGCGATAGAATTTTGATTGGTCAGAGAGTTATGAGTTGGCGATGTTAGGGTCGCGTATCACGTGGTTTTGAGATGAGGCTGACGTGGGCAAGGAGCGATGCGAAAACTTTTTGATCGGTTGGATGTCATTCTTCATGGAATGCGGTTTGTGCGATAATTTATGGTGAGGTTGCATGGGCCGTAGTAGTTTAAAAAATATGGAAAGGCTGTAGCTATTTTAAAATAAACAAAAATGAGCAAAGTGAAAACGGTAATGAGATGTGATGGATCAATGCAGTAATAAACTTCTTGGACGACTTGAATGTGTGTGAAGCATTTGGACACCGCTTAAAAATTTAAATCTATTGTTGTTGTCACTATAGGAGCAACGTACTTGTTGTGATTACTCTCAACATGGACCTTGCGTGAACAAATTCCACAGGAAAAAATTTGGTTTTTCTCATGGTTTTTAATTTTCATCACTTACAGGAACAACTGTTAGGATGATAACAAGATCCTATCAACTATAGTCACTCCCTTTTCATTGGCCTCCCAACGGCTAAGAGCCTACAACCGCTCTACGTAGGTCTAAATCCCAACAACTGTAACTTAATTTAGGAAAAAAACTTCTCCTATATGTCCAGAACATTGAGGCACACTTCCTCATAATCTGCAAAACCTGTAAAAGCTTTTACACTTTCTTTGTAATCATCAAGACTCATGTAATCACCTTTCCAACCATTAAGAATCATCCTCCACCCATTACCTAGCTTAGGAACATAAATTCTATAATCAATCATGGACAAGATGACACAACAATCATGCACTCTAACATGATGATATAATCCAATATTGATACCTATCCAAGCCAACATCCATGTTGACATCAAGACCAACACATTAGCCATAATATCAACGCTTCCCATTTTGGTGTAACGGAAAACCTCAATGCCAAGGACTAATTTTTTAACAAAGAAAATACTTGAATGTGATCATAGTAAATTGAAAAGAAATAAAAGAACACTACATAAACTATGAAGTATCTCAGTAAACAGTGATTCAAAAAATTGTATGCCAAATTCTTATTTTTATAACAATACGCTAAATCGGATAGACCTACAAATAGCATGTACAACATTTATGAAATCCAGAGAGATGAGTAGTAGTGAGGAAAAACATACTAATTCCTACAAACAATTAGGTCATAGGTCCAATCAGCTACACAAATGGGTGCAAATGAATTATAAAAAGTAAGCTACAACAAAATAGTCACTAAGGCCATATTTCTAAAAAGTAATTTTTTAGTAATTTTTAGTAATTTTTAGAAAGTAAATAGTCACTAAGGCCATATTCCAATTATAAAAAGTAATTTTTTTGAATGTTTATCTAAACATTACGTTATGTGGATATACATAAGATAGATGCATGCATACGCTAGTTGGACTAATCAGATTCACATATAGAAATCAGTAAAATAAAAGTAAAATATGTTGAGATTCAACAAGATGATGAGCTTAGTGAAAAGAGTCACCTTCACCAAGTGGGCCCACAGGCTATTTTTGGCACAAGTCTATTTTTAGACTATGTATATTTTTAGACATGATGATCATATTTCAAAAGTTGTAGGATGCTATTTGTGGATGGTTGATCAAGTTGGAAAAATAGATGAAATTCTATTTTTAGAATATTGGGCGAAGTCTATTTATAGATCACTGATCTAAGATTAGATGCATGTCGATTATTATTAGCTCTTAATAATAATCAGACACAAAACAACAACTTATTCTCTTGGAGCACTTTTTTTCAGTGCACAAATGTGGAACATCAGTGGACTGAGGGAATTACGCAATTCCCAAGGGTTTACTAGAGCTAATGCATGGAGGACTCAGTTAGAACTCAAGTGGCAGAGTTATGACACAGTTTGAAGAAGTAGTTATGGAGTTGTATTTAGTTTAACTCAGTTAGACTCAGTTGAGCTAGTTGTATCTAGTCTAACTGAATGATACACTAGTGAGGAGTGGAGTGAATTAATTAGTTAATTAATTCACAAATAATAACTCATTAATAAACTAAACAATACAGCAGTTAAATATAGTGCATGGCAGTTTCAATGGAGACCCAGTGGAGAGATAGGTGAAAGGGCAAGATGGACTATCTGTTGTGACTATAGTAATGCATTGATTGCATCACACACACATTGGAGTTGCCAATGAGGATTGCGCAGTCAAAGAAAGAGTAATTTGAATTCATTCAGAGCTATTCTTCAGTAGGGATTTTGTAGTGGAGGCAGGCTAGCAGGAGGCAGAGATCAGTGCATGGATTTGCAAGATTGTTCCTGATTAGTGTATGACGATTGTACTGTATTGAGAGCTTGATAAGCTTTGTATGAGGATTGTCATATGATCTCCATGATACATAATATATAGTTTGGGTTTTCAGCTTCAGGCTTACCTGGTTAAAAACTGTGTTATGTGCGATTATTTTTATTTATGCTTTACATGTGTGTGCAATTAATTTTTCCGCAAAATATTAACAAGTGGAATTGATTCAGTATCTTGCATAAAGTTAAATAGTGTGAGATCAAGTGAATCTAGGACATATGCATGCTTAGTGCATATAATTTCTACAAAATATTGTGATTATTGTAAATATTGATTCACCCCCGCCCCCCCTCAGTATTTTTCCCAACAACGAGATGTAGATTAGTGTTATGTTCAAGAGTGACATGCTACCTAAAGACACATAGGAAGTTCCACTTTCAATTGTCCCTCATTATTGCTAACGAGTACCTATTTATTTTTGATAGCCAGCATGAAGAGGATAGCATATGTTAAGCGTGTAAGTTCATTATTCGAATGAATCCATCTTAGTAAGTTTAATGAGACCTAGGAAGGAGTAGCTCGATCTCGTAATGGTGACAAGTCTTTCATCGTTTATTTTTATTTTTACGAGTCTGATAAAATAATAACTCGGTGTATTTTTTATGTTTAGGGAGTTTGAAAAAGAAATGGAAAATAAAACTCCATCAGGTCCCTTTTCATAAATCATCTCTCGAATCCTTAAAGGTGTTGAAAATGCAGCAAGATGATGGAGCTTAGTGAAATGAAGTCCTTCACTAAGTGGGCCCACAGGCAAATTCTGGCGCAAAAATCTATTTTTAGACTATGTCTATTTTTAGACTATGTCTATTTTTAGACATATGGAGCATGGTTCGGGGATTCCAGTTTGATATTCTTGAAGTATGTGTCATGTTGGTAAAAATAGATGAGACTCTATTTTTGAGGTCAAAGAGGTCAAAGTCTATTTTTAGACTGCCTCTCCTTAAAACAGGGAAGTCAAATATTATTTACCCTTAATAATATTTAGACTATAAACAGCAGTTTACTCTCTTGGAGCACTTCAGTTCGAGCTACAGAAGTGGCTCATGCATATGACAGAGGAATCACGTGGTTCCCAAGGGTTTGATGGCATCATGCATGGTTGACTTCAGTTGGACTTCAGTGGCAGAAGTTTGGTGGAGTTAATGAGACAGATAGTGGAGTTGTGTTCTGTTTATTTTAGTTGAACTTGTTGAGATTAGTTTAACTAGCTAATCAATTAGTTATGAGTGGAGTGAATTAAATATTATTTAATTCATTAATTAGTAACTCATTATTCAACTCAAGAACACATCAGTTCACTATAGTGTATGATCAGTTCAGTGGAGACCAGTGAAAGAGATAGATGAAAAGGTGGAGTTAGCTATCAGTTGTGACTATGTTGTTGCTATTTGCAACACACAGATAGGAGGAGTAAGCCCATGAGGATTGCGCAGTTCAGGCTGGTGGTTTATCTATATAAAGAGGCCATCCCATAGCATTGAAACATGCAATAGAGGCAAGGCAATTGGCGGTGAGTTTTGAACCAGTAACCTGTTCAAAACCAAGCTAGATTGTGGGTAACTGTATGAGAAAGTACTGAGTACTTGTGAGGAGTATTGTACTGAGTTAGTTACTTGATTTCTCCATTATAATATACACAATAGCTGCGGGGTTTTCAGCTATAAGCTTTCCCCATACATACTGTGTTAACGTGTATGATGATTTGATGTGTTATCGCTTGATTTTATTTCCGCATGTTTGATGATCTGAGTGGAAGAGATTATGTGTTGCATATAAATTCGAATTGTATGTGATCAGGATAGTCTCGGTGGATAATTAATCATTATTCAGCAAATTTCTACATGGTATCGGAGCTATTGAAGCAGAGATTGATCATCACAGTGATTACAAACTTATTTCGGTAGACAGAGTCTGCATGCGGGCCAGGTAGCCTCCGGATTCATCTTTCTTCGGAAAGTGAAAGGTCTGGTAAATGCCCCTTGCAGTCGATCTCTGTGTTAGAAATAACTTGTTCTCACGATCTAAAGCAGCTGAGCGTTGAGGTGGAATTCGAAGTTTTGCAGCAGTTTTTTTTTCTTGGTGCCAGTGTTGAAAATGTCTTTCAACGGTTTGCGACTCGAATATGCTCTTGAAGGCAGTTCAAATTATGTTGCATGGAAGGATCGCATGGAGGCAGTATTAGAAGATAATGTTCTGAAGGATTTCGTAGATACGGATGTCCAAAAGCCCACTGATCCTGCTGAAGTCGAAATATGGCAAAAGAAGATGGCGAAATGTCGAAGGATCCTGTTGGAGGGCGTCAAGGATCATATTATATCCAGCCTGCATGGAAAGGCTTCTCCATTTCTAATGTGGAAAGCTTTGATGGATCTATTCTAGAGTAAGAGTGACCAAAGGGAAGGTGGCTCAAAGATAAGCTGGGAAACTCAAGATGGAGAAGGGGACGACAGTATAGGAATACCTCACGAGATCCCTTAGTGCGAGATGGTGGGAAGTGTGGGGTATTTGTCGATGAAGAGGAAATGATGCAGCTCCGATCTGGTCTTCCGAAGGCTTGGCACTCATATCAAGATAGTGTCAATGGTCAAAGAAGCTACCGGTATGGGAGCGCCTTTGGGCGGATCTCATGCAGGAGGAGATAAGGAGGACTACTTGAGATGGATCTTCATCAAAGGGAGCTGATGAAGAAAACTGCGCTTTGGTGGCCAAAGCAAAGAAGGGGAAGAGTAAGAAAACCTCTCATTCTGGTGCAAAGGGAAAGAAGCAGGATATGGTGAAAGTGAAGTGTTTTCACTGCCATGATCATGGACATTATGCTACCAATTGTCCAAAGAAGAAGAAGAACAAGCAAGCGGGAAGATCTACAGATGGAGAAGCTTTGGCTTCACAGTTCAAGCTTGACTTTTCATTGATCGCATGCTTGGTTTCTCCGATCTTGGGATCGGTGTGGTTCTTGGACAGCGGTGTGTCATTTCATATGACGAGAGATCGGGATTTGTTCTCAGATCCGGAGGACAAAGATTTGGGTGTGCACATCGAGATGGGCGATGATGTTAGATACAGTGCGACTGGTATCGGTACCATATCCTTTCAGAGGGAGTCTGGTAAACCCTTTGTATTGAAGGATGTCATGCATGTACCTGGATTGAAGAAGAACTTGATCTCTGTGGCGATGTTGGAAGATAAGGGGTATGATGTGGTCTTCGGCGAAGGAAAAGCCTTCTTGCGCAGTAAGACTACTGGAGAGACCCGGAAGATAGGGGTTTGAACCAAGAACCTTTATCAGTTGCAAGTAGATGGCTGCGCAGCAATGGCATGCAAGGCGGGAGAAGTGGTGAGCCGGGATGATGAGGAAAAGCGTAGCCTGATTAGGCCACCTTCACCATGGAGCTTTGAAGATTCTGTAGCAGATTTCTACTGGGCTTCCTAAGGGCATCCTTGCGCAGTCAGATCAGTGCAAGGGGTGTACTTTAGGGAAGTATGTGAAAGCCACCTTTCACGAGAAGGATAGTTGCGCCACGAAGATCCTTGAGAGAGTTCACACAGACATGTGTGGTCCTTTCTCAGTTGCTTCGACAACAAAGCACAGGTATTATGTGATATTTGTTGATGATTTCTCTCGAAAGTGATGGATCTTCTTCATGCAGAAGAAGAGTGATACATTCGCGAAGTTCTGTGACTTTAAAGCACTGGTCGAGAAGGAGTCGGGGAAGAAGGTGATTGCTCTAAGGAGCGACAATGGTGGTCAATTCATCTCTAATGAATTCAAGGACTTTTGCAGCGCAGAAGGGATTCGGAGAGAGCTCATCGCACCCCATAACCCACAGCAGAATGGGGTGGCTGAACGGAAGAACAGAATGATTGTGGGTGCTGCATGGGCGATGTTGCATGATCAGGGCCTACCCCTTCACTTATGGGCTGAGGCATGCAATACAGCAGTGTATGTGCAGAACCGTTGTCCTCACAAGGTTCTTGGCATGAGTACACCGGAGGAGGCTTATTCTGGTAAGAGGCCTGATATTTCCCATTTGCGGATTTTTGGTTCTCCTGTCTACATGCATGTGACGAAGGATGCGAGAAGGAAGCTGGATCCAACTGCTGAGGTTGGAATATTTGCGGGGTACACTGATACACCTCACAACTACCGGGTGTATTTGTCGGACAGTCGCAAGACTGTTGTGCGACGGGATATAAAATTTCAGGAGGAGAAAGCCATGCAGTGTTCGCTTGAGAGGGAGCTACACTTGCATGCAGATGAGGAGCTGTTAGTTCCTAAGGAGGAGCTTCCGGATGTGGATCAGCCACAAGAGGAAGTTCAGGAGGTGGAAGAAACCACCCATGCGGCGCCAACCATCAGAGGGCGCATGCGCACTACAGAAGCTGAGCGACTGGCTCGAGATGCAGAGAAGGTTGTAGGACCACCTACAGCACAGCGCAGACAGAGGCAGTCACCGGATCGGTACATTGGATACATGGCTCTTGTGAGTCAATGTGTTGTGACGGAGCCATCCTCTTTTGAGGAAGCTGTGGAGGAACCCGCATGGGTTGATGCCATGATCGAAGAATATGATTCGATCGTCAGGAACAGTGCATGGGAGATTGTCCCAAGACCGGTGGGAAAATTAGTGGTGGGTTCGCGATGGATCTACAAGGTGAAGCAGGCGGCTGACGGGAGTGTGGAGAAGTACAAGGCGAGATTTGTCGCCCGTGGCTTCTCACAGATCGAGGGGATTGACTATGAGGAGACTTTTGCACCTGTCGCGAGGTACTCTTCCATACGGACGATCCTTGCTCTCTCAGCGCAGATGGGGTGGCACATTCATCAGATGGATGTGAAGACTGCGTTCCTCAATGGAGTTATTGGGGAAGAGGTGTACATAGAGCAGCCTGAAGGTTTTGAGATCTTCAGCAGTGAGTCGCATGTGTGCCGACTCAAGAGAGCACTGTATGGGCTGAAGCAAGCACCTCGTGCTTGGTACACTCGGATAGACGGCTACTTCACCGGGCTTGGATTCTCCAAGAGTGAGGCGGATCCAAACCTGTACCAGATTGTGGTGGAGGGGAAGCTGTTGATCATCGTACTGTATGTAGATGATCTGATTTTGACTGGCGACGAGCAGTTGATACTTTCATGCGAGGAGGATCTTGCACGAGAGTTTGAGATGAAGGACCTGGGCATCCTTCATTATTTCCTGGGATTGGAGATTTGGCAGCGCAGTGGAGGACTGTTTGTTTCTCAGGGTAAGTATGCTCGGGAGATTCTGGAGAGGTTCAACATGCAAGGCTGCAAGCCTGTTGACACTCCTCTTCCTGGTGGTTGGAGGAAGGAGGATGCTACTTCAGCGGAGGTAGTGGATGCCACTGTCTATCAACAGTTGGTGGGGTCGCTTATGTATCTGGTCAATACACGACCCGATATATGCTATGCAGTTAACTAGCTTTCGCAAGCTATGGTTAAGCCTACCAAGCTCTTTTGGAAGGTAGGAAAGCATGTATTGCGCTATATTAGAGGCACATCGGGATATGGTCTATGGTACAGACAGGAGGATGGAGCGAAGCTTTCTGGCTTCACTGATGCAGATTGGGCAGGGAGTCCAACGGACCGGGAGAGCACTTCTGGAGGAGTTTTCAGCATTGGGTCGACAGCAGTTTCCTGGTACAGCAGGAAGCAGAGATCCGTGGCACTCAGTTCAGCAGAGGCCGAGTACATGGCAGCAAGCTTGGCTGCATGTGAGGCTATTTGGATGAGGAAGATCCTCGCAGGTTTGTTCAGGTTGCATTTGGAGCCTACGGTGATCTACTGTGATAACCAGAGCTGCATCAAGCTCTCGGCTAATCCAGTATTTCATGATAGGTCCAAACATATCGACATCAGGTACCATCATATCAGAGATTGTGTTCAACGGAGAATCATGATGCTTTCATATGTTCCCACGGAGGATCAGGATGCCGACATCCTGACGAAGGCGCTCACCAGGAGCAAGTTTGAATTCCACAGAGGTAGGATAGGGGTTGCAGATAATCCATATCTTGCTGAGAGGGAGTGTTGAAAATGCGGCAAGATGATGGAGCTTAGTGAAATGAAGTCGCCTTCACTAAGTGGGCCCGCAGGCAAATTCTGGCGCAAAATCTATTTTTAGACTATGTCTATTTTTAGACATATGGAGCATGGTTCGGGGATTCCAGTTTGAGATTATTGAAGTATGTGTCATGTTGTTAAAAATAGATGAGACTCTATTTTTGAGGTCAAAGAGGTCGAAGTCTATTTTTAGACTGCCTCTCCTTAAAACAGGGAAGTCAAATATTATTTACCCTTAATAATATTTAGACTATAAACAACCGTTTACTCTCTTGGAGCACTTCAGTTCGAGCTACAGAAGTGGCTCATGCATCTGACAGAGGAATCATGTGGTTCCCAAGGGTTTGATGGCATCATGCATGGTTGACTTCAGTTAGGACTTCAGTGGCAGAAGTTTGGAGGAGTTAATGAGACAGCTAGTGGAGTTGTGTTCTGTTTATTTTAGTTGAACTGGTTGAGATTATTTTAACTAGATAATCAATTAGTTATGAGTGGAGTGAATTAAATATTATTTAATTCATTAATTAGTAACTCATTATTCAACTCAAGAACACATCAGTTCACTACAGTGCATGATCAGTTCAGTGGAGACCAGTGAAAGAGGTAGATGAAAGGGTGGAGTTAGCTATCAGTTGTGACTATACTGTTGCTATTTGCAACACACAGATAGGTGGAGTAAGCCCATGAGGATTGTGTAGTTCAGGCTGGTGGTTTATCTATATAAAGAGGCCATCCCATAGCATTGAAACACGCAATAGAGGCAAGGCAATTGGCGGTGAGTTTTGAACCAGTAACCTGTTCAAAACTGAGCTAGATTGTGAGTAACTGTATGAGAAAGTACTGAGTACTTGTGAGGAGTATTGTACTGAGTTAGTTCCTTGATTTCTTCATTATAATATACACAATAGCTGCGGGGTTTTCAGCTATAAGCTTTCCCCATACATACTGTGTTAATGTGTATGATGATTTGATGTGTTATTGCTTGATTTTATTTCCGCATGTGTGATGATCTGAGTTGATCTGAGTGGAAGAGATTATGTGTTGCATATAAATTCGAATTGTATGTGATCAGGATAGTCTCGGTGGATAATTAATCATTATTCAGCAAATTTCTACAAAAGGTAGAAAAAAATATTTGAGAGAAACTCTCGACCATGTCTAATCAAGGTATTCCTTCTTTGTATATATTTAATGTTAGCCCAAACAAAGGGTAAACATTTACTGAGACCACATCAATTCATTTAATGTAACTAGTTCTAAATGACAAGTACTCGACGATATTTTCATTTTTTGAGAGTCAGAAAAGAGCTTAAGGATGAATTTAAGGGGTTCATTTTTCTTTTATTTTTAACGAGTTTGAAAAAGAGATAAAATAAAACTAGTTGCATCAATAAAAAATTATTATTGTCACCATAAAAATAACTTGTTTTTGCACAAAGAGAACCACACATCATTGATATCTAGAAAAATAATAAAATATTGGTAAAAATATCTTTAAATTTCTATAAATAGACAAAAAGTGAAACATTTTTACCATTCTACTTTGGAAAAAATTGAGAATCACATTTTACCCCATTTTAATCTGATCTCAGACAAGTAGTGCAGCTGATCCAGGACACTATTTGACGATTTTTCAGTTGTAAGTAAGAGCTCTACCTTCTCTCAACATTTTCAAGTCGTTTCAGTTGAAAATTTCATGATTTAGGAGAGTATTGTAAAGTTATATGTCGTGGGTGATCGGCGCGGGTTTGACCTATCGAACCTACGTTGATCACCCTTAGCTTGTTAGGCCGGAGCACTGTCAACACTTTTTTAATTTTGATAGGCGCGCTGAGCACATAGAAGAGTAAAAAACATGAATTTATCCATTTTAAATGATTTTTTTCTAATTTTTATTCGATGAAAATTCCTAATCTATCATTTATGAATTTTTTATAGGTGTTTTCTGTAAATATGTCTATCTATTAGAAACAGAGAGACTATGAGGTAGAATACCATCAAGATTTGCAAGATCCAGCTTCCATCAATGCCTTGAGAAACTATGGTTTGCTCAAGTTCTTTCAAACCTCCGGACTCAAAGCTCAACTTGATCTATTATACTATCTCATTGGGCTATGGGATGTCGATCGTCAAATTTTCATTATTGGGGATCAAGAGCTCGAAATATATATTTCATAAATCTACTTCATAACTAGATTTTCTAAGAGAGGGGAGAGGATCCAAATCTCGGGAGCTCCTATTGGAGGCGAGAGAACAAGTATGCTCATTTAGAGACATTGTCCTAGTGCCAGAAATACTTCAAGTGGAAAGGTAGATCAAAAGAATCACCAATCTACCTTTGAGGTCAATTTTACACTATATGGCCCATGTAGATGGGGCCCAGGCATTGCATAAGGTAACAAATTCTCAATTCTAGTACGCAGTATATTTCCTTTCTCCCACCATGTTTAAATTGTGTGAGGGACTATTGGCTAACATGGAGAGGAAACTTACCAAGTGAAAAATGGGACGGCTAAAACAATTTGGGTATGGCTCCATTTTGGTCACTTTATTTTTGGAGAGAGTGTCATTTTTTCAGTAACAGCAGGTTGAGATATACGATTCGGCCCTGAGAAATACGAGGCAACTCAAATGGTGTGACATGATGCCTCACCAAGGAGGAGGCTAGCAGATGCACTTTCCTACAACGTTTTTTAGTTGGATACACCTGTTGGGGTTCCTATGTTTTGGCATATTTGGCAATACCAAAAGATAAGACAACATCAAACCACTTTGGGGCCCTAGGATCTAGCCCTCCTGGACCCGGAGAGGGATCTCTCCAAAAAAACAAAGAATGGTATATCTTTGAAGCTCAAATGAGATGTTAGGCTAGTTATGAAGCACAAAGGGGAATTTTAAATGATTTGGTTGGTTGGTTGCTGGGTTGGTCATGAGATCATAGACTGAGAAAGTAATGGGAGGAAAGGAACAAAGCAGCAGGATGTTTCAGCAAAGGGGATAGGTCAAGAAAGTGCCATCCATTGGGCTATGGAGTCATGAATGGAGAATTACTTGCAACAACTAGCCAAGGATTTCAGAGGGCAAGTCATCTACACTAAAGGATATTTTTAGATAGATGGTGGGATGGAAAATTAAGGATTGAAAGTGAAAGAAGGAAACCAACGCAATTTCTATCTATAGATCAGGTTAGAGGTCATTTAACTCCAGACCTGCTTGGAAATACTGAGAGGCAGATTTCAAAGGGGGGACAAAGGGGCAACTTATAGATCGGACCAGAGGTCATTTAACTCCAGGTCAACTTTAGCATGCTCCAAGGGAGAACATAGATAAGTTTAATAGAGCAAGGGTCTATAGATCAAAGAAGGACTTTGAACCTTCAATGCTTTGACACCAGCAACAGATCTTAGAAAGGCCAGCTGGCCGCACAAGGGTCCTAGTGGACAGGGCTAACTCTAATCCCCAGTGTTCCCAAATATTCCAACATAAACCCAACAAGAACAACTAAACAATAGAAAACATTAAAGGCAAGGAGAGCAAAGACATAGGGTACCTAACAAGGGTAAATCCTATGCCATATTTCTGATGTGAGCCCAGAAGAAAATGAAACAGTATGAAAATGTAATAAACAGAGTTAGGAAAACATCACCAATAGTAATAGACGAGGATCCAAAGAAATGTGCTTTGATTAATTGATGCAAAACTAGTCACATACACCGAGCTCAATGGTTGTTACAATCCAAACTTCTAACAATACAAGCTACTCTGCTACTCTCACCCAAACTGTTCTAACAGTCAAAATTGAATCCCTCTAACTACAACGAAAGTAGCTGAACAACAACCATTACAATACGTTCTCAGGAATTCTTATAGGAGAATGAATAATCGCAGGGGTAGATGTTCATTTAATTGATTCATTAAGACAGAATGGAGGAAGTGCTCGAGCCCACTCTTCTTAATGGCACCTGCATCGCTGTAAGTACTCATGGTATGGCCTGGGAGTCTCTATTAGGTCGATTTTGACCTCAGATGTGTCCTTGAAGTCCTTTCTAGATGTTAGGCCCTCTGTTCTGTCTTCTAGAATAAGTGAACTAGATGGAAGGATCTGAAGGCCACTCCATACTCCATAAATGCTACCTGACAGTCTTTTAAGAAGCTTCTGTCAGTGTCCTTAACTTTCCTGGGCTCAAGGAGGCATGGAGGACGCTGTAGGAATGGTGTACTTATGAGAGAAGAGTGTTCTGCGGATCTATAGCACTGATATGACTTGTTTCGTGTGCATTTGATCTTCACACTACGCTCTTATCCTTTGATCACGGGATTAAGTGTTAAATATTCAATTATGGGCTCTACACTTTAACCTCTGCTGCTGATACACTTTTGCTGCTGTGATGGCTTCTCTGTGCTTTCAGCCATAGTGGATGTGACTGTAGAGACAGAGTGCAATCTCACTCTGTAAACCCTGCACAATGAACAAACCTGTCAAACAATCCAGGGTGGTGGCGGAAGAATCGTTGTGGAGGCCTATGGAGGAATGGTGGCACAACTATGGAAATAGCGGATGCAATGGAAAGTGGTGGAGAAATGCAGTGAAACGATAGAAATGGTCGACTTGCAATGAAATTTAACATGGAAGTATTAAAGTTCGAATGGTGGGCGTAATGATATAAGGTTTTAATATGAAAAATTATAATTCAGGCCTTTTGAATTGAAATACAAAGGAAATGCGTGAAAACATATGCAATGGATTTGAAACGGTGGGACCCAGCATGAGCGGAGGGCGATGAAATTTGAACCGTTGATCTCGGAGGAGATCAATGGCAGAGGTCGAAAGATGAAGTTAATAAAGGCTCCGAAGAAGGAAAGTGATGGGGGGAAGCGATGCAATATGAGCCATTGATCTTGAATGAACGGACGCCTATGATCAGATCGGGGGATCGCAATCGGGGGAGGTAGCGGGGTGACACCATTTAAACTTTGCCATTGGCGATGGCACGATTGAGCGCCAACTGTCCAATCTGGATCAGAACAACGGCAGAGATTCAATCGGCGGGGAGAAAGAAGGGCCAACGGGGTGAAGCGGGAGAAATCTGGACCGTTGAATCATACAAAATGGATGGCTCAGATCGGATCGGGGATTTGCAATCGGAAGGAACGAAGGAGGGGATGCGATGCGACTGGCGCGATGCGATGGAGTGCCAGCTGTCTGATCCAGATAGAAATCGACGGTTCAAATAGAATCGGAGGGGCGGAATGGAAAGGGCGACGAACACGTAGCGATTAACACTGGGCCGTCGGATCCATTTATGGATCAACGACGGAGATTGTAATCGAGAGATCGCAATCGGGGATGCAAAGGGTGGCGCGTTTTAAAACTTGCGATTGTGATTGGAGTGATTGAGCATTGGCCATTGGATCCCGGAACTAGATCAACGGCCCACACTCAATCGGAGGCCTTGCGAAGGGGTGAGACGGGCGCAGAAAGACTTTGCGCGGACCATTAGATCTATTCAGATCAACGGTGGAGATTGTGGCGTGGAGCTACAGACCCAAATCCAATCGCATCGGTATTTTTCATGTTTACAAAGGAATGCACCCACCCGAGAGCTCCGATTGTGATTAGCGCTTTGAGACTTTGCACCTGGTTCTTGGGAAAAGGGCATATGTGGAAGTGGTTTGCGGACTATGCCAAAAGGGGCTAGGCCTATTATAAGGTGGAAAGTGGGTTTTTGCCCTTTTTAATGCAATTTGAGGTTTGAAAAAGGGAAACGATAGGGGAAGAAAGGGGAAATTTGACCAAACAAGGGGTGTGGGTAAAATTTGAAGGGGGTTTTGGGAGGATTTAGGGGGTTAATAGGGGGAAATAGAGAGGAGTAAGAATTGGATGAAACAGGGGTTTGGAAGGGATGAAATAAGGGGAAAAAAGGAGGCCTTTTGGGAATTTATTCACAAACATAGAGGCTTTATAAGGGAACAGCAGAGGGGATTTTATCAAAGGACAAGAGGCACAAGGAGGCCTCAAGGATGATGTGTTTTAAGGGGAAATTCATTCCTTGAAGGCTCAAAAACATTTTAGCCCCCTGTTTTCTTGTCAAAAAATCCATAGGGGGCTAACAACACCATCACCTGATCGTAGTTGATGACTATGCATATGTCGGCACAGATTTCTGGGGAGATCTAGAACTTCCCCTTCCGCCAAATACACAATGGTCTAATGCAGGTAAAAAACTTGTTTTTGGGGAATTTTTTACTTTTTTAATGTTTTTGTTATGTGTTCTCATATTTTGACTCATGATTATTTTGCAGAAATTGGACTCGAGAGACCAGCAGGTATGTATCCAATTGCGAGGAGAGTGGCATGGCAAATGGAGGATTCTCCTTATTAGGACGGGGCACACCCGATGGTAGAGATTGAGCATAACCTTGAAGGCCTAACTAGAGGCATTCTAGAATATGCTACTTATGATGACAGACCATTACACCTTCAGAGGCACACTGTAGGAGTCTTCGGTAGACTGCACCAATTACTGTTTGAAGTTATTCGTGTGGTCACTTGCTGCCACGAGAACCATGTGAGAAGATCGTTTCCTTTAGTTTATTTTTAGCACTAATGTAGGCTTGTATAGCCATTGTGTCACAGAACACATATTTTTTGATATTTTGATGTAAAAAAAATTTACATACTTGATAAATATATATACATATGTGTGTGTGTGTGTGTGTGCATGTTTCCTACTGTTACTAAGTGTTCTAATATCATAATGATGCGTTTGTTTTTTTTACATATGATGCAAATTTATATCTAATACATAATTTTCCAATGTATCTGTTAATGTATTCAAATTCCTTGGAATGTGTTGATATGTGATGTAATCAAAATGCTTTTCCAGTAATCGAACATGTAAATATATGTGCAAAATCTGAGGGTTTCATACTGAGTAATGATTGTTTAACTGTAACGCAACGAGTTGCAAGTCTAGTTTCACAACCAAGTCCATAATACCAAGGAAAATTGTGTTTGATAACAATTGGATGATTTCAATATATTATTCAATATTATTATTTGTTTGACCCAGGAAAATACCTTGTAGATTAACCAACTCGCCATCAGGGGAAAAGAGTGCCCATGGTGCGGAAGATAAGTTCTGTGCACATAGGGAGACCGGATTTTTATGTGGAAAACTGATTTGGGAGAAAACCATCGTTGTTATCATATCTTCCTTATTTCTTATTATGAATAAAATATTTTACATCTTGTACTGGCACAGACTCTTACGAGTACACAAGGTCCTACCTCTGGAGGCAATCACCTCCTATTTTCTCTGACTTTGACTGAAGCATTAGGGGAATTTTGAGGTCTAAAATGGGCCTCTTAAGGAAATAATAAAATAATAGATAAACCAATAAAATAATGTTTATGAATTTTCATTTTGCTTTTTTCACCACAATCCATCTAACCATAGTTAAATTCAATTGAAAATATTTACCAAAATAAAATTAATAAAAGAATTGTATGGATGTGACTATAAATAAGAATTAATTTTTCAAGAAAATGTCATTATCATTGAATAACTAATGCATTTTTACTTTGTACTTGAATAACTTAAAATACATTATAAATATAAATTCATAAATTCTTAATTGTATAATGTACTATTAATTAAAATTTATCTTATTCAAATTATATAATAACATGTAATTAATATACTATATAGAAATGAAATAATATAATATAATAGATGTAATATATTATTTTATGTATTTTTTATATTACATATTGAATTGATTTGATTTATAACATAAGAAAAAATAATATATAATATAAAAAGGAATATAATATATATTCTATAACATTTAAATTATTTTTCATAATATTGTTTTTTCTAAGTTGGACTAAATTTTGTTAATATAACATAATATACAAGGTGAAACTGGCCTCTAGAATCATTGTACTAGTCAATTCTGGAACCATTATAAGTCAAAAAAGAAAAATATTGATTGCTCCAGATGGGGAAACCAGTCATAATACAGCTACCCTCAGAGGGGAAACCAGCTTCAGACAGAAAATAGTTAAGTGTTGTGAGAATATTCAGGAAAGAAAATCTAACATATGAAATAAACATAGCTATTAAAAAATACCTCACCATGCTAGGTGTCATCTCCATGCTAGGTGTCATTTTGTTGAGGAAATTGTTCCTCCACAATGAGGCGCATGTAGTCTTTGGAGGAGTCATCCACATGCATCGTTTGGTGAGCTATTGGTTCGAGTGTTGTGGTTGTGCGAACAGCAACTAGCTTTTCCCTTGAAACATTCTTCACCTGACCATTCTGAACTACCACTTCCACTGTTGCCATTTCCCTTACTACTAGATGAAATGAAACCCGGTTTGAAAGGTAGGGCCTCTGACTTATGCGAGATCTAAAGAGGGGAGAGACTATGGTGTACTTTCTCTATCTTTTCCTAGTTCTTTGGCTTGGTTTGAAGGATGCCTCCTCCTTGAAGTTGATGGTGATGGTAGCAGTGAAGCGAGGACGGTCCGCACAGGTATAGTGGAATTATGCAGAATTCTCCTCATGTAGAAGAGGTCACATCTCCAGGTGAAATGACTGCATAGGCGGGAAGATCTGCCTCTTCCTCTGCCATGGCTGGTGGCATGACCCTAAGCCAAATTATCATCAGGAGAAATAGAACGAGACGGCCAAGAAGCACGTCCTTTGCCTCTGCCACTGCGATTGGAGGGGTAATGGGCAAAATTATCATCAGGAGGTGGTGAATGAGACTTAGATCAAAGGGATAGAGGGGGATCAGATGCATGACCGTGCCCACTACCTCGACAGAAATGCATTCTATGTCGCCAGGACATGTTGGAGCCGTCAGAATCATTAGGGATGTAGATGAGCGAAGGTGGCAGAAAAAATTGAGCAGAGAGCTGGGAATTCTGAGACCAAGGGGCAGAGTTGAAGCTACAGTAGAGGTTGTGAGTGAAATGGAGACTAGGAGTGAGCGTGAGGTAGCAGTGAAGGCTACAGTGCCTCCCTGTGTGCATTCGAGAGCTCGACTCTCAGACCGTAGAGGGGAAAATGCAGTGGGAGGGAGATGGCAGAATGATGCATCATGGAGTCATTATGAGGAGAATGAAGCAACAATGTCATCCAGGCATATTAATGGCAGAGTGTTGCAAGCAGTTGGCTGCTATAAATGTCACCAAACTAAGACCATGCATGACCATGTGGCATGGCCATGTATCACGCGATGGACTCACCGTCCATATCTCAATCTTATACACGTGCATCCGGGAATTTTTCATAATATTATGTATAATAATATACAATATTAATATAATCATAATGAAATTAATTGAGTTTTATTAAAAAAAAAAATTATTGAAATAGATTTAATTCATATCTATAAGTATAATCTATGACTTATATACATTGAAATTTTAGACTTTTTTTTTGCCCCAAACTATGTTGAAACTAATATATGTTTTTTTAACATACAAAAATAATATACAATTTTTCATCATACAAAACTAATATATCTTTTTTCTTTAACTTTAATATGTTTGTATTGTTATTAATATTATAATAATATTATTCATAGATTTGATTTATCCTACAATTACAAGGTTACATATTTATTTATTTGGATTTCATATGTGTAATATATATGTATAGATATTAACTTATAATTAATTTGAAATTATAATATTAAATAAAATGAGATGAATATATAATTTAAAAATAAATATATGAAAATATACAAATATAATATTTATTTAAAAATGTGTAAAGACATGAAGATTATGTAAGGATATGCAATGTTTCTTTCAAAAAATATGAAATGAAAATAATAATATTTTATTCAAAAAGTGTGAAATGAAATTTATTATTAGTACTTTACTTTATGACTTTAAAAGTATTTTGATCACTACCATGGTTAACCATGATTTTTTATCCACCATTAAGAATGTGACAAGTAAGTTCCTTTAACTCAAGTAATGCCACCTCATCCATTGGGGATGATGTCATCCCCTAAAATGTGATTGGTTCTCATAAAGTGAATTTTGATTGTACATTTTACTTAGGAAGCCCATTTTAGACCTAAAATTTCCCCTAATGGAAGATACCACTCCCTAATCAAGTTTACTAGATACGACCAAAAGGAAGATCCTACTCCCTCATTGAAGGCTTCAACCCTGAGTACCTCAATGCATCACGTTTCAAAATATTTCACTTGATCCACTTGACTCAAACACAAACCAAAACTTGGAAGCCATGTTTCATCAAATTTTCAAATTGGACCCACAACTAACCATTATATTCAATATGAATAAATGAATGCCTCTCTAAAACCAAACACCAATCAAACAAACATACCAAACCAAATAAAATTTGTCAAACCCTTAGCTCATTAATTCAAGCCAAATACCAAGTCAAATCCTCGTTGTGAAATGTCAACTCAAACTCAAACACTATCAATTACCAAGCCAATAATCATTTATTGTCATGCTCATCAAGTCAATACCAAAAAATTTATGAATATAAGACACAAACAGAGCTACCATTCTCAATTCATATCAATATGTAATATCAATGTCAAACTCTTCTTTAAATCTCCACCAAGTTTCCATAATGAAGATAAATTATCCCATCCATCTCATTATGTGCAATGAAAATACTCTTAATAGAAACTCCATGTTACAAGCACAAATATCTTAAATCAAAATCCATGAGTTATAGGGTACACATTAATGTAGTAGTGGCTCATAAATAAAGAATTTGTGTAGAATAAAAAATTTCAAAGGGTAAATGATTCCCTGAGAGGACTGTTTTAATACCCATGAGGTCAAGCTAGGTATAGTCATTTTGATATGGAGGCTTCAAAGTGTTGGAGCAATTGTAACGCTCTCTTGGAATATGGAGCAACTTCCCATTCGAAGTAATGGTAATGGTTTGGAAGTTTCACATCTCCACCAATTTTAGCATCATACGGTTAAATATCGACCAAGTTTCACATAATGAAGATAAATTATCCCAGACATCTCATTATGTGTGATGCAAATATTCTTAATAGAAACTCCATGTTATAGGCACAAAGATCTCAAAGGAAAATCCATTCAATTACATGGTACACGTTAATGTTGTAGTGGCTCATAAATGGAGAATTTGTGTAGAATAACATATTTCAAAGAGTAAATGATTCTCTGAGAGGATTCTTTTAATACCCATGAGGACAATCTAGGTATCGGTGTTTTAATATAGAGGCTTTGAAGTGTTGGAGAAACTGTAACACTCTTTGGAATATGGATCAATCGATCATTCGAAGTAATGGTAAGGATTTTGACATTTACTAAGCCTTTTTTTAGAAGTACTAAGGGATGGGGGGTGGAGTGAATCAATATTTCATGCCCAATCAATTTTTTCTTAGTCTATAATTTTCATTTTCAAATTCATTTGATCCATTATTTCATTAATAACACAATGTGTTATAGATATGATTATATGATCCGAACTTAAATAGGAATGCAAAAAATTACAAATATAACCACAACTACAAATATGTAGAATAAATAACACTTCATTTCATTAATATCAAATACTGAAATAAGCTTACAAATAGAATGTAAATAAACTAGCTCGCGTGATCGTAGCTTATCTCTTAGAAGATTTGTGGCAGCTACATGCCTCTAAATTGTATTACAATGAGGTTCTAAGACCTATTTATTACTTAGAAACAATGGAAAACCCTAAGAATCCAAAAATCTAACCCTAGGAGATGAAGCGTGAAACCTATGGGCCACATTTGGGTAAATTGGTACATCAACTTCCCGTGGTCATAACTTTGGCATATGATCTTTGTTTCACGCCCAAAACACCTTGTTAAAAATATATATTCAAAGAATATAACTTTTGAGTGGAAAAGGTTAGTTTAAGACGCATGTGTGCCCCGGGTTTCCCAAAAAGCATCGTTTAGGGCCTCAAAATGGCTTTGGAAGTTCAAAACCCGAAAACTACCAAAAATAGTAAAATTTGCTACAATTAAAGAAACTGAAACAATGAAAGAGATAGTGGTGGGGGTCCAAGTGGAATAGGTGGGTGGCCACCAACATCCACCTAGATCATTATATTCATTAAGTTATGAGAAACATTAAACACAAGAACATGTAAACCGTAGAATACAACACATCATCATCAACACATAGAGACACCATATTCTGAGGTGGAAAACCAATTTTGGAGAAAACCATCGTTGTTATCATGTCTGCCTTTTTTCTTATTATGAAGGAAATATTTTACATCTTTTACTGGCATAGACTCTTACCAATACGTGCGATCCTACCTACTAGAGGGTACCACCTCCTCTTTTCTCCAAATAGGACTGGAAGGAAGCTACTCCTTGATCAAGTTTACTGACTACTACTAGAAGGAAGCTACTACTCCCTGATCAAGTTTAATGAATAATACCGAAAGGAAGCTCGACCCACAACCAACCATTATGCTCAATCTGAATAACTTAATGTCTCTATGAAACCTAACACCAATCAAACAAATATAACAAACCAAATCAAAATTTTCAAGCCCTTAGCTCATTAAATCAAGCCAAATACCAAGTCAAATACACTATCAAATACCAAGACAATACTCATCTCTCATCATACTCATTATACTCATCAATTCAATACCAAAAACGTTTTGAATATAAGACACAGCCGTAGTTACCATTCTCAATTCATATCAATATGTAATATTACTGTGAAACCATTCTTCAATGGAAACAAACTCAAATATTAAGTTCCTCCAACTAGACATATCATACCATCATCACCATAGGTTCCTATTAATAGAAGAAACATCACAAATTCATAACATATACAAGTTTATGCCATACCAAGTTTTGACACATAAGTCTCCACATCATTCAAGACACAACCCTTACCAACATGTAGATCAATCAATAGAGAGACTCATTGTCGTAAATCTTCTATCGAAAATATTTTGCTATCTAGACAAAACATCAAAGATATTTTTCCATTAATGCAAGCCCTAAAAGTCAATAAACCTTCATATATCTATCAAATCAAGCATTAGTAAGCATATATGAACCTATCTATCACATTATTCTCTGCATATACATTTTCATAGATCTTTGCATACACATAAATATCTCTATAAATCATAGATCTTTGCACATACAAATAACCCTCTGACATGAACATCACTTCTCCTACAGGGAAAATATTTGGGGCTAATATTCGCAAGTGGGCTAATTTTCTATACTCTTTCTAAAAAAAGATTTTCCAATTTCCATTTTTTCTAAAAATAACTCACCCAAGTTTTATTGTATAAAATTATTTTACCTCAAAAATCACCATGATCTTATATAGACTAATATAATGTCTTAAAAAATATTGTTATTTTTACAAAAATGACAAATTTTTTTTAATAATTTCTCTATTAGATACTAGTAAGATTCGCCAAGGTTTCTAAACTTTAATATAAACTTCCAGCCTTAAAATTTTCCCTGTTCTCCTATTGCATACATAGGATAAAAGTCAAAAATTTTCCATCTCTAACTATAAACTGTCATGCTAATCTCTATGCACTCTATACAAAGTCACTAATCTCAGTCCACAAGGAATCAATCAAGTCACTTACATCAAGAAATTAATTAATTACATTATCTTCATATAGATATGTGCCCTAGGTCAATGTAGATTTTTCTTTGAATGAAATTCACACAAACTCTCCATGCCATAAATCTATGCATACTCTACCTCAAAAGTCACACTTCTACACACAGACAAAATTCTCCAACAAGTGTAATCAACAAATTATCACAACATTTGAACCCAAGATAAAAATATATGTGCCATCAAACTAGATTCACAAATCATGAGATGTTTATCAAACATTTGTGCACAAATTTAATTGAAAAACAATCATAGAAGGTTAGAGATTTAAAGATCTTAGATTGTGATGCAAATCCCCAATCATAGTATGCAAATATATCATGTCCTTTACTTGCATATTGCCATCATTACCTCCTTAAAACCTCAATATCATATCTCTCACTCAGATCAGTCTCCTTGTGCCTTAGTGTATACCTATACAAAAGAACTCATTGAATGTACACTAGTTTCTGTAGATCGCTTCTTCTTTTATATTCACTTGGTCTCACCAATACCATAGGCAATTCCATTGGATTTTGCTAATGGTATTATTCACCACATCAATTCTGTTGGAATTTCTGCTAATTCCTAACACACAGAGGAATTAAAAAAAAATCCCCTTTCTTAACATAGAGAGGAAAAACAATTCAGTGGAGAGAAATGAAAAAATGTTGTTCTCTTCATTAATGCAACAAATTGTTGTTACAAAATAAATCTCAAAACTGTTGTTCTGTTTTCATTCGCAGATTAAAAAAAAAAACTTTGTTCCTCTTGCTGCTCTCTGTTCACTGTAATTTTCTGCAACACACATAATATATATATATATATATATATATATATATATATATATATATATATATATATATATATATATATATATATATATATATATATATATATAATTATATTCCTTTTTACACTATATGGTTGTAGCCCCCAAGTTAAAACTTTAATAAAAAAACTATATAATAAAAAATTATACAAACTATTGAAATAAACTAAAATACGCCTTGGAACATTTAAAAAAAAACATAACATTACGAAATTTTATATTCGAACGAATGAGATAGGATTTATCGCATTGGAAAAACTATTATGTGACGTCAGCACCAAATGGATAAACAAATGGAGGAAAAATTGTGAAGGGATTATCGCATGGAAAGACCCGTCAACTGACTCGAACCTGAGTTCATCCGATAGGATTTTGATTGGTCGAAGAGTTATGAGTTGACGATGGTGGGGTTGTGTATCGCGCGGTTTTGAGATGAGGCTAACGTGTGCAAGGAGCGATGAGAAAAAGTTTTGATTGGTTGGTTGTCAGTCTTCATGAACTTTCGTTGGTGCGAAAATTTATGGTGAGGTTGCGTGGGCTGTAATGGTTTAAACAAAAATGGAAATGCTGCAGCTATTTCAAAATAAACACAAATGTGCAGAGAGTGAAAAAGGTAATGAGATGTGATGGATCAATGTAGTAATAAATTGCTTGGAAAACTTGACTGTGTGTGAAGCATTTGGTTGTCGCTTAAAAATTTAAATATGTTTTTGTTGTCGATGTTGAAGCCACGTACTAGTTGTGATTACTCTAAACACTCCCCCTTAACCACAATTGTTATTTTCATGCATTCCCAAACATTCTCTGAGAAAATTAAAACTTTTCTACCCCAAAGGTTTTGTCAAAATGTCTACAAACTGTTCTTTTTTTCTGCAATGTTGCAAAAAAAATTCTCCATTGTTCACCAATTCTTTGATAAAATGATATTTAGCATCTATGTGCTTTGTCCTTTTGTGAAACACTGAATTCTTTGATAATGCTATTGCTGAGCTATTATCACAATAAATTGTTATGCCTTTTACCTGTTCATGGCACAAATCCCTTAGCATTCTTCTCATCCATATTGCTTGAGATGTTGCTGTTGTAGTTGCCACATATTCTGCCTCTGCTTTTGATAAAGCCACAATTGGCTATTTCTTAAAAGCCCATGAAATGGCTCCTGAACCCATATCAAAAAAATATCCAGAGGTGATTTTCCTATCATCTATACTTCCAGCCCAATCACTGTTAGTATATCCAATAAATTCAAAATTTTATGAAGTGGTGTATAAAATTCCATACCTCTTTGTTCCCTTCGCATACCTCAGAATTCTTTTTCTACTTGCCAATGTGTCTCCTTTGACCTCTCCATAAATATGGAAATTAAACTTACATCATGCATAATATCAGGCCTAGTTGCAATAAAATACATAAGGCTGCCAACTATGCTCTTGTACAAACTTGGATCAAAATACTTGTTGTTGTCTTCCTTGCACAACTTCAATCCTATCACTGTAGCAGTAATTGCTACCTTGCAATCTTGCATGCTAAATCTTTCCAAAACTTCCTTTACATATTTTTTTTGAGAAATAAAATATTTATTTTCATTTTGCTATACTTCTATTCCTAAGAAGTATATCAACAATCCCATATCAGTCATCTCAAAATCCTCTTTCATGACTATTTTAAAATTCTCAATAAGGTAAGCATCATTACCTGTGAATATCACATCATCAATATATAAAACAACAATGAGCATCTTACCATCTTTTTCTTTGATGTACAATGTGGGTTCTCCTTCACATTTCTCAAACCCATTGTCCAGTAGATAGGAATCTATCCTACTGTACCATGCTCTTGGTGCTTGTTTCAGCCCATACAGAGCTTTCTTCATTTGCATACCTTGTGCTCCTGGCCTTCTTTCTCATACCCCAGAGGTTGTTCAACATATACCTCTTCCATCAATACTCCATTTAGGAATGTTGATTTCACATCCATTTGGTAAACTTTCCACTTGTGTTGTGCTGCTATGGACAACACTACTCTTACTATTTCCATTCTTGCAACTGGTGAAAAATTTTCTTCATAGTCTCTTCCTTGTTGTTGCTTGTAGCATTTGACAACAATTCTGGCCTTGTGCCTTTCAATCTTACCTTCAGCATTGTTTTTGGTCTTGTAGACCCATTTTACTCCAATCACTTCCTTGCATTTAGGAAGATCAACTAATTCCCATGTGTTTTTTTTTTGTTATTTCATTTATTTCTCCATCCATAGCATCTATCCATTTCTTATCTTTTACAGCTTCTTCAAAATGAATAGGATCTTCTACATTAAAATACAAAGAAAATAAAGAATTTATACCTTCATTGTTTGCCTCTTGCTCATAGATTTCATTCCAACTTCTGAATCTTGTTCTTCTTTCACTTACTAAACTTGTGCTTGTAGAAGCACTCAAATCTGCTCCTTGTGTTGTGCTTGGAGAAGCATTGTCATCACTTCTCAAGGGTGTTCTCATACCAGCTTGTGGTGTTCCTTGTTTTCCTTCTGTTGGTGGAGGAAGTGTTGTCAATGAGGTATTTCTTTCAACAATTTCTTCATCATCTTCTTCTTGAGACATACAATTCTTCACATTCACTTTTTTTTCAGTGCTTCCATCCCAAGCTCCTTCTATAATGAACTGCACATCTCTGCTTATAATAAACTTCTTGGTGGATGGGTTATACAGCTTGTATGTCTTTGATTCATCACTGTATCCAACAAATATACACTTCTCCCCTTGTTGTCCAACTTCTTTCTCAACTGATCCGGAATGTGTGCATAAGCCACACAACCAAATACTCTTATGTGGGTGACAAATTGTTTTATCCCACTCCATGCTTCTTCTAGAACTCTATTCATCACACTATTTGTTGGGCATCTATTCAAAACATATGTTGCAAAATGTATAGCTTCAACCCAATATTCATTTGGAAAATGTTTTTCCTTCAACATACTTCTTACCATGTCAATGATGGTTCTATTTTTCCTTTCAGAAACACTGTTTTGCTGAGGTGTATACCTTGCTATAACTTACTTGTGTATCCCATTTTCTTTGCAAAAATGCAGAAATTCTTTGGAGATATATTCTCCTCCTCTATATGTTCTTAGGACTTTAATATGCTACCCACTTTTATTCTTAACTAGAGATTTAAAGTGGAATAATTTCTCAAACACTTCACTCTTCAACTTCAAGAAAAAAACCCATGTTTTTCTTGTGTAATCATCAATAAAGGTCAGCATATAGTGGTTGTCTGCTAATGATGGTGTTTGCATTGGTCCACACAAATCATAATGGACTATTTCTAAGGGTGTCGTTGCCCTTATACTCTTTCCTGATGGAAATATTTCTATGTGTTGTTTGCCTAAGATGCGGCCTTCACATAGGTTGTCTAGCTTTTCAATCAATGGTAATCCCTTTACCATTCCCTTTCTGTGTAACAAATTCAGACCTCCAAAGTTGAGATGTCCAAATCTCAAATGCCACAACTAGTTTTCATCTTTTTCTTCCTTTTGGAATGTCTCTTGAGGTATAGCTACCATTGCAACTCCTTTCTTCAAATCTGCTCTCATTTTGAGAGGAAACATTCTATTGCTAGTCATCCTCACTTGTGAAATGCATAGCTTGCTTGGTGGTTTATCCATGATGGTACATATAACATCTTCAAAAAATGCATTGTAACCCTTTTGAATGAGTTTCCCAATTCTTAACAAATTACATTTCATGCCTGGTACATAATATACATCAGATATGCTCTTCTTTTCTCCTTTCTTTGTTAAAACACTTACTCTACCTTTTCCCATGACAAAGACTTTACTGTCTAATCCCAATGTTACTTGAGACTTCACATTTTCATCCAACATAGAAAACATTGCCATGTTTCCAGTCATATGGTTGCTACATCATGAATCTAAACCATATATCTTCATTCTTCTCTTTAGAAATATTACATGCTAAAAACAAATTCTCTTGATTCTAAGATTCCCTAGTAAAATTAGCACATGGGTCTATTACCCGTGTCATTATGTTGCTTCCTACATTCATTGGCATAATTCCCATACTTATTACAGTAATGACATTGGACTTAGGATTTATCATACCTTTGGCCATTTGTTTGATTTTGTCCACCTTGTTGGTTGATGCCTTGGCCTTGGTTCTCATTTTGGTTGCTGCCCCTTCCACTTGTATTTGCAGGGTTGCTTCTTCCCCCTCTACTTTGGCTTTTGCCTCTACCTCTACCTTGGTAGTTTGATTTGCCTTGACCTCCGCCTCTTCCAAAATACATTTGGGTGTTGAGGCTATGCTCTAAAGAGGAGTGTGTTGTTATGTTCAGTCTTTGTTCATGTGACATCATCAATGATGCATGAAGCTCATCAATAGTAAACAACGAGAGATTTTTTTTATCTTCAATGGTTGTTACTATCACATCAAATCTTAAGGGTAGACTCCTCAATATTTTCTCCACTATTCTTCTTTTTTCAAATGTCTCTCCATGAGACCTTATTTGGGTAACCAACCCAATCAACTGTGTAAAGAATGAGTCTATTGTATTAGACTCTTTCATGCAAATGACTTCAAAATCTCTTCTCATCAATTAAAGCTTTGATGTCTTTACCTTCTCCATACATTGATAGGTTTTCTGGAGGGTATCCCATGCATCCTTGGACTTCTTTGTTGCTGCAATTCTTGGAAATATGCTTTCATGCACTGCTTGAAAGAGAGAGAAGAGGGATTTTGAGTCCTTCTTTCTATTGCTCTTCAGTAATATTTCTCTGCCTGTGTCAAGGTATTAAATTCTTTTTCATCTTTTGGTTCTTCAAATCCATCTTCAACCAACTCCCATAAATATTGAGATGCAAACAAGGCTCTCATTGTGAATGCCCAATAGTCATAGTTCTTCCCATTGAATTTTGGGAGTTGATTATTTCCCATACGTGTGCTTTTGTTGGCTCTTGCCATTGCTAGCCTTGCAAAACTATGCTAAAAATGAGACTGTGTATTTAAATGAACTTTCTCGCTACTGGAGAGATAACCTCTGTCTCTAAAAACTCTTAAGACTTCTCTTTTACAGTTCTCTAGATTGTATTATTAAAACAAACAATAACTCTATTTTTTTTTAAATAAATACTTGACTTGCTGAACCTTCACACTGTTGGAGAAAAAGCTTCAACAGTCTCCTTCTTCTTTTCCTACAACTTCTTCAGCAAATTCTAAGAGCCTGGATTAGCTCTGATACCATGTGGAATTCTTGCCAATTCCTAACACAAAAAGGAATAAAAAAAATCCCCTTTCTTAGCACAGAGAGAAAAAAAATATCAGTGGATCAAAAGAAAAAAATGTTGTTCTCTTCATTAATGCAACAAACCGCTGTTACAAAATAAATCTCAGAAATGTTGTTTTGTTTTCATTCGCAAATTAACAAAAAACCGTTGTTCCTCTTGCTACTCTCTGTTCACTCTAATTTTCTGCAACACACAGAATATATATATATATTCCTTTTTACATTATATGGCCGTAACCCCCAAGTTAAAACTTTAATCACAAAACTATGTATTACAAAAAAAAACTATATAATAAAACATTACACAAATTATTGAAAAAACTAAAATATGCCTTGGAACATTTAAGAAAAAAACATAACATTACCAAATGTTATGTTAGCCCCCCTATAAATTTTTTGACAAGCAAATAGGGAGCTAAATTGTTTTTGAGCCTTCAAGGAATGCATTTCCTCTGAAAACACAGTCTCCTTGAAGCCTCTTTGTGTCTTTTATCCTTTGATCAAATCCCCTCCGCTGATTCCCCTTATAAAGCCTCTCTGCTATGTGAAGAAATTCCCAAAGGCCCCCTTTTCCTTCTTATTTCTCCCCCAATTGGCCCATTTTCCCTCCCCTTTATTCCCCCTTCTTTCCCTTCAGTTCCCCCCAAAATCCCCTTTAATTTCTTCCCCTACTCTTTGTTTAGCCTCTTTCTCCTTTTCCCCTCTATCGTTCCCCTCCTTCACCTTCAAAATCCATTAAAATGGGCAAAAAACCCATGTTCCGACCTTATTATAAGGCCTAGCCCCTTTCCACCAGCCCCTTCTAACCACTTCCCACACATGCCCGTGCGCTGGGACCAAGCGCTTAAGTCCCAAGCGCTAATCGCAATCGGAATCGTCGGGCGGGTGCATTTCCTTTGTTATAGCCGAAAACCCCCGATGCGATTTGTTTAAACACATAAGTCCCGCAGGGCGTTCTGCACCGTTGATCTTCCGTGAAGATCTAACGGCTGGGCGCTAATCGCAGCCCCCCGCTCAATCGCAATCGCAACGTTCTGTGTGTGCCCTCCGATCAATCGCAAGTCTCACCCCCGATCCCCCGATTGCTTCTCCACCGTTGATCTGTCCCGCCGATCTAACGGTCAGCGCTCAATCGCATGCCTTCTTCTCTGTGCCCCGATTGTGATCCTCCGATCATTTCTTAGCCGTCCATCGCCCCGCCGATCCGACGGCTAGCGCTCCATCGCAACTCCCCATCCAATCGCAAGTCCTCCCGTTTTCCTCCCGATTGCATCGCAGCCATCCATCCTTCCCGCGATCCGACGGTCATCGCTCAATCGCATGCCCCCCGCTCAATCGCAATCGCAACGTTCTGTGTGTGCCCTCCGATCAATCGCAAGTCTCACCCCCAATCCCCCGATTGCTTCTCCACCGTTGATCTGTCCCACCGATCTAACGGCTGGGCACTAATCGCAAGCCCTTCTCCCGATCCTCCGATCGCATCTACCACTGTTGATCCCTCGCGCAGATCAACGGTCCTGCGCTAATCGCATCCGCCGCTCCGACTGCAATCGCAAGTCTTTCCTCCCGTCTCCCGATTAAATCACAGCCGTCCATTTCCCCGCCGATCCGACGGCCAGTGCTTAATCGCACCCTCCTCCGATCATAATCGCATCCCTCTCTACTTCCCTTCCGATTTCATCCCCGCCGTTGATCTGGACCCGAGATCAACGGTTATCGCTCAATCACTTCCCCATTCTCGATCGCAATCGGAACTTTCAAAAGGTGTGTTGCGATTGCCACTTGCTCCGACCTCCGATTGCGATTGTTGCGATTAGATCCTGGCCGTAGGTCCTCCCCATGATCCGACGGTTCCGGTCTATTCATCCTCCACCTCCGCTGGGTCCCACATCCAACGCTCTGCTCCATTGTTTTGTGCCCCTTTTCTTTGTAATTTGCCCAGGTAAAAGCCTTTGGCCTTTTACACTGCGCGTTCATTTCTCCGCTCTTCTCCGCTATTCCGCCACCGTTCTTCCACCTCCACTGCATTTCTCCACCACTGTCCAGGCTCTGTGATGAGTTTATTTCATTATGCAGGTAGTACAGAGAGGCCATTTCAACCGGCCAGCGAAGCAGCAGAAGCAGGATTTAAAAGGGATTAATGCTTATTGTCGATACAATTAACGTTTTAATCCTGCAGTCAAAGGCTTAAGGCACTGTTTGAAGACTAATGAGCGCACCAGTAAGCCATTACTGCGCTACCTAACAGCAGAAGCGCGTTTACTCCAGAAGTACACCTCCCCACAGCGTCCTCCGTGCTCCTCGAGCCCAGGAAAGTCAAGAACACTGACAGAGCTTCTTAAAGGACTGTCAAGCAGCATTAAAGAAGCATGGAGGGACCTGCAGATCATTCCATCCAGTTCATTTATTCCAGTGGCAGCACAGAGCTCCAAGCTCCAGAAAGGACTCTAAAAGAAATATCCGAGGTCAATCGAATTACGTAGGCTAGGCCAACCGGCTCATCGAGTACAACCTGTCGTTATAAAGCTATTGCTAAAGACAAGGACATCACTTATCTTCCGTTCTAATGAGATTCATTAATTGTCTATCTACCTCTGTTTTCTCTCTTCTTCTCCTATAAAAATTCCCAGAAACGAATTGTAAAGGTTGTTGTTGCCTTGTTGGGCATCTGCTGTTAGAGGGATTCATTTGTGACTGTTAGAACAGTCTTGGGAGAGAGTAGCAGAGTAGTTGTATGTAATAGGCTGGGAGGAGAAAGTCTGGACTGTAACAACCATTGAGCTTATTGTACATGACTGGTTTTGCATCTATTAATCAGCAATACTACGTAGATCCTCGTCTATTACACAGATGTTCTTTCTTACTACAATATTACATTTCCATATCGTTTTCCACAAGCTCGGGTAGGTGACTGCATTAATGGTATAGATTCACCCCGAGCAGCCTTGCGTCGTCTCGCTCTCCTACCTTTTATGTTTTCTCCCGCCCTATGGCCGTTCATGGGTTCATGGGTTTAACCAGTGCAGCGGATGTTATTGCCTGCTGGCTGATGTATGAACTTGGGGGTTTGCTTCTTAGATGTTTCTTTGTAATCTTATCTCTGTTTTTCCCTTGGAGTTGCTAAAGCAGACCTGGAGTTAAATGACCTCTGGTCTGATCTATAAGCAGCCCCATTGTCTCTCTGAGAGCCGCCTTTGAGTATGTCCAAGCAGGTCTGGAGTTAAATGACCTCTGACCTGATCTATAGACAGAAAATTGGTTGCTTTCCTTCTTTCACTTTCCTCCTTAATGTTCCATCCCATCATCTATCTAAAAGATCCTTTAGTATAGATGACTTGCCCTTTGGAAGCCTTGGCTAGTGGATGCAAGTAATTTCCCTCTCATGACTCCATGGCCCAATGGATGGCACGGTCTTGGCCCATTCTCCTTGCTGAAACATCCTGCTGCTTTGTTTCTTTTCTCCCATTGCTTTCCCAGTCCATGATCTCCTAACCAACCCAGCAACCCTTCAACCAAACCATTTTAAAACCCCCCTTTTTGTGCTTCATAACTGGCCTAATATTTCATCTTGAGCCTCAAAGATATATCATTCTTTGCTCTATTTGGAGAGATCCCTCTCCGGGTCCAGGAGGGCTAGATCCTAGGGCCCCAAAGTGGTTCTGATTTTGTCTCATCTTTTGGTCTTGCCAATCTGGCCAAAACATGGGAACCCCAACATAATGGCGACCATACTGGGGAAAGAACTGCTTTGCCTCTAGATTGGCTTTTCATTGCTGATGGTGGACAGCAGCCTGCCCCAAACAGTCATAATCATCCACCTGGCGACTCCACACTCCCTATGATCCAAAGACCAAATGACTCGACTGGTGAAGAACACTGAACTGGTTGAGAAGAGATAGTAGCCTTCTTTTCACAAGCGCGAATCCAAGCATGGACAGGGATGCAAGCTTTGTATAATAAAGTATGCAGAATAACAGAAGTGCTTGGTGAAATGCTGGAGACGTACATGGCTAATATGAATGCAGATGATGATTATTTTGAACAGCCCATGTCCCCTTCAGAGCAAGAACAAACTCAGGATCTAGAAGATGAGCAGGACCTATATGATGCTCAAGAATCTGTAGAAGATGAGGAGGTTAGTGATCAAGAACTGCCTGATTACTTACCCATGCCTTGTGTTATGCCGAATAGGGAACATCAGAACCTATTAGCGCAGGCTGATAGGGAAAGCTGCCTTGAGGAAGCAGATGACTACATGGAAGAGGCAGAATCTGATGAAGAAGAAGAGGTTCAAGAAGACATCCCACCTCCCAGTCAGCTAATGCAAGAGATAGAGGACTGTTGTTCTTCTGTCCCTAATGAAAGGGAAATCCCTCTTTTGACAGAAGAAGAGATTGACCGGATATTAAACCAGCAGTCCACCCCATACATCTTATATAGAACACACTCTCCTGCTCAGTCATTGTTTGAGTTTGTTGGTTCTGAATCAGAAGACTCCTCTGTGGATCAGAATGAAGAAAGACCCACTGCGCGCCCAGAACGGTGGACTTGGTCAAGTCCGCCTATCTCTGACACTGATGGGGAAAGTTATGAAAGCATCAGTGATGAGTGTCATGAGATCGGACACCAGCAGTCTTTCCTTTCAGAAGATGAGGAGGAAAGCAAAGAAGAGGTTCTTGAGCACGATGAAAGCAAGGAGCTTACTCTTGAAGAAGAGGAAGCAAAGGAATACGCCCCTGCTCAAGAACACATGGATCTTTTCACAGAGCCCTGCACCTCAGAGCAGAACATATCGGAGCTCCGAGAGGACTCAACCCCAAGATATGATGAGTCCTCCAATTCAAAAGATGAGGGAGATTCTCTCTCTCAAGAGAGTCTTCTTCTTGATCCAGTGGAAGAAGAAGAGATCCTGGTCGAAGCCAGCCTGCCATACATTTGTAGCCAGGTATCTTTTCATGATCCTTATGCACATTTCCTGCATACATTTGAAGAAGGATCAGAGGTCTTGCTCAACAGCATGTTGCAAGCAGAAAAAAAACTTTTCAAGGCTGCTGTTGTTGAACAAAAAGAGTGGGAGCTGCCCTGCCTATCCAGCCTACTCAAGGAGTTGAGCAAGAAGGACCAATCATGGGATCACTTAAAGGACTGGTTACATTGGAAGACCATGTTTGTAAGCTAGACTTGTAAATATTTCAGTTAGAGTAGGGTAGGTAGGAAAAGCTCAATAAAGCTCAGCCTATGAGCAAGTAGATTAGTTGTTTAAATTGTTGTCTTAGAATGTAGAGAAGAAACCTGCTAGACAGTCTAATCCTAGCAGGTAGTAGTGTAGGTAGAGAAACATATGAGGCCAACAGTCTAATCTGGTCTCATGGAGTAATAAGGGTAGAAGTAGAATGGGTTTATTTTTTCCTTTTTGAGAAATTAATGATGTAAAAGGGTCTGCGAGTCCAAATGCACCCCAGAAGAAAAAATGTTAGGACTATAGTGTGGGTAGGTAGTTGTTTGGGAGAATTGTTTCTGCTGATATGTTGTCTTCATAGTTTGTGGCAGCTGATCAAGGAAAGAAAAGGATGGTTCAAGCAGCAGGCATCTGGCCTACACCAAGAGATCAATTTCTGAATTCTTGACTCCTTCAAGAAGAAGCCATCCCCATGTGGAGCCACTGTTAGCCCCCCTATAAATTTTTTGACAAGCAAATAGGGAGCTAAATTGTTTTTGAGCCTTCAAGGAATGCATTTCCTCTGAAAACACAGTCTCCTTGAAGCCTCTTTGTGTCTTTTATCCTTTGATCAAATCCCCTCCGCTGATTCCCCTTATAAAGCCTCTCTTCTATGTGAAGAAATGCCCAAAGGCCCCCTTTTCCTTCTTATTTCTCCCCCAATTGGCCCCTTTTCTCTCCCCATTATTCCCCCTTCTTTCCCTTCAGTTTCCCCCAAAATCCCCTTTAATTTCTTCCCCTACCCTTTGTTTAGCCCCTTTCTCCTTTTCCCCTCTATCGTTCCCCTCCTTCACCTTCAAAATCCATTAAAATGGGCAAAAAACCCATGTTCCGACCTTATTATAAGGCCTAGCCCCTTTCCACCAGCCCCTTCTAACCACTTCCCACACATGCCCGTGCGCTGGGACCAAGCGCTTAAGTCCCAAGTGCTAATCGCAATCGGAATCGTCGGGGGGGGTGCATTTCCTTTGTTATAGCCGAAAACCCCCGATGCGATTTGTTTAAACACATAAGTCCCGCAGGGCGTTCCGCACCGTTGATCTTCCGCAGAGATCTAACGGCTGGGCGCTAATCGCAGCCCCCCGCTCAATCGCAATCGCAACGTTCTGTGTGTGCCCTCCGATCAATCGCAAGTCTCACCCCCGATCCCCCGATTGCTTCTCCACCGTTGATCTGTCCCGCCGATCTAACGGTCAGCGCTCAATCGCATGCCTTCTTCTCTGTGCCCCGATTGTGATCCTCCGATCATTTCTTAGCCGTCCATCGCCCCGCCGATCCGACGGCTAGCGCTCCATCGCAACTCCCCATCCAATCGCAAGTCCTCCCGTTTTCCTCCCGATTGCATCGCAGCCATCCATCCTTCCCGCGATCCGACGGTCATCGCTCAATCGCATGCCCCCCGCTCAATCGCAATCGCAACGTTCTGTGTGTGCCCTCCGATCAATCGCAAGTCTCACCCCCAATCCCCCGATTGCTTCTCCACCGTTGATCTGTCCCACCGATCTAACGGCTGGGCACTAATCGCAAGCCCTTCTCCCGATCCTCCGATCGCATCTACCACTGTTGATCCCTCGCGCAGATCAACGGTCCTGCGCTAATCGCATCCGCCGCTCCGACTGCAATCGCAAGTCTTTCCTCCCGTCTCCCGATTAAATCACAGCCGTCCATTTCCCCGCCGATCCGACGGCCAGTGCTTAATCGCACCCTCCTCCGATCATAATCGCATCCCTCTCTACTTCCCTTCCGATTTCATCCCCGCCGTTGATCTGGACCCGAGATCAACGGTTATCGCTCAATCACTTCCCCATTCTCGATCGCAATCGGAACTTTCAAAAGGTGTGTTGCGATTGCCACTTGCTCCGACCTCCGATTGCGATTGTTGCGATTAGATCCTGGCCGTAGGTCCTCCCCATGATCCGACGGTTCCGGTCTATTCATCCTCCACCTCCGCTGGGTCCCACATCCAACGCTCTGCTCCATTGTTTTGTGCCCCTTTTCTTTGTAATTTGCCCAGGTAAAAGCCTTTGGCCTTTTACACTGCGCGTTCATTTCTCCGCTCTTCTCCGCTATTCCGCCACCGTTCTTCCACCTCCACTGCATTTCTCCACCACTGTCCAGGCTCTGTGATGAGTTTATTTCATTATGCAGGTAGTACAGAGAGGCCATTTCAACCGGCCAGCGAAGCAGCAGAAGCAGGATTTAAAAGGGATTAATGCTTATTGTCGATACAATTAACGTTTTAATCCTGCAGTCAAAGGCTTAAGGCACTGTTTGAAGACTAATGAGCGCACCAGTAAGCCATTACTGCGCTACCTAACAGCAGAAGCGCGTTTACTCCAGAAGTACACCTCCCCACAGCGTCCTCCGTGCTCCTCGAGCCCAGGAAAGTCAAGAACACTGACAGAGCTTCTTAAAGGACTGTCAAGCAGCATTAAAGAAGCATGGAGGGACCTGCAGATCATTCCATCCAGTTCATTTATTCCAGTGGCAGCACAGAGCTCCAAGCTCCAGAAAGGACTCTAAAAGAAATATCCGAGGTCAATCGACCTGACAGAGGCTTCCCTAACCGGCCTACTAAGTACATACAGCGCTGCAGAAAGCCATTAAGCAGCATGGGCGTGGACACTTCCGCCGATTCTGTCTTAATGAGATTCATTTATTGTATTTTCTACCTCTGTCTCTTCCTCTTCTCCTATAAAGATCCCCAAGAACATAATGTAAAGGTTGTTGTTCAGTCGCTGCGTAGTTGCTGTTAGAGGGATTCATTCTTGACTGTTAGAACAGTCGTGGGAGGGAGTAGCAGAGTAGTTGTATGTAATAGGCTGGGAGGAGAAAAGCCTGGACTGTAACAGCCATTGAGCTTATTGTACATGACTGGTTTTGCATCAATTAATCAAAGCACATTTCACAGGATCCTGGTCTATTGCTATTGGTGATGTTCTTCTTTACTCTGTTTATTACATTTCCATATTGTTTCATGTTCTTCTGGTAGGCATCAGAATAATGGTATAGGATTCACCCTTGTTAGGTGCCCTATGTTGTCTGCTCTCCCTACCTTTATGTTTTCTGCCCTATGTGCTGTCTAAGAGTGGGTTCACGAGTTTAACCAGTGTAGCGGATGTTATTGCCTGCTGGCTGATGTATGAACTTGGGGGTTTGCTTCTTAGATGTTTCTTTGTAATCTTATCTCTGTTTTTCCCTTGGAGTTGCTAAAGTAGACCTGGAGTTAAATGACCTCTGGTCTGATCTATAAGCAGCCCCATTGTCTCTTTGAGAGCTGCCTTTGAGTATGTCCAAGCAGGTCTGGAGTTAAATGACCTCTGACTTGATCTATAGACAGAAATTCGGTTGCTTTCCTTCTTTCACTTTCCTCCTTAATGTCCCATCCCATCATCTATCTAAAAGATCCTTTAGTATAGATGACTTGCCCTTTGGAAGCCTTGGCTAGTGGATGCAAGTAATTTCCCTCTCATGACTCCATGGCCTAATGGATGGCACGGTCTTGGCCCATTCTCCTTGCTGAAACATCCTACTGCTTTGTTCCTTTTCTCCCATTGCTTTCCCAGTCCATGATCTCCTAACCAACCCAGCAACCCTTCAACCAAACCATTTTAAAACCCCCCTTTTTGTGCTTCATAACTAGCCTAATATTTCATCTTGAGCCTCAAAGATATATCATTCTTTGCTCTATTTGGAGAGATCCCTCTCCGGGTCCAGGAGGGCTAGATCCTAGGGCCCCAAAGTGGTTCTGATTTTGTCTCATCTTTTGGTCTTGCCAATCTGGCCAAAACATGGGAACCCCAACATGTTATATTCGAATGAATGAGATAGGATTTATCGCATTGGAAAAAGTGTTATGTGACTTCAACACCAAATGGTGCGATAAACAAACGGAGGGAAAATCGGGAAGGGCTTATCGCATGGAAAGACCTGCCAGCTAACTCGGACCTGAGTTCATGTGATAGGATTTTGATTGGTCGGAGAGTTATGAGTTGGCGATGGTAGGGTCGTGTATCGCATGGTTTTGAAATGAGGCAGATGTGGGCAAGGAAGTTTTGATTTATGGTGAGGTTGCATGGGCCATAATAGTTAAAAAAAAAAAAATGAAAGGCTGCAGCTATTTCAAAATAAACACAAATGTGCAGAGAGTGAAAACGGTAATGAGATGTGATGGATCAATGCAGTGATAAACTTCTTGGACGGCTTGACTGTGTGTGAAGCATTTGGCCACCGCTTAAAAATTTAAATTTGTTGTTGTTGTCGCTGTAGGAGCAGCGTACTTATTGCGATTACTCTCAACATGGACCTTGCATGAACAAATTCCATGGGTGAAACTTTGGTTTTTCTCATGGTTTTTAATTTTCATCACCTACAGGAACAACTGTTAGGATGATAACAAGATCCTAGCAACTATAGTCACTCCCTTTTCATTGGCCTCCCAACAGCTAGATCGTACAATCGTTCTGTGTAGGTCTAACTCCCAACAACTGTAACTTAATTTAGCAAAAAAACTTCTCATATCAGTCCAGAACATTGAGGCACACTTCCTCATAATCTACAACACCTGTACAAGCTTTTACACTTCCTTTGTAATCATCAAGACTCATGTAATCACCTTTCCAATCATTAAGAATCACCCTCCACCCATTACCTAGCTTAGAAACATAAATTCTACAATCAATCATGGACAAGATGACACAAAAATCATGCACTCTAACATGATGATATATTCCAAAATTGATACCTATCCAAGTCAACATCCATGTTGACATCAAGACCAACACTTCCCATTTTGGTGTAACTGAAAACCTCAATGCCAAAGACTAAGTCGTTAACAAAGAAAAATACTTAAATGTAAAAATCACAGTAAATTGAAAAGAAATAAAAAACACTACGTAAACTATGAAGTATCTCACTAAAGAGTGATTCAAAAAATTGTATGCCAAACTCTTAAAAAATCACAGTAAATTGAAAAGAAAAGAAAAACACTACGTAAACTATGAAGTATCTCAGTAAACAGTGATTCAAAAAATTGTATGCCAAACTCTTATTTTTATAACAATACGCTAAATCAGATAAACATGCAAATAGCATGTACAACATTTATGAAATCCAGAAAAATGAGTAGTAGTGAGGAAAAACATACTAATACATACAAACCATTAGGTCATAGGTCCAATTAGCTACACGAATGGGTGCAAATGAATTATAAAAAGTAAGCTACAACAAAATAGTCAGTAAGGCCAGAAATATGCTAGTGGTTTCCACTGTAAGGAAAACTCACTCAACAAAATGATTGTATTAGTTATTAAATGTATTGAATGTGAAACTCGATATGGATGTCATAATTACTTTTGAAATCTTTTATTCTCGAATTTAAATATTCACTAAATATTCTATACAAGTTAAATTTTCATTATGCACTTAATTTAATTCTATAAATAAATTAAAATTCTATAAACACTTTCTCAAAATAAACACTCCTATTAAATAGTGTTGGGTCATTATAATCCCTTTAAAACCCACACTATGTTGAAATAAACTTTTATTATATTTGGATTATAAATATTGTAGAAAAACCATTTTTAATCCATATCATTTTATTTATCACTAAAATGTTCTAATTTAATTATCTACTTTATTGTAGAAGATTAAATATTGTTCAATGGTCAAATTGACCCCATTTTTCGCTGGTCACCGCGGCATAGTATTCTACGCTATATATATATATATATAAAGAAACGTGTAGACTTAGTGTATTGACTGTGTTAATGGTTTTCTCTCCCGAGAAACGTGTGGAGTTAGGGTTTTAAATATTCAAAGGTGGTGGATAAGAAGCAGCTTTTGCTGGACTATCTAGAATGCGTGTGCAGAGACTTTTCGCATTCATGTACAGAAAGAAAAGAAAAAAAAAAAACATTTGAATAAGTTGGCAACAGTACCCAGTAGGGCACGCTATCACAGTGGATTAGGAAAAAACAAGAATGGTTAATTCATCCACAGTGGTCGTGGTATGGTAAATAAGGTAAATATACGTTATATTTTGTAGTTTTCTTATACGTTATACAAGTTTGAATGGTTGGAAATTTAATCTGGAATTTGATTTTTCATCTGTAAACATACTTACACTACCAGAGAGATCCAGAAATGAATAAACTGCTCCGTGAGATTATGACTCAGAGACCGCCATCTTCCAGATGATGACCAGTGAGCAGAGCTTGTGGTCAAAGTCACACTTCCAAGAGTTCTGCCCGGCATTCTTACTTCCAGATAATGACGAGGGAGCAGAGTTTCTGGTCGAAGTAACATTAACAGCTATTCTGCCCGGAATTCTTACCTGCCTTACCTGTCAATTACAACTCCCGGAAAGAACTCTCGACCGTGAAAAATGTCTTCCGTTAGAGTGAGTGACAAGTCTTTCACGCGGGTTGGAATTTTGATATGAAAGGAAAAAATCTAAATTCCAACCAATAATACAGAGGGAAATTGTGTGAATTTTTGGTCAAATTACTAACTTTTGTAATTCTTGTTATTAAAACGAGATTTGGTTTATATATATATATATTTGTAATTTCAACCAATCTCTACAAAATTCTTAAATAAGAAGTAGACTAAGGCTTAAGAAAGTAAAGCCCGTGGGTTCCTCCTCAACCGTAATAAGTGATTGCAGGGTTGCTTTACTATTTCGTTGGTGACAAGTATTATTATTTATATATGGAGGGTAGGGCAAATGCACCTCAACCGCATATCACGCATCATAACAACTACTGAAAGGACCTTTTAACGTCTCCATGATGTCGCTTTGGTACGTTAATGACTCTGCTATTTTGCGTTTCCCGATGCTATTGTCTGCAATTATTAATTTATTAGAGAAATTTACGGCCTGCATCTAGCTTCACGAAGCTTCTGTTTTCCTGCCCTCAAATCCTTATTACAAAAAACTTTTGAAGAACAACGCGTATCAGCATTTTTCAGTGGAGAAATGGCTTCCGTGGCAACCCTTAAAGATTCAACCACAGTACTTATCTCTGACTTGAATCTGCATTTTCTTTTACATTGATTGCGTATTATTATCTTGCCATAGTCGAAAGTGCTCTGCTATATCAGCATTTTGTGATTGTTAAATTTCTTTCACAAGGGCCTTCATTCGCTGTGATTGTTTGGTTTTGCGAAATTGGAGTTGTACTTCCAACATCATTTACTTTAGCAAATATGTTCGTATTGTTCAATTCATGAATTGTGGTTTGGGAGTTTTCTGGTCAAAACTATTAGTTATCGGTTAGTATTATATATTTTATCTGTGAATTCTGCATAATTTCAGTATTTAGGAGTTGTTAAAACCCCTAAATTCATTTATGCATTCACAAACAGATAATTTGCGCTAATATGTCGCGGCGCTAACAAAGGTTTTACCGCTAATATGGCGCTAACTCAATTTTGCTCTGACATTTAGATGTAGGAAGTGTTTCATTCCTCTGTAAATGCGTTGGGAGCGGAGTTTGAAGATTTGTGATCCGTGCAATGGCGGTCTCCTTTGAGATTGGAAGCGGTTGGCAGTCTCCTCGAAATTCGTTTACTTTCGATCTTTCACAGATCAACACTTCGAACGACGACTGGCAGAGCCCTAGAATTTCATTTTCTCTCAATCTCCCGCAGGCCGACAGGATTTCACCGGAGAAACGAAAAAGAGACAACGTGGCAGATGTTAATTTCGACACAGATTTTGAGTTTTGTGTTATTAGGAATAATAATGATGGTCGGAATTCAGTTTTGGGAGAAACTCCGGTACCTGTTGTTGCAGGTCAATTGTTTGTGGATAACAAAATTCTGCCTCGAATTGATGGTCATGTTGAAGCTCAGTCCATGACCATTGCTCGTCATCTCAGTTTCGAAAGATCAAGGTGTCAGTCACCGGTTCGACCCACCTCCCCTCATTCTCCAAAGATATTAAGCAGCAATGTTTCTTCCAAATCCTCAAGTCATAAGCCTCTGAATAAGTGGAAGGAAATTATATTTAAGCTGAGCAGCCAGGAAAGAAAATCGACCAAGGTAGTTGATGAAGACAGATCCGGTAATAATGCGAAGCAACAACCTTCTTCCACGAAATCTCTATGGCCATTCTCAAGGAGTTGCAGCACAGGAGGGGAAATGAAGAGAAATGGCTTATTTTGCTCCTTACCATTTTCCAGGAGTCACTCTACAGCGGAACGCAAATACAAACCGGGAAGCTCTGGGTGCACGTCTAAAGATACAGATACTGAAGTTCGAGGCCAGCTAGTCGAGGGTTCAAAACCCTTGGAGCCATGGAGCACAAGCGAATATAGTATCCAATCTTGCTCCCCGTGCCCTGGTGAGTTGAAGCCCAAGTTTGAGACAGCAGAAGGCGACATTGAAACAAAAACAAAGGCCAAACATTCTTCTGGCAGAAGCAATTTGGGCAGCCAACGATGTACAGGAATTGTTGGTGGGAACTGTAAATTGATGGTTCCTCCCAGCTTGGAAAGGTCCGGTGCCAGTGTTGCAAAAGCTCCCAGCTTGGATTCCCCACGGCCAGGAAGACTACTGGCAGAGGGATACTTTCCACAGAAGGCCAACCCCTCGGTGGGAGGAGGGGTGAGGGTGACTCCGGTGTTGAATGTGCCTACCTGCATTGGGATTGGGTATGTGGGAGGGGGCAGGTCCATTGGCGGTGGTGGCCTTTTTGGTTTCTCCCCCAAAAGAGAGAAGAAACAAGCATCTGCATATCATCATCACTACTCTCGTGCCCCTAGCAATATTATCAAGGGGACCTGAATCACCATGTTTATCATCTCATCTGTGCAGAAACATACAGATCAATTGAAGCATCAATTGAATTTTTTTTTATTTTTTTGGTATATACCAAAAAGCATTCTTTTATGGAGTTGTCTGGCATCGTTTATTTTTTTTATTTAATTTGTATAAAATTATTGAAATTATAAATTTGATAGAATTTAGGTAAACTCTATACAATGAAAGTGCTTTAGGATTTTGCAAGTCTTGAATAATCCATATCAGTTTATTCACTTCAAATTTTACAACTAAATTCAAACAGAATCCATAATATCAGCCTTTAGCCTTAATGAAAATTGTAACAGCCTGGAAATATGTTTATGATAATGATCATCAAAATGGCCTAGGAATTGTCAACTGATGGTAAAAACTGTGAAAACTGTATCTTATCTTAAAACATCTGGGCTTATAGTGACACCATCACAGCTTAGTCACCAAAAATACTATATTCAATTACTAAAAATAAAGATTCGCAATCTATTAAAAATACTCTGTAAAAAAGTTGTTAAACTACTAAAATAAGCAAGCATCAGTCGTAGTACGTGGTATAAATTACAAATTTCTTGGAATTACAACCTTTTCGAACAAAAAATACGCGTAAAAAAACTGGAATTTGAAATTATTAAACGTATGGATTATAAATCTTCCAATATATACGAATTTTAGTTTTTAAAACTATAAATCTAATTTATTCATGAATTTAGTGTAAAACACACATTACAAATTGCTTGGAATTATATTTTATTCCAACAAAATAATATAGCCAAAAATAGAATTTTATTTTATAAATATATGGATTATAAATTTCCAATTATAGTTGAATTTTGTAATTTATTAATAAGTGTTAAGGATTCTAAAACACGCCATTTCTTTAAATATTTTAAAAGAATAAGGTATCCAAACATTTCACCTTATTACTATATTATCATATCATATTTTTTTTGGGTCAATTTCATGTTGAGAGTTATATATTTTTTTATATGAGATTTCTAACGCCTATAATTTTACCCATTCATGAAATCCAACCACCTAAGTTATGACTTTCTAAAGATTTTTCACTCTTGGCCATGTGGATGATGGTACCTTAAATACGTGTCATACGACGTGGCGTGGCATCATAGCTCCTTATGTGTTTCTGCAATTTACTTTTACATTTAATACATGTAATTAGATATTAAACTATTAATAATTTTTTTAATAGTATTATATCATTAAATATCATTATTTATTAATGATATTTAGGGAAACTCATTGACTATATTCCCCAAATTTCCTTAGTTATTTTATTATTCCCATTAACAAAACCCATCAAGGTAAGTTTTGGTAGATAGTATATCATTAAATATCATTTATTATATTATTAAATATTATTTATTAATTATATTTATAAAAACTTATTGAATATATTTTCTAAATTTTTGTTGGAATTAATTCCAACCATCGCCATGAATAAATGTGGCAGTAGCCTACGTTTCTTTGAATTTTCTATGCATGGAAGGACAACCCTCAGGTTTTAAACTCGAAGGCATTTTCATGAAATCCATGCAAAAAAAAAACAGAGTACCCGAACCGCACACTCTGTGTTTTATTTCTTACCTGCCACATTAACTTATCGTTGCCTGCAACTTCGCGCCCACAACTTTTTTGTTTTAACTCTTAAGCCCTTCGCTTAAGTTGCTTCCTCGCCGATGCGATATCGGCGGGACCCACCTCAAGCTTATCACATTTTGCAAACACATGAAATCCTTTACATTTTGCCTATTCTTTGTTTTTTTTGCACTTCGCACTCATCGCAGATTATCTCCCTGCAAATCACAACCCACAACTTTTGAGTTGCAACTCTTAACGTCTCACCAAAGTTAAAACTCCGCCAATGCAATCCGGCAGGACCCACAAACCTCACCACACTTCACAAGATTTCCCACTTACCTTTTAAGCCGCCCGCACTTTGCAAGTTTTTTCTTTTAACCTTTTAAGTGGCCCGCAGCCATGCACTTTGCAAGTTTCATGTTTTACCTTTAAGTCGCCCGTGCTTTGCAATTTTTTTCTTTTAACCTTTTAAGCCGCCCGCAGCCGCACACTTTGCAAGTTTCACGTTTTACATTTAAGCCGCCCGCAAAGTTATGTTATGTTATTTGTGATGGGATCGCATGAGGGGCACGTGTCAAGCTCAGGAGGATAGAGAAAAATCGCACATCGCAAAGCTCAGGAGATAACGAATCAGCACCTGCAAGTTATTGTTTTGATGTTGCGATGTGATGTGCCACATCACATCGCATATCACAAGATTTAAGTTTTTCCTGTATTGTGCATATGTTAAAAGTTGTGATCGCCAATGTGTGATTTGCGATGGAGCGTCGGATGCGACGTTGTTTCAGAAGCGGAACCAATAAAATTTCAGGTCCGCCAGTTTATGGTTTGTACATTGTTTTCGTGTAGAAACAACAGATCGCAAGCAAAAGGATGATTGGTTATTGAACATTCGATTCAATTGCATTAAAGTTTCAGGCTTCGACCATTTTTTGTATAAACACCATGTAATTTAATATGTTTTTGAGTGATGAAATATAAAATGAAATTGGTTCCTCTCTTGTGTTTACGCTGTCTGACTGTGAATTTTAAATTTCCGCGGTAATTTTGCATTCTTTGTGTTGTCAGGGGAACACATTCCTCTGTGTATTGTTTATTCAATATTTTGAACAATTTTTTAGTCTAATATTTTTTTTTAATTCATTAATTTAATTAAAAGACATTAATTACTTTAAAGATAAATATTAATCTTTGACTTGTTTATATTAATATGGATATTCTAAAATATTTAGTGGAGATTAAAATCTTATCATTCACCTAATAATTATTGAATTAAAATTCTAGAAACCTAATTTTAAAATAGACATATCCATTCTTGTAATTAATCCATTTATTAAATTATTCTTTGCTTAGAATCACTCAATAAATATTTAATTAAGAGTATCTTGAGCTTCCCTTCACACAATAAAATATTATTATTGAATAAATTATATTAGACATATACTTAATTAAATATTAATAATTCAGTTGTGAGTTTTTGTTATTTAAATACATTTTTAAATGCATAAATAAATTCAACACTCGAAAATCCAATGAAACACTCTAATTATATGAATTAAACAACTTAAACTTAAATTTGTAAAAATATTTATCAAATTTTAATTACAATTAATTAGAAAAATTACTCTTTACAAAAATGGAAAATTTTAGGGGCTAATATTCGCAAGTGGGCTAATTTTCCATGGTTTTTCCAAAAAAAATATTCGCCAATTTCCATTTTTTTATAAAAATGATTCGCCCAAATTTTATAATATAAAATTATTTTACATTAAAAATCGCCAGCATTATATAGAGAGTATATATAATATCATTATAAATTTGAATAATTTTACAAATACATCAATAAACATTTTATAGTTTGCATATCAGGGACTAGTGAGATTCGCCAATTTTTTAAACTTCAAGATAATTTTCCATCCTATAAAAATTAAAAACAAAAAAATTTCATGTATTACTTACACTATATAATTAAATAACATTCCCATAGTAATTATATTAATGTATTTGTTTATTCTACTTCATTATTATTATTCACAATATCTCCATACCAAGCAATATACAATTATTATATGATTTTAGGTTTTATAATACTACAACGTTATGGCATTTTCGAAGTTTTTTATTGAGCCAAGTGCCATGAGATAGGCTTTTAAAAAGAGTTTATTTTTTTCCATGTTAATTGATCAATTTTTTTCTTTCTTCTATATATAGCAATTGCACCAAGAGGTGCAAAGGAACACCGATAGGAGAAGGGGAATGTGAAAGGTAATAATTAAAGGACATACATGAATAATGAAATATAATCGAAAATTGTGTTCCTATATATACTCTAAAGAATGTAGCAAGAAGGTAAATTAAAAAAGAAAGTTACACTAACATAAATTTCCCAGAACAATGGTAATCTTTGCAAACACAATACATAACAGAAGAATTCATTTGGTTTGAGGGTTTTTAAAATGACATGAAATAAGTTCCAAACTTAAATCACAATGTCTAAGGGTTGGATTGAAGACAAATCTATTGAGATTCAACAAGATGATGATCCTAGTGAAAATTAAGCACCTACACTAGGTGCGGCCTGCAGGCTATTTTTAGGTGTATGTATATTTTTAGAATGTTGAGAAAATTCTATTTATAGTGAGAGTCTATTTATAGATGGTTGAGAAAATTCTATTTATAGATGAGGTTCTATTTTTAGATGCATGGGTGAAGTCTATTTATATATCACATGTTTAAAAATAGAATGCATGTCAATTATCATTATGGCTTAAAAATAATTGGACAATAAATATTAATTTATTCTCTTGAAGCACTTGATTTCAATTAACTAAAGTGGAAAACCAGTTAGCTGAAGGAATTTCGAGTTCTAAGGTTGGTTGGTGGGACATGCAAGTGGAATTAGTTGTAACTGAGTGATTCGAAGTTGTAACAGAGTTGGATGTGTAGTTATGTGAGTTGTAAAGTAGTTTAACTCAATTAAGTGAGTTAAACTCAGTTGTGATAGTTCTAACTAGTTGTAACTAAAGATACACTAGTGAGAGATCAGTGAATTAGATATTAAATTAATTCACATAGAGTGATCTCACATGCAACTGAAGATTTACTAATGTTAGCTGCATGCATGTCAGATCTAGTGGAGACCGAGTTAAGAGATAGGTGAAAGGGACAATTTGACTATCTATTGTGACATTAGTGGGTGCACTCATGCAAGCACACACACATTGGAGATGCCAATGAGGATTGCGTAGTCAACGTAAGGCATGATTTCATTCATTCAAGAATTGTGATCAGCAGGGATTGCGCAGTGGAGGCATGCTTTCAGGAGGCAGTAAATTGGTGACCTGACTATCAGTTGTGACATCTCGTGCCCCTAGCAATATTATCAAGGGGACCTGAATCACCATGTTTATCATCTCATCTATGCAGAAACATACAGATCAATTGAATTTTTTTTTAATTTTTTTGATATATACCAAAAAGCATTCTTTTATGGAGTTGTCTGGCATTGTTTATTTTTTTATTTAATTTGTATAAAATTATTGAAATTATAAATGTGATAGAATTTAGGTAAACTCTATACAATGAAAGTGCTTTAGGATTTTGCTAAGTCTTGAATAATCCATATATACAATAAAAAAATCAGTTTATTCCCTCCAAATTTTACAACTAAATTCAAACAGAAACCATATTATCAGCCTTTAGCCTTAATGAAAATTGTAACAGCCTAGAAATATGTTTATGATAATGATAATCAAAATCGCCTAGGAATTGTCAACTGATGGTGAAAGGGAACCATACACTAGATCCCCGTTGGCTCTACTTTCGGTGAAAACTGTATCTTATATTAAAACATCTGGGCTTTATAGTGACACCATCACAGCTTAGTCACCAAAAATACTATATTCAATTACTAAAAATAAAGATTCGCAATCTATTAAAAATACTCTGTAAAAAAGTTGTTAAACTACTAAAATAAGCAAGCATCAGTCGTAGTACGTGGTATAAATTACAAATTTCTTGGAATTACAACCCTTTCGAACAAAAAATACGCGTAAAAAAACTGGAATTTGAAATTTATGAAACTTATGGATTATAAATCTTCCAATATATACGAATTTTAGTTTTTAAAACTATAAATCTAATTTATTCATGAATTTAGTGTCAAACACACATTACAAATTGCTTGGAATTATATTTTATTCCAACAAAGTAATATAGCCAAAAATAGAATTTTATTTTATAAATATATGGATTATAAATTTCCAATTATAGTTGAATTTTGTAATTTATTAATAAGTGTAAGGATTGTAAAACACGTCATTTCTTTAAATATTTTAAAAGAATAAGGTATCCAAACATTTCACCTTATTACTATATTATCATATCATATTTATTTTTGGGTCAATTTCATGTTGAGAGTTATATATTTTTTTATATGAGATTTCTAACGCCTATAATTTTACCCATTCATGAAATCCAACCACCTCAGTTATGACTTTCTAAAGATTTTTCACTCTTGGCCATGTGGATGATGGTACCTTAAATACGTGTCATACGACGTGGCGTGGCATCATAGCTCCTTATGTGTTTCTGCAATTTACTTTTACATTTAATACATGTAATTAGATATTAAACTATTAATAATTTTTTTAATAGTATTATATCATTAAATATCATTATTTATTAATGATATTTAGGGAAACTCATTGACTATATTCCCCAAATTTCCTTAGTTATTTTATTATTCCCATTAACAAAACCCATCAAGCTAAGTTTTGGTAGATATTATATCATTAAATATCATTTATTATATTATTAAATATTATTTATTACTTATATTTATAAAAACTTATTGAATATATTTTCTAAATTTTTGTTGGAATTAATTCCAACTATCGCCATGAATAAATGTGGCAGTAGCCTATGTTTCTTTGAATTTTCTATGCACGGAAGGACAACCCTCAGGTTTTAAACTTGAAGGCGTTTTCATGAAATCCATGCAAAAAAAAGCAGAGTACCCGAGCCGCACACTCTGTGTTTTATTTCTTACCTGCCACATTAACTTACCGTTGCCCGCAACTTCACGCCCACAACTTTTTTGTTTTAACTCTTAAGTCCTTCGCTTAAGTTGCTTCCCCGCCGATGCGATATCGGCGGAACCCACCTCAAGCTTATCACATTTTGCAAACACATGAAATCCTTTACATTTTGCCTATTCTTTGTTTTTCTTGCTGTTGAGATTTTCTGTTTTCAATAAAATAGGCAAAATCTCAGTAGATGACAACAATAGGAATTAGTTCCTAGATTAGCTCCAGTTTGTTGGGAGGGAGTTAATGCATCCTAAATTTGATGTGAGAGGATTTATGAGGCAGTTAGATTCTCTTTGCTATATAACAGGTATCCATACGGATTGTTTGGTGTGGGTGAGAGTTTGTGAGGATTGATTTAATTATGTAATCTCCTGTTTGATTAATAAAGAATTGCCGATGCCTATGTTGTGTGGACGTAGCCCAGATTGGTTGGGTGAACCATGTTAAACCTCTGTGTCTTATGTGCTTGATATATTTGCTGAGTATTTAGTTGAATCTACTGTGCTTCTGATCTTCAACAATTGGTATCAGAGCATGTTGGAGGAGCGCGCAGTGGAGGAGGTGCGTATGCCGTGCGTATGGCGTGTTTGAGCTGAATAAACCTGCGTATTGGCGTGGACCTGCTACGTGAGAGGATTGCTGAAAGGTCGTGAGCCATAGACTAGCCGTAAGCGTTGAAAAAAAGCCAAGCAGAGCCGTGGGTTTGAAGTGAACGAGCCATGGGTTTGAAGTGAACGGTGTTGAACTGACTGCGTCGAATGGCATTGAAACCAGAGCGTTGAATGCTGTGTAATTCTCTGCGCCTGAAGGCTGCCGGTGGTGGCAGCGTTGAACGGTGAACGTTGGTAAGCAGAACTGGGCCCGCAGTTTTAGTTACTGGATCAAAAAGCCATGCGCTGTGACCAGAAAAGCCGAGTTGTGAGCGGCTGTGTGGAGGTTAGAAGGTTGTCGTGTTCTTTTTTAAAAATAAAACGATTTGCATTTAAAGTTTGTTTAATGCAATTTTTCGTTTGAAATCGATTTGGATTGAAATCGATTTAACTTTTTTTTTTAAATGCCAATACCATTTCCATATGGTATGAAATCGATTATATTAGAAGGGTGGCCCAATTAGAATAAATCAATTTGTATTGTATTTAAAATCGATATTTTTAAATAATCGATTTAAATGGGGTTTATTTAAATTGTAATATGCCATTTGGAGAAAGGCCTTTTTTCTATAAGGTGAAGGGTAGCATTTGTTTTTTAAGGCAAGGGCAATTTTTTAATCAAAATTTTTTTTTGATTAAAATATAAATTAAAAAGGGCATTCTTTATTTAAAAGTTGGATTTGGAGATTGTTTGTTTTATACAAGATGGCAAAAACACAAAGTGCCCGGTTTGAGATCGAGAAGTTTAACGGCAAAACCAATTTCGAGATCTAGAAGGTAAAGATGCATGATCTCCTGGTACAGCAAGGCGTGGCGAAAGCGCTGTTAGGGAAAAGCAAAAGGCCTTCTTCCATAACGGAGGATGAATGGGATGAGTTGGATGACAGAGCTCTGAGCGCAATTCGGTTATGTCTAGCGGATGACGTTCTGTTCAACATTGTGTCAGAGAAGACCGCCGCAGGCTTATGGATGAAGCTTGAAAAGCTCTACATGACGAAATCTTTGACAAATCGAATTCTCCTGAAGCGGCAGCTATACATCTTGCGAATGAAGGAAGGTACCTCGATTACTGACCATCTGAATTTTTTCAATACTCTATTGGTACAATTACAAAGTCTAGATGTAAAATTTGATTCAGAGGATAAGGCAATAACTCTATTGTGTTCATTGCCCGAATCGTGGGATCACTTTGTTACTTCCATAAGCTTTAGTACTGCAGACATCCTTGAGTTTGACGATGTGGTTGGAGCCTTTTTGTCTGAGGAGACGAGGAAGAGGTCGAATGCAGACACCTCTACATCAGAGGTAATGATGGCCAGAGGTCGCTCGAGAGAGAGACACTCCGGGGGTAAGCATAGCAACTCTCGTTCAAAGTCTAAAGGAAAGAAGACAAAGGTGAAGTGCTGGCATTATGGGAAAGCTGGACACCTGAAGAAGGATTGCTGGAAGCGACAGCAGGCTGCTAAAGAAGCTTCATCAACAGAGAAGAAGGAAGAAAACACGACAGATACAGGTTCGGCATCTGATTCAGGTATGAGCGACGAAGTATTGTCTGTTAATATGTCAAAACATGATCAACATTGGTTGTTAGATTCCGGGGCATCTAACCACATGTGTATCCATAAAGACTGGTTTAAGACGTATAGATCTGTTGATGATGGCATCGTGTACATGGGTAATGATGTTACTTGCAATATTGTTGGGATAGGAAGTATACAACTGCAAATGTTTGATGGCACAACTAAATTGTTAACAAATGTGAGACATGTTCCAGACTTAAGAAAAAATCTAATTTCTTTAGGAGCATTGGATACGAATGGATATAAAACTGTAATTCAAGGTGGAGTTATGAAAATCTATAAAGGTATCTTACTAGTAATGAAGGCTAAGAAAGTAGGAAATCTGTTTCAATTAGAAGGAATAACAGGGTCAGATCATGTGTCTATGGTGTCTGAACATGACAGTAGTTCCATTCGCCTATGGCATCAAAGGTTGGGCCATATGAGCGAAAGAGGGTTAAAGATTTTGGCTGATCGCAAATTACTTCCTAATCTAAATTCTGGAAAGTTAGATTTCTGTAAACATTGTCTGTTTGGCAAACAAAGTAAGAAAAAGTTTAAAACAGGCAAACATACTAGTAAAGGAATACTTGATTATATCCATTCAGATGTTTGGGGTCCAGCCCCTACAGCGTCATATGGTGGCTCGTCATATTTTGTGTCGTTCATTGATGATTTTTCTAGGAAGGTGTGGGTCTACATGATGAAAAAGAAGTCTGATGTTTTTACAATTTTCAAACAGTTTAGAGCATTGGTAGAAAATATCACTGGTAGAACTATAAAATGTTTAAGAACTGACAATGGTGGTGAGTTTACTTCCAAGGAGTTTGAAAACTATTGCAAGGATGCAGGGATCGAGAGACATAAGACCACTATTTATACTCCTCAGCAAAATGGAGTTGCTGAACGCATGAACAGGACTCTTTTGGAGAGAGCAAGGAGTATGCTGAGTAACGCTGGTTTACAGAAGGAGTTGTGGACAGAAGCGGTGGCTACAGCTTGTTATGTGATAAATCGGTCGCCATCGACAGCGATAGGTTGCAAGATTCCTCAAGAGGTAAAGGTCACCCTTGTGATTATTCTAAACTCAGAGTGTTTGGTTGTGATGCATATGCTCTAGTGCCTAAACATCAGCGAACAAAATTAGATCCAAAATCAAAAAGGTATATCTTTGTTGGGTATGGTGATGGAACAAAGGGATTTAGATTGTGGGATCCTACTACCCGCAAAATCATCATCAACAGAGATGTAAGGTTTAATGAATCCTCTTTTGTACAGTTAGATGTAGATAATAAATTGAAACAGGATGATGTATCTGATTTTCAGCACATTCAGTTTGACAGCACTTCTAATGATAGTCATGATGACCATAGTTCAGATTCTAGTCATGAACAGGTTTCAGAATCAGATTATGAACAGGGTTCAGATATAGGTCATGAATAGGTCGCAGATGGTGGTCATGAAGAAGTTCCTACAGATGGTAGTCAGCCAATTGTGGAAGCACCAGAAACATCTTTAAGGAGGTCTACAAGAATCAAACGCCCTCCTAGATGGTATGATGATTATGTTACTTCAGTTGCATTTACCGCTAATGACGATGAACCTCTGTGCTATCAGGAAGCTATAGAAGGTTCGAAAAGTGATAAGTGGAAAGCAGCTATGAAGGAAGAAATGATGGCCTTAGGTAAGAATGGCACATGGGATCTGGTTGAACTTCCAAAAGACAGGAAAACTGTGGGATGCAAATGGGTTTTCAAGGTGAAACGGGGAGTGAATGATACGGAGGACAGGTACAAAGCGAGACTGGTCGCAAAAGGGTTTTCTCAGAAAGCAGGCATTGACTTTCATGAGATATTTTCACCAGTTGTTAAAATAGTTTCAATTCGAATTGTATTAGCATTAGTTGCTTTGCTTGATTTAGAATTACAGCAACTAGATGTTAAGACTGCATTTTTACATGGAGACTTAGATGAGGAAATTTATATGGAACAACGAGAAGGGTTTGTTCAGCATCGCAATAAGAAATTTGTCTGCAGGCTCAAGAAGTCATTGTATGGTCTGAAGCAGTCGCCTCGACAGTGGTACAAGAAATTTGATTCTTTCATGTTGAGTCAAAAATATATAAGAAGTGAATATGATCATTGTGTGTATTTTAAGCAATTGAAAAATGGCATGTTCATTATCTTAGTGTTGTATGTTGACGATATGCCTTTAGCAAGCAAAAGCATTGAAGAAATCAACAGGTTGAAGACTCAGATGGCAAGGACGTTTGATATGAAAGATCTAGGAGCAACAAGACAGATTTTGGGCATGGAGATTTTCAGAGACAGGAGCAATGGTAATTTGTGGCTATCACAACAGAAGTATGTTGAGAAGATACTTTTGAGGTTTGGTATGAACAATGTGAAGCCTGTGTCAGTCCCTTTAGCTTCCCATTTTAAGCTTTCTTCCAGTTTATGTCCTAATACAGATGAAGAAAAGGATTATATGTCTCGAATTCCATATGCCAACGTAGTAGGATGTTTGATGTATGCGATGGTTTGTACTCGACCAGATATTTCACATGCAGTTGGGGTTGTCAGCAGGTATATGGCAAATCCGGGTAAAGAACACTGGTCAGCAGTGAAATGGGTGCTTCGATATTTGAGAGGCACAAGTAGTTATTGTATTACTTACAATAAGAGTAGTGAATTTGTTTGAGGATATGTTGATTCCGATTTTGCAGGTGATTTGGATAAGAGAAGGTCAACTTCAGGGTATGTCTTTACTCTTGCAGGTGGAGCTATTAGCTGGATGTCGAAGCTACAAAACATTGTTGCTTTATCCACTACTGAAGCAGAATACATTGCTGCTTCGCATGCTTGCAAAGAGGCGGCTTGGTTGAAAGGTTTGCTTGGTGAGTTTGGTAGGTTACAGGACAACATCAGGTTACTTTGTGATAGTCAAAGTGCAATACATTTGGCTAAGAATCCGGCCTATCATAGTAAATCAAAGCATATTCCAATTAAGTACCATTTTGTAAGACATGTTATTACTGAAAGGGGAGTCTCTTTTGAAAAGGTGCATACAAAGGAAAACTGTGCAGACATGTTCACGAAACCAGTTTTGTTAGAGAAGCTACGCTAGTGTTTGGCTTCTTTTGGCTTGCAGAAGAGATAAAATAATAATAACAGTAATTTATTAATTGTTGTCAGATATTGAGGATTGAGGCTTTCTTTTCCTTCATTAATATAGGCAAATCTAACAGATGATTGGCTAATAGGAATTAGTTCTAGGATTACTCCATTGTTGAGAGTTAATACATCCTAAACCACATGGTTACATACTTATGTTTACACACTATATAAATGTAAATTCATTTGGATTACCTAGTATGAGAGTTGTGAGATTGATTTAATTAGTGTAATCTCTGCTTGATTGGTTCAAAGACTGCCGATGCCATGTTAAAAAGGACATGTCTCATTGGTTTAAGAACTCACTTTTTGAACCCTGTATCTTATAAACATATATTTCAGGTTTAGTTGAATCTGTTGTGCTTCTGATCTTCAACACTTGCACTTCACACTCACCGCCAATTATCTCCCTACAGATCACAGCCCACAACTTTTGAGTTGCAACTCTTAACGTCTCGCCAAAGTTAAAACTCCGCCAATGCAATCCGGCGGGACCCACAAACCTCACCACACTTCACAAGATTTCCCACTTACCTTTTAAGCCACCCGCACTTTGCAAGTTTTTTCTTTTAACCTTTTAAGCCGCCCGCAACCGCGCATTTTGCAAGTTTCATGTTTTACCTTTAAGTCACCCGCACTTTGCAAATTTTTTCTTTTAACCTTTTAATCCGCTCGCAGTCGCGCACTTTGCAAGTTTCATGTTTTACCTTTAAACCGCCCGCAAAGTTATGTTATGTTATTTGTGATGGGATTGCATGAGGGGCATGTGTCAAGCTCAGGAGGATAGAGAAAAATCGCACATCGCAAAGCTCAGGAGATAATGGATAAGCACCCGCAAGTTTTGTTTTGAAGTTGCCATGCGATGTGCCACGTCACATCGCATATCGCAAGATTTAAGTTTTTCCCGTATCGCGCATATGTTAAAAGTTGTGATCGCCGATGTGTGATTTATGATGGAGGGTCGGATGCGATGTGGTTTCAGAAGCGGAACCAATAAAATTTCAGGTCCGCCAGTTTATGGTTTGTACATTGTTTTCGTGTAGAAACAACAGATCGCGGGCAGAAGGACGATTGGTTATTGAACGTTCGATTCAGTTGCATTAAAGTTTCAGGCTTCGATCATTTTTTGTATAAACACCATGTAATTTAATATGTTTTTGAGTGATGGAATAGAAAATGAAATTGATTCCTCTCCTGTGTTTACGCTGTCTGACTGTGAATTTTTAATTTCCGCGGTAATTTTGCATTCTCTGTGTTGTCGGGGGAACACATTCTTCTTTGTAATGTTTATTCAATATTTTGAACAATTTTTTAGTCTAAGATTTTTTTTTAATTCATTAATTTAATTAAAATACATTAATTACTTTAAAGATAAATATTAATCTTTGACTTGTTTATATTAATATGGATATTCTAAAATATTTAGTGGAGATTAAAATCTTATCATTCACGTAATAATTATTGAATTAAAATTCTAGAAACCTAATTTTAAAATAGACATGTCCATTCTTGTAATTAATCCATTTATTAAATTATTCTTTGCTTAGAATCACTCAATTACTATTTAATTAAGAGTATCTTGAGCTTCCCTTCACACAATAAAATATTATTATTGAATAAATTATATTAGACATATACTTAATTAAATATTAATAATTCATTTGTGAGTTTTTGTTATTTAAATACATTTTAAATGCATAAATAAATTCAACACTGGAAAAGCCAATAAAACACTCTAATTATATGAATTAAACAACTTAAACTTAAATTTGTAAAAATATTTATCAATTTTTAATTACAATTAATTAGAAAAATTACTCTTTAAAAATAAATAAAAATAAAAACAAAAAACCTTTCATTTATTACTTACACTATATAATTAAATAACATTCATGTAGTAATTATATTTATTTATTTATTTATTCTACTTCATTATTATTATTCACAACATCTCCATACCAAGCAATATACAATTATTATATGATTTTAGGTTTTATAATACTACAACATTATGGCATTTTCGAAGATTTTTTATTGAGCCAAGTGCCATGAGATAGGCTCTTAAAAAGAGTTTATTTTTGTCCATGTTAATTGGTCAATTTGTTTCTTTCTTATATATATAGAAATTGCAACGAGAGGTGCAAAGGAACACTAATAGGAGAAGGGGAATGTGGAAGGTAATAATTAAAGGACATACCTGAACAATGAAATATAATCGAAAATTGTGTTCCTATATATCCTCTAAAGAATGTAGCAAGAAGTTAAATTAAAAAAGAAAGTTACACTAACATAAATTTCCCACAACAATGGCAATGTTTGATGATCCTAGTGAAAATTAAGCACCTACACTAGGTGGGGCCTACAAGCTATTTTTAGGTGTATGTCTATTTTTAGAATGTTGAGCAAATTCTATTTATAGTGAGAGTCTATTTATAGATGGTTGAGAAAATTATATTTATAGATGAGGTTCTATTTTTAGATGCACGGGTGAAGTCTATTTATATATCGCATGTCTAAAAATAGAATGCATGTCAATTATCATTATCGCTTAATAATAATTGGACAATAAATATTAATTCATTCTCTTGAAGCACTTGATTTTAGTTAACTGAAGTGGAAAACCAGTTAGCTGAAGGAATTTCGAGTTCTAAGGTTGGTTGGTGGGACATGCAAGTGGACTTAGTTGCAACTGAGTAATTCAAAGTTGTAACAGAGTTGGATGTGTAGTTATGTGAGTTGTAAAGTAGTTTAACTCAGTTAAGTGAGTTAAACTCAGTTGTGCTAGTTCTAACTAGTTGTAACTAAAGCTACAGTAGTGAGAGATCTGTGAATTAGATATTAAATTAATTCACATAGAGTGATCTCACATGAAACTAAATATTTACTGCTATTAGCTACATGCATGTCAGATCCAATGGAGACCGAGTTAAGAGATAGGTGAAAGGGACAATTTGACTATCAATTGTGGCATTAGTGGGTGCACTCATGCAAGCACACACACATTTGAGATGCCAATGAGGATTGCATAGTCAAGGTAAGACATGATTTAATTCATTCAAGGATTGTGATCAGCAGGGATTACACAGTAGAGGTGGGCTTTCAGGAGGCAGTAAATTGGTGCATGTATTTGCAAATTTTTGTATGACAATGTGAGACGATTGTATATTGTACTAAGAGCTCTTGGATTAGAGTTTTGTATGAGATTATTTCATGATCCATGATATATACATAATATATGATAGTGAGGTTTTTATCTTTATGCTTTCCTGGTAAAAATATTTGTGTTATGTGTGATTGATCTTCCTTGACGTGTTTTCAATTGGCGATTAAATTTTCGCAAAGATTTTAGTAGAAGGATTCTGTATTTAATAGTGGAATATAATTGTTAGATCAGGAGAATCCAGGAAATACATAATTATATTAAAATTTCTACATGGTATCAGAGCAAAGAAGATGGCAATTTTGAAGCAGTAGATGAGTTTGTTGGTGGAAACAATTCGAATTTGCTACAAGAATTTCTTGGTGCGACAGTTAAGTAAACATCGAAATGGATTTCAATGGCTTGTGACTAGAGTATGCACTCGAGGGCAGCTCTAACTACATTTCCTAGAAGGACAGGATGGAGGTGATGCTTGAAGATAATGGCTTGAAGGACTTCATCGACAGTGATGTTCCTAAGCCCACTTCGACGGATGTTGCGTTACTTGACACATGGAAAACAAAAGTAGAAAAGATGAGAAGGATTATGTCGAAAGGTGTACGAGACCATATTGTCTCAAGCCTTCATGGGAAAGCCACTCCATTTTCTATGTGGAAGGCTTTGATGGATCTTTTCCAAAGCAACATCGACCATAGGAAATTGGTGCTGAAGGATAAACTCAGAAAGATTAAGATGGAGAAGGGAAACAATATTCCTAAGTATCTCACAAAGTTTTTCCAATGTCGGGATGAACTAGGGAGTGTGGGAATCACTGTTGCTGATGATGATTTGGTGAGCTTGCCTCTCTTGGTACTTCCTAAGAGTTGGCATAATTATCAAGACTCCGTCAACGAACGGGAAAAACTGTCAGATTGGGAACGACTGTGGCCAGATCTAATGTAGGAGGAGTTCAGGAAAAACACTAGAGATGTCTCTTCATCAAAGCATGATGATGAAGAGGATTTTTCTTTGGCTGCCAAGGCAAGGAAAGGGAGGGGAATAAATTCCATTCAAAACCCAAGTCTAAATGCAAGAAGCTAGATTTTTCCAAGGTGAAGTGTTTTCACTATAACGAACATGGGCATCTCGTCACTAACTACCCATGTAAAAAGAAGAACCAGAAGGTTGTTGGAGCTGCAGCTGGTGAGGCCCTTGCCTCGCAAATTGAACTTGATTTCTCTTTGATCACATGCTTGGTTTCGAGCACAATGGGATTGGTGTGGTATCTTGATAGTGGTGCTTCCTTCCACATGACGGGAGATAAGGAGCTTTTGAGTGACTTGGAGGAGAAAGATCTCCAAATGCATATAGAGATGGGCGACGATGGATCATACAGTGCAACCGGCATTGGTACCATTACCTTTGAGAGGGAATCAAGTAAACCATTTCAATTGAAAGATGTTATGCATGTTCCAGGTCTAAAGAAAAACTTGGTCTCAGTCACGATGTTGGAGGACATAGGCTATGATTTTTTTTCAGCGATGGAAAAGCATTCCTACGACATAAAACAATGATTCAAGCCAAGAGGATAGGGATTCGAGTCAATAACCTTTACAAGATGGAGGTAAAAGGTTATGCTACAATGATGGGCAAGGCAAAAAAAGTGATGAGCTGGGATGAGGGCGAATTATGGCACGGGCGATTGGGCCATATTCATCATGGAGCCTTTAAATTCATGCAACAAATATCTACTAGACTTCCAATGGGAACACTTGCTCAGTTAGATTAGTGCAAGGGTTGCACCATGGGGAAGTATGTAAAGTCCACCTTTCATGAAAAGGAGAACCGTGCTTTGGTGATCCTGGAGAGGGTTCACACAGATGTGTGTGGACCATTCTCGGTTGCTTAAATAGGAAAACATAGGTATTATGTTATTTTTGTTGATGACTTTTCTCATAATTGTTGGATCTTCTTCAAGCAGAAGAAGGATCAAACATTCTCAAAGTTCTTTGAGTTTAAGGCATTTGTTGAGAAAAAGTCGGGGAAGAAAGTGAAGGCTCTGCAGAGCAATAATGGTGGAAAATATATCTCAAATGAATTCAAATACTTCTATATCAAAGAAGGAATTCGAAGAGAACTCCTAGTGCCTCATAACCCACAACAAAATGGGGTCACGGGGAGGAAGAACCGAACGATCGTGGGTGCTGCACGAGCTATGCTACATTATCAGGGCCTAACAATTCATTTGTGGGAGGAAGCATGCAACACTACAGTTTATGTGCAAAATCGTTGTCCTCATAGAGTACTTGGCATGAGTACACCTGAAGAAGCTTTTACTGGTAAGAAACTGGATGTTTCTCACTTTAATATTTTTGCCTCATTTGTTTATGTGCATGTGACCAAGAATGCCAAGAAGAAGCTAGAGCCGACTACTGAAGTTGGGACATTTTTTGGGTACACAGAAACACCCCATAATTATCGTGTGCATTTTCTAAACAGTCAAATGATTATGGTGTGACGGGATATATAATTCAATGAGGAGAAAGCCATGAAGTTGTCGCTTGAGAGGGAGCTAGAATTAGATGCAGAGGAGGAACTTCTGGTTCCCAAAGATGAGTCTCTAGATGTGGATCAGCCATAGGAAAAGGTTCATGGAGTAGAGGAGTCCACTCCCGCAAAGTGAAAAATCAGAACTGGGAAAAGGCGTACCACAGAAGCTGAGAGGCTGAAGCTTGATGCGGCACAGAATGTAGGAGTCCCTACTTCACAGCGCAGAAAAATATAGTCTCCTAATCGATTCACTAGATACATGGCTCTCATGAGAAAATGTATTGTGACTGAGCCATCTTCCTTTTAGGAAGTAGTGCAAGAGCCCACATGGGTCAATGCAATGGTGGAGGAGTATGACTCCATTGTAAGAAACAGTGCTTGGGAAATTGTTCCATGTCCAGCTGATAAATTAGTGGTAGGTTCAAGATGGATCTACAAGTTAAAGCAAGCTGCTGATGGGAGTGTTGAGAAATAGAAGGCCAGAATTGTGGCTCGGGGCTTCTCACATATCGAGGGGATTAATTATGAAGAAACCTTTGCACCTATCGCATAGTATTCTTCCATAAGGACCATCCTTGCTCTCTCAATGCATATGGGTTGGCACATTCATCATATGGATGTGAATAATGCATTCCTTAATGGGATCACTAAGGATGAAGTGTAAATTGAGTATCCTGAAGTATTTGAGATATTCAACAGCGAGTCGCATGTGTGCATACTCAAAAGAGCGTTGTATGGGCTGAAGCAAACACCCCGTGCTTGGTACACTCGGATCGACAACTATTTACTAGACTTGGCTTCACCAAAAGTGAGGCATATGCAAACCTATACCAAATTGTGGTGGAGGGTAAGCCTTTAATCATTGTTCTTCATGTTGATGATTTAATACTAACTGGTGATGAGCATCTAATACACGCATGCAAGGAGGACCTTGCAAAGGAGTTTGAGATGAAGGATATGGTTCTCCTTCATTATTTCCTTGGATTTGAAATATGGTAGCAAGAAGGAGAAATTTTTTTGTCTCAAGAGAAGTATGCAAGGGAGATATTCGATAAGTTTCACATGAAGGGCTTCAAACCCATGGATACTCCTCTTCCAGGAAACTGGAGGAAAGAGGACGCTACATATGGGGAGGTATTGGATGCTACTATCTATCGACAATTAGTGGGTTTGCTAATGTATTTAGTAAATAAAAGACTAGACATATGCTATGCAGTGAACTATTTTAGTCAAGCAATAATTAAGCCTACCAAGATCTTTTGGAAGGAGGATAAGCATGTCCTGAGATATCTCAGGGGCACATCTGAGTATGGATTATGGTACAGAAAGACGAGTGAGGTGAAGTTGCATGGCTTCATGGATGCAGATTGGACAGCCAGCCTGACGAAAAGAAAGAGCACATTAGGAGGGGTCTTCAGTGTTGGATCTACAACTGTTTCCTGGTACAACAGGAAACACAGATCCGTGGCACTCAGTTCAATGGAGGCGGAATACATGGAAGTAAGTCAAGCTGCATGTGAGGCTATCTGGATGAGAAAGATCCTGTTCGGTTTGTTTAGTTCTCATTCAGATCCTACAATGATTCATTGTGATAATCAAAGTTGCATTGAACTCTCAATTAATCATGTGTTTCATGATACATATAAGCATATAGATATCTGGTATCATCATATCAGAGATAGTGTGCAATGGAATATCATGTTGCTTCAGTACATTCCTACAGAAGATCAGGATGTAGATATTCTGAAAAAGGCGCTCACCAGGAGAAAATTAGAATTCCATAGAGACATGATCGGGGTGAAGGATGATCCATTTCTTTTTTAGAGGGAGTGTTGATATTCAACAAGATGATAATCCTAGTGAAAATTAAGCACCTACACTAGGTGGGTCCCATAAGCTATTTTTATGTGTATGTCTATTTTTAGAATGTTGAGCAAATTCTATTGATAGTGGGAGTCTATTTATAGATGGTTGAGAAAATTCTATTTTTAGATGCATGGGCGAAGTCTATTTATAGATCGCATGTCTAAAAATAGAATGCATGTCGATTATTATTATCTCTTAATAATAATTGGATAACAAATATTAATCTATTCTCTTGAAGCACTTGATTTCAGTGAACTGAAGTGGCAAACCAGTTAGCTGAAGGAATTTCGATTTCTAAGTTTGGTTGGTGGGACATGCAAGTGGATTTAGTTGTAACTGAGTGATTCAAAGTTGTAACAGAGTTGGATGTGTAGTTATGTGAGTTGTAAAGTAGTTTAACTCAGTTAAGTGAGTTAAACTTAGTTGTGCTAGTTGTAGCTAGTTTTAACTAAAGATACACTAGTGAGAGTTCTGTGAATTAAATATTAAATTAATTCACATGGAGTGATCTCACATGGAACTGAAGATTTACTATTGTTAACTACATGCATGTTAGATCGAGTGGAGACCTAGTTAAGAGATAGGTGAAGGGGACAGTTTGACTATCAGTTGTGACATCAGTGGGTGCACTCATGCAACCACACACACATTGGAGATGCCAATGAGGATTGCACAGTTAAGACAAGGCAAGATCTCATTCATTCAGGGATTGTGATCAACAAGGATTGCGCAGTGGAGGTAGGTTTTTAGGAGGTAGTAAATTGGCGCATGTATTTTCCAATTTTTGTATGACAATGTGAGACGATTCTATATCATACTGAGAGCTCTCGTATTATAGTTTTGTATGAGATTGTTTCGTGATCCATGATATATACATAATATATGATAGTGGGGTTTTTAGCTTTATTCTTTCCCGGTAAAAACATATGTGTTATGTGTGATTGATCTTTCTTCATGTGTTTTCAATTGGCGATTAAATTTCCGCAAAGATTTTAGTAGAAGGATTCTGTATTTAACAATGGCACATAATTGTTATATCAGGAGAATCAAGGAAAAACATAATTGTATTAAAATTTCTACAAAAGCTCCACTCAGCCTACATGGATGTTAATTTCAGTCTCATACAATATTTATAAAAATAACAATAAACCAAATAAAATGCAATAATGGGTTAATATTGATCTCCATATTCAAGGGCACTTGGGTTTTCCCTAGGAGATCATGTTTTCCTGATAGCAGGGGTACTCATCTTTTTTCCCTTTAGTGCCCGATAGAACCTACACCTATGATAGGGATAAAGCCATAGCATGCATACACAATTTTTTTTAGCTTATAAACTCATTTTTACTGGTAATGGTTTTGATACTCTATGTAATTTTTCTGTATATTTTCGGGAGAAGAATATTACAAGAGAAAGTGCAATCGGAGATGTTCAATGGCCCTTAGACAAAAGGCATGTATCAAATTTTATGGTGTTTATTGCAATCCCTGCAAGTGTGTTCCATCAGGCACTAAAGGGAACAAATACAAGTGCCCCTTTTATCGGGACAAGAGGAGCTCACAGGGAAAGCCCAAGTGCCCTTGAATATGGAGATAGTTGTTAACCCATTATTGCATTTTATTTGGTTGATCTCTATTGTTACAAATATAATCTGTGATTTATGTTTGGAATTTATTTCATGTCATTTTAAAAATCCCTAAACAAATTGAACTCTTTTGTTATGTACTTTGTGCCTCCAAGGATTTTTATTGTTATGGGACATTTATGTTAGTGCAAATTTCTTCTTAAACTTAACTTCTTGCTACATTCTTTAAAAGATATATAGAAACAAAAATTTCGATTGTATTTCATTTTCCATATACGTTGCTTCATTATTACCTTCCACATTCCCCCTCCTCCTATCGACATTACTTTGCACCTCTCTCTGTAATTGCTAGTTAATAAAATTTTCAAATCTACAGTTAAATGTATTTATTGATGTGAATAAAATAAACTTCCACATTATTTAAAAATAGAGATGTTATACATTTCAGGATTTCCTTTAGATTTCCTACCAACAATAATTCAAAGCATGAGTTGTTTTATTGAAAAGGAACGTTCCATTAGTCACAATGTTTATATTTGTACAAATAATCATATTTCCTAAAAAAAAAATTGTATACTTGCTATATTTTTTGTAAGATGAATTTTAAGATTCAAAAGGTTAGATAATATTTAAAACCTAAACAATCCCCAATATTGATCATATTCAAACCCATAGTAATATTTGTTTGACATCAATCCCAATTATTACAACACTTGGCTACACACATTTTGATCCATCAATATCAAATCAAATGAGGTGGAGTGCCCCACTATTAAGGAAATCTAAAACACTTAGAAGATTATCTTGTTAAAAATGGTTTATATATTTGCTATATATTTTTAGCAAGAGATTTCAGTTTCAAAATATTCATTTCCATTTAAAATAGAAACATTCCCCAAAAATATTTTAAACATTCTAGTACAAATTTTCAGTTTCAAAATATTTATTTCTATTTAAAATATAAACATTTCCCAAAATGTTATAATATTGATCATAGTCAAACTAATAATAATATTGTTCTATGAATTGAAAAAATAAATTACTAACACTTAAACTCCTCCTTTGGATAAATAATCTTGAAAATGTTATAATATTGATTTTCGTGAAACAAATAAAAATAGGTTAATTTAATTATATAGAAAAAGTTATTTGAAAAAGAAAAAAATTATTTTATTTATTTTTGTCATTTGAATATAATTTTATATAAAATTCTGAATTGTTTTGTTATTTAAATTTGTTTTTTAACATAATTTCATTATTTATTTATCTTTTATTTGAAAGTAATAATTTTATATGAGATTGTATTTTTTTATTATTTAAAATAATTTTTTTTTAATGTATAATACAATATAGTCTCTCCTGGGTAGTGCCTACAAGGCAGTGCCTATTACAAGATTTAAATCATCTCAAAAACTAAAAACATAACAAATACTACAAATATGAAATTCCTAAAAACTCTTTATATTGGACTTCAATGGCAATGAATATAAAGAGGTCACTAAAAAATTCCTTGAAACTGAAAATGTGAGAGGAAAATGTCATGCCAAAGTTTTATAATGAATAACAATGGAAAAATATGTAGTATAGTTTGAAGGCCTTGAAATTAGTAATGATCTGTCATAAATTCAGGATAAGAGAAATTGGAGGGAATTCAAACAAAAGAGAGATAAATTTGGCAAGAACGTGAAAATTTCAAAAACTTGAATGACACAATTAAACCAGCTAAAATGAAGTAAATAATAAATATGAAATTAACTTGAAAAACTTCCAATAAGCATGCAATTAACTTAAATACTTTGAAATTGATAATGGTCCGTCATATAATTCAGGGTTAAAAATTTCGAAAAATTTGAAAAAATGAAAATCTAGAAACGACAGTAACCTAATAATTTGAAAAACTTGGATTACATCAATGAAGACAACTAAAATAAAGTTTCCTAACTTGAATACTTTGAAATTGATAATGGTCCGTCATAAAAATCAGGGTAAAAAATTTCGAAAAATTTGAAAAAATGAAAATCTCGAAACGACAGTAACATAGTAATTTGAAAAAAATGGATTACTTCAATCAAGACAACTAAAATAAAGTTTCTTAAGGAGATCCCATCAATGGTATCTTAAAAATAATTGTAGGAACATAAATTGAATACAAGAGGATAAAAGTGGAAAATGGAAACAAGTACACAATCTTTGTTATTGAAATTAACAGTTGAGCATTTTGTTTGTATGCTGAACAAATTCATAAACGATTAGTCAAGTCAGAAGACAAGTTGTATTTATTCAAATAGAACGATTTGGATTATCCACGGTGTTACACAAACTTTGTCGATGTTTCGAAACAGTGTGGTCAACAACCAAGGTGGACTTTGGATTAGTTACAATTACAGTTTTTTTTGAAGTCAACCCTACTTCTATTGGGGGTTTGATTAAATAATCATCTTGCTGTGGAAATATGTCATTCTTGCATGGAATGAAAATGCTTACTATTTTATAAATGTGCACTGCTACTGTGCGTTGTTCAAAGAATCATATCATTGTTGGAGCTATTTACTAATGTGGAAACTTGCTTTAGAGAGTGACCATAATCAATGTTGGCCCAATCTCTTCTCTAACTTGATTACAAACACAGTTTCTTAAATGGCCTTTGGAACTTCTAGAATGTATCATTTCCTCCTAAGCTCTGTAGAAAGTGTCCTCGGTGAAGAAACTTGCCCCACTTACCCCTAAAGGTGGGAAAACATTTGGTGAACTCATCTTCCATCTTGGCTTGAGTGGACGAGTGGCCTTTGAGCCTAACCAGATATGTAGTGACAATTGGGTATCGAGTGGATGTGGTGCGCTTATCCAAAGGGAATCTTGTGCCAATGGAATCTGAAAATCAAGAATGTTATGAATTGGATGCCGAGACCTACAATTCTTCGTCAAGCTAGGATGGTTCATATAACATTAGTTGGCTGATCTCGATGATCGATCAGATGAATCCCTACGTTGTGGAAATGACTTTATATCTCAAATAATTTTTCTTTTTTGGTTCTATAATGTTCAAATTTATTGGAGAATAAATCTCAGCCACCATGTTAAATACATTGATTACCCATTCTGCAACAGAGTAAATTAATTAAAACTCAAATATAAATTTAATGCGTGGTTAAAAGCATATGGGCAAACATTCAGAAAGTCATGTTCGCCCATCCTGTGTATTAAATTTTTTCTGTCATGAATTAAATGTCTTAGATACATATGTTTTGATTTTACATGTTTGTATTAGAGTTGAAAGTAATATGTAGATGTAAGTCTCGAAATACAAGGGGAAAAAATTGTGCAACCAATTTTGGTGGTGTGTGAAAACAACAGTTACAGGTTTTACTGTGTGTTACTTCACAACTCTTGGTGAATGTAAATCTCGGTAAGAATAGTAGTTTTACTGGTGAAATCTTGGTAAGAAAAATAGTTTTATTGGTGAAAGAGCTGCAACCTCCATATAAATGTGTATGTTGTGTTTTTGAAGTTATAATATAAAGTTTGATTAGTCACGATATAGTTTTGGAAATTTCACGAATCATTTTTACCACAACCACTTTGTTTCACTATGAGTGAAATCGTTTGATTTTATTTTTTCCTGTATAGTTGTGCAAGTCAACATGTCTTAATCTCTGCCACTCTATATTAAAATGAATACCTTCATGATTTGATTTCCTGTATGGTCTGGATTAAGTCATTTCCGCAACTCTGTGTCAACTATCTGTGTTGAGGGAAAATGATTTCCCCTGTCTTAAAAAAATTTAACATAGTATCAGGGTAGGTGAAAAATTTTGTGTAGGGTATTCTCTAGTAGTGAGAAAGTTTTTACACAGTAATAAATTTGTTTTACAAAGTGAAAATGGAAGCAACAAGCACAAGATTGACTAATCCACAAATACCACAGTTTAATGGAAAAAATTACAACTATTGGGCTATTACAATGAAGGCTCTATTTTCTTCTCAAACTATTTGGGAATTGGTGGAGAATGGTTTCCAAGAACTAGCAGATGCAGCAGGGTACAATGCTTTGACACATGCATAAATAGATTTGTTGAGGGACAATAGGAAAAAGGAATCCAAAGCCCTCTTATATATTTTCAAGCAGTTCATGAAAGTACCTTTCCAAGGATTGCAATAGCAACAAACTATAAGAAATCATGGGATACCCTCTAGAAAGGAGAAGACAAAAAAACTACAAATTCTTAGAAGATATTTTGAGACAATTTGTTGAAAGAGTATGAGAATGTAGACTCATTTTTTACACATGTAATTGGGTTGGTTACCCAAATCAAGTCTCATGGTGAGACACTTGAGGAAAGGAGATTTTTTGAGAAAGTTTTGAGAAGCTTGCCAACAAGATTTGATGCCATAGTTGTGGTAATAGAAGAGACAAAATATCTCTCACATTTTTTAGTGGATGGAATTCATGCATCACTGATGTCTCATGAACACAGATTGAACAAAGGAACAAACTCATCATTAGAGCATGCATTCAAGACACAAGTTTCACTTAGTCAAGGTAGAGCTTGAGGAAGATCAAATTATAGAGGAAGAGGAAGAAGCCCACTTAGAGGTGGAAGAAGCAACCCTTCAAGCTCAAGTGGAAGGGGCAACAATAAAATCCCAATCCAAGTCTCAAGCCAAAATCAAGCACAAGGTAAGAGGTATGATAAATTTCAATTTCAATGTCATTATTGTAGGAAGTATGGTCATTATGCAAATGAATGTAGAAAGAAGCAATATGAAATAAGTAGCAAACAAAGTGCAAATTTCATAAACGAAAATCAGAACCATGATAGCATGTTTTAAGCTTGTAATGTAACACAAGAAAAACAAGGAGATGCATGGTTCTTAGATTCAGGGTGTAGCAACCATACGACTGGAAATGGAGAAATGTTTTCCAATCTAGATGAAAGTGTAAAATTTGAAGTGACATTAGGGACTAATAGAAAAGTTATGTCATGGGAAAAAGAGGAGTAGACATTCTAACAAAGAAGGGAGAGAAGAAGTTCGTGTTAGATGTTTACTTTTCCCTGGTTTGATACATGGACTCATAAGCATTGGACAACTCATGCAAAAGGGCTACAATGTATTTTTCAAAAATGATGTGTGCACAAATTTGGATAAGCTTCCAAGTAGACAGTTGATTGCAAAAGTTCATATGAAAAACAATAGAATGTTTCCTCTCAAGCTAAGATCATATTTGAAGGAAGAAGGTGCTCAAGAAAAAATATCAATGAATTCACAAAAGGATGAAGGAAATGTAGCAGTTGTCACACAAGAAAGCTTTCAAGCTAAAATCAAAGATGAAAATTGGTATGGAATTTGAGATTTTGTCCTCTCAACTTCGAAGGTTTGAATTTGTTGCATAGGAAATGCATGGTGAAGGGATTGCAACTCATAGAAAAATCAGAAAGACTATGCGAAAGATGTATCTTGGGTAAACAACATAGATAATCATTTCCAGCATGAAAGTCTATAAGGGAAAAAGAACCTTTGGAGATTTCCACTCATATTTATATAGACCAATGCAAAAACCATCAATTGGTGGCAACCATTATATTTTTTCATTCATAGATGACTACACAAGGAAGAAATGGGTATATTTCATAAAATAGAAAAGTGAAGTGTTTGAGCGCTTCCGCCATTATAAATTTCTTGTTGAGAAGAAAAGAGGACACTACATCAAAGTGTTGAGGACTAATAGAGGTGGAAAATATATCTCTAGTGACTTCCTACATTTTTGCAGGGAGCATGGAATTCACAAGAAGTTTACAACAAGGTATACACCTCAGCAAAATGGTGTCAAAGAAAGGAAGAATAGGACCGTTATGGAAATTGAAAGGAGTATGTTGAAGGCAAAGAATTTGTCAAATGACTATTGGGATGAAGTTGTCGCTTGTGCATCATACATTATTAATAGGTGTCCAAGAAAAAGTGTTATGAATATTGTTCCTGAATAGGCATGGAGTGGAAGAAAGAAATATGTCATTGACATGAGAGTGTTTGTGTGTGTGGCGTATTCACATGTCCTGGATGAGTTGAGGAATAAGTTGGACAACAAGGGGTAAAAATGTATATTTCTTGGATATAGTAATGAATCCAAGGCATACAAGCTCTACAATCCATCAACCAAGAAAGTATTAATCAACAGAGATATTCAGTTCATAGAAGAGGAAGCATGGGATGGAAGTTTAGAGAAGAGAGTCAATGTCAAGAAATGTATGTCACGTGAAGAAAAAGAGGAATTGACCGCAACAAGTAATTCCTCAAAGATGACTCCTCCTCCACCTACAAAATCTCAACAAAGTAGTCAACATGTGACACCACAAAAAAATAATAGCACAACGTTGTGCAACCAAGAAAGTGGTTCTCCAAGCACACCACAAGGATCCACAACTCCATCTACTTCAAGCACAACACCAAGCCCATCTTCTGCAAGCATACGAGGACACATTTAAAAATTTAAGTGAAATAAATTAGCAATATGATGTTGATAGCAGCATTGGTTTGAATTCTTTATTTGCATTATTTTTTCATGTAAAATGTATCATTTCCTTCTAGGCTTAGTAGCAAGTGTCCTCAGTGAAGACACTTTCCCCACTTACCCCTAAAGGTGGGAAAACATTTTGTGAAGTCATCTTCCATCTTGGCTTGAGTGGATGAGTGGCCTTTGAGACTAACTAGATATGTAGTGACAATTGGGTATCGAGTGGATGTGATGCACTTATCCAAAGGGCATATTATGCCAATGGAATCAGAAAATCAAGGATGTTATGAATTGGATGGGAGACTTGCAATCCTTTGTCAAGCTAGGATGGTTCATATAACTTTAGTTGGTTGATCTCGATGATCGGATGAATGCTCACTTGTTGGAAATGAATTTACATCTGAAATAATTTATGTTTTTTGGTTCCATAATGTTCAAAACATGGTTGTTTCTGATGTAAACGAGACTCTACAGATGAATAAATCACTTACATACTTACCTAGATATCTAATCCAACTGAAAATTTAGGGAAAATGAATGGTTGATTTTTATCAACTGACCCAGAGAAAAGCTACCAAGTATCGTGGTCATTGTTGGGCCGCTAAATTGTCATTCTTATTACCATTTCTTAACATATATTTCATCCATTCCTACCATGATTTTATCACATTATTTATCATAATTTATCATTTAATCCCATTTTATAATTATTTTTTCTCTTATGCATAAGTATTATTTATTCTCATTTATTTTTAATAAATTGAATATTATTATGAATTATTTTGTAAATGATGGTTTATTTAATGAATTTGTAATAACTCATGATTTTAGCCTCCAAGATCTCTTTCAGATTGAAAATCCGATCTTCAGTTCATAATTAAATATTCCAACTCAGAAATTTGTTGGAATAACAAGTGATAGTTTTGCGTTGGACATTTTTGGAAAATGAAGAAGAATATTGAAAATCCAAGACATGGGTTTTGTGCAGAACGGACCAAATTCATTTTTTAACGAGCATTTTTCCGAATTTCGGTCTTCATCAAGAGAAACACAAGGTTCTTCAAATGACATATTCGTAGATTTTCTGTTGTGGCCATTTTCCAAATTTCCTCAATTGTAATAATCAGATTCGATTTGTTACAACTGAATCATGGTGGAAAGATCTCTTATATTTTGTAAATCAATTGGATGGAAATTTCCCTTTTGTATCTTGTATATTTAAATGACACAAATCAAAGAATAGGGGAGGATCATCTTGACTTTGTAACTTTCAATCATCATAATACAGAAATATTGTGTTGTTGTTACATGCGTTATCTGATTTAGTTTTCGTTAAACTCTATCTCTACCTACACCTTGCTAGGGAGGAAGGGCCCTCCTCTTTAGTAGGGATTGCAGCGGTTAAGGTAGATGTGTATATATCTATTTATTATTTTTTTTATGTTTCAGTAGAAGTGTTGTTGATGTTGTTTTAGTTGTGAATAGATTTGCTTCAATTCCAATGTTTTATATGTTGTTACAAATATGAGATCAGAGATACCAGATGGGTAATTGTTGTGTGGCACGCTAGGATAAATTAATTGAGGTGTTATTACAGTCTTGTAGATCATTTTATCTCCGCACTAGTGATTTCCTTCTAGCATTTACTTCAACAATGATTTTTTTTCTTTGAAATTGCTTTTGGTTGGGTGTATTGACATAGAAAGTGCAGCTGTTATTGAAATAAAAGATGTCTCTGGATTGATAAATTATGTGTATTGTTTTAGTCATTTAATAGTAATTAATACAGCCCAAAATTTTGTCTCCGTTGTCGGGGATGACAGTGACGATCCAATCAATTGGAATTGTTTCTTAGAAGTGCAATTCCATGTGTTTTCATAGAGTGTCTCCAGTGACACAATTGTTGGGCAGTAAGACGACAGGTAAGAATCTGCGCAACACTCTAAAAAACTTGAGAAGACTCACCAATGTCTTATTGGAACACTTAGGAGGTTGAATTTCTAAGCATTTTGTTTGTTCTTAGTGTATTCAATGACACAATTACTGGGTAGTAAGACGAGAGGTAAGAACCTGCGCAGTGCTCTAACAAACTTGAGCGAGCTCACCAATGTCTTGCTGGGACACTTAGGAGGTTGAATTTCTAAGAATTTTTTTTTTCTTAAGAGTGTCTCTAGTGACACAATTGCTGGGCAGTAAGACGTGAGGTAAGAACCTGCACATCGCTCTAACAAACTTGAGCGGGCTCACCAATGTCTTGTTGGGACACTTAAGAGCTGAATTTCGAGTGTTTTATTTTTTTAGGGTGCCTTCAGCTATACAGTCGTTAGGCGGTAAGACGAGAGGTAAGAACCTGCACATATCGCTAACAAACTTGGGTGGGCTCACTACTGTAGAAACTGAAGAACTTGTAGGATGAATTGATACACATAGGGCCTATGTGTGTCGATAGGATGATATAACAACCAACAAACACCCGCCACTCTAAAAAGCCACCAAAATTCATGGGATGAGGTCAAGGAACAAAGCATCAACATAAATGGAATCTAGTCAAATAACTTCACGATATAAAAACTATGGGAAATCAAGACTATATTGAAGAACGGTTTCGCTCTGTTGTTTTCCTGCAACATCACTCCATACTTCAGCAATTCTTGGCACCATCCTTAATAGGGAAGTTGGTCTCTCATACCATAGTACTTCTTAGCATACATGTTTTAACTATGGGTATGTGCATACTTGAAGCCCTATTTAGAAAATGGCCTCATTGGAGGTAATCCTACACGTAATTATATTTTATTTTTCAAGGTAGAATAGTGTAGTGTAGAAAATAGAATAAATGAAGGCGTAAATAATTAAATTTCTTTATATGTAAAAATAGTTGTTTTTGTTGCAACATGCTGTGAAATTTGACATAGGTGATCAATATTTGAATTTATTTATGTATGTAGATGTTTTATATTGGAAAATTAAATTTATAAAAACACTCATATTCATTTTGATCACCTTCTTGGAAAAATTCCTTGATTATCATATCTTATGGCTTGCGGGCTTGATGAAAATTCTAGAAAAGCAATTAGGACAGTCATGTTTTGAGGGACCAAATGGAAATATTTTCAAGACCTGTTTATATTATACATAGCCCTTTATTTATACTTTATAACTCAATTTTAATTACTCGATTTTGATTTTAAACGAAAAACTTATGACCAAAACAATGACAAGATTTCTAGTAGGCAGCTCAGGAACAGAGTTGGGAAAGTCCATTTTTGGAGGCCTAAATGACTAGATTTTAGAACCCTGTTTCTATGGTATATTTCCATATGAATCTAGTTTACAAAGAAACTTGAATTATTTTATTTCGATATTTTATGAGGAAGTTATGACCAAAATACTGACTGTTTATCGTAAATCAACACTCTTGAAACTCTGTTTTCCCGGCTATTCACTAGAATATTTTACCCATCAATTCTTCTTTCCTTAAAAATCTGTTACTATTGGGGATAGTTACATGAATATAATTAAATCTCAAATTTTAATCAGTTCAATCCGTCATCAAATGAAAAATTTATGCTTAAAATATCAACTGTTGGTCTAAGCTGGAAAATTAAAAATAACTCTATTATCCAGGTTGTTCTAAGAAAATTTAACATACCATTACATGGAATTTTTAAAACTTGTTTTTGGAGACATCTCACTAAATTCACTTTCATTTGGCTTTGGAATAACTCAAATCGGACGAAAATTAAAGAAGTTATGATTAAAACACTATTGGTTAGTATGGTTGGCCACCACTCCCCCGCAGGTAATTAATTTTTCTTTGTTTATCTTTCCGTGGATTTGTTTTACAGAGTAACTACTTGTTATTTTTTTTTTTGCATATGTCTTGAATTGGGAGAGCCTGCAGATCTCTCTTCTTCCATTATTTTATGTTTTATTGCAGGTAGATGCTTGTTTTTTACAGGTCCCGGGAGAATAAATGAGGCAATTTATGAATAAGTGATTTTTGAAGACAATGATAACGAAATGAGAAAATTTTCAAAGAAGTCTCCTCACACAGAGAAAAAAATATGAACAATTTTCATCACTTAATAGATTTATAACATGAGAAATGAGGAATTGATTTCCATTTGAAGATCCAAGTCATTTCCGAAAAAAAACAATTTTCCATTCATTCACCATTCACAAACAACATTGCTGCAACAAAAACTATAAAGGTCTCGTATTTAGTAATAAGGATGATTATTATGGTAAGTCTGGTAAGGAATGATTCACTCTTAAATCCTCATTATTTTGTAAAGTTACTAATCCTCTTTCATGTCACCTTCCTAAAATCGTTTGTTTTCCCTTCCCCTGTTATTACCTAAGTCAGGGTTGTTGTTATCACATCACAACTATGTTGTTGGTCATTTTTCACATTGAATTCAACATATGAAGGTATTTCTTATTTGTTTTTCTCTTTGGTGAATAGGAAATACTTTCAATGGTCAAAGCCCTCTTTGATATAATGATTGGGTAGTCAATTTATCTTTGTTTATATATAAACATAATCTTATTTTTTAAGGAACAATTATGCAAGGATGATTTCATCATGCTAGCTTTCAACTTTCCTAATTGGTCAAGTCCCTGATCTTGTAAAATTATGATGATGACCACAGAATTGTATTTAAATTTTTCCGCCATTATCTAATGAACTATTCCTCAAACCGAATCTCAACAATGAAAAATATATTTATCAACAGTCATTTGAAGGTTATTAGTTTTTTAGAAGAAAAACAATCAAAGTTGAAAATAGTTACTACACAACTTTTTACGCCATCCTTAGCTCTTAAGGAGCTGACCTGCTACCCCATCTATTAAGTAATATTTTATTGATTAACAATAACCATAGTTGAATTCTAAACATAAATAGTCAACTAGAGGATAGGAGGTCTCACCATGAGCCGACCTACCATGATCATAGGTCCTAATAGAGTGACATTACCACTACTGGTCACCAAGCCACAGTAATGGCCTTCAATCATAAAACTGAAGGAAAATATGTCTCATCGCGAATTGAATTTTTCACTTTTGTTAGCTCCCGTGAATGGCATTGTTACTAACTGGTTACCACACCAGAACAACGATCTTTAGTTGAAATCTAAGTAAATTGAAAGGTTTTTTGTAACTATGTACTTATTTCTAATAGATGGGGCACTGGCTTCTCAATGGGTTAAAAAGGCACCCCTGTCGAGGCTATGGATGCTTCCTAGAAGCAGTGGCTATGCCTATGGTATAGAATTTAATTTAATACTATAATCTACTTGGTTACCTTGTTTTCTCAAATCCAATTTCCGATGAAACTGACTGTTGCATGTACAAGGTTTTCCAGAACTCATGGTTCATGGGGTAATATTAATTGGTTCTTAAATGATGGTGGTTATGGTTTATATCTATTATTGAGTTACAGATATTTACTTTACATGCCAAGAATGAAACTTTTAGGATATTTGATAGTTGACATTGTGGTATCATCTAATCCATCATTCCTTTATTTTACAAGTATTATATATTTAACCAAAGATAGTTGCTTTGCCCAATCAATCACCAATAAAGAGGCCTAATTCTGATTTTGAATCCCAAGTAATTAAACAGAACTTGAGAAGCATAATTTTTGTGCTCATAACAACCAAAGCTTATGGATATATGGAATGCATCTTTTTATATTCTTATCCATTATTATCCCATGCCATTCACAATATGATTATGTCACTTTTATATGTAATGAGGTAATTGAGGTGATGAATTAATGATTAAGAATACTCATGAGATGTTGTATAGATGACAGGAAAACTAATCAGTTTGGTGGAAGGAAACAGTGCTACACTTTGTGATTATTTTTTTCATCTTGCATGGCTTCCACCTTCCGCATCACTTTCAAAATCAGCTCAGCCTACATCAGCTTCAACAAATGTCATTCCATAAATTTCATTCCACATTTTTACGGAGGTAAAACTTGAGGTAAAATAACACAAGTTTTTGATTTATTAAAAGTTTAGGAGAATGTCATGAAAAACCATTGAGAATTATTCAGCCATATTTTTGAACCATTATTTCCCCTTCTTTACCACTTCCCATTTTTCAGAAACACAAAATCATTCAGTTTGGGGGAGTGTTACATTCATTATCATGAACATGCCATTAATATTCTTTATCATCCATCGATCTCCTTATTCATTCGCAAAATCTCTCTTATTCTATGTTATTATACACCAAGCAAAGATATCAACAATGATCATATCAACCACCTCAACTTGTTTTCTAGTATAGCATGAGGACATGCTAATTTTCCAGTTTGGGGGAGAAAGAGTTGCTATGTTTCGAGAAACCAATTTTATGTAAAACCATTTTGTTGATATATTGAAATTTGTTCATTGGTTTGCTTTGATTTTTGGTATGGACAAGTATTAAGAACAAACCTGTGAAATTTCATGAAAAACTTATTTAAAATTTTTTTTCGAGATATTAAACATCATTACCTACAACTATTTTGTTTATATCTCAAGATCCGTGCATCCTATAGATCCAATTTTTGGATTCAAGAAGCATTGATATAGTAAAAATTTGATTGCAAAATTTCAAAAAAATCTGGTTTGTAATTTTTGAGAAAATGGTTAATGAAATGTGTTCTTACTTGTATCATACTTTGTTGCAACTTCATATACATCTCATTGAAAATGAAAATTTTACACCTTCATTAATCGAACATCTATTATTTTAAGGAATCATTTAGGGAATAACCATTTTATTCCATCAATATCATGAGTTAAGGTGCGCATTTTAATTATTTGAATTACAACTTGGCTAATACAGAGGCATTAGGTTGCATGAGGACATGCAACATATTCAGTTTGGGGGAGACGTTGGGCCACTAAATTGTCATTCTTATTACCATTTCTTAACATATATTTCATCCTTTCCTACCATTATTTTATCGCATTATTTATCATAATTTATCATTTAATCCCATTTTATAATTATTTTTTCTCTTATGCATAAGTAATATTTATTCTCCTTTATTTTTAATAAATTCAATATTATTATGAATTATTTTATAAATGACGGTTTATATAATGATTTTTTTATAACTCGCGATTTAGCCTTCAAGATCTCTTTCATATTGCAAATCTGATCTTCAATTCATAATTAAATATTTCAACTCAAAAATTCATTGGAATAACAAGTGACAGTTTTGCATTGAACATTTCGGGAAAAAGAAGAAGAATATTCAAAATCCGAGACATGGGTTTTTTGAAGAATGGACCAAATTAGTTTGTCAATGATTAGTTTTCCAAAATTCGGTCTTCATTGGGAGAAACACAAGGTTTTTCGAAGGACATATTCGTAGATTTTCTATTGTGGTCATTTTCCAAATTTCCTCATGATCAGATTCGATTTGTTACATCTGAATCATGGTGGAAAGATCTCTTATATTTTGTAAATCAATTGGTTGGAAATTTCCCTTTTGTATCTTGTATATTTAAAGGACACAAATAAAAGGAGAGGGAAGGATCATCTTGACTTTGTAACTTTCAATCATCATAATACAAAAATATTGTGATGTTGTTACATGCGTTATCTGATTTAGTTTTCATTAAACTCTTTCTCTAACTACACCCTGCTAAGGCGGAAGGGCCCTCCTCTTTAGCAGGGATTGCAACAGTTAAGTTAGATGTGTATATATCTATTTATTTATTTTTTTATGTTTTAATAGAAGTGTTGTTGCTGTCGTTTCAGCTGTGAATAGATCTGCTTCAATTCCCGTTAAACACAATCATGGGTAAACACACATATAGGAAAGATAGGCTTGAGTTGTTGTTCTATTATTCATAGATGTACATTTATATTGCATTTATGTGACTCTTGGATTCTGCATTCCAAGGTCACTTGGACTCCATTTATGAATATTCGCCTTCCACACCTACCCATAGAGGATTAGGTGTCCAACATCCCCCCCTTAATCCGAAGGGGTATGTGTGAGTCCAAGGAGAGAGTTGTAATAAAAATATGAAAAGTATGTATGGCAGCACTTAGGCTGAATAAGCTCTCTGAAATGTTGGCATAAAGAGGTGGTTTAAGGATGACCACTAACACTGGAATACAACGCTTATTGCAGTTCCCAGAACTCTTCCAAATCTGGCAAGAAATTGAGGTCTTATGCTAGAGGAAGTGTCCCTCATATTTGAAGAGGGAGACCTTCAACCTAGAATAAGGGAGGTCTATAACCTATGATGGTTTAAGGATGAACACCAACTCTAGAATGCTTCAAGCATTTCCCAAAACTCTACCAAAGCTGGAAAGAAGCTGAAGTCTTCTGCTAGAGAAAGTGTCATGAATTCTTTAAAGAGGAAGAGTATGAACCTCGCATAGATGGTTTAAGGTTGTCCATCAACCAAAGGCATGCTCATGGGAATCCGTGTCTCTGGCTAAAACTTTGAATCTAGAATGATAGGTTGTGGCTTAGGCTCGCTTGAATTGTTGTGTCTCTGGCTACAACTCTAAATCTGGAATGACAGGGTGTGGCTCAGGCTCACTTGATGTGACTTCGAAGCTTGTAGATGACCACCATTTTCCCCCCATGTTAGGTACAAGGTGAGATGATGGAAAAAACTCAACTGCAAGATTGTCCAATATTCGAGAACAAGTTCTAACATGCGACTTAAAAATCTTCTTGTTTGTTGGTCAATTGAAAATTCCTAATCTTCAATATACATCTACATTGTTAGAATTAGTAGATAGAGATATTATCAAACCTGATGGTGTGTTAGAATATGTGTCTGTATCCTTATATTCTTGGGAATATCCTGTTAACTACATGATATTAACACCCAAGAATAATCTCAAAGGACATCCATTGATTCTAGGTAGACTATGTTAGCTACAGTTGATGCCTTCATAAGTTGTAGATCTGGTGATATGTTTATCTCTGATGGAAGTTAAATAAAGAAATTTAAATTATATCCTCCAACAAAAACAACAATAGTAGTAGAAAGTAAAGAATGGATAAATGATGATAATGAAAAATTTGATATATGAACATTTTTTGCTACTTCACAAATAGATGAAGAAGATCATATTTTGAATTTAATGGAAAACAATGAATATTCCTCATATTGTGATCAAAATCAACGTTTTCAAGAAAAATGTAATATTGAATGTCTATCATCTCGTCAAATGGCTTTACATTCTATGGATAAATTTGAAAATTCTTTAATATATTCTTTTCTAGGAAAAACTTTGAATATCAATGATAATCTAGAAGAATCTCAAAAGAAGGAATTAGTGAAGGTGTTACAAGAACACTCCTCTTCCTGTGCATGGGAATACACATATGTGAAAGGAATTGATTCTAACACTTATATGCATCATATTTATATTGAATAAAATTCAAAACCAGTCTGACAACCCCGGAGGAGGATGAATCCAAACCTAAGGGAAATTGTTAAAGAAGAACTACAAAAAATTTTAAGTGTGAATTTAATTTATCCAATATCACACAACCAATGGGTATCACCATTGGTAATTGTTCCAAAAAATAATAAAAAATAGAGAGTATTCATTGATTATATGGAGTTGAATAAAGCTACTTTAAAATATCATTTTCCAGTTCCTTTTATAGATCAAGTCCTCGATACATTGGCAGGGAAAAAATATTTTTAATTCTTGGATGGTTTTAGTGGATATAACCAAATCCAAGTGGGTATAGAATATAAATATAAAACAACCTTTACCTATCCATGGGGAACTTATTCTTACCGAGTACTTCCTTTCGGGTTATCTAATGCACCCGCAACATTCCAAAGCGCAGTTTTAGGCATTTTTTCTGATCTAATTCGTGATTGTGTGAAAGTTTACAAGGATGATTTTATTGTATATGGAAACTCTTTTGAGGAAGCTCTTAAAAATTTGGAAAAAGTTCTAATTAGATGTAAAGAATAAAATCTCTCATTTAGCCATGAAAAATCTTTTATGATGTTTATTTATTAACCAAATCTAAGTCCACCTTTTAGGAATATTTTAATATATTTGTTGGAGGGAAAAGGATTCTTGACTTGGGTCAATTCCTTTATTTATAAATAATAAATAAATAAATGATTTATTTATCATTTTAGGGGAATGATGGGAATATAATTAAATAAATAATGGTTTGTTTAATTATTTATGGATGATTTAGTCAAATTTAACTAAGAATATTATTTAAATAATGATTTAAATAACTTATTCTTAGGGAATAATTAAATAAATAAGGTTATCTGGTCTAATTTTCTTTGTTTTTGGGTGTTAAATGTGACCGAGAATAATAATTAAAATTATTGTTTAATTTATTATTCAAGGGAAATACGGTGAAATATAGATTTGTTCAATATTTCCCTTTAGGGTTTTATTTAGACCATAAACAACCTAATAAATGTCTTTATTAAGTTATTTTAACAGTAAACAATTTTACTTGGGGTAAAAAGGTCAGTACTTATGAGTATGTGGAGTCGATCTAATGATAATGGGTTAGATTGTTGAAAAATGATATAGTTTCCTCATGAGAGTCTAAAAATTTGACAAAAATTAAATTGTGAATCAATTTGGAACGAACGAGGTGACACTTCACTACCAAGATCACTTTGCTCGTTTTCGTCAAAAGCAAAACTTCGATGAAGAAGTTATAGCTTATGAGTCATCGTTCGGAAGCAATGATTTAAAAAAAAATTGTAGAACATGTACAAGGTGATGACATGGCAGCCTAGTCCCAACATGATGGTGCAGTTTGTACCCTGGTACTTTTCTGTTAATTATTACAACAGAGATTCACCAGTTTGGGTTTGAGAAGAGTGGTACAGTGTCCTCCAAGGTTGAATGTGGGTTCATGATGAATTATTATATGTTTTGAATTATATATATATATATATATATATATATATATATATATATATATATATATATATATATATATATATATATATATATATATATATATATATATATATATATTATGGTTTAAATATCATATATTATGCTATATTATTACATATATTACTATTAATTATTAATTTTCAAGCCTTATTATTAAATTCCCCACATTTTATATAAACCATAGTCCGAAGGCTAATTAATATTGTAAAGTTTGCACATTTATTCTAACCTAAAGTTTGCAGTCATATATATTATGATAGGCCATATTTAAACGTTGGGAACCATGGTTCATGGCGTATGTAAACGATTTCAAATTACATTACGAGGGCCAAAGGTATATCACATTGCAAATTGTATATAGGATGGGCAGAGTGCGGATTGAACCCGTGACCTCCTCCTCCTATTTCAACGCTTTCAACAAAATACCATGGGGTGAGACTTGTAAAGTCTCTGCACCCAAATCATAATTGAATTGCACACATTCTCCAATGGAAAAATGGAGGGGGCCAACCCTCCTCCCAGGTGACTGCACCATGTGTCCCATTCTTTAGAGCTCAAACTAATTGCACTTAGCATGCCACTTATCCCCCTAATCCATTATTAATATTAATTAAACTAAACACTTAATATGGAGGAGTTTTAGGAGGAGCCACCAAATTCGGTTGAACCACCAATTTGATGGGGTTATCTAGAGTCTTCTCTAGATTTGGAAGATGAATCTAGGGAAAAATTGAATAGGCTATATATTGAGAAATTTTTGACTAATTTTGGCTCACGAAGAGTCATTAATAGTAGATTTGCATGCTCTAAATGCATTGGAATAGGTTGCAAAGGCAATGGAGCAATTTTATAGGTTTTTTTGTCACTTTGAATAATTTTGAAGCCAAGGGCCACCAGGAAGGAAGGCCATGCCTAGATTAGCTAAAGGCCAAATTGAGTGAATAAATAGTTATATCTAATAGATTTGAACATTCTAAACTCATTGGAGTATGTTTCAGGAGCATTTTATGCATTTAAACAACAATGTTTTTACTATTGAGCTAATACAGAGGCCCAAGCCATGGAAGTTGGACCAAGGAGATGTATCCCAGGAGGGGTGAATTCCTTCATCAAAACTCTATTTCAATGGATCATTTGTGACAGTTTGTTGTTCTTTATGTTATTGTTGTTCAACATTTTAAATTCATACTTTATGCTCTTGAATTCACTCATAAAAACTCAGTTAAATTACATGTTTGACACACATAAGCAACGAGGAAACCTGTACATCAAGCATAAGATCAGTAAATAAATTATAGATCTGAAAATGAAATTAGCACAACAAAAATAACATTCATACTCAGAACAAGTTGGTATCAGAGTTTTTGGTTGAAAGGCAAGGTTATTTTCTTGATAGTTTCTTTAGTTTTGTGCAAGTGTAATGGTTGAAAAATTATGATGCTAACAATGTTAAAGTTACAGAGAGGTGAAGGGAAATTGTTGGTTGCAAGTCCTGAGATTAGGACCAGAAGAAGGAGAGCTACAAGAGAACCATCTTCACCCAAAGCTCCACTCATAGCTACACTTGAAGCACCTCAATTTTTTTCTCAAGAAGTTGAGATTGAGGAGGTACAAGTTGTACAAGAAGCTGAGTTGATTGAAGAGTTACAAGCATCAGAAGTTGAGCTTGAAACCATAGCCATCATGTCAGGTGTTGGAGAGACTCAAGGTCGTTCAAAAGAGGATGATGTCAAGAGAGAATTTAATGACATAAATAGGATGGTTAAAATTATGTTTGATGCATTTACTGTTGGGATGATAGGATAAGGCTCTAAGCCTCCACATGGAGAAGTAACTTCAGATGGTAAGAAGGATGAAGAGAAGATTTGAGAGGGTAGTGGAGGAAAGCCACCTCCATATCCACCATCTTCATCATCCTCATAATCTCCACCAACATCATCTTCCACTTCCACCACAAAACCTACTGACACTCACTCAAAATCCATAAAAGGAAAGACACCCTTACTCAAACTAAATGTCAAATTTGAGTTTCCAATGTATAATGACGAGGTAAATGTAGAGAGATTGAATAATTGGATACGTCAATTGGAGGTGTACTGCGGGACTTAGAACCTTCATGAATATGACATAAAGATTCAATTGGCTTCTTTGAGGATGGAAGGATCTGCACTTGTATGGTGGGAAGAAAGTACTCAAGAAGAGATAAAAAACTATAGTAATATCTCTATTTTCAGGCGGTGTAAATGCATGATTTACACCAACATTTAAATTTTCAATCTGGGTAAGTAAACTTAGAGGCGTAGCATGATATATTCCAGAATATGACCTCAAATATCTTTCAAATAAAAACTAAACTCTTGGAATAAATTCAAAAGGGCATCATTCAAGAAAAATGAACAAGACTCTTCAAAGAAAAATAAAACACTTCCAGAATCTACTTCTATCTCCTCTTTTGGGTTGAGTTGACTCTTGCAGAAAGTATTCCTTAGTTGTCCAAAGGATAAGGGAATGTAGGCCCCATTCAAACTGACAAACCGTAAAGAATGTGATTCAGGAAATAAAACCTCGTAAAAATTATTGCTATGTTGCAGAGATGAAAAGCATGAAATCAAACTAGAAATCACAAGGAAAATCCATTCCAAATAATCTAAGGAAATAATCAAATGCTTTAAAAAGATTCAAGTTAATAATGCACTCCTTCTCTTAAATATAATTCAACACTCCAACTTTAATGAAGAAAATATGTAATAAGGACAAATATATCGTTCGCGTGGTTTACCCTGATCTTATTAAATGATTCCTCAAAATATTATGTATAATAAATGTAACATTTAATTACAATGAAGAACTCTATGGGTGTTTGGCTAAAAAGATTCACAATATTTCATTACGTTGATCTTGGCATTTTCTTATGAAGAGTGCAAGAATAAATGTTTTTCTTTCAAAGTGCAAGAATCAGTTCTACATTTAGAACAATGATCTTGAGGTCGTTAATTTAAATTAACCATAACTCTTTACCATTTCATTCTAAAAATAATCTTTATTATGCAGCAATGAGACCAGGGTAAGTGCTTAATCTTGTAATAATAGGTATAAGAGATGCAGTAATAAAACATTCGATGTTTAATTTAGTTCAACCTTTATGAAAATACATCCAAAATAAAAATAAGCAGAGCATTAAAAATAAATCTTGTGGAATTAATTTTAAAATTAAAGGATTGAAAAATAAAATGAGCTTATGAAATGAAATTTAATTATCATGCTAACTAAAATGCAATAAAAGAAAATTACAAGGTTTGGGGCAACAAACTGGTTGATGGACCCAACCACCCCGCTCATTGCCCTTACAGCAACTTAGATCACAAACTTAAAACATGAATGTGAAATAAAATTGCTCAGAATTCATTGCAAAATAAAGTTATTTCAAAGTAGAAACCACAACTTCAAGATTGAATGTTGCAGAAATTCATTGCAGAAGTGTTGCTACAAGATGCATAAAATAATGATGTGTTAGCTCTAGTGATCTTCTCCAGGGATCATCCCACTGGAACACAACTCCTCCTTCACTCCTGCACAATGAAATCGATCCCCTCTATTCTGCAAATGATTTAATCTACAAACTACAATCTACTATTCGACCATTCCTCATACCTACACGACTCATCTTCTTTTATAATGTTTTTACATGTCATTCCTTAGAAAACCATGTGGGGATTGAATCCAAACTAATATTCATTAATTAGAATATCAATAAAACTATTTACTATTGAAAGAATGAATTTGTGATACGAATTTTCCAATTCTGGCTGTTTTTCTAGAATTCTGGAAAAAACTGGTATTTTAATCAAATTGCCTCCAAAGACCTCTTTGTATCTCCTTAACCATTATGAATTCCGGGAAACCATTTTAGGCTTATTCAGTTTTCTATACTAGGAAAAAAAACCCATGTTCCATAATTTTTTTATTCACCTACACTGGCACGTAAATTGAGGCGTAAGTTGGCAGTTGAAAATTGCTGACTATGTGTTTTCTAGAACTCTGGAAAAAACAATCTTTTTTTTATAAAATGGCTTCAAAGACCTGTTTATAACTTTTGGAATACATCGAATCTCAGGAAATTTTTTTTATTCTAGGTAATTGGTTATATTTGTGAAAAACCCATTTTCTTAGATTTCCGTAATTCACCTCCATTTTCATAAAAACCGAGGTCAAACTTGGTCGTCTAGAAATTATGCGGATTTTGAGCAGATTTATTAATTTGTTTCTAGAAGCCCATACATATGACCTGGGTGCAATCCAACCCATGGGAAGGTGTTCAAATGACATTTCAAACATAAACCTATTTTATATTTTCCCAGAAATGTGTGAATGTATGAAAGCCCCAAATTACTGCAGGCACACAAAAAAACTGAACTGGTGCAGGAACAGGTAGTGTAAGATTCATTGGTACATGCCACAAGAGTCTATCATTAATGAAAATTTTATATTAAAGACCCTTTAATTTATCAAAACAAGAAGAGTTCATAGATCAACAACTGTCAGCTCTTAATGCCTCTAAATAACTCAATAATGCGTAAAAAGAATAATAATGACTTATAAATATTTAGTATAGGAACATGAAAAGCATAGAAATATGGAAAAAATGGAGGCTGGACACTCCCCCACGCTAACCTTCTTGCATATCCTCATGCAAGAAAAGCCATAGGTCTATAAAATCATAGAAGAAGGTAGGGGAAATTTTTAAAAATCAAACTATGCTTCTCGATAAAAATGTCAGCAAAAATCTCCGCAAGGGAACATGAATATCTCCAATATGTCATCATTTTTCAAACATTCATCAAGTCTGCAACATTATTATTACAGTGCCACTAAAACCAAGTTACATTTTTTATGAAGTATCAAGTGCGGGAATGATAAAATTTTGATATAACAAGATCAGGTACAAGAAAGCAATGCTTTGTACCAGACATTATGGAAACATAATACTGCACATACATGTTGTCCTGTGTCAAATGAATTCCCTGCTTGTCATATATTTCTCTTTCAGGGCTTTTATTTTTTCCCAGAGTCTTATTAATATTCATGATAAAAATCAAATCTTTGTTGAGAAAGGTGAAATTTCAAGAAAATTATCACAAGAATCCTACACCTACTGTAGCAATCCTATACGTAGGTCATGTAGTGATTATTTAGAGGCAACCACAATCAATACACATATTTTTGTCTAACTACACCCGGTGAGTAATCATTGCTGAATAATTCATCACTCTAAATACCGTGGAAAAATTGAAGTGAGTTATGATATTAGAGAAGGGAAATAAAAATAGAACAAGATGACACCTTCCTGGACCAATCAACAAATTGAACACAATAAATTTTGTTGTCATCCAGATGAAAAATTAATTCTTTCCTTAATCCAGTACAAAAAATCACCTTTACTAAGGGTATCACATCATTTAAAGATCCCTAAAAAATAGAACTCAAAGCATCATTGTCAAATCACCCTAAAAACATTGTCCAATAATTTAAAATGATGAGTTTTAGGGAAAGAGAAGGATAACCGAGTAAATCATAGTATGTAATTAACTTTGATACCACATACATGGCCCTGCTGCCCACATGTGTTTATAGCCTCAGCAGGGATATATTTTAACCCAGCAAAATGCCTATATCCCACTCACTAGATACAGATTCAAACTTATCTTATTTAATTAAAAAAAATTAGATGAAGGCCATTGTCCTGGCTTGGTAACCAGCTAATGGCAGTGCCACTCATAGGAAGTAACATGGATGAGCATGCTGGCTTGTGATGAGACCTCCTGTCTTCCATCTTTTTGGCTGAAAGACATTACTCTAGCTTGGTGACCAGTAGCAGTAATTTCATGCATGTTAGGTCTCATGATCATGGTATGCTAGCTCATCACGAGACATCCAATGCTTCCCTAAATCTTTTGTAAACTATGATTATAATTAGCTACAAAGGTTACTTTAATAGGTGGGGAGACAGATCTAATCCTTAAGAGGATGGGATGGCATAAATTTTTTTAATAACTAATCATTACTGGCCAGTTCCTCTACCCTAAAGACTTATTTTAAATAAAATATCCTAGATAATGAATAAAAGGCTCTTTGAGTTAATAATGCTAGTGTTCTCACTAACAACTCATTATGATCTTCACAAGAGTGGTCCACCATAGGGGGTTCTCCAATAGTACCTTATAAGGTAAACTGAAAATATATATCTCATATAACAAATCATTAGAGTGGTTAATCATGGTTACTTTTGCAAAATCATAAGGGATTAGAGTGAATTATACTCAACAAGATTTATCATAGATGTGTGTGTTAACAATTGATGTGGATCAAAATAATTTTCAGTTAAAACCCTTATTACATTTGTTGTAACTGATTTATTCATGCCATTGATTTATTCTTCTACCCTACTATACCCTAAGAACCGAAAGACTCCCTTTTAAGTATAGGAATACTTCCAATGCATCCATGTGTGCAATAAGAGGATAATCTTACTCATGTTCAAATTTGAAAAGCATATTCGAGGAAATAAATGAACATGGGGAACTAGATGTGTTAACTAATGTGATAATACAATCTGCGAAATGATAAAGGAAGAGTGAATACTCACAGTCATCTGAAACCAATATTCTATGGGATCCATATACTCTTCATTGTCTGATTCATGGGCAACACCCAGTGTATCATGAAAATCCTCCACATTTCTTTGTCTATCCTCTAAAGTGCAGGTTGTATTAGGTAGATGTTATTTAATCTCTACTTATGATGGCTTCTCCTCATCAAGCATGATCCACAACTTCTCAGTTTCCTTAGTAATATCTTCTGATTCTTCATGAGTATTTTCTTCCAAAGGAGTAGACCTATCTCTGATTGATGCCAAAAATTGTTCTTTCTATGAAGAAGAGACCCCAGCTTCTGCTAATATTTGAGATAGATCTTGAAGTAGCATCAAACTACCTGGAATTTTCATGCTAGCTCGAGAATAATGTAAACACCTAGATTTGAGAGTAGGGGGTTCTTTTAGTACTTGAAAAATAAAAACACACTAAATTGTAGTTAAAAAGTAAGCTAGGGTTGTAAGAAAATCACGTGCGGCGAAAAAATAAATCAACTTAATGCAGAAATAAACGAATCAACATCACACTTTTGCAGTAAAGGATACTCAATTGCTGTAAAGGAAACAAATCAAGCATCACAATTTTCAGTAAAGGAAATCACTCATTTGCAGTAAGGAAAAACTGGCTTGTGAGCTCTCTGGAAATGTTGTCCAGTATGCTTCAACAAGCAAAGGGAATCTTGTTAATCTATAAATTCAATTGTGAAGGAAAAGGGGAAAGCATGACAAATCGTGAGGCCTTATCCTATAATGCCCAACCCCACCCCCACCCCCACCCTCCCCCCCCCACCCCCGACAACGGCGCAAAAATGTCGTGCAGTGTAAATGCAAGATTTACACCAACATTTAAATTTTCAATCCAGGTAAGTAAACTTAGAGGCGTAGTACAATATATGCCATAATATGACCTCGGAGATCTATCAAATAAAAAATAAACTCTTGCAAGAAATTCAAAAGGGAATCATTCAAGAAAAATGAACAAGACTCTATAAAGAAAAATAAACACACTTCGGGAATCTACTTCTTGATCCTCTTCTTGGTTGAGTTGACTCCTATAGAAAGTCTTCATCAGTTTTCCAGGGGACAAGGGAATGTAGGCCCCATTCAAACTAACAAACTGTAAAAAATGTGATTAAGGAAATAAAACCTCGTAAAAATTAGTGCTATCTTGCAGAGATGAAAAGCAGGAAACCAAATTAGAAATTGCAAGGCAACTTCATTCCAACTAATCTAAGGAAATAATCAAATGATTTAAAAAGATTCAAGTTAATAATGCACTCCTTCTCTTAAAGATAATTCAACACTCCAACTTCAATGAAGAAAATATGTAATAAGGACAAATATATCTTTCGTGTGGTTTACCCAGAACTTATAAAATTCTTCCTAAAAATATTATGTATAATACATGCAACATTTAATTACAATGAAGAACTTTATGGGCGTTTGGCCAACAATATTCACAAACTTTCATTACACTGATCCTAGCATTTGCTTATTAAGAGTGCAAGAATGAATGTTTTTCTTTCAAAGTGCAGGAATTAGTTTTACATTTAGAATAATGATCTTGACGCAGTTAATTTAAATTAACTAGAATTCTTTACCATTGCATTCTGAAAATAAACTTTATTATGCAGCAATGAGACTAGGGAAAGTGCTTAATCTTGTAATAAGAGGAATAAGAGATGCAGTAATAAAACATTCGATGTTTAATTTAGTTCAACATTTATGAAAACACATCCAAAATAAAAATAAGTGGAGCAGTAAAATTAAAGCTTGTGGAATTAATTTAAAAATTAAATGACTGAAAAAGAAAATGAGCTTATGAAATGAAATTGTAGAATTATCATGCTAACTAAAATGCAACTAAATTTCAGTAAAAGAAAATTACAAGGTTTGGGGCAACGAGCTGGCTGATGGGCCCAACCACCCAGCTCGTTGCACTTGCAAAAACTTAGATCTTAAGACATTAAGGAGAAATAAAATTTCTCAGAAGTCATTGCCAAATAAACTTATTTCAAAGTAGAAACCAGAACTTCAAGATTGAATGCGACAGAAATTCATTGCAAAAGTGCTGCTACAAAATTCATAAAACAATACTGCACTGGCTCCAGTGATATAATCCAGGGATCATCACACTAGAGCGCAACTCCTCCTCCACTCTTGCACAATGACTTGATCCCCTCTATTCTGCAAATGATGTGATCTACAAACTACAATCTACCATTCTACCATTCCTCATACCTACATGCCTCTCCTTTTGGACTGTTTTTATATGCCATTCCTTAAAAAACCATGTGGGGATTAAATCCAAACTAATATTCATTAATTATAATATCAGTAAAACCATTTACTATTGAAATAATGAAGTTGTGATATGAATTTTCCAAGTCTGGCCTTTTTTCTAGAATTTTGGAAAACTGGTATTTTTATCAAACTTCCTCCAAATTCCTTTTCGTATCTCCTTAAAAATTATGAATTTATTGAAAAAATGTTAGGTTTAGTCAATTGGCTATACTGGGACAAAAACCCATGTTCCCAAATTTCTTTATTCACCTTCAAAGTCACAGAAATCTAGGTAGAAGTTAGCTGTTTGAAAATTGTTAACCACATGTTTTCTAGAATTCTAGAAAAAAGTCTTTTTTATAGAATTACTTGAGATAATTGTTCATAGCTTTTGTAATACTTTGAATATCGAGAAACAATTTCAGTTCTAGGTAATTTATTATATTTTTGAAAAACCCATTTGCTTTGATTTCTGTAATTCACCTCCATTTGCATGAAAATCGAGGTCACACTTGGCTATTTAGAAATTATGCAAATTTTGAGCAGATTTATTAATTTGTTTCTAGAAGCCCACACATGTGACCTGGGTGCAATCCTACCCATAGGAAGGTGTTCAAACGCCATTTCAAACATAAACCTCTTTTAGATTTCCAGAAATGTATTAATGTATGAAAGCCCCATATTATGTAGGCACGTCGTAAAAAACTAAACCGGTGCAGGAATAACTAGTGCATGAGTTGCTGGTACCTGCCACAAGAGTATATCATTAATGAAATTTTTACATTAAATACCCTTTAATTTAGCAAAACAAGAAGAGTTCATAGATCAACAACTGTTAGCTCTCAATGCCTTTAAATAACTCAATAATGCGTAAAAAGAGTAATAACGACTTATAAATACTTAGTACGAGAATAGAGTTATTCAATGAAAAGCATAGAAATATGGATAAAATGGAGGCTCAACATCTATGTCTTGGTCAAGTTTTATTGTTGCCATTAAAATGCAATTCTATCGATTAGCTTACATGGAAAAGGAAATTATGGATTGGCAAAATTTTAGACAGTTGAAAGGGCAAAGTGTGCAAGATTATACCCATGAGTTTAGTAGAAGAGCTCTTATTTTGGGTATTAATTTATATTCTCAATAAAATTTGTTAACTTATGTTGGGGGTTTGCACAATTACCTTAGGCACACTATACTCATGTTTAATCCCACAAACATAGATGAAGTTAGTGTTCATGTTACACACTTAGAGGAAAGAGGGAAACAAAACATAGATGAGAAAAATGAAAGTGAGGGTAAAGGAAAGGGAAAGTTTTATGGAAGAGGAAAAAGAAATAGCCCTGTAAAAAAAGAGAAGGAAAAAATCACATGAAAAAACTATTCAAAGACTGGCCATGATGAAGACCACTATTGGCAACTTCATCCAGAATTGAAGAAAAATAAACTAAAAGACAAAGAAAAGGGTAAAAATGTTGCTATAGTTGAACATGACTTAGGGTCAGATTTAGGATATGAGACAAAAATTAAAGCCATGGGTTTGAAAGGTAAACATATTGCAAGCACTAGTACTTCAAATTGTTAAAATGTTACTCATGATGAAGATACAAGAATATAACTTTTCCATATTAGAGTTGTCTGTAATCATACCAAGATTGATACACTTTTTGATAGTGGGTCACAAGCTAACTTGATTTTTGAAGACTTGGTTAAGCAGGTATACCTTGAAAATATTAGACATGTGTTAGGTGCTACTTGAGGGCGTGTTGGCCATAGAAATCCATTCCCAGCCCAGATTATCCCCCGCGACGTATGAAAAATATAAAACCATTACACACTTTCAGATTACCATGAAGCACGTGCAAATCAAGGCACACAACGACTTTGCATGGTATAACTTACCCTTCATGCTGACTGAAGCGGAGATCGACCAGGTCATTGTGACCTAGCCAGAAGTGTGGAAAGTTGGGCTCAACTCCATCGAAGCTATTATAACATCCTCTTTGGGAAAAGGGACAAATCCAGGAGAAAAAGAGAAAGAAGTCGAGCCACGCACTGAAAAAGATACAGAAGCATACACAGAAAAGGATGTTGGAAAGAATACAGAGTAGGAAACAGAAAAGGACACAGAGCAAGATCTCAGAGGTGAAGCCGATGCAAACCTGGGAGGCCTTGATGGGTTGGATGGCACTGGCAAGGAATCTCCACGTGACACGAAGCATGGCGCAGAAATCCCCAAGGTTTCACGAAAGAAGCGAAAAGGATCCAAATTCGGAGGCATAGAAGAGGTCACTTTGACAGAAGATGACATGGAAAAAATAGCAAATGTAGTTGCATCTGCCTCTGATGATAGATGGACCACCATGAAAGAATAGTACAAGGCTATAGTCAAGGAATTATAGTCTAGCTTGTAGGTACTCTAGCTGAAGACCGAAAATATACAAGCGAGCGTGAACCAAGAAAGGTCGATTCAAGAGAGCCTACCTATAACAATGATAATCACTATAATAGACAACAAGATCTACCCGTTCCTGGGCGCAATAATAACTTTGGAGCAGCCAAAACTGTGGGCATAGGTGCAAACCTGCCTAGAGGTCGAGATAGATCTCTCCATGTTACCAAGTGGAAAGCTACACACTATCCAAATGATCATCACCAACGAGCTGCAGTGCAAGGAGGCGCACGTGCAGTAGAAGTTGAGAGATGTGGAGTAGAAGGTTACAACTAAAAATAAATAGGAAATCCAAGCCCAGAAGGCACAACAGGCGGCTGTATTGCAGCGAGCATAGATCGAGTATCTGATTGACATATTGTGCGGGGACCTCCTAAAGGTAGTCATTCTTGCATGAGTCGCACCACAAGTAAAATTTGAAATCCTGGTTGCAACACTGAAGGCTTCCCAGTCTGAGGAGAAAACAGTCAAAGCAGAGTTTGAACAATAGATTGCAGCATTGCAGGCCAAGCTGCAACCAGAGACTCACCCAGAGGTGCACGCACAGCAGGCAACCTTTGAGAAGGAAGCCTCAGAAACTATCGCTGCCACAGTTGACAAGGGCTCCACGCTATTAGAAACAATGATGGGACTGTGGACATCTATTCAATAGACCCACTAGTCAATAAGATTTCTCAAGAATTGTGTGCAAAGGAGCAGGCATTTGACAACCTCCAGGAGGCCCTGCCCACTTTTGTCCCTTCTTAGTGCATGGCCCACTTACAGATGAGTCAAATTTTGCACGATCAAGTAGAGGAGATATGGAGGAAGAAATAGATCATGACAAAGCACACAAAGTCATGGGCAGACAAGGTGATGAAGCTATCACAAGACCTGGATACAGCTACTAAGAATATGAATCAGACCTATCAAAGCATCAATCTAGCCACAGAAGGGCTAACGTCGCAGAAGCTAGTGGACACAACATAGCATGAAGTGGATCAGAGCACAGGCGTCCTGGCACCCTTTGTTGCTACCATTGATGAATTTTAGACCAAAATGAAGAATCGAACACCACTGTGACTCAGGATGGGTCATAAGATTATGTTGGGGGCCTGTTGGAGCGAGGTCCCTTAGGACTAAATTTTGGATAAAAATACTATATTTTTTGTAAGTTTTTGTAAGTTAAGTTGTGTGCGCTAAGCAAAGAATAGTTCAAGTGCTTTAGGGCAGGTCAAAGCCCCTCCTGAGTTTTAATGGGCCAAAGGGTAGAACTAGGTGCCGCAAACCACAGTTTGCGAACCTTAGATGAGTGTAGGCTAAAGGTATAAATAGGAGCCTAGATCGAGTAAAAAAGTAAGTAAGTAGTAGGAGGTATGATATGTTTTGATGTTCTGAGCTAAGAAGTGAACTTGTCTAGGTTAGAAGGCTCCTGCTGGCTATGTGTGCAAAGACCTTAGTCCTACTATGTGCGGGCCTCGCCGACTGTGTGCGCGGGTAGAATGCAAGTATTGTAAGGAAGATTTGAATTGTGAATGAATAAAGAAACATTTTGGATGAAATACAGGTATCAAATGCATTTGTCTTCTACTTTATGATCTATTTATGCACGTTAATTATGTTTACTGTGTTTGGATCGGTTGCACAATTGTATTTTACCTTATATGAATGATAAGTGAATGAATATATTGATGTTGATCTTGAATGTTATGTATTAAAGACTATTAGAAGGATTGTGGGATCTGTATCTATGTGCACTCAGGGTAACCTGTGTAAATTGACCTAGATTTGTCTAGTTAGAGTTTGTGGTTAAGGATTCTATTGCGAAGGTTAGATCACAATTGTTTTAGATATGAACACACCCACATCATTTAAATCTCTCTTAGGGTGTTGAAACTTTGTTCCAACACCCCCCATACTACTTCCAGTTAGACTTTGACTTGTGCAAGTGGGTCATTGTCGAAAGAGCCAGTAGTAAGAGAGTTTTGTTGGTTAACCTTAACTCTGAACCTAGGTCAGGACCCCTCATGAAAAAAACATCCAAGACCCTATCCTTTGGGTTGGATATGTTGGAAATTGGGTTCAATGCTCCTCGTGTGTTTCACGACATGGACTAACCGCCTCTCGTGGATCCTAACTCTAGCGATTGTAGCGAAGACTAAAGGCTGCGGGTTTTGGTCTAACGGCAATCATGATTCCAACAAGTGGTATCAGAGTGACAGGTCTCGAGTTTGAAACTCGCTTGGCTCGCATTAGGGGGGAGATTGTTGGACATTGGGTTCAACACTCCCCGTGTGTTTCGCGACATGTACTAACCGCCTCTCGTGGATACTAACTATAGCGATTGTTGGAAATACTAAAGCCTGTATGTTTTGGTCTAACAGAAATCATGATTCCAATAGGATATGCAAAAATGAAAACTTGCAAGTTACAAGGAAATTCATACTAAGATTTGCCATCAATTCAAACTTTTTTGATGAAGTTGAATTTGATGTGGTACCACTTGAGATATCACGTATTGTATTGGGAAGTCCTTATTTGTATGATAGGAAAGCAATATTTCATTGCCATGAGAATAAGTATCACTTGTTTAAATATGGTATTGAGTACATAGTTAGAGCGCATAAGAAGAGGACAAGTTTGTCTCTTATACTTGCAGGAGAAATGAAGAGGATAGTTAATGCAAGTTAGAATTTAACATTGTTGATGATCAAACAAAGAGATGTTTTGAATCAAACCTTTTCAAAGATGCTTATGCTTGTAATGAGATGTTTCAGGATTCTAAAAGGTTTCCTTTGAAATACGGTGAACAAGATGTAAAACATTTGCAACAATCAACATCAGTGTTGAGCAGTGTTGGAAATAAGATGTCGGTGCAAGAGAGTGCAAAGGTAAAAACGAAAGAGACAAAGCAACCTGGAAAAGAAGGTATGCGTTCCAAAAATGCTTGTTTTTGTTTTCTAGAAGGTACATGGAAATGGTAAGATACTTGGCCAAGGGTCGACGTAAGTACAAAGAAAAAGTAGCTAAGAATCGCCATCGTGACAGTGTGCAAGGTGATACAATTTTTAAGTTTTCTTTGATTAATGAGTAAGGTAGGAACAATATGGTTTCTACAAGAATAGCTTGCTGCTCTGCAAGTTTAGAAAAATTGTAGCATGACAGTGTCATTGACAACAAGAGAAGGTCACAAGAATCAAGGAAAATTTTAACTTTTTGTGAAAAGCTCAATTTGATGAAATTGGGAAAATTTCAATGGATAGAACTGAAAGGGTGAGAGAATAGTATCCTCATCCACATGATAAGTAATCAGAGAGATTTTGGGGTCCAAAAGGCTTCTAGTGGGGAGGAATGATCAAAGGCTCAGTATTTAGCTCAAAACTGAAAGTGCTCAAGATTTATTGGAAACTATACAAAAATGACTGACCGGTCGCCAGGAATACAATCCAACTCGTTTTATCAAAAACCTACTTTGGATGAAGAAGTTATAGCTTGTTGATCATCATTCAGAATAGGCAAATTGAAAAAAAAAATTGTAGAATAGTAACAGGTTAATGACATGGCAGTCTAGTCAGCATGCATGGAATATTATTCAGTTTATGCCCAATGGAACTGTGATAACTGTCACAACAGGATTCGCCAATTTGGGTTTGAGAAGGTGAAATTTCCCAATTTCCCCCAAGGTTTGAAGGTGGGTTCATGATGAATTATTATGTGTTGGAATTATTTTGTTAATTATTAAGGTTGGATATATATATATATATATATATATATATATATATATATATATATATATATATATATATATATATATATAGCTGGTTTAAATATCATATATTACGTTATATTATTATATATATATTAATATTAATTATTAATTTTCAAACCTTATTATTAAATTTCCCACATTTTATATAAACCATAGTCTTAAGGCTAATTAATATTGCAAAGCCCGCACATTTATTTTAACCTAAGGTTTTCGGTCATATATATTATGGTATGGCATATGTAAACGTTGGAAGGAATGGTTCATGTAGTATGTTAACGATTGCAAATTACATTACAAGGGCCAAAGGTATATCACATTGCAAAATGTATATAGGATGGGCAGAGGGTGGGTCGAACCCATGATCTCCCCCTCCTATTTCAACGCTTTCACCAATAGACCATGGGGCGAGACTTGTAAAGTCTCCATGCCAAAATCAAAATTGAATTGCACGTGTTCTCCGATGACGGAATGGAGGGGGCCAGCACGTAGGCCATCCCTCCTCCCATGTGACCGTGCCGTGTGTCCCATTTCTTAGCGCTCAAATGAATTGTGCTTAGAGCGCCACTTATCCCCCTAATCCAGGATTACTATTTATTAAACTCAATGCTTAATATAGTGGAGTTTTAAGAGGTTCCACAAAATTCAGCGAGAGCCACCAGTTTTTCAAGGTTATGTGGAGTCTTCTCCATATTTGGAGGAAGAATCTAGGGAAAAATTGAATAGGCCATATCTTGAGCAATTTTCGACCAATTTTGGTTCAGGAAGAGTCATTCTTAGCAAATTGACATTCTATAAACACATTGTAATAGGTTTCAAAGGTCATGGAGCAGTTATACATGTGTTTTTTTCACTTTGAATAATTTTTAAGCCTAAGGTCACCAAGAAGGAAGGCCATGCCCAGATCATTTGAAGGCCAAATTGGGTGAATGAATAGTAATTTCTGATAGATTTCAACATTCTGAACTCATTGGAGTATCCTTCAGGACAATTTGATGCATGTAAACAATATTTTTTTCACTATTGAGCTAATATAGAGGTCCAATCCATGGAAGCTAGACCAAGGAGATGTAGCCCAGGAGGGGTGAACTCCTTCCTCAAAACTCTGTTTTAATGGATCAATTGTGATGGTTTTTTGTTCTTTATGTTGCTGTTGTTCAACATTTTAAATTCATACTTTATGCTCTTGAATTCACTCATAAAAACTCAATTAAATTACCTGTTTGACACACATAAGAAACAAGGAAACCTGTACATCAGGCATAAGATCAGTAAATAAATTATAAATATAAAAATGAAATTAGCACAAAAAAACTAACATTCATCAAATGAAATATCCACCATATTTCAGGATATGGAATCAAATTGGATGCATCAAAAGTAGAAGTCATCTCTAAATTATCAGTTCCTACTTGTCAAAAGGACTCTTAGAATTTTTCTTGGTTTTACTCACTATTATATAAGATTTATATGAAAATTTAGAAATATTGCCTCTCCACTTTTCAAATTTCTTACAAAATATTGTGAATTCATATGGAATTATGACTACCATAAAGCTTTTTAAACATTGAAAGAAAATATCTATGAAGAACCATTTTGAGAGGACAAAATTTGAAACTACATTTTCATATTTCAACTGATGCTTCAGATACAACTTTAGGGGTTGTATTAGGGAAAAAATATTTAACTCCTTATGCCATTTAATATATAAGAAAAATTTTGACCCCTGCAGAGTTGAATTACATGGTAATAGAAAAGTATTTTTTAGCCATTGTACATGCCATTAATAATTTCACACATTATATCACTTGTTATGAAACCTTCATTCACACAGATCATTTTACAATTAGATATTTAATGAATAAATAAATTACTAATTGCAGAATTACAATATGGTTATTTTTATTACAAGAATTCAATATTACTATTTTGGATCGACTTGGAAAGAAAAACATAGTTGCTGATTTTATATCTAGAATCCAAAATGATAATAGCGATATTCATGTAGTATATAATTTTCTCGATGAATATGTTTTTGTAGTATCTATTAAATCTCTTTGGTTTGTATATATTGCTAATTATTTGGCAACATGGAAGTTACCATCATATTTTTCTCCTCGAGAAAACAATAATGTTATTCAAACTAGTGTATTTTATTCATGCATAAATGAAGAATTGTACAAGACAAGCCAAAATCTAATCATTCGAATATGTGTTAGAGAGGATGAAGTACTAGAGATATTAAAATATTTTGATAGTGAGCCATGTGGAGGAAATTTTGTTGATAAAATAATTGCTTATAAATTTCTTCTCTTAGGATACTATTGGCCTTCTCTTTTTAAGGTTGCCAAAGAATATGTTAAGAGATGTGATAGTTGTCAAATAATTGGAAAGGTTGTTCCTTCAGATGAAATGCCTCTACAACCTCAGGTACTTATTGAACCTTTTGAAAAATGGGCATTAAATTTTTTTGTTCCAATCAATCCACCATCAAGAAAAGAAAGGTACATTCATATTTGTACATATTATGCCACAAAATGGATAAAATCTAAAGCACTTCATTTTGCTACTGAAAAATCTGTAGTTTCATTTCTCTTTGAGGATATTTTCACTCGTTTTGGTGTCCCAAGTGAAATTTCGACAGATCAAGCTAATCAATTTACATCCAAGTTGGTACAAAAAATAATGGAGGAATATAAATCAAACATCGGAAGTCTGATACATATCATCCACAATCTAATAAACAAGTTGATTCTACCAATAGAGTAATTGAAGCAATCCTTACCAAGACTGTGCATTTGCATAGAAGGGATTGGGTAGAAAAGCTTCCAGAAGATTTATGAGCATATCATACCACATGGAGAAACACAACCGTACAAACGCCTTGCAAACTTTTTTATGGAAAGAAAGTCCTATTTCCTATTGAGTTCCAGATAAAGAATTTTAAAACAACACTTAAATTAGGCCTTAATCTATCATAAGGATAAAGACAAAGAATGGAGCAATTGAATGGACTTGTTGAGATACGATGAGATGCTATTCATAGGACCAATATAGTTCAACAACAAAGATCAAGGTGACATGATAATCTTATCAAAGAAAGAAAATCCCATCATGGTGATTGGGCATTGCTTTTTGATTCCAAGTTTAAAGATTTTCAAGGAAAATTTCAAACTAATTGGCTTGGTCCTTATGAGATTTAATCTAACTTTTGTTGGAAATATGATACAATGTGTTGTCCTTGATGGCAACCCACTTGATGAAGATGATGACAACCTACTTGATGAAGTCGTCTTTGATGCTTGTTGAGTTTATTAATGATGTAAATATGATGTTCTACAGCTGGAAAGTGAGAGAAAGAAATATCGGTAAAAAAATTGAACAATGATGTAAAGTGTGTATCTACAAAGCATACGTGGACTTTTAACAGGAAGTAAAGTATGTACTGTGTGAGAAAAGTATGTGCCAAGTTGCGTATGCACAATTGCGCTCTAAATTTGTAAAACCAGGACTTTACCATGGTATTGACCCATTTTATTGAGCGTTAGTTCTCTAACTGATCCCATCCGGGAATACCATTGGAAATGATGTGGTTTTGGCTCATGGTATTGACAAAGGCTAAATCTATAAAAGGAGAAGAAAATCATTGTGTGAAAAGGGTGTGCAAGTGTACGGGCTCTAATCAATATTATACGAAGTATATCCATATGGAATGAGTAGCAGGTTGAATGATTGATACGTTAATACTGTAAAATAATGAAAGAGGGATCGGATCCTAAATGTCTATGTATATTCTAAATATGATGAAGAAATGTTTAGATCTATGATCGTGAATCTTTGCTAAAGTGAAGGATGAATTCGAGTTGTCTATCGATCTAAAGAAGTTTGCCTGGAATCACGAAAAATTTTGGAAAATCTATCACAGCAGGAGTTCGCTTCATAAAATGCGCGCTATATACGCGAGTTAAAATGAATGAAAAATGCGTATGAGCGGTTGGGGTTTTCTAAAGAATGCACATGCGGGTTGAAGATACCATGGCCGCATGCAACGGCCCAATGAATAAAAAAGTAGCATTATGATATTTGAATTAATGAAGTTACGGGTTAATTTTACATCTACATATCTATTACGAAGTACGAGTTGGCTACGATAATGCAGTTACAGTTGTCTCAGCATTCTATGTGAAACAATGGGCAAAGTATGATTGTTGATAAGTGAAGGGTTGTGTTGAAGTTGTTTGATCTAGTTTGAAAATTGATGAAAACGTGGTATAGATTGTCATGAAATTGAAAGCCTTCGGTCGGTTATAGCTCCCTTCCGGGGAGAGGGCAGTAGCAGGCAGGGGTCGTAGCTCCCTTCGAGGAGAGAGAAATTTGGTAAGTGAGTATAAGGGGGTTGTAGCTCCCTTCCGGGAAGGCCCGGTAAATGAGAGAAGGTTGTAGCCGTGCAGGTGGGTGCTGCGTGCGGTATGTTGCGCAGTGCATGGTTGTAGAAGTTTTTCTTTATAATAAATATTGAAGGCGAGACGATGGCAGGTGGTGTTTTCTCCCAAATTGAGTTTCCACCTAAAATCTGGTGTTCATGTGTGTTGCTTATGTGTGATGACTATTATTTCTTTTACACTTTTATTTCTTGTTTTCTAAAACATCGGAGTAGATGAATAATGCAATGATCTAAAGTTAAGAATTAAATGCATAATTAGATCTGCGGACATACGCAAATTCTGTAAAGGATATCCACGTATACGCGAGTTGGCAATTAGCGTATGGGTTTTTAGAAAGGAAAAAAAGTAAAAAAAAATTTATTATACACTTTAAATCTTGAATTCACCCCGCTCTCGGTATTTTCCCAACAATTGGCATCGAGAGAAGGTCCTTAAGAAAAAGCTGGTAGCTAGAGGAAAGTCAGCAGATGAGAAATCGAAGGGAACAACATCTATCAAGCCTCTGACTCTTCAGCGTAATTTAATCTTCTACAAAATGAGGATGAGATCCTGTCTTGATCTATGGGAGGGCAGTGTATGAGGCATTGTTAGACAAGGATATCAATATCCAAATGTACATAGCAATTAGTGAAAGGAAGAATTATGAATCAAATGAAAAAAGCGATCTCAATCTTTATGTGAAGTCTAATTGGTCAAATTTGTCAAAGTCATGCGGTGAATACTGTAGAGAAATATGGGACAAAAATCTGTTTTAAGTTATGAAGGTGATACGAGAGTAAAAAAGTGCACAAAACTCCAAAATCTCGGAAATTGAATATGCGAAAATTTAAAAGATACCTTAATATTAGTAGAGTATTGCCTAGTTTCTTTTTACGTCTTGATGGTGTTGTAAATCATATGAAAAATCTTGGAGAAACAATAACCCAGAAACTAATTTGGTTGAGAAAATTTAAAAAGATCACTAACGGAAAAAAATTGAGTCAAAAGTTTATTGCTCTTGAAGAAAAACATGATCTTCAAAATCTTCTTTGTGGTGCAACTTCATGGCATGCGAGTGCATATGAAATGAGGAGAGGAGGACCATACGAAGTCCAAAGAAGCCATTTTTAGAGCTTCTACAAAAGGGAAAAAAGTACGAAAGCGAAGGGTTAGGATATATCTCGGAAGAAGATGAAATAAATTTTGTAAAACTACAACAGTACGGGGCCGATTCGGAAGTAAGCTTCCCTTCAAATGTTTTGAGTGTGAAGGATTGGTCATTATCTTGCTAAGTGTCCTCATAAAGAAACACCTGAAAAGGGGAAAGTAGCAAGAAGGAATAAGAATTGGTTTAACACAAAGAAAAAAAGTTACTATACTCATGAAGACGGTGATGGGTTATCATTAGTGAGGAAGAATGTGAACAAGATCTTAGACTTCTCATGGCATTTGATTCTAGAAAGAAAAATGATACTTTTGTGAATGCTCTAGAGGATAATGATTTTCTTGAAGAGAACAATCAACTCAAAAATACGCTTAGAAAGATAAGAAAAATTCTCTTATAATAATGTAAAATTCTCTTAGAAGAAAGAAATAACCATAGGACTCTGGAAAAGAGTTTGAAAATAAAACTACGAATTTTAAATTTTCTAAGATGCGAAACCTTAGATGAGATTATCAAGGTACAACGTTCTCCTCTTTACCAGCTATCACGGTCTTGGATATCACAGAAGAATCTTCTCAAGCTTGACACCAAATTATCTAAGAGCGACTACGGTTGGTTTACAAAATTTTGCCACTCGGCAAGGAATAAAGAATCTTTACGGGTAAACATGATCATCTTAATTAGGGAAAACTAATAGGAATATCTCTGAAAGAAACACCAATCAACGGGTAAATTCAAGTAGAAGATTTCATGATCGCGAAAATTTCTTCTTGATGGACAATGTTTACTGCCTACAATTTTGGTCATAAGGGTGGTCAATGTGTTGCATATAAAACCATCATGACAAGAAGAAGCAAGAAAAGAAAAGGAATGATATTGAAGCAAAGAAGAATACCTATAACAATTTCTCTCCTCTTCTAAATGAGATTTGAATGTACTTATTGCAATAACTTTGGGCATGAAGAATGCGAATGCGGAGCAAAGTTAAGCCAAAAGAGAATTTTTCTTCAAGTTCAAAGTAGGAAAAAGAAGAAATTACGAGGTTGAAAATTGTGGCATAGCGTTATTTGCGAAGGTGAAGAAAATCAATGGTACATTGATAGCGGGTGCTCGAGACACATGACGGTGACAAAAACAAACTTCGTGCATGGTGCTCTAGAAAAAGGAAAAGAAGTTACTTTTTGGAAATGATACTCTGCTTTGTGTAATTAAAGAAGAAGGAGTCTGTGTTTCTAAGAGAAAGGTGAAGGCTAATGATGTCATGTATGTGGATGGACTAAGGCATAACTGTTAAGTGTAAGTCAAATGTGTGATCAAGGCTTGAAGTTTTCTTTAGTTCAAAGAATGTGTGGTTCGTGATCTTGATATAGGTAAAACAATTATAAAAGGAAAAAGAACTCCAAGCAACTTTGTATGTATTGAAGAGCGCAAGAAACAGGTGTTACTTCCGATGAAATCCTCGGAAAAAATGGCTATGGCATAGAAGGTTGGGGCATCTAGCTTCTCTCAAATCAACAAATCAAGTAGACTTAATGTTGTTCGTGGTTTTCCTAATATTACTCCACTGGCAAGAAAGTATCACCCAAAATAAAATCTTGTCAATTCGGTAAACGGAAACCCCGAGTCTTTTAAATTTAATGCCAAGAGGGATCATCAAAGTAAGCCTCTTTTGAACTCATTCATGCGACATATGTGGACCTATGAGAAAAAAGTCACCCGTGGTGAAGAATACTATATCTTATTTATTGATGATTTCTCTAGAATGTGTTGGATTGAGTTGATTAAACACAAAGATGAAGCATTTTGAGAAATTTCAGATCTTCAAAGCCTTTAAGTTGAAAATGAATTAGATCTGAAATCAATGTCTTAGATCGATCGAGGAGGAGAATATACATCGAAATGAATTTCTTGAAAGATTTTGTGAACAACATGGCATAAAAAGGCAGGTTCTCTGTGGCACTCCTGACAAATGGCGTAGTAGAAAGAATGAATAGAACAATTCAACAAATGGCTAGAGCTATGCTTGATGATTACGGAACACACGACACATTCGGGAGAAAACGGCCATCGAGCGGTAAACATTCTCAGCAAGGCACATGTTCGGTAAATAGTGACAAAACTCCATATGAAGCGTGGTATGGTAATTATCCTACGTAGAAGCATTTTAGAGTTTTTTGGAAGTAAATTCTTTATCAAAAATAATGATGAAAAACTTGGCAAGTTTGAACCTAGACCGGATGAAGGAATATGCTTGGTTGCTCTCTGCGAGTAGAGCATATAAATGTTACAATAAAAGACTTCGGAAGATTGTTGAATGTATTGATGTTGTTATTGATGAGTCTCCTGTGACCCCAAAAGAAGAAAAAAAAACAACAAGTGAAGACGATGGTGACTTATATCCTTCTACATAAAATAGCAATGATATAGACGATGTTAATGAAGAACTTGAGAAGATGATTTATGCGAAAAAGCTCCCATCAGTTGTTCAAAAGAGTCATCCGGAAATCTCAAATTTTTGGGAGATAAGGGATCGGTGTACAAACAAGGGACTCTTGTGGGATCTTCCTGTTCTCTGGAATTTCTATCCACTATTGAACCACACAATCAGCAGAATCAAGCTAGCAAATATGAATGCGGGTTCAAGCCATGAATGAAGAGCTTGATCAAATTGAAAAGAATCACACTTGGGAATTAGTACCAAGACCTCATAACAAAAATGTCATTGGAACTAAATGGATATTCAAAAAACAAGTTAAATGAGAATGGGGATGTTGTAAGAAACAAAGATAGACTTGTTTTGCAAGAATTTTATAACAAGAAAGGTATAGACTTTGGAAAAAACTTTTGCTCTTGTAGTTCTTAGACTTGAAGCTTAATAAAATGTTTCTTGCCTTTTCAAGTTTCCAACAAATCAAATTTTATCAAATGGATGTTAAATCTACATTTCTCGATGGTGATGTAGAAAAGAGAAGTTTATATAGAACAGCGAGAAGGATTTATTTTGGGAAATGATGAAAATCTTGTTTGTAGACTTAAAAAGGCTCTATATGGTGTCAAAAAAGCTCCAAAGGGCATTATTATCATCTTGACAAATATCTTCATCAACAATTTTCTGAGAGTCTCGATAACAACATACACAAAAAATAAGAATGATAAACTATTGATTGTGGTTGTATATGTTGATGATATCATTTTCAGAGTAATGAAGAATCTATAGGTTAGAAATTTTAGCCATTTGTCATGCGGCAAAAAATTCGAAAGTATCTTTACTTGGAGAACTAACATTCTTTCTTGGCTTGCAAGTGCATCATTGCCAGATGGTATATTCTTATCACAAGAAAAATACCTTAAGCAGAATTAGAAGAAATGGCATGGAAGAGTGCAAACACATGGTACACCAATGATATTGGATGTAATCTCGAGTTCTCATGATGATTCTCCCACAGTAAATCAGCAGTACGGATCTATGATGATCTACTTTATCTCAGGACACAAATAGGACATTATGCATGTAGTTGGCATTGTTGGGCCGATTCCAAGCTAATCAAAGAGTCTCACCTTCATCTTGTCAAAAAGAATATTCAAATATCTCTGAACTCAAGACTTTGGACTATGGTATCCAAAGAATGTTGATCTTACTCTTCATGCTTATAGCGATGTAGATTGGGATGGAAATGTTGATGATCGGAAAAGCACTAGTGGTGGTGCATTCTATATGGGGCCTCGGAAGTTGGTATATTGGTTCAGCAGAAGCAAAACTCTATTGCTTTATCTACAACGGAAGCGGGGAGTAATAGCAGCTACGCATCATGTTGCCCTCAACTTCTTTGGATGATGCAAACTTTACAAGACTTTCAAATCAAATGTTCACCTCCTATCTCCATTATGTGTGATAATACAAGCGCCATCGGTATCTCAAAAGAATCACATTATGCATTCAAGACCCGGAAGCACATTCCCATCAAGTATCACTTCTTACGTGAACAAGTGCTTGAACAAAAGGTGAAGTTGGAGTGTGTTCCCTCCAAAGAACAAGTTGCGGTATATTTACCAAACCTCTGCCTAGGGAAGTGTTCGAATATCTCATATAGAAGCTGGGAGTAGTCTCTTCCATGCGGGGATCATGTCAGTTAAAATTCGAAGATTAAATTGGATACACGGGTTTCTGAAATACGATCGCGTATATATACGTGAGTTCATACACGAGAAAACCGCGTATGGTTTGATGGTGACAAATTTTGTTGAATTGACATTTTTCGGCCTAGCGTGGTGATGTTTGGTATCTCGATGATGGTTGGTGTCTCTGGTGGTGTTCCGAGTTCTTATATTTCTATTTTATTCTACGATATTAGGTAAATATGCCTTGATGATTTGCTGTTGAAAGTGTTCGGATGCACAAGCTAAGGGGGAGCATTAGTCTTCTTTGAGCGTAATGCATTGTTGGCATTATGATGATTACGAAATATGATATATTTCTTGAGTCTTTTTTGGTATTGGTTATAAAAGGTCATATTTGTAATGATGTAAAAATTGTATGTCGGTCATACCTGAGACTTGTTCAGAATTTGTAAACCCACTTGATTGGGTAATTGAGTCAAAATGTATGGCTCCACTTGGTTGGGTACTTGGAAGTCGCATATGTAAATCATCTTGGTTTGATCTTTGATGTAAGTATGAGTCCTTGGTGATAGGAAAGGTCTCATAGAGTCATGTACTTCATTGAAAAATATGTTTGAAGATTCGGCATGAACTCGGGAGCATGGTAACCGATTGCACATCGGGTTGTTAGTTCCCAAAATCCACCGTCCTCCGAAATAAAGGCGAGAAGAAGGACAACATGAAGCCGCTCAGCCTCGTAAGCTAGCCCTACGAGGACGAGGGGAGGAGGCTCTCTTCGGGTCAATCTCAATGAAAATATTCAAAGGGACTTGAGATGACTAAAAAAACAAGCGATCTTGGGCTAAATAAAAAAATAGGAGGTTTGATTTTGATTTTTTGAGGGTTTTGTTCTTGGAAAAGGAAAAAACAATTTTTGGGCTTGGGGATGAGGCCAGAATTCTTGCGAGTTCAAGTTGGGGCGATGTGGGCAGCGGATTTGATGTCTTAGATCAAATGGATGGATGGAAAATACTGTGCCCGAGGAGGCGGGAGCAGAGAGTGCAGGATCCTCTTCAAGCTGACGAAAAACACATAAAACTAAACAAATTCTAGGCGAACACCAACAAATCAATGATCCCTCTGGATACTCATTTGTTTAATTAGGAAACATAGAGAAGGAAATGGCATACATATAAAATTAATGAAACTTACAATAACATGGGAAACACTCATCAAATCTGGAAGCCCGAGGATCCCAACAAGTGCTGAAAACCTAGAAGTCTTTCCTTTAGAAAATCTGAAATGAAAGTACGATGAGGTGCAAACTTTTCCCAAGTATCCAACCTATAAATGTCTCAAATACAATATATAGACCATCCTAACCCCCTTCCCATGCCTCGGGAGTCGATCTCATCCCCTTCTAGGAAATTTTTAACTATTCTAAACATGGAAGGGCTAAAATCTAGGTATGGAGCAACTTGCCTCTATATGCGGCCAGTCCATTCACTTAATTTTCACTTTTTAGTGAATGAATCCTCTAGAACAAGTAAAAACATGCCAAATTTACATCATGGTTAAAAAATTACATCAGAAGATATCAATCATCACATGAAAAAGTAAAACTAGTCAAAGCTGAGGTGAATTTAAAATTTGAACGATTGAAAATTTGGGCAAAATTCCTCTATGCCGCAACGCCTAAATTCTCTATGCGTCGTGCCAAGTTGACCCTATTTTTGAGCTCTTCACGATCATTAGTCTCATGATACCTCGTTGGAAATCCACGGATGCCGCTATCCAACCCAAGTGGAATTGTTCAATTTGGATGTCATTTTGCCCCTCCAAAGCGCAATCTCCCAGAGTAGGTTCTTCTTTGGTGCAAACGATGGCGAGAAAGGCCATTTTCAAGGTGTTTTTTGGCCCTTTAGAAGGCGGCCAGAGATTTGATGAAATGCTTCGGCCATTCACAGACATACATAATATATCATGAAAAACCCAAAAAATGCAAATTTTTCCTCCAGAAGATGTCCCAAACATAAGTGCGCGTCAGTGGAGCGACGCGTCGAGAGGCGAAGCTTGTTTGCAACCAAAATTTTCAAAATGAAAAAATCTTCTCCAAATTTGCCAAATTTGAGTGAAGGTCTCCCATCATGTCTCATGCTCATCCAAGCTTAGAGCCAAGATTGGGGTGGATCCGGCCTTTTTTAGATGTTTGATGCCTTTAAGGCACTTGCCTTGGGGATCTGTTTTCTGAAACATGTGTGGGCCCAATAGTGGTTTTTCATATGTATGAGCATGTCTTTGTCCCTATTGGCCTTCTCCAAAGCTTCTACTCTAGATGAAGGTTGACGTGCGTATGGCAAGTCTCTGCTCAAATGGTGTCATGTCACCTAGTCTTTTTCAGAGCCAATTCTACGGTCTTCCACGGATTTGCCGCAACTCTATGAGTGTCTATTTGATCCTCCGGTTATTTATTCTGTTGCTCAAGTAATCTATCATGAGCTCTACGACTTCCACGGTCAAAGTATCAATCTCGACCTTTTGTTCCTGGATGATCTCTTTCATTTTTGAGCTAGGAGAGCTCGCATCAACATCGATCGAAATAAAATCGGTATCTTGGCCTCGCGGGGAGCCCTCATCGTGCATAAGCCTCTTGCCTCTATCACGAACCTGTGCATGCGATGTCGAAGGCGAGACCCGCCACGCCATGTGGGGAGATAGTACTCATCTTTCAGCGTGGGAATAACGAGACCCCTTCCACCCCTGGTGGAGATAGTACTACGTCGTCTTCCTTTATGAATAAGGCTCACATGGCCTCTCTGATATGTCACACACCTTTGGGCAATCGACTCGGTCTCGGGAACCTAAAACTAATGCAAAGGCTACCTTGCCTCATCATGAACAATCTTCGGAAGGAGGGTGAGGGCACCAAAGAAGTCACAAGAGATGAACTCCTCAGGATGTGATGCCACGAATAATTTGATGTACCACTATGGATTTGATGAGTGCATAGTGATAGATGCGCATTCTCTTTGCTGCTCGGGTCTTCTTACGCACAAGGGGTAGTCATGGCTCTATATTCGACACATAGTATGGAATATTCCTTGATCGCACTCTCGTGAGAAATGCATCAAAATTATGATATGGTATGCATAAAGGCGTGAGAATCTACCCTCATAATTATGAAATATCGGATGATGAGTTTCATCAATGGTGCATAGGAACTCTACGGAAATCGAATGGAAATACCATCATGCCTCAAATATCATTTTGGTGCGATGTAAGGCTCATAATATGCTCTATCCAGTGCTGTCTCTTATTCCACTCTCCTCAATGTTCGGTATCCGAGTCGCCTCGAGAAATGGTCTGCGGTGTCAAAGTGAGTTCACTCCACGACAATATTTACATGACCATCACTAACGAATATGGCGACAAATAGGCGAACCAACTGCGGATGGTCTTGAATGGGGATATCATTTCGCAATACCCAAAGACATGAATGTTCTTGAAAGCATGTCATTGCAAGCGGCGAACTGCAATTTGAGCCAAAAGTGGGCTCCTCCTTGACGTGCTGCCACTCTTATGGAACCTCCTCGGTACACATTAAGCTCGGTAGATGAATCAACATCTGCCTCACTGCAACTCTGTAGTGAATGTTGTCCTCGACATGGTCTTGAAAACAAGGTGTTTGACAAGTCTATGATGATAAATATGGTGAAAACAGGTTTGTTTTTCAATGCCAAGTGTGCCACATATGAAATGAGAGGCTGGAAATATCATGATGTGAATACAATGGACTATAAGTGATTTTGGAATGAACAGGAGCAGGTCACTCATTGCTTGGAAAACTTTGAGATTAGGCACCTTTACAAATGTTATGGGAATAGGTGATAATGATGGGGGGGGTAGTTTTAGGAACAAGAGTTGATGAAATGACAATATATAAGTAAAATCAAAGACATAAAGGCAACCCTTGAATGTTATGGAGATTAGGCTTTTGTCGATAGAGGGAAGTGATGATAAGTAATAGAGTTTGAGGAATAACATGGGCATAAAGAGTATAAGGGATGAGACGGTAGGAATAAAGAGAAAATTTATGATAATAGTGTAATGGGAATGGAAAGGGTGGAAAATGATTAGAGTTCGGCACCCAAAACTCACTTTCAAATTTCCCACATAAACCTTAGGAGTAGATTTGATATAAATGTAGAGTTTGTTTTTCACCAATTAAACTCTTGATCTTTGACCTCCAAACACACCAAACACGTATTCAAATCAATGAGCAAGAGTTTCAACTTACTTTGGAGCGGGAAGATTTGTTTGATTTTGAAAAATTGAGAAGCAATTTATGAATTCCGGAGCTTGGGGGCTCAATGCGCCGCGCGCACACCCCGGTGGGCCGCGGCCTTTGGGTGTGCGCTCGTAAGTGTGCTTGTGTGTCTCGGATCAACACGCGCGTCGTGTGTGTGCGCGCGCGCACCTTAACACACACACGGTCGGCCTTCCTCAAACGCAGTTTTGTTCCGCCACTTCCAACTTAGAAGCTTCTCCCTTAGATTTTTTGAATGACACTTGTTGCAAATGAATAAATAACCTTGAAAATATCTTGAAAAGATATGGTTTTGATTTTTACTTCTTCAAAACCCATTTTGTAATGTTTTTTTACCTTTGGCACTTGTTCATTTAATTCAACTTTTGTTTTTGTTTCCTCAACGATTTTACCGAAGCTAGAATGATGGAAATTGGTTGATTTTTTGTAGGGATGTTGGCATTTTATCCTTGGAAAAGGAAGACCCGGATACCTTTGAAGTCTTCATAATGAGAAAAATACACTGAATTATTACAAAATAAGTGCTCCATTCTTATTCAAAAACGAGTTTTGAACGAAATGTCCTCGGTATGTTTGATAATAAAAATTTTTTAATTGAAAACTTATTGGAAACCTCCTCATGGCACTGCCAGACGTGTTAACATCTATAGAATTAAACCCTAGACTCAAAAACTAAATGATTCTTTTTGACCAAAATGACATCTATTACGCAAATGACTTGAAATGGACTTTGATAAAGTTTTGAGAAATTTGACCAACCTAGCGGTACAAGCATGAGGGAGAATCGGTGAGAAAACAAACCCTTCGTCGGTCATTGGCATGCCCCTAACGGAATGTACACATATGAATAAGCGAAATGGTTCCAAACAATGAAATGAATAAAATGATCTCGGAGGCACGTAAGGGCAAACTCTATGAATCTAGAGAGCTCTTCTTTCTACAAGAGAAGAAAAACCTTTGCTTTAGTTTGGATCCGCCCTTTGCCCTTGATGTCAAAGGGGAGAGTAAATGGTGTTTGAATAGGGAGAGAATCATTGTGTTTGTATAATGGTTATAATCAATGTATCTATCTGTTGTGGTGATCAAACAAAATCATGGTTGCCATCAAGTCCAAAGGGAGATTGTTGGCAATATGATGCAATGTGTTGTCGCTTGATGGCAACCCACTTGATGAAAGATGATGAAACCTACTTGATGAAGTCATCTTTGATGCTTGATGAGTTTATTAATGATGTAAATGCGATGTTCTACAAACGGCTTAAGAAGTACGAAAATATCGATGAGGTCCAAAACAATGATGTAAAGTGTGTATCACAAAGCATACGCGGGTTTGTTTAGCGAGTAGCGTATGCATGGAAATACGTGCCAAGTCGCGTATGCCTAATTGCGCTCTAAATTTATGCTTCGAGACTTTACCATTGTATTATGACCCATTGTATTGGTAGTTGGATTGTCTATTTGATCCCGTCCGGGAATGCATCGGAAGTGATGTGGTTTTGGCTCATGGTATTGACAAAGGCTAAATCTATAAGGAGAAAGAAAATCATTGTGAAAAGGGTGTGCAAGTGTACGGGCTCTAATGAATACTTCCTCCCGAAGTATATCTGTATGGAATGGGTAACAATTGAATGATTGATCTGAATTAATGCACCCATAAGAAAATAATGAAGAGGGATCTCAGGATACGGAAATGTTTATGTATATTCTAAATGATGAAGAAATGTTTAGATGCCTTAGTCATACGAATCTTCTTTGAAGTGAAGGATGAATTCGAGTTTTTTATACGATTTGAGCGCACGATCTGCTGAAAAGTTACAAATCTATACGCGGGTTCGCTTCATAAGAGAAGTACACAGCGTATACGCAGGTTAGATGAATGAAAAGCGTGTATGAGCGGTTAGGGTTTTTAAGAAGAATGCACATGTGGGTTGAGTCTGCATGAAAGCACGTATACACACGACTTCAATGAATAAAGAGTATGATATGATATTTGAATTAATGAATTTAAGGTTAAATTTGTCATATCTATTACGAAGGTACGGGTTGGCCTCGATGATACGGTTATAGTGGTCTCACTATTATTAAGCGAATAATGGGCAAAGTATGATTGTTGATAAGTGAAGGTTGTGTTGAAGCTGTTTGATCCGAGTTTGAAAATTGATGAAGTAGCCAGTGCAGGTGAGTTCGAGGTCGAAGCCTTTAGTCGGGGGGGTTGTAGCTCCCTTCCCGGAGGCGGTAAATGAGAGCGAGGGTCGTAGCTCCCTTCCGGGAGAGGTTTGTGCTTGGTCTGAGGGGTTGTAGCTCCCTTCAGGAGAGAGTGGTAAACGAGAGAAGGTTGTGGCCTTACGGTGGGTGCACAACGTCTTTGGTATGAGTCTCATGAGTACATGGTTGTAAAAGTTTTCTTTATAATAAATATTGAAAGTAGAGATGACGATAACGGTGGTTTTCTCCCCGAATTGAGTTTCCACCTAAAATCGTGGTGTTCATGTGTGTTGTTATGTGTGATGACTATTACATTCTTTACGCACCTATTTATTGTTTTCTAAAACATACGTGAATGAATAATGCAATGATCTAAGTTAAGAGTTAAATGCATAATTAGATCTCTGGACATACGCGAGTTACGTAAAGGATATCCGCGTATATACGAGTTGACTTCGGGGGAAAGTAGCGTATGGGTTTAGAAAGGAAAAAAGTAAAAAGTTTTGTTATGCTTTTCATCTTGATTCACTCTCGGTATTTTTTCCCAACATCTTTGGTAATGGAGGGCTCATAATCAGAACCATTGATGAAGAAAAAGGAACTTTCCTTGTAAATGGTCATATATTACAAATATATCATAAACCATTAAAAAAGGAAGATTTCATAAGAAATATGCAAGATAATCGTTATTTGAAGTTGGTTAAGGAAGATTCATCTTCCTCTCCAACTTAGGCTTCTACTTTTTTTTTTTAAATAAAAAAAAAAACATAATATATATATATATATATATATATATATATATATATATATATATATATATATATATATATATTAAAAAAATGATGAAATTTTTTTTTTTGTATAAAAATGAAAACCAACATTGTTAGCATGTTTATATAGAAAATCTAAGTTGAAAACCAAGAATTCTTGGTAGCATATATTTTCTTCTTGATTCCCTATTATTGTCCCATTTTCCTGTTATTCCTCTATACTCTTTTGAAAAATAAGGTAGCTACAAAATTGTCAATATTTTGCAACTCCCATAGAATTTTGCAGCTGACTTGACAAATTGCAACCAAGGAAAATGAAGATCATGGAAAAAAAAAATGCATGGATATTACAACTAAAGCAACCTGCATACAACCCATAAAGGGACAAAAAAATCAGTAAGGAAAATATATAAGGCATGTAGATATTAGTTACATAATAAAGTGAAAAACATTTGAATTATGAAATAAAATATGAATGACCATTGCTACCGTCATTTAGTATAATGATTACTTTCATTATGACATGATTTTAGATTTAACAAAAATATCTATGTCTTGTCAAATGAATCCATTATGAAGCCTTGATATAATTCAAATTCACTTATTTTTGTTTGTATATCATTGCACTTCATGCGTAGTTCTTTCATCATACCCATTTCACTTAGCCCTGTTTCATTGTCGAAACCACCTTTTAACTAATCTTTGTTTCTCTGACCCACCCCATAATCGAATTCCTTCCACAATAATCATATCAAAAGATAAATTAAGGGCAGAGACTTCTCCATCATGGGAGTCATTGTACGCTCAGAGCGAAATGGGGTTAAATTCCTTGAAGGATACCCACAGGTCATACAGTTGTTGCAACAAGCACAATGGCTAGGTTTCGTGGAAACATTTGATGGGCATGAGAAATAAGTGACAAAATACTTCTCTCGGGAATAAAATGGCATAGAAGTATAGATTTGGGACGTGAAATTAGTTTTGACAGAGTCATTCATAACAGATTCTATCATATTTCCAAGAATCAAAGAGAGTTGGTTCAAGAACCGAAATATTGAAGAGAAAGAGTGGAAAGTCTTCCTCAAGAATCCAAGTATGGATATCTTCGTGTTTAAAAAGGGAATACCAGTCACAATTTTGAAGAATAAATGGAGGAATTTTCTATTTATGATTTAAAATTTTATAACTTGTGAAGGTAGGTTCAGTAACATGTTCTTTTACCATGCACACTTAATGATGCATTTTCTTGAAGGAAGTGAAATTAACCTACCATATTTCCTACTTCATGGTTTGTGAAAAATGGCTGGAAACATTAAAAGAAAGATAAAATTGATAGAGAATGCATTATATCATAATGTATCAGTGAAAATGTTGATTGAATCCCATCTAAAAAACGATGGAGACAATTGGGAAGATTTCTTAATTAAAAATCATTTTAAGGAATCAGAAAAAGGAGAACCTAGTGATAAGACAAGGAAGAGTAGAAGGAAATTTTCTTTAAAAACTAAGGATAACTCACCTCCACAACAAGAGCAGTATTCAGAGGATGAAACTACTCTTGCAATTGTGTTCGAGACTCTAAAACAGAGAAACATTAGAATAAATATAGGCAGCAATAAACGAGAAAGTTCATCCAAAGATAAAACAGAGCAAGAGAAAGTTAAGAAGCAGCCCCTTACTACTAAAAAACCATCATACACTATATACAGTCCCTAGGATTCATCAACTTAGAGGAAGAAGAGGAATAGAGAGTTCCATCACCAGTTTCCAGTCCAGCTAGGAGAACTCCATAAACAGATATTGTCCAACAAGAGATATACAAATACTAGATTCTTTGGATCAAATAGCTACATGAAAATATGTGGAATCATCCTCAAACCAAGAATAAATTACTCATTCTAATCCTCCAAAAAAATACAAAATTATAAACATTCTTAAGGAATAAATTTATGAATTGAAGGTATTAAATAGAAATTTGAAGCAAGAACATGAAACACTAAAAGTGAAAAATTAAATCGAGAAAACTAAAAATCATAACATCATGTTACATCTTGGTGTATGGTATGAGAAAAAAAAATTTGAAGCCCAAAAGCAAATCTCTTAAGAGAAAGGTGATAAGCTTGCAACACAAAATCTTGATGAAGAAATCAAGGATGGCAGTCACTATCAGGAAAGAAAGAAGGAATAACTTGGATGTTCTTGCTCAGGCCTATGAAGAATATTAGTGATAGAGAAGGATAAAAAATTTTGAAATTTTGCATGAGGACATGAAATGTCTTCTGTGTGGGAGAAAGTTGAACCCCAAGATTCTTATTTTTGGCAACCCTCTTACACTCCATCCTCCTTCATTTTGACCCTAATAACTCTAGTTGGGCATCAGTTTACAAGTTTTATGGCATAGCAGGTACGTAATCATATTATGCTTCATAAATTTCATTGTTATTTATTATTTAACTCAATATTTACATGAGCTACTGAATTACAACGGTTATGCAGCTAATATTTGGTTTTGTTGCGAAGTTAAAGGTTTTGAGGGTTCCAAAGCTCTAGGTGAAGAACAAGTCATATGGGTGGGTGGAAAATAGTTGGCACAATGATTTTTACCTATCCTCATAACCTGGATCGATAAGGAAATCACTGTAGCAACTCAGTCAAAGAAAAATTCAAGCACTGTGCAAGGCAAGCTACGTAAGCGACAAATTAATTGATACAGATATTCAGCCTCATGATTTTCTTCATAGGTATAATATCATGAGGAAATCATGATATGTTGTCTCTTTATGTTAATTTTAGTGGTTTTCAAGTAGGTTAGGGTTGTAATACTCTGAAAGAGTTATGTGTAAGAGATTATAAATTTGCCTCTCGGCATGACAGTTACAGAACATATTTCTCTTTGAAAAAAACGCTGTTTTGTAAATACAATTATTTTTTCGTTTCATTCCTTTGTTGTGTTATTTATCAATGTGTATTTAATATTGTGAAGGAATTGTGTTGACACCTAATTCTCGCAAGAAGCCCCCCCTCGAGTTGTAAGGTTTTTATTATTTGTAGATAGCATTTCAATTCTATGTTTTCTATAGCATTTCATTAGTCTATCTAACTGCTTAAGTTTTGGTTTTTGAATGAATTCTTATGGTTATTTTTAGAGAAGGATTGTTTAATCATTTTTTTGTAGAGTGAAGATGAGATATATTATGCACATGGACAAAGCATAGATTGATATAGATATGCAATATATTTTTTATAGTATAGTTGTGTGAATAAGATTTTAATTTGAATATAGAGTTAATCTTTCTTTTTGTCAAAATCAATTTAAATATAGTTTAATTATCAAGTTTTCATTTCAAAAAAGTGTGATTTATTTCAAGCAAGAGTGAAGAAAATGTGTGGTTTTAGTTTGAGCAATATTGATATTTATTTCTCCAAGTGTGATATTTATTTTGAGCAAGTGTGATAGTTCTAATGTAATCTTACTTAGGCAAGTGTGATGATTTTATGGTGATTTTAGTTTGAAAATAATTCTTTTAAACAAGTGTAATCATTTTCATTTTCAGAGTGACATATTTACTTTCATAGTTAAATGTTCATCTCGACATCTCAATTTAACTTAGGAATTGTTTGAGTAATAAGGAATCCTAGCACATACATTGCACATACATTTCATCTATCTACTAGCCCTAGTTGATAATTCAACACCATTCTCCAACCAAGTTTATAACAACAGAGGGATAATATCGGAACACCCTCCAACTAAGGTCATGAAGACACAGGGAGAATGTCCATTCATAATGAAGCAGCATCATCTCTTTGTCTTAATGAAAGATGAAATCTCCATAATCCCAATATTTTCCCAAAAGTACATAAACTTCCCACTAGAAAGTGGCACCGTAAGAATATCATTTATATGCTTATTAGTGGAGATGTGCTAGAGCTTCACAACTTCCTTCAACACCATGTATTGAATGAAGTTATATATTCTTCAAATTGGCATCACAGTCATCATGAGAACCTAATAAAACATAATCCAACAAGTACCCTCAGAAGTCATATTACCTATGAACTTGCCAATATAGCTGCAATATAATTGACCTTGTTAGTATGAAAATTCTTAGTATGTATATAAAAAATGTGTCACTTAAGTCACCGGTGACTAGTGACCCTAACAACATAAAATGGTTTCTTCTATGCTTTAGATCTACAATGAAACATGGGAAAACCCTGAAAAAAATATATTTGATGTAAGCCCAAAACACATAGTAGCAGTAAATGAAAGTGTAATAACCCAATGGAGTAATTCAAATGAATAATATGTTGGGAAAAAAACTGAGAGGTGGGGGGAGGGGTGAATCAATATTTAAAACTCACAAAAATTATTATTTTTCTTTTCTGAATTCTATACACGACTTTAATTGAGCCAACTAGTGTATGTACACCAATGTCATAAGGAAAAATAGTGGATGTCTAGTAAAGTTATAATTCAAATAAATCTTTAGTAACTTGCATCATGAATTCATCAGACATTTAGTAAGCATTAAATTTGTGCAGTAAGAGCATATTAAACCATCACACATATGAAACACACATGAACACTGGGATTTCAGGTGGAAACCCAATGTGGGAGAAAAACACCATTATTGTCGTATTTGTCTTCGATATTTATTATAAATAAAATTTCTTACAATATTTTACTGGTGCAAATTCATAGCAACATGCAGGCACCCACCTACAAAATGCTGCATCCTTCACTCATTCTTTAGCACCCATTGGAAGGGATTTAAGACCCCCTCACTGAATGCTCCAACCCTCAACACCACCACGGACCATGTTTCATAAAATTTCACACTAAATCCACCAGCTTCAATACATCAAAACATGTAGGCCACTTTTCATCAAATTTTCAGACTGGGCCCACTACACTCAATTAAGCCCAATATTATACATCAAACTGAAACATATTACTATACCAAATAAATCACTTAATCACCACTCAACTAAGAAACCACTGATATTTAATCACAATACACTAGCAACATTATCAATACTCAAACAACCCAGATCTATATGAAGACTTCATTGACTGACAATAGAAACACAACAAAACTGATTAGACATATTCTTCAGCATTCCTCGGCAAAACCCTGGCTTGCATACGTGCTTTCCATAATACTTATCAACGTGTACATGTGCTTATCCAAAACCTAAATCACGTACAGGTCTTAACATACTTCAGAAATATATGCAACTCTGCAGAAGAAAACCCGTGTGTATACACGCCTTTCATGTGTCGAACCCGTGTACATATCTGCAACTAATTCATGACTATGAAACACTTCAAAAATTCATACATGCTCAGATCATAACCTTCACTGCAACAAACATATGCCAGACCACATATCTAAGAAATTCATAAACAAATCAAGAAAATACATATTCATTTCAGGTGTAATGATCTTGATCCATCATTGTATTCATGGGTACATCACTATTTCAGATCTACCAATCAACTATAGCCCATACCATGCAAATATACTTCATATTGAAGTATTTAGTCATTTTTCTCAGTCATGCACACTTTAACACTTTGATCTTCTCCTCCTTATATAATCAAATCCTTAGCCAATACCATGAGCCAAAACCACACTAGTACGAGTGGTAATATTGGACGGGATCAAATAAACATTAATACACTCAATATTGTGGTCTAATACCATGGTAAATTCCCTTGGTATTAATAAATTAGTGCACTATCATGTACATGACTTGGCTTCTTCATACCCACGTATGTACCTGACTTGGCCTTGACAAACCCGTGAATATTTCTTCAAATATTCACCTTTGTCAAACTTTTGTTTCTAAATTGCACATATCCGTCCCACCATTCTGTCATTATGATCCATCATTCTGTCACATCTGAATTGATATGTGAACTCATCTGGTTACCATATACTTGGTCAGTTACAAGTGGGTTTCCATCAACGACAACATATGCAACATAATGCCAACAATATCCCCCTTTGGACTTGATGACAACTATATTGGTGTTTGATCACCACAACTTGTAGATACCTAGAAAACATATCAACCACCAAATTCAAACACCAATATAATCTCCCCCTTTGACATCAAGGGAAAATGGTGGACTAATGTTGAAACAAGGTTTTGTTTTCCTTGTAGATACAAGAGATCTATAGATCTGATTTTCAGTATATGAACCATACTCCCTCTGAGCACATGTTGAATATTCATAAATATTTGTCAATGAAGTAAATGAATTTATAACACAGTTGAGTATGACCTTTCCTATTTCCAAGGACTCATACTTACATGAATCACCCAACCACGTGGGGTTACATATTTGGCTCAACCACCCAACCAAGAGGGATTACATATTTGACATGACCTCAAAAGTACATACATGACTGAATATGAAAATTATTACTTCATAGGTCTCCACATGACCTTTCATCAATTTACATATATTACTTTTACAATCAATACCAACATAACTCAATATAGAGAGTTCATAAAACGTGATTCAACAACCATTGCAAACATAATGCCAACAATTCCTTATACTTAGCAAGGATAATTCTCCCGTGAACCTTTGCTACCTATTCATTTTCAATTCTGACCACAACAACTGATCCATCAAATAATCTTCATAAATCAGATAATCATCAATGTGAAAATCATAACTCAATACCATATCATCAGACTGTACCATCAATATCAGACCAAGAAAATCAAATCATAACTATCGGCAACATGTCAAAGTCTATTCTTATGTCCATCACACTATTTTTCTATCAGAGAAAAACCATACACAACTATCTGTAAATGAACTCGTGTACAAATACATCTGTATTTCATATAACCCACGTATAGAAGGTGAAATACTAAACATTTCATAGCTTCACTCCCCATGAGCTTGTACAAACTGTACCTGTCTTTTGTTATCATGTCAAATGCATTGTCAGAAATATAAACAGCCATAATTAGCAAACCAACCATGGGAATCACCATATATTCCCCCCCCCTGTGTTGATACATTACTGATCATGATAATGTATCTCACAACTCTCCTGAAGTCACTTAAGATAAGTAAGCCTTAGAGACAGATGACTGTAGTAGGGTCAACATTCCTTACGTTTCTGACTGGTGTTCCTTCTTCCTCCATATTTGCTTGGAATTTATAGTTGTGTGCTAATACCTATCCCATCTCATGGTTTTTATCAATATACTTGACTTTCAATTAGTGGCCTTATGCCCAAATCAGTTAAACGAAAAAAAATATCCATGAAGATATATTTTACACTGAGGAGATGATCTCCTTGTGAAGTGGCTATTAGTTTGAGGTCGAAACAATATGCTTCTTCAATTGGCTGCAACATTTCCATAATTATGACATATAAATCATTCAACATTATTAACCAAAGGAGAGAATCGATTGATACTTTTATAGTTAGGTGTGAATGATTTTATTTGAGGATTCATGATCCTTGGTTGTTTATCAGGTTGACTTTTTGTCTCTTTAAACACTTATACAAAATATACCAAACCAACCATGGGAATCACCATATATTTCTCCCCTTGTGATGATACATTAATGATCCCGATAATGTATCTCATAACTCTCCTGAAGTCACTTAAGAGAAGTAAGCCTTAGAGACATATGACTGCAATAGGTTCAACATTCCCTACATTCCTGACTGGTGTTCCTTATTCCTCCATATTTGCTTGTAATTTCTAGTTATGTGGTGAGACTTATCCCATCTCATGTTTCTGATCAATATACTTGACCTGCAATCAGTGGCCTTATGCCCAAATGAGTTAGAAGAAAAACAATATCCATGAAACCATATTTTATACCTAGGAGTTGATCTCCTTTTGAAGTGGCTATTAACTTGAGGTTGAAACAATATTCTTTTGCAATTGGCTGCAACATGTCCATAATTACGACATATAAACCATTCAAAATTATTGACCAGAGGAGAGAATCAACTGATACTTCTACATTTAAGTGTGAATGATTTACTTTGAGGAATCATGATCCTTTGTTGTTTAGGAGGTTGAATTTTTGTCTCTTTAAACACTTTAGGTTTTGCATTTATATCCTTTGAATCTTTAGCACTGGCTTATGAACTAGATTCTCCTTTAATAGATTCATGAAAAATAAGAACAAATTTAATAGAAGGATATCTTTGACTACTAAGAATATTATCGATAATATTAGTAGTTTCTTGAAATCTTAAATGTTTATCCTTTTCTTCTAATTTACCTTTTAAAATTTTTATCTCAACCTCCATTATTTGAAACTTCTTCTTCATGTCTTCTTTGACCTTCTTATTTCTTCTACTTGCTCTTTTAATTTGAGAATCTCTTCTTTCAGCCCATTTTCTTGTTCTCAAATGTTTGAATTAGTTCTTCATTCCTCTTATCTGATTTTTCCAGATCTCATTTGAGAGAGATGTTTTTTGTTTCAAGTCCTTCATTGTGATTGGTTGCTTCATCTTGTAGCATCTAAAATTGGTCTATATTTTCTTTGTTCATCTGATCAATTGGGTTTATTTCCTATAACTGATTATTCAATCTAGTAATCACATATTTGTAGATACATTCTCTTTCATTAAATATAATTTGCTGATATTCAATTTCATTTTTGAGCTTTGAAACTTCTACTTCTAGATTCATAACATTATTTTCACTTTCATATTCACTATCTTGAATATTTCATGAAAAATCAAGTGGATCAGACGAACAAAAAATTGTAAATGTATTATCTTATTCATTTATTGCTACACATGTTTTTTGATTTGTCTTATCATTTGAGTAGCCTTCTTCTTTTGCTTCCTTCCCATTGTGACAGATCTCCTTCAAGCAATCAATCTTCTTTAGAAGGACCTGCTCTGATACCAATTGTTGAGAAAAATATTGAGAGGGGTGGGGGGTGAATTAATCACACAAATTATTTATTTGATTTTATGATTTCTGTATGTGACTTTACTTAAGCCAACTAGCATATGTATGTGATTTTCATAAGGGAAACTAGTGTATGCCTAGTAAAATTATAATTTAGATAAATATTTAGTACCTTGCATCACAAATTCATCGAAAATTTACTAAGAAATAAATATGTGTAGTAAGAACAGGTTAAAAAATCACACATATGAAATAAATATGAACACCAGGATTTAAGGTGGAAACCCAATGTGGGAGAGAACCATCATTGTTGTCGTCTTTGTCTTCAATATTTATTATAAATAAAATTTCTTACAATATTGTACTGGCATAGACTCATACCAAGATGTAGGAGCCCACCTGCAGAAGGCTACAACCTTCACTCGTTCTCCAACACCCACTGGAAGGGAGCTCTAACCCCCTGATCTCATTTACCAACACCCACTAGAAGGGAGCTATGACCCCCAAATATCGTTTACCAACACCCACTACAAGGGAGCTACGACCCCATGATCTTGTTTACCAGCACCCACTGGAAGGGAACTACGATCCCTTGACTAAAAGCTCCAACCCTTAGCAACACCGCAGACTACGTTTCATAAATTTTCACACTAGATCCACTAGCTTCAATACATAACAACTTGTAGGCCTCTTTTCATTAGATTTTCATACTAGACACACTACACTCATTTAATCCCAATACCATACATCAAACCAAAACATATCATTGTACCAATTCAATCACTAAATCACCACTCAACCAACCAATCACTGATATTTAATCACAAACAACCAGCATCATTATCAATACTCAAACAACCCATATCTATATGATGACTTCATTGATAGACAACAAAAACACAACAAAATGATGAGACATATTATTCAACATTCCTTAGCAAAACCTTGGCTTGCATACACGCTTTCCATAAGACTTATCTGCATATGTACGCGGTTATCCAGAACCCAACTTGCATACAACTCTCAACATACTTCAGAATATATAGGCAACTCTAAAGAACAAAACTTGCATGTATATGCGCCTTTCATGAGTCGAACTCATGTACAGATCTACAAATAATTCATGACTGTGCAACACTTTAGAACATCATACATACTCATATCATAACCTTCACTGTGACCAAATGTGCCAGACCACATATATAAACAATTCATAAACATATCATGCAAATACATAGTCATTTCAGGTCTAATGATTTCGATCCATCATTGTATTCATGGGTGTATCACTATTTCATATCTACCAATCAACTATATCCCATACCATGCAAATATACTTTAGATTGACGTATTCAATAATTATCCTCACTCGTGCAAACTTTAACGCTTTTATCTTCTCCTCCTTATATAGTCAGATCCTTAGCCAATACCATGAGCCAAAACTACACTAGTGTCGGTGGTAATCTTGGACGGGATCAAATAACTATTACTGCACTCAATGTTTTGGGCTAATACCATGGTAAAGACCCTTTTTATTAATAAATTGGTGTGCCAGCATGTACACAACTTGGCTTCTTCATACCCCATGTGTACGCCACTTGGCCTTAACGAACCCACGTATATTTATTTAAATATTCGCCTTTATCAAAATTTTGTTTCTAACCTGCACATATCATTTCCATCATTCTTTCACTTCTGAACTGATCTGTGAACTCATCTAGTTACCGTATACTTGTTCGGTTACAATTTGGTTTCCACCCACAACAACACATGCAGCATAATGCCAACATAATAATTTTCTTAAAACAATCGATGAGGAAGATTTACAACATAGGTATATATATCCCTCTTTGTGGGATGGGTCCTTTTGACATCCTTGTGCTTCAATGATTTGTTTCTCTCTGTCTCAAAAAATAAATAAACAATAGATTGAATTCAAGTGGGAGTTCAAATGTGACGAGCCAATAATGGTGATGCTGAGAATGATCAAGGTGAAGAATGAATAGAAAAACTCTCTTATTTATAACAAAGTGTTGAGCTAAATTAGGATTTGGAGAATAATAAAATATTATTTACCAAATCAAAATATAGCCATTGTGAATACTTTATTATACATTTTTGGAGAGGGAAAATTTATTCCAAATGGTCAAATATCTTTATTTAGAAAGTGGTTGAAATAATTAGCAAATAAAATTGATTTATTAATCACTTTGTGAGAATTAAGAAATGTGTGAATTTGAAATAATTATTAAATAATGGTTTAACAATTGTTCCAAAAATAAAAATAAATAATAATAATAAAATAATGATTTATTTAATTATTCCAAGGTGATTAATTCAAAGGTGACCATAAATAATTATCAAGTAATGATTTAACAATTATTTCTAGAGAAAAATTAAATAAATAATGATTTATTGAATTATTTTCATGGGGTTTTTGAATTTTAATGAAAAATAATTTAGGAAAAATGGTTTACTAAATTATTTCCAATGGTGAAAGTGAATTCACTATGGTAAAATAAACCTACATGGTGTATTTTGATCAACCTAGGAAGAAGTGGCTAGGTGATCATTTTTTGGTGATAAAGGACCTCTACCATATTGAGTGAAACAAATTTCCGCTTCATGTTTATCCTAGAAGATTATAACAAAGTTGTAATAGCCCCTAGTTTATTTTCCATGTAAATAAAGATAAGACGAAGGTCATGGGGCACATATTGCAAGCTGAATGTTGGGAAAGCAGTATAGTGGGCATCACTTGTGGTTTAATAATGGATATAGAAATTAGCAAAAGCAAATAGTCAATAAATGGTAATTAAATTAAGGAAATAAAGGAAAATAGGGAAAAAACGAAGGTGAAGAGACACAAATATGCATGTAAGGGAAATTAGATAGAAAACGAAGCAAAAATAAATAAAAAGGAAAAAGGAAAGGAAGAGACTAGACATCAATAATGAAATGGCACCTGAGAAACAGCTGACAAAATTTTCCCAACTTTTGATCAGGTGTAGCAAAGAAGTAAGAACAAGCACTTGGAAAAGTGAGAAATGGAAAGCAAGGGAGTGCAAGAGGATGTTTTGACAGCAAAAAGTAAGGAAATAAATTAGTTGTGGTTTTCTTGTTGAGATTGGATGCATGATACATGCATGTTGTTCTTTGGTTGCTTGTTTTCATTGGCATGGATATTTTCTTGGATTGACAGTTGTTTCAACCTTGCATTTCTATTTCCTGGATAGCCATGTTGCAATGGGTTCCCCATTTGGATTTTTGATTATTTCTCGGGTTCCCTATGGTCGTGGGTTGGGATAGAATCTATGGAGCCCTGGGACAACTTGGGTTCCCTGGAGGCTATGGGTTGAGATGGGAGACCTCTAGAGCCTTGTAACAACTTGGGTTCCCTGGAGGTTGTGGGTTTAGATAGAATCCCTTGAGCCCTGAAAAACTTAGTAAGATACCAATATGGTTGGTATTAGTGATTTCTAGACTAGTTAGGTGAAATCACTGTGGTTGAGGGATGAGGTGGTATGGCCTTTGAAAGACTTGGTTGATTCTATTTTGGTTTAACCCATATGATCCCACATTCATGCTTGGAATATGGCGTGGGGGTGATTATCTGAAAGAGATATTTGTTTTCAAGCAATCTATCATCAGGTGGTACGTTGAAGTACCTGACTTGGTTGGCATTTGTATATGTTAATATGAGTTATTTTTCAATTGTCACATATGAGCACTACTGGGTAGGGCCCAACTTGGTCCAATTTTGAGTTAAAGACTCCACATTTTGAGGAAGTGGAGTGTGCGATCCAGTAGAAATAAGGCAATCGTGAAAATATTAAAAGCTTCGCGTGGACTTTTAGGAGTTTTAGGGGCTTTGGGGCAGGTCAAAGCCCCTCTTTTTGTAAAGGTATCAGGTTAGTTTTGGATCTTTTCAGCTTTGCTCATGGTTTGTGGACCATGGTATTGTAACAAAGAAAGCTATATAAGGAGATGCCTTAGTGAGTCAAGTCAAGAATCAGAATGATTGTATGAACGCAAGTTGTGAATTATCTGTGTTTTAGTATGTTTTGGGTCTTAGGAGAAGGCTTCGTAGTTGTGTGCCCGGAGACCTTGGTCTACAGTTGTGTGCACAGACCACCCATAGCTGTGTGTACAGGTCAAAGAAGGATTGTACTGAAACAAAACATTATCAATAAAGAGAAGAAATATTCTGAAGTAATTATGTTTCTTGGTGCAATCTATTTATTATTTATCCTTGAAGTTGTTTTATGTATTGAAAAGAATTGTATGATTTTTTATGCATAGCTAAGTCTTTTTTTCTATTTATATGTGTTGTATTGGGTTGATTAGTGCATAATATTAATAGAAGTGCAATGCACAAAGGTATTACTAGATGACTAGGGCATAAACTGTAAAATTATATAAGTGCATCTATGCAGATCATGAAAGCATAAGGAAGAAGTATAATAGTAAATCCATGTCCTAATATCCCTCTAGATGTAGAAACCTAGTTATAGTACACCCCAATATTTCCTTGGGTGAGACTGTGATCTGCGCTGCATGTCGTTGTCGAAAAGGGTCGATACATCAGGGGAATTTTGAGGTCTAAAATTGGCCTCCTAAGAAAAATGTACAACCAAAATAAACTTTATAAGAACCAATAATATTCAAGATGATGATGTCAACCATGGGGGATGATTCACCATTTTGAAGTAAAAAAGTAAAAAGATTAAAAAATAATAAAATAATAAAACTATTTTTTCAACTCGTATTTTCAACTTATCTCCCTAAGGTTTTACTAAAATTTCAAGCGGGAGTACTCATTGGATGCAAAATTTAATTTCTCATGCAAGGAGTACCCATGTTGCATACTCTTGATGGACCCTGCTACATAAAAAATTAGAACTACATGAAAAAATGTGATTGTGATAATGTTTTTCATGTATTTCTCATTTTTCATGTAGTAGGGTCCATCGAAAGTATGAAACATGGGTACTCCTTGGATAAGGAATAAAATTATGCATCCAAAGAATGTTTTGCTCAAAATTTGAGTAAACCCATAGGGAGATAAGTTGAAAATACGAGTTGAAAAATTAGTTTTTTTCTTTTTTTCCCTCTAAAATTTGATGATGTAATCTAATCTTATTTTATTCTTTCCACTATTATTTTATAATTTCCTTAGGAGTCCCATTTTAGACCTCAAAACTACTCTAATGATAAAGGGTTTTTTGGTATTGCAACTACTCTGAACCTAGGTCTAGACCCCGTCAAGCCAACAAACGGTTCCTTTGTCTAGACTAGGATCTCATTGAGGGATATGTGGATGTGGAATCCGAACATAAAGGAGATTCAAGACGGGATATATCTAAAGGAGCGAGATTTTTCAATTCAAGAAAACATAAATGTGTGACTGTTAACTCAAAAGTGGTTTCAGAGATATCTTTTACAGACTAGCACGATATTTTCTTCTACTCGTTTGCGAATGAGATGCATGAATGGTTGTCAAGGTTAGGTGAGAACAATACCTTTTTTAATAACGATGAGCCTACTGAGTGGAGATCTAAATTTTTGCAACGACTCAAGGAGACTGATAACAAGATCTCAAGAGCTGCTGATTTATGAATCAATAGTATTTTGGGAGGATTTATAACTAAGTTCGCGATAGATACATATGTATCCTACAACGAAGATGAGTGAAAATATTTCAAGGGTTTGAGAGGTAAGTACTTGAATTCTTTAAATTTGTGGATTAATATTATTTTATGTGAAAAGGGTGTACTACAAATGCAATCGAATTGACGTTTGGAAGAAGCAAGTCTAGGTCTATGTGAAATCACGTAAAATATTTAGGGTAGATAGAAAAAACTTCATTGAGACTGATTATAGTCCATTGTGAGTGGACCTGAAAGAAAAGAAGAATAAAGTAACCCCACAGCCCCTAGAGGTGCGTTGCATTTAGAATTTGGAGATCATAAGGGCTCCTATGGGATTCCCCATCCCATTACTCCCCTCACCCCACATACCCATCCCCATAATTTCCCTCCACCTCCACCTCCCTCAAGAGACATGGCTAATGAGGTTAGAATGCCTATTTTTAGAGGTATGGGATCATAGGATCCTGAATAATTTTAATTTGTCACTGAGGCAGTATGGAAAGTGCGACAGGTCACATATGATGACATAAAGAAGGCACAACTTGTCACATCACTACATAAAAGGGCACTAGCTTGGTATATGAAGTACTCCATGACGCATATGGTTGCCACATTGGATGAGATAAATACAATGTTGAACGTCGAATTGAAGAAGCCAAAATTGCAGTCACAGTTAATTATGGAGATAAAGGAGATCAAACAAGTGGTAACTGAATATGTTTGGGAATTAGGTCAAAGGTTCAATATGTTAATAAGACAATAGAACCTCCGAATTTCCGTTGAGAAGCATAAGTAGTGGTTTATAGCTGCGCTATTTCCTCATATTAGGCTGCGTTTGACACAATAGAAGATCTCAACACAGGTTGAGGCTCTGAAAATTTATATGTAGCTAAAAGCCTCATCAGTCGCAAATACCCAAGTAGGGGTACAAAAAATTCAGAACCAATTAGCAGCAATGTATTTGGAGTTGCAATATCTGAAGAAGAGTAAGGAAGTCCGGTCAAAGATTTGTTCAAAAGTATGGTGTATAAAATTCAAGGAAAAAGGCCATTATAAATATCAGTTCCCTGCAGGGATAAGCATGGAAATTTATTTTAAAATTTAGAAACCTTGGCGAATCCCACTAGTGTCTAAGATGCAAACTTAAAAATGTTTGTTGATATGTTTGTAAAAATATTAAAGGTTCTAGTGATTTTACATGAAGACTCTATACAATTTTGGTGATTTTTTAGGGTAAAATAATTTTATATTGTAAAATTTGGGCGAATCATTTTCAGAAAAAAATGGAAATTGGCGAATATTTTTTTTGGTAAAAACATGGAAAATTAGCCCACTTGCGAATATTAGCCCCTAAAATTTTCCATGGTTCCCCGTGTATAGAGATTACATCAACAACGGTGTGCCTAACCCATTAAACCCACGATCAAGTGTATGGTGTGACCTATGTAAAATTTCAGGTCAAAATTGCATGGAAGAATTTTATTTATTGCAGAAATATGTGCAGACCCCGAAGCAAATATTTTGTAAATTTTATAACTCACTAGGGCACAAGGAGCAGAATTCTCACAGTTATGATTTAATGATAGAGGAGACTATGAGTGCATACATAATGCAATACGGAGTGTTTGCATGAAGAGAAGGGTCCCTCGGTAGGGCACGAAGGATTCCCAGGCCAAGGAAGAGGAGGAGGAGGCACTAATCAAGGACATGGTCAAATTATATGCTACAACGGTGGTGAAACATGACACTTCGAGAGGGATTGTCAGAATCCAACGAACACCTCTTGCAGGTATTATAGATTTTGTGATCATGTAATGGAATATTGTCATGTTTTAATAGAAAATATGTAGGAGAAAAGAACTTAACAACCTACGCATAACTTACAAATGATGACCGATGAACCGCACAAAGAAGAGCTTAGTGTTAACATAGTAACCAAAAGTGGCACGGCCACAGGGGAAGATAAAACAACAGGTATCTTGCAAAATGTTCAACTAAGGAAGCAGAATTTGGAGCCTTGGTTATGGAAGCACTACACAAATAGATAATTTCAAATTGGTGGAGCATAGATCACATACACATAAAATGCAGCATCTCCATTCCATGAATTTTGGGCTCTATTTTTCAGGAAAATGTTGTTTAATTTTAAAAATACACGATCTAGGTTTTTTTTCATAATAGCCCCAATTGATTTCAATGCGGAAATTTTCTGGAAATTCAAAGCAAGTCGAGATATCTCGCCAGTTATTCTGGAGGGTATACGCCCATCATTTGTAAACGTATACAACAAATTAATTTTTGATCATAAGAAAACTAGATATGAATGACCTGAAATATATAGAAATTGTTTTTGAATTCTCAAAAGAAGGCACAACATGAAGAAAGAAAAATTAGTGATGAGAGGATGTAGAGACTTTGTAGGTGTTCAAGAAGTGTGAGGATGATTTTTTATCTGGGTAAAATGCTTCAAACCCAGGAAAGACACCGAATTATGAGCTAAGATATATTGTATTATCAATGTTTTCTAACACCAATGTTACTCCAAAGGTTCATCCAAGTATGCTACCAAGGTTGTTACAAGAAATATTATCGATTCAGATCATGGTGAAGAACAACATGAATAATTTAACGCCAGATTAAAGAATTTTTCACTGTGTGTTCAGTGCTAGGAAAATTATGCTAAAGCTGATTGAAAATGTAACATATGGTTACAATGATGTCGGTTCAGTGGTCGCATGCATGTGCAGAGCTTGTTGATATCATTGCCCATTGAGGATGTTGAACACTTGAAGATTCAATTAATTTTGTTAATTAAATTTTTTCTGGAACGCAAAGGTTTTCTCTGGAGGCACTGATAAAATTTTTTCATACTTTAAGGTTGTACATGAGAGGAAGAATTCAATATTGGTAAAGATATTTCATCTGCAATCACAACAAGAAATTCACGTCTTGTAACACTAAAAATGGAGGTGGTGTATGATCCATGTGTGTTGTTTTCCAAGATTGGAAAATATTGTGCCAGTAATCAACAATCATCATGATCATGCATTGATCCAACGGTACCTCGATGGCACGTACTGCATGGAGGATAAGCAATGGAGTGATTCCAGGGGGGCAGTATATTCAAACCGATCATCAAAAAATCGATGACTATGATCCATTACGGCATCACTCTCCTCATATCTGTAAATCGCTTAAGTGCTCCATAAAATATCTATGGTTATGGTAAATAATGTATAGCTGTCGAAAACTCCAAGGCCCACTTGTAGTTTTCTATTGGATTTCAGCTCACCACTAGTGTTACTCAAAATTAAAATTATATTACACACATATGTGAATGTGATTGGGTTTTTGTTTTAAAACAGAGGAAATGTAGATATTATATATATAACTATGTATATATAATATTTATTAATTTTAATGTATTTGTGAAAACAAACAATTTTGATAACTGTTAAGGGATTAGTTCGATAACCAATTCTAGAATAGTTAGAGTAGAGGGAGAAAAAATAAAAGGGAGAGAGTTAGACATTGTAGAGGTTAAAAATTGCATATCAATCCATCGCTAGAAATGTAAACAAAATTCTTTCTAAAATATGAAGATCTATTGTAGTTTGATTCTAGCATTGGGAAGTTGTAGTGATCATTTCTCTCTTCTATTTCAACATTCAAATTTATGTGTTTTCTTCCCTTGGAGAGTGTAAGATGTAGCTAGTGATTTTTTTAAATTTTTGATTAATTTACTTAATTTTACTCATGGAAATTAGTCTTGAAGCCCTTAATGAAGCTACACATCTACGAATTCCATTCACATTTTCTCAATCTCATATTATTATTTCTGCGGTAGTTTAAATTCAAGTTCTTAAGTGCCTAATTTGAACTTTGATTTCTTTTCTTATTCAATCCACTCATATAATCCAATGATATTCAAATCTAATAGCTTCTCTATCCATTATGTTTTGGAAGCCTAGGTTTTTAGAACTAGAAACTTTTCTTGCAAGCCCTCAAGGCTTGTCCTTCCATCCATTGATTTTAATTATTTGTAATCAATTTCAAGATGTATCAGGCACTAGTTCCCCACATCTAGGAATTGTCCCCTAAGAGATACAACATTGTAGCTTATTTTTTCCAGCTAGAAAGAACAAAAATCCTTTTTAAAAACAATTCAAGGAAATTTTCAAAATATAAGACCTTTTTAAACAAATCAAAGCTAACATGAATGATGCTTTTGAAAATTTCTTAGCTTGCAGAGTCATGTTAGATGCTCCTCCACAATTTTCAAATTCTATGGTATATGATAATATTGCCCTCCAGTACCAAAGAGAGAGGGGGCATGGCCTTCAAATTTTTGGTTCAACATGACTACTAATATTTGGGATCATAAATTCAATTCATGAAATGAAGAATAAGAATTTGAGTCACAAACGACATTGGCAGAGATGTAGATGAGAAACAATGTTGGCTTTCTTCTTTTTATTTTTGTTACTATATCATTTCTTTCAAGGGCGATAGGGGAAATGGCAAGAGCTTTTACTATTGCAATAGAAGGGATAGAGTGTTGAGAAAAATATTAAGAGAGGGCAAGGGGGTGAATTAGTATTTAAAAATCACACACACTTTTAATTTTCTTTACTAAATTATAAACGTGACTTTACTTGAGCCAACTAAAGTATGTACGCGACTTTCATTTAGGAAACTAGTGTATTCCCAAAGAACTTATAATTCAGATAAAACTTCAATAAATTTACTTAGATGAGTGCATTATTGACTCATTAGACATTTATTAAGTAGTAAACATGTGCAGTAAGAAGATAATAGATAATTACACATAAGAAACACACATGAACACCAGTATTTAAGGTGGAAACCCAATGTGGGAGAAAACCACTGTTTTCGTCGTCTTTGTCTTCAATATTTATGGTATAGAAAAATTCTTACAATTTTGTACTAGAGAAGGCTCATACCAGCATGTAGACACCCACTTGCAGAAGTATGCTACTTTCAGTCATTCTCCAGTTGTTACTGGAAGCCCCCTGAATTCGTTTACCAGCCATCAATGGAAGGGAGCTTCGACCCCCTTCTCACGTTTACCAGCCACTACTAGAAGGGATATACAACCCCTTGATCTGATCAACAACTCCTACTGGTAGGGAGATTTGAATTCATCACATAAGGCTCCAAACCTTAGCACCACCGCAGACCATGTTTCAAAAATTTTCACATTGGATCAAACGACTTCAATACATCATATCTTGTAGGCCTCTTTTCATCGGATTTTCAGAGTGGACCCACTACACTCATTTAATCCCAACATCAAACTAAAACATATAGATGTACCAAATTATTCACTCAATCATCAATCAAACAACCAATCACTGATCTTCAATCACAATTAACTAGCAGCACTATCAATCCTCAAACATCTGGATATATATGAAGACATCATTTACAAACATCAGAAACATAACAAAATTGATCAGATATTTTCTTTAGAATTCTTCAACAAAACCCTGGCTTACATACATTCCTTCTAGTAGACTTATTCACGTATGTATGCACTTATCTCAAAACCAAATTGTGTATAGATCTCAACATATTACTGAACATATACACTACTATGCACAACCAAACTTGTAATATCCTAAAATGGGAGAATGCAGTAATACTAAAACAAAATATAAGAACTGCAGCAAGATAAACAATAAATCTAAAGAAAAAAAAATAATATATTGAGAAGTTGAGCCATTTTATTATGTTGGAGAATTTCAGTTACACAATGTACAAATATGAGGAGATCTAGCCAAAGAGATGGCCTAGAATCACCTTGGAAACATGCCACAATAGGCACTGCATAGCTGGAGAGCCACTGAAGCAAATATTGCGTTGTTCCGTTAGAAGAATGGGAATATATAACTATAGGATGAAATGAAAAATGCATATCTACTCAAATATGGAGCTCGGATGATGCCAAGATTCAAGATCTGGCTAATGTGATGGATTCCCAAGATAACCTAAAAAAGTTTTTCCAGATCTACAACTTTGGAAAATCACCCTCCTAGGATTTGATCCTTGATCTGCTAGGAAATATAAATTTGAAGCTAGATCTGTCAAATATATGGCTGAAATATGTTGCAAGATCATATCTAAGCTTGAAGGGATGATCCCTTCTTTAGATTTACAAGCTAGAAGCTCTAGATCTAGCTTCTCAATCCTCCAATAATGATTACAGTTGCTGCAACACAACTGCCAATAGAAATTGTGCTGTGAGGGAAAGAGAGGCATTCTACCTACTGAAAAATTCTACAATAAACTTTAGGATGATGGAAAGACTGATGGAAATGTGAGGGGATGATCCCTCACAAGATCACTAGCTGAAATGCTAGCAACTTCCTTCCTGATTTTGGATCTGCAAATTGGACAGTGTAATTCCTGAAGGAAATACTGACGCTAGGAGGTCAATAATTGTTTTCCTGATACAAAATCTGAAATGAAGCTTTGGGAATTCTGATCTATAAGCCCAAGGTGATAGGAATAAACCTTCACTAGTTCTCCAGCTGAAGTACTGAATACAACTTCCACCTTCCAAAATGATCTTCAAAAATCTACAATTTCTGAATATGAATGTTCCGAAGAAATTAGAAAAATATATGTGGCCCCAATGCCTGATGTATAATGAATTACAATAATCTTTCTAGAGCTACTCTAAGAAAGAGGTGGGATTCCCGACTAGAAACACCCTGTGCTAAACAACACTTGCAATCTCTTCTAAGCATTGAAAAGACAGGATGTGCGCTAATTCCAAATCTCAAAATATCCCTACGACATCCTTAGTCTGACATGCCTTAATCCCACTACCTTCATCTTCTTTATATAATTTTTGAGCCTTCCTTCTTGGAGCTTCATCTGCTCTTTATTTGTGCATGTGGACCAAATCCTCCATGTTTCACTGTGTTGTTTGACCAAATCATCCATCATATCTAGGTGTAATGTACACCCTCTCCATCATGTGTGCTTTAATTGCACAACATCCTCCATCACTTTATCATGAATGTTCCATTATCTCCTGTTTGACATCTTCAAGATGCTAGTTGATTGTGTCAACCTCCATGATCTATCTCATAAATAAGACATGATCTCCAATTCCATTCACATTAGTAGTTGCTCAACTACATTATTATGCAGATATAGGCTTAATTAATCCACATTCACACACAAAAAGTGGATATTTATTCATATTGAGGATTATGGGTCCCTCCACCCTTTTATTTTTTTAATTCATTAAGAAAATTAAGAACTCTAATATTCCAAATATCAGGTGAAAATTTGGGAATATTACAGTCCTCCCCAGCAAAATGTTGCTTGTCCTCAAGCAACTCAAAAGGTAGATGCAGCCTCCTCCCCTCAATTGTCCACATAAGGAAGAAGCTTCCTCCAGCTGCTGTAGTGTATTGCTGTGTTTTGGTTTAAAAGTTGTATTTTAGCCTGCAATGACCTCCCCTAGCATATGGTTGAAGGTCCTCCTTCCATCATGAAGTACCAAGTGACAACCATATGATGTCCAACATCATCATCAATACATGAGATACATAAAATAAAGTGGCCCTTTCCACAAAGGAAAAGCTCCATCTTACAATACATCTCTCCATCCCATGCTTTATGAATTTGATTGAGCTTTGATGTGCTCTCATCCTTAGCCCTATTGGCCTTGTTGGATCCAAGCATCATTCCAATGTTATGCAAGAGAAGAAGGAAAGGAGTTATATGGGTAGACAAAGATGTAAAACCATATTCTCCTAATAGTAACCACCAGAGTAAGGCCCTTTGTTTCCATCCTCCATCTCCTCCATGTAAGATGGACAAGCCAAACTCCCCCAAAAGCAACCAAAGCAACAAGAGATCTTGCTGCTTTCTCTCCTTCTAATATGCATCATGAAGCAGAAACATACTGATAAACATGTGAAATGTCACTTCAGCCCAATACAAATGAACTGCATCAGTACACATCATGAGAGCATCATGCCAAGATTTACCCAATACAAAACGCATAGACATAGGAGATGTCATGTGGTGGCCAAATTCTCTCAAGGGAAACCAAAATGAACATGCCTTGTCTTGCTACATTTCATTATTGATAATCAAGGTATGAATCAGAAAATTATGAGCTATTGGGTGGTAACCATACTCACCCAAGAGCAACCAGTGCAACCATGCCTCCTTCATTTCATAAGTTTCCTTTAAGGCATGGATCAAAGAAATAGGAGCCTTTGGGTAGTGAAAAAAATATCCCAAGGGAAACCAACGTAACCAATATTTCTGGCTCGTGTCATAGATATACAAGTGTTCATGCAACCCCTTGCTTATCATCCTCACCCACTCACCCCAATATGGAAGATGAGTGATATGTTGCATAATCATGGTATCCTCCCTTTGTAGAATACCATATTCCCCAAACTAATGAAGATCTTTGCACTTCATGAAATGTTGAAGTGCACCTCCAATGAGATCTCTTAATGAGACCGTCTTCTCATCCATGGCCTTCCAAAACCAATGAGGTTTCGGATCTGCTATTGGTAGAAGTCTCTCTCTGAGTTGTGAGATGCTCATTGAAAAAGTGTCATCAAGAAAGGAGAAAAGATTTCTCATATCTAGATGTCTACCATTCATCATCTTGTCCTCCATTGCTTCATGAGTGAAGCTACCTTCAGAATGCTCCAATAATAATGGGGCCTCATCATTATCACTGCTACTAAGTGACAGCATTGTAGATCTGCAAGGTAATACATATACTATCTCAAAGCAAGGTATAATACTGATCTTATGACCAGTCATTGTACATAGGATCATGCTCATCCCTTCTTATGAAACTCTGAACTTCAAATCAAGAGGTTGAATGTAGTCCATCCATGAAAAATTGGGTTAGCGTTTCATCTCCTCTTTCATTAGATCAAGGGTCCTCTGTGTTGTGATATGTTGCTACTTCAAATCAACATTTAGATCTAACCCTTGGTTATGCATTTTCCATGATCACATGTCCCTAAAAGTTTCAATAAGATCTACTGAAACTATAGGTGATGAATGTGTATGCATACCTTGGATCAATTGATGTGTGGGAACCTCTTGACAGAACACAAGAGCTCCTCCAACTGGGGCAATGGTGTCTCCAACTGCTGGTAAAAGTGATGGATGCTCTTCTCCAAGTGCACTAGCACTGGAATCTTCCTCCTTTCTCTCATGCATCTCCTGAATCATGCATGGGACTCTATGTGTCAAGAGCTCAAGATTATCTTGCAAGGTTGCAAGTGTCTCTTCTCCATATGAAAATATTTTTGTAGCTGGTGGTGAATGTAGTGACTTCTTGTCCATAGTGACAAGATTTACATCCTCCTTTGTTTCCTTAGGAGATTTCACTTTGTGACACATCTCTGGTTCTGTTACATCAAATTCCTTCCTCAACTTGTGAAATAAATCTGAATATTTAGTCACCTTTGCATGTTCCATGTGACCAAACCACCAATCATTGGCTTCACCTAAAAGATGAAGTGTTGCAATTTGAACAACCTCTCCTTCAGCTATAGCATGTAGCCTGAAGAATGCATCTAACTCTCTCCTCCAAGCTCTAAAAGTGCTTGAGGAAGATCCATCAAATTTAGGAAAATAGAATATATTATGCCTCTTTCTTCTATTGCTGCTATAGGATCCTCTTTCTTCTTTGATTTTGAAGAATAGTTGGAGAGTTAGCTTCTCCCTGAATGCTCTAGATTGTGCTTTGTACTCTTCAAGATATAGAATGAGAGTCTCATGAGTCTCAGGTTCATTCCTTTCTTCATTTCTACACCTTTCACCTTCTCCAAAGAAAGTGGGCATAGTCAATCTATGAGGAGATCTACGATTCTCTGATTTACTTTTTTGCTGATAGGAAGTGCTTGGACCTTCCTCTTCAATTCTTCTTCTTGGATCTTCTTTCTATCGTTCCTTCTTCATTTGACTGACCTCATTGGAGAGATATTGCATGGATCTAAAGAAAGGAGTGGTAGAATTTTCATCCTCCATGATAGATCTCATCTATCTACTTTTTCTTTTGATGTAAAAGATGAAGTGTCCACAAGCTGAGCCAAAGATCATGCTCTGATACCATTGTAATATCCCAAAATGGGAGAATGCAGTAATACTAAAACACAATATAAGAACTGCAACAAGATAAATAATAAATCTAAAGACAACAACAGAATATACAGAGAAGCTGATACATTTTATTATATTGGAGAAGTTCAGTTACACAATGTAAAAATATGAGTATATCTAGCCAAAGAGATGGCCTAGAATCACCCTGGAAACATGCCACAATAGGCACTAAGTAACTGGAGAGACACTAAAGCAAATATTGCACTGTTCCTTCAAAAAAATGGGAATATATGACTGTAGGATGAAAAGGAAAATATAGATCTACTCAAATATGGAGCTCAGATGATGCCAAGATTCAAGATCTAGCCAATGTGATGGATTCCCAAGATAACCCAGAAAGGATTTTCCAGATCTACAACTTTGGAAAATCACCCTCTTAGGATCTGATCCTTGATCTCCTAGGAAATAGAGATCTGAAGCTAAATCTGTCAAATAGATGGCTGAAATATGTTGCAAGATCAGATCTAAGCTTGAAGGGATGATCCCTTCTTCAGATCTACAAGCTAGAAGCTCTAAATCTAGCTTCTCAATACTCCAATAATGATTACAGTTGTTGCAACACAACTGCCAATAGAAACTACACTGTGAAGGAAAGAGAGGCCTTCTTCCTACTAAAAAATTCTTCAATAAACTCCAGGCTGATGGAAATACTGATGGAAATGTGAGGGGATGATCCCTCATAGGATCACTAGCTGAAATGCTAGCAACTTCCTTCCTCCTTTTGGATCTGCAAATTGAACAACATAATTCGTGAAGGAAATACTACTGTTAGGAGGTCAATAAATTTTGGCCTAATTCCAAATCTGAAATGAAGCTTTGGGAATTTTGATCTATAAGCCTAAGGTGATACGAATTAACCTTCACTGGTTCTCCATCTGAAGTACTGAAGACAACTTCCACCTTCCAAACTGATCTTCAGAAATCTGCAATTTTTGACTATGAATGTTCTGTAGAATGTAGAAAAATATATGTGGCACCAATGCCTGATGTATAATGAAGTACACTACTCTTTCTAGATCTACTCTAAGAAAGAGGTTGGATTCCCAACTAGGAACACCCTGTGCTAAACAACACTTGCAATATCTACTAAACAACCCAAGAAAGCAATGGAATGTCACAGGACAATTCCAGATCTGAAAAGATCCTCAACATCAAGAATCACTGGCATACCTTCATCCTTGCCTTCATCTTCTTTATATAATGTTCGAGCCTTCCCATGCCTTGGCCTTCATCTAGACTGCGCTGTGCATGTGGACCAAATCCTTCATGTTTGAATGCGTTGTTTGACCAAATCATCCATCATGTCTAGGTGCAATGTACACCCTCTCCATCATGTGTGATTTAATTGCACAACATCCTCCATCACTTTATCATGAATGTTCCATGATCTTCTGTTTGACATCTTCAAGATCTTAGTTGACTGTATCAACCTCCATGGTCTATCTCAATTAATAAGACATAATCTCCAATTCCATTCACATTATTAGTTGCTCAACTACCTCATTATGTAGATCTAGGCTTAATTAATCGACATTCACACACAAAAAGTGGATGTTTATTCATATTGAGGATTATGGGTCCCTCCACCCTTTTATTTACTTAATTCATTAAGAAAATTAAGAACTCTAATATTCCAAATATCAGGTGAAAATTTGGGAACATTAAAAAACTCGCGTGTATACTCTCCTTCCTTGTGTCAAAACTATGTATATATCTGTAAATAATTCAGGATTGTTCAATACTTTAGAACTTCAAACTTACTTAGATCACACCTATCTGATATAAATATGGACAAACTAGTTTTGTTGTGCTAGCTTCCTCATCAATATTAAATTAAAGTGTGCTTAAGGATTGTCTCAATTATCCAATTTATGAGTGGGTTTATGTGTCAAGTTTTGTGTGTATTTTATGACCAATTAATTAAGTAAATTAGCTTCAAAAACACATGAACAACAAGTAAATTAAGAGAAATAATACACAACAAACACATTATACAGTAGTTGATAACAGAGTTCACCCCTCTTTGGATTAATAGTCAATTCTCTGATTACATGCACCTACAATGCTCCAACGGCTCTAAAAATTGCTCCATTGGATTTGGAAGACTCAAAAACCCCTAGGTAGCCTCTTTTGGCTCTACAAATGGTATAATTCAGGTGATCTAGACATGGCCTCCTCTCCTGGTGTCCCTATTCTTTTTTAATATTAAAAGTGGAAAAATCACTTACAGAAGTGATCCTATGCCTCTGCAACCTACACCATCATGCTCAGAGCATCCAAATCATCTAGTATTGACTCTTTCTGAGCCTAATTTGGTTGAACAATGCTCCAGTTATGGCCTAATCAATTTTGGCCTAGGGAACCTCCACTAAGTCTAGAGAAACTCTAGTTAACTCCACCACATTTGGGAGTTCTGCCGAAAATGGTGGACTCCACCAATTAGTGCTAATATACGCTTAAGTTAAAATGGAGATTAATTAAATTTAATTGCAAATTTAACTAAGGTTTAGCGCTCTGAGCACGTTTAACCAAATATGAATTAAAAATCGAATTAGCGCTATTAAAATTGGTTTAAGGGTTAAATAACCCATGTTTAAATTTTTTAATCCGCCATTTGCATTGGTCACCATTGTGGTCATAGAAATAATTCATATGTTATGGGTCTGTCCCTCATTCCCTTCTGCCACGACCTTAGTTTAAACATAAGTATGTTTGTGTTGCCATATATGTTAAGACCGAATGTCGTGGTATAGTGATATTGTTAGCGTGTTGTGTGGGGCAGATCATGGTGTCGAGACCCAACCTCCACCCGTCCACCAATATAAAAAATTTCACCATATAAAATACGAAATTTGACCTACAAACATAATTTAAATTTGGCCTTTGAGGGGCACATGGCGACCTTCGTGCTAGCCACGTGTCAACTCCCAATTAGTCCGACCAAAACCAATAAAATTGTGACAAATCACAATCAACCACCATTCGACACTTTTCATAGTGTCATTGGGTGAATTGAAGGAATATTCCCATAATATTATTTTTTGCTGACTATGTTTCCATTTCACCATTCGATCACTTCTGCAAAAAATTTAGCTGTTTAGGAAAACGAACAAAAGGATCTATCTTCCTCATACGGAATCGGTTTTCAATGAAACGAAGTGCACCAGATTCCTAGTGACAAGACCTATTTGGTCATTCTAGTTTGGATTTATTCTGAAAAATTTTAATTTTTAGCAAATTTTTGCCCCCAATTTAGTTTCTAATATCTCCTTCCCATTGGCAGGCTTTTGGACCCACAAAAGTTGGTTATCTAATGAGAGCTTAATACTATTCTCTTTCCCAAGCTCTATCAACTTGATTCCACTTGGAAAAAATCTCCATGACAACCACTTGGGTTCAGTAACATGCCTTGCCTTGCAAATGGCTTGGCACTTGAACCAATGTTCTCCTTTTGCTGCTGAACCAATCTATCACTTGTTGGTTTCTTGCTGACTGATTAAACAATTTGTTGTACCAAAGAAATCCCTCGGTGCTTGGAAACTGACTGATGGTCTTCCCACTAAGAATCTTGTTCATCCTTTGCACACACATGCATTCGATGCAAGCTTTTCCTTGGAAACCACTTTCCCAAGTTAAGCCCATATGAGTGAACTACAACAATGAGTTCCAATATTAGTAATTACAAGAAAATAAATGACCATTATTTTTACCTCCAAGGTTCCAAATTTCACATCTAGAATAATGAATTCACCAACTCTTATGCTTCTTGGCATCAACACATTAAATGGTCTACAATGGATGTTGTTTTTGCTACAAATGTTTTGGTATCTTGTCCACTTTCCGATTCTTGATTCCATCATCCTCTGGTATTGACATGCTGCTCATGCCATGATTTCAGAATGAAGGCTAATCATGAGCCTCTCGCTCAAGAGTGGACCTTCCAAAATCTTGAGACATCTTGTCACAAGAAAAACCATTAACTTGAAAAACACGTCATGCATGAAACACAACTTGACAACCTCCTTGTTTTGCTCCTTCAAAGAAAAAAATGTCACATATTGTGAACCTCACCATGCATTATTACATATTGGTGTAAAAACAAAACATCTATGTAATTTGTCGATGGTTTTCGAAAAAACATGCGTCTTCAAACCATTGATTCTCAAGTGAAACAAAAGCATGTATAATAACTTGACGATTCTTCTCTCAAAACAACAAGAATTTCACATCTCATGAAACAATTCGTCAACATCTCCCTTTCAACTTTGGAGACAAAATCAACTCTTCCAAGTTGATATGACATACTTGTAACACACAATCGACCAACACAAGTTGACACTCATGCATGTGAAAACGATCAATGCCCTCAAGTTGACAAACATACATGATAATAAAAGCAATCAACCAACACAAGTTAATCACTCATGCATGTTCAAGCACAATGAAACTATCAAAATTTCCACTTTTCACACACAAACTCTCATGCATTTATACAATGCTCAACTCTCTCTCAAGTACAATCACAAGTACAAGAATCCCATTTGCATGTACAAGTACTTAAGGAGCCGAAATGACCAAATTTAGAGCCAATTCGACCTTTGGTATTGCTGCAGAAAAATTGGTCAACATACTCCACCTTCAAACACCTTCCTAGCATAAACATGCAACATGCATTCTAGAGAAAAATAAATGCATTCGCATGAAAATTGCAACTACAAATTTTCATCTTTGTTGCATCCAAGTGAGTCAACATAACTCTACTTTTCCAACATCTTGATTCATGCAATATGCAACATACTTTCAAGAGAAAAGAAATGCATTCAATTGGAAAATAAATGCATCAATAAGGCAATATTTGCATCAATTATCAAAAGAAATGCAAGGCCTTAATTGGATAAGAAATCTAACCATGTCTTTCCAAACCACTTCAATGGCGCTTCTTTTAGATGCACTTCATCATGTGAATCATCGTGACCCACCCACATCAATTTTGGAATCTTCTTTTCCATTCTTGTTAATGTCTCTCTCCACCTTCTTCAAATGTCATGGATGATTTTTTGGATACAAAGTCCAAAACTTGTCTACAAGATGACCCTGCTTATGGCAATGAGTGTAAAATAATTGCATCTTCTTTTCAACATGGTTTTCATTATCCAACGGACCTTTGTCTTTTTCTCTCCCTTGTTTTGAAATTTTCCTGTGTATGGTTATCTTATTCCAACATCTCGAAACATTATTGTTATTCAAACCAAAAAAGGAACATGTAAACTTTTTTCAAAATCTTATGTGAGTATTTACCATGTTTATCATAATCAAAAGCAACTTGATTAAAGGCAGATTTATGCCTTGCACATTCACCTTTTTCGGCTTCTTGAGGAGGTGAATTTGATGAGGTAGTGTCTCTCTTTGGAATACCAACAATGGATTCAATGGCTTTAGAGCTTTCAACATACTCTTGTTTTCCATTTCTATTAGTTGCATGCTTATGAGCATCTTCTTGCAAAGTGGATGTAAAACTTTACCATTCCTCATGAAAAAAACTTCATAATATTGAGGTAATTAACATGTAATGAAATTCCTTCTTGTAACATCTTCATGTGACTCCTTGGCTTTGGATCATTCTCCATCATGTTTTCCATAACCAAGACCCAAATACCTAGGCCTTTCCTCAACAACAATTGGCTCAAATATGCCTTGTGCATGTTTTCCAGATCCTTTAACTTCATATACCATCTTCATCAATAATTTGGACCCATATTACTCTAGTGTGTCTTTCAAAAGCACCTACACATTCATCTTGAGAAGAAATAGAAGATAAATTGAATTGCATACCTCATTTTCATGCACATACTTGCCTAAGGTTTAATCTACAATATGGAGCTAGGTCACCCTCTCATGCATATTTTCAAGAAGCTCTTACTTTTCCTCCTTCATGGAAATCAACTGCTCTTGAAGTATAATGGTCTCCCTCTTATCTTCATACATCTCTTGCACCATATCTCTCATGATGAAGAGCTTTGGCAACATCTCTTTATCAAAGAGTCTTGCTACAGAAGATTGGTTAGAAATAGTGTTGGATGAAGTTTCCATCACACTTGTAATGCATAAAAATCTTCTTTGCTATGATTTGAGAGTTGGGTCCTCAATCTTGACCTTCTCCTGAAGAGAGGATATACACATAAACTTGCACACATTTAAATTCTCCTTGAACAAATACAAAACCAATAGCTATTTTTCTAGCTAACCTTGGCAAACCATCTCAGGGCTAAAATGAGCTAAACTGTGCTCTGATACCAACTTGATCTAAATATGGAAAAACTATTTTTTGCTATGCTAGCTTCCTCATCAGTATTAAATAAAAGTGTGATTAAGGATTGTCTCAATTAGCCAATTTATGAGTGGTCTTATGTGTCAAGTTTTGTGTGTCTTTTATGAGAAATTCATTAAGTAAATTATTTTTAAAAATAGATGAACAAAAAGTAAATGCAGAGAAATAATACACAACAAACACATTACACAGTAGCTGATAATGGATTTCACCCCTCCTAGGCTACATCTCCATGGAACTATTTAAATGGCTTGGCCCTATTTGGATTAATAGTCAATTATCTGATTACATGCACGTACAGTGCTCCAATGGCTCTGCATCCTACTCCATTGGATTCAGAAGACTCAAAATCCCCTAGGTAGCCTCTTCTAGACATGGCCTGCTCTCCTGGTGGCCCTAGGCTTCTTTAATATTCAAAGTGGAAAAATCACTTACATAAGGGATCCTCTACCTCTGCAACCTACGCCATCATGCTCAGAGCATCCAAATCATCTAGGATTGACTCTCTTTGAGTGTATTTTGGTTGAAAAATGCTCGAGGGGAAACTCCAGGTAACTTCGCCACATTTGGGAGTTCCACTGAAAAATGGCAGATTCTGCCAATTATTTCTAATCCAAACTTAAGTTAAACTTGATATTAATTAAATTTAAGTGCGCTAGCTTAGGTTTAGCACTATAAGCGTGTTTAAGAAAAATCCGAATTAAAAATCAGATTAGCACTATTAAACTTGGTTTAAGGGTTAAATAACCCATGTTTAAAGTTTTTAATCTGCCATTTGCATTGGCCTCCATTGTGGTTGTAGAAATAGGTCGCATGTGATGGATTTGGCCCCCATTCCCTTCCATCACAACCTTATTTTAAACATAAATATGTTTGTGTTTCCATATATGTCAATATCGAATGTCGTGGTATAATAGTATTGTTGACGCGTTGTGTGGGGAAGGTTGCAAGGTCGAGCTCCAACCTCCACCCATCCACCAATATAAAATTTTGTACTATATAAAATATAAAAGTTGACCTAGTAACATAATGTAAATTTTCCCTTTGAGGGGCACATGGCAGCCTCCGGGCTAGCCACATGCCAGCTCCCAATTTGTCCGACCAAAACCAATAAAATTGCGACAAATCACAATCAACCACCATTTTACACTTGTCATAGTGTCATTGGGAAAATTGAAGGAATATTCCCATAATATTATTTTTTGCTGACTAGGCTGCCATGTCACTATTCTGGCACTTCTGCAAATTTTTTAGCTGTTTAAGAAAACGAACAGCAGGCTCTATCTTCCTCACACAAAGTCGATTTTTGATGAAACAAAGTGCATTGGATTCCTGATTATGAGAGCTATCCGACCACTCTAGTTTGGAGCGATTCTGAGCACTTTTAATTTTTAGCAAAATTTTTCCCCCAATTCAGTTTTTTATCATTACCAGTGTAAAAAACATGTGTCAGACCATTAATCTAAACAAATCATAAACAAATAATGAAAATACAGTCATTTCAGGTCTAGAGATCATGATCCATCATTTTATTCATGAGTGCATATTTATTTCAGATCTATCAATCAACTATAGCCCATACCATACAAATATACTTCATATTGAAGTATTCATTCATTACCCTTACTCATGCACACTTAGCACTTTGTTCTTCACCTCCTCCTATAGTTAGAGCCTTAGCCAACACCATGAGACAAAACCACACAAGTTCCGATGGTATTCTTGGACATGATCAAATAGTCATTATTGCACTCAATATTGTGGGCTAATACCATGGTAAGGACCCTTGGTATTGTTAAATTAATGTGCCAGCATATACACAACTTTTCTTCTCTGTACCTGCATGTATATGCGACTTTTCCTTAACGAACTCATGTATAGATCTTCAAATATTCACCTTTAATAAACTTATGATTTTTATCTGCAAACCTCTACCCCATCATTATGTCATTATTTTCCATCACTCTGTCACCTCTGAATTTATCTGTGAACTCATCCAGTTACGATATACTTTTATTGTTATAAGTGGGTTCCCATCAATGAAAACACATTGCATCATACTTCCAACAATCGCCCCCTTTGAACTTGATGGAAACCATGTTAGTGTTTGATCATCACAACCCATAAATACCTGTTAGACACATCAACATAAGCATTATTCAAACACCAATATACTCTCCCCCTTTGACAGCAAGGGAAAATGGCATGCCAATGTTGCATACAAGAGCTATGTGGCTCTAATATGTGTTATACTCACCATGCTCCCCCTGAGCACATGCCGAGTTTTTAGAAATATTTTTAATGAAGTACATGAATCTATAATTCAACAGAGTAGGAACTTTCCTATCACCAAGGACTTATACATACATCACTCACCCAACCAAGTGGGGTTACATATTTGACTCAACCACCCAACCAAGTGGGTTTACATATTTGACACAATCACCCAACCAAGTGGGATTACATATTTGACATGACCTTAAAAGTCTATATATGGCTGAAAGTGAAAATATTTACATCATAGGTATAACCATGACCTTTACTTCAAATTACAAGTATGAATTTTATAACCAAGACCAAAAGACATTAATAGTAAGATATCATTGAACATATTTAAGCAACCATAATACCAACAATGCATTATACTCTGCAAGGATAATGCTCTCCATGAACCTGTGATACCTGTTCATTTTCAATTAATCAATGATCAAATAATATTCATAAAACAGAAAAATCTCAGTGATAAAATCATAACTAAATGCCATATCAGTAGATTGTACCCATCAACACTAGACCAATCAAATTAGAACAGTCAGCAACATGTTAGAGTCTGTTCTTGAGTCTATCCCAATGTTTTTCTATTAGAGAAAAAAAATATGTGATTGTCTTCAAAGAAACATGTGTATATACACGAATATAATTCATGAAACATGCGTACAGAAAGAAACCTTATGATTTTTTAACCTGTACGCTGAGTAAACTAGAGTAACAACAAAGTGAGAAAGAGACAACTCCCAGTTTCTATCTAAGATATTCAAATGCTACTCTCGGGAGAGGCTTCGTAAATATATCAGCAACTTGTTCTTTGGAGGGAACATACTCCAATTTATCCTCGTGATCAAGCACTTTTTCTCATAGAAAGTGATACTTAATATGAATATGCTTGGTTTTGGAGTGCATAATAGGATTTTCGAAATACTAATAGCACTTGTATTATCACATAGGATGGAGAACATTTAATTTGAATATATTTTAATGTCTGCATCATCCAGAGAAGTTGTTTCCAAAAATATGCAACAACCACATATTATGCTTCTATTGTAGATAAGGAAATGGAACTTTGTTTCTTGCAAAACCAAGATACCAATCAGGGCCCCATGTAAAATTCACCTCCAATAGTGCTTTTTTGGTCATCAATATTTCCAACCCAGTTCGGATTTGTGTATGCATGAATGATAAGATCTGCATCTTAAGGATACCATAGACCAAGGTATTGGGTTCCTTAGAGATATTTGAATATTCCCTTTACTGCCTAAAGATGTGATTCCTTTGGATTGGCTTGGAAACTTCCAACAATCCCAACTGCATGCATGATATTTGGTCTAGTACATGTTAGATAAATAAGACTTCCAATCATACATTTGTACTTTGGTTGGTTTACTATCATAGAATCATCATGTGAACTAAGGCTACATCTTGTCATCACTAGAATACACACAGGTTTGCAGTCTTCCATCCCATACTTCTTCTAAATATGCTTAAGATATTTTTTTTGTGAGAGAAAGATTCCATCTTTTGCTTGTTTCACTTGTAAACCAAGAAAATATGTTAATTCCCAAAGTAAAGACATTTCAAATTCTTGTTGAATAATCGAAGAAAAATTTTCACTCATAGATTCTTCATTACTCCCAAAGATGATGTCATCAAAATTAACAACAATAATTAGCAGTTTATCATCCTCAATTTTTGTGTACAATTTGTTTTCTGTGGATCCTTTTGTGAAGCCTCGTTGTTGAAGATACTTGTCAAGAAGATAATACCATGCCCATGGAGATTTTTTTAGCCCATATAAAGCCTTTCTGAGTTTGCATACAAGGTTTTCATCATTCCCCAAAATGAATCCTTCTAGTTGTTCAATATATACTTCTTCTTCTATATCTCCATTAAGTAAAGAGGATTTTACATCCATTTGATAAAGTTTGAAATGTCAAAAACTTGAAAAATCAAGAAACAGTCTTATGGCTTAAAGTCTGGCCATTGGTGCAAGTGTTTCTTCAAAGTCTATACCTTCTTGTTGAGCATAACCTTTACAAACAAGTCTAGCTTTATTTCTAATGAATTCTCCATTTTCATTCAACTTATTTTTGAATATCCATTTTGTCCCAATAAATTTTTTATCATGAGGCCTTCGAACCAATTCCCAAGTATTATTATTTTCAATTTGATCAAGTTATTCATCCATGGCCTTAACTCAACATTCATCTTTACTAGACTGGTTTACATTTTGTGATTCAATGGTGGATAATAAAGCTATATAACTAGGATATCCTACACTTGTTATTCTTGTTTGTACCCCAAATTCCTTTTTTCCTAGAATTTGAGTTTCTAGACGATTCTTTTGAACATACCTGGATAGATAATTTTCTTTATCTAATGTTTCTTCTTCTGTTGCTTCATTTGTTTCTTCTCCTATATCATTGTGATTTTATGTGGCAAATCATTCATCATCATCATCCTCTTTTGTTATTGTTACCTTTTTGGGAACTGTGCATGCTTCAACAATCACAACACCAATACATTCAACAATTTTCGAAAGTATTTTATTGTAGTATTTGTATCATTTACTTCTACATGAGTAACAAAGAAGTATTCCTTCATCTACTCTAGCTTCAAACTTACCAAGTTTTTCATCATTATTTTTTATGAAACATTTGCTTCCAAAAACTCTAAAATTCTTTAGAGGGGGAGGCTTACCATACCAGAGTTCATAAGGAGTTTTTTCACTATTCACACGAACATGAGCCTTGTTGAAAATATTTACTATGGTATGCACAGCTTCACCCTAGAAGGTGTCTGGAGTTCCAGACTCATCAAGCATATCACGAGTCATTTGTTGAACTGTTCTATTCATTCTTTCTTCCACGCCATTTTGTTGAGGTATTATGGCTACAGAAAATTTTCTTTTTATGCCTATTATTCACAGAAATCAAATAATTCATCCGATATGTAATATCCTCCCTGGTCATATCTGAGACATTTTATTTTTAGATCTAATTCTTTGAAGACCTAAAGTTTATCAAATGCTTCATCTTTGTGTTCCAATAAACTGATCTAGCACATTCTAGAAAAATCATCAATGAACAAGATATAGTATTTTTCTCCACGAGGTGATTTTTTCCTCACTGGTTCACACAAATCAGTATGTATAATTTCAAGAGACTTACTTGTTGATCCTTTTGATCTGGCATTGAATTGAACTCTGGTTTTCTTACCAAATTGACATGAATTTCATATGGTAAATTCATCTAGTAGGGTGATGATGGGTAGATCACGAACAGCTTCAAGCCTACTTGATTTTCTTATTTGAGAGAAGCTTAAATGTCCCAACCTTTTGTGCCATAACCAAATTTATTTTTCTTTTCCTAGGTAACATTGTTGTCGGCCACATATCAATATATACAGGTTTCTCGTGGTTCTTATTCCTTTTATTATGGTCTTTCCTGTGTCAATTTCATGAACCACACATTCTTTTGATCATAATACCACCTCATTTCCTTGGTCACATGTTTGGATAACACTCAACAAGTTATGATTTAATCCATCAACATACATAACATTACCGGATTTAACCTTTTATTTTAAAATAAAAAGATCATTTACCCTTGATGACAGTAGGGGAGTCATTTCCAAAAGTGACATTATTTTCTTTCTCTAAAGAATTATATGATATGAGTTTATCTTTATCACATGTCATGTGTTTTGAACATTCGCTATTAATGTACCATTGATTTTCTCGTCTTTCTGCAAATAATTCTATGCCACAACTTTCAGGTTGTAAGTCCTTTTACCATATCTTAGAATTTGTTAATATTTTCTCCTTTTGAGATGTTGGTTGTAATTTTCTCCTACATTCATATTCCTCATGTGCAAAGTTATTTCAAAATGAGCAGTCAATTCCATATTTAATAGGAGAGAAATTTTTATAGGTGTTCTTCTTAATTACTGTCTCATTCCTTTGTTTTCTTGCTTTTCTAGTCATGATGGTTTTGTATGCAACACATTGAGAAACTTTATGACCAAAATTATGACATGAGAAACACTGTCCTTTAAATAATAAATTTATGCGATCATAGAACCTTCTAGTGTTGTTTACCTTTTTACTAATGCTTATTTATTGTTCATCCTTGAATTAGAGTGAAAATGATTTACCTATGAAGTGTCTCTATTCTTCTGCTGAAGATTGAAACTTTGATGACTGGCTTTTGTTGCATTTAGATAGCTTCCGGTTGTGGTTGAGTATTTTTCTGTATGTTATGATTCACCAATGTATCCAAGACCTGTATTCATAAGAGGAGAGCATTGAACCTTGATAATTTCATCTAACGTTTTAGATCCTTTAGAAAATCTAAGATTTAGAGTTTTTATTTTCTCAAGTTCCTTTCTTAGAATTACTATTTGACATTCTAACTTCTCATTATGCTTATCCTTTTCTATGAGTTGATTCTTTAGAATATCTATGGCTACTTTGTTTTCTTCCAAGAATATTTTGAGTTGAGTAATTTCTTTAAAGAAATATTTTTCTTCTAAATCATCCATAAAGTTATCATTAGACTCATTAGTGTTTTTCTAAAATTCCATGAGTAATTTGAGATCTTGATCAGATTCTCCTTCTTCACTATTTGAAAGGCCATCACTATCTTCATGAGTATAATAACTTTTCCTATTGTCAAATCATCTCCTATTACCTTTTTAAATATCCTTCCACTTGTCATGATTATCTTTATGAGTACATTTAACAGCATAATTACCAACTCTATCACAAGAAAAACATTTGAAGGGAAGCTTACCTCTGAACCTTTAGGTGCCAAGTTGAAGTTTCTTTACAAAATTTACCTCATCTTCTTCTGATACATACCTTGATTCCTTGTGTTCTTTATTTTCCTTTCCTTTTGCATTTGATTTAAATGTGACTTCTCTAACTTCTGAGGGACCTTATTTCCTCATTTAAAAAGCAGCCAGGATCCCGTGAACTTGAACAATAGTAAGAGTCTTCAGATCCTTCTTTTCTTCAATGGAAAACACTTCTGACTCAAATTTAGGAGTTAGAGATCTTAATATTTTCTCTACTAAAGTTGTGTCTTTTGTTTCTTCACCCAAGTTTCTCATGCGATTTACAATCTCATCTAGATGTAGAAATAAAATAGCAATAATTTCATCATTATGCATTCTGAGATTTTCATTTGAAATTTTGAGATTTTTGTCCCATATTTCCTTTGTTTTGTTTAACTTCATAACTTTGACAAGTTCTGATTCGGTCAAGCTTCCCAATAATGCATTAACTACTTTCTCATTAGTTTCATATGTTTTCTTTACTGTTGTATCTGTGGGAACTGCGGTTGTATATTTGTAACCTCCTTCAACAATTTCCCAAACATCTGCTTCAAGAGACTGAAGATAAGGTCTTGTTCGTGTCTTCCAGAAGTTTAAATTATTTTTGTTGAAGAGTGGTGGTCTGATAGATGTTGTTTCATCTTGATTGATCATCTTGGTGGATCTTCCTTCAATCGATCAATCTTCTTCTGAAGGACCTACTCTCATACCAATCGTTGGGAAAAATACTAAGATGGGGGGGGGGGGGGGTGGTTGGGTTTGAATCAATATTTAAAACTCACATAGAATTTTACTTTTATTTACTAAATTATATATGCGTACTTAAGCCAACCAGTGTATGTACGCGACTTTCATTCAGGAAACTAGCGTATGCCCAAAGAACTTATAATTCATATAAATATCTAGTAAATTTGATTAGACCAGTGCATCAGTGATTCATCGGAAATTTATTAAGGAGTAAAAATGTGCAGTAAGAACATAATAAATTATCAAAAATAAGAAACACACATGAACACCAAGATTTAAGGTGGAAACCCAATGTGCGAGAAAACCATCGCTTCTGTTGTCTCTATCATTAATATTTCTTATATAGAAAACTTATTACAATCTTGTACTAGCACAGGCTCATACCAGCACGTAGGCACCCACCTGTGGAAGGCTTCTACCTTCACTCGTTCTCTGTTTGTTACAGAAGCGAACTCCAACCCTTTGATCTCATTTACCAACCACCACTGGAATGGAGCTTCGACCCCCTACTCTCATTTATCAGCCACTACTGGAAGGGAGATATAGCCCCATGATCTGATCACCAACTCCTACTGGAAGGCAGCTTGACTTCCTCACTAAAGGCTCTAGTCCTCAGCACCACTACAGACCATGTTTCATAAATTTTCACACTGGATCCACCGGCTTCAATACATCACAGCTTGTAGGCCTATTTTCATCAGATTTTCATACTAGACCCACAACAATCATTGAAGCCGAATATCAAAATGAAACATATAATTGTACCAAATCATTCACTCGATCATCAATCAACCAAATAATCACTAATATTTAATCACAATCAACTAGTAGCATAATCAATACTCAAACAACCGAGATCTATATGAAGACATCATTGACGAACAACAGAAACACAAAAAAAAATGACCAGACATTTTATTCAATATTCTTCAACAAAATCCTGGCTTGCATGCGCCTTCCAGTAGAATTATTCATGTATGTACGCACTTATCCCGATACCAACTCGTGTATAGATCTCAACATATTATTGAACATATACACTACTCTGTAGAACCAAAATCGCATGTATATGCACTTTCCTTGTGTCAAACCCGCATATAGATCTCTAAATAATACTGGACTACACAATACTTCAAAACTTCAAACTTACTCAGATCATACCCTTCAGTGACAAAAAACATGCATCAGAACACAGATATAAGCATATCATAAACAGATCATGCAAATACATAGTCATTCCAGGTCTAGAGATCCTGATCCATCATTATATTCATGAGTGCATATTTATTTCAGATCTATGAATCAACTATATCCCATACCATACAAATATACTGTTAGGTCCCTATATTACTAGTATATTCCCTTATTGTTGTTAGTGTAACCCCCTTATTGTTATTATTGTACCCTTGTAACCCCATATTGTTATTATTGTGCCCTTAAATTATTATTGTTAGGTCGGCTAGGATTATATTGTGGCCCCATGGAATCCTATATATAGAAATGAGGTTTTGTAATTTGAATCATCCAAGAATTTTTCATTCATGTAATGTATTGGAGGTTTCCCCCTCGAAGTGGCTTATTTATAAGGTGCGAATATCTCTTTTCTTCTATTTTTGGAGCTGGTTTCACAACATTTGGTATAAGGGCTTTGGATTCTAGGGTTTTCGCTGCTCCAAACTAGTCATCATGGAATTTTCACCATAATTTTTTTTCTACGAAGGTTCAAAAGCTGAAATTTTTAGATTGTGAAGCCAAATTCCTGAGGAACATCATCGCAAAATTTTAGAGCTTGGTTCACAATATTTTTGGAGATATGATCTGTGGAAGTTAGGGCTTTTTGCAAGCTCCTGAATTTAACATAAATAGGTCATCACGGAATTTTCACTATAACTTGTTTTCCACGAAGATTCAGAAGAAAATTTTTTTGGAGAGAGAAGTCAAAATCTTGAGGAACATCATCGAAAAATTTCAAAGCTTGGTTCACAATATTTTCGGAGATATGATCTGTGGAAGTTAGGTCCTTTTCAGGCTCCTGAATTTCATCTCAAAGAGGTTATTGTGGGAAAATATTCATAACTCTCTCTCTGAGCATTGGATTGGAATGATGTAAAAAGTGGTCGCAAGTACATAGACTTTAGTTTCTTTTCTATCAATTTAAAAACCAAAGGAGGAAACAAGAAGATGTGGCAAGTCGTACAATTTAGCTCTACTGAACCAGTCCATAATTGGGTCATTGTGGGAGATTGGACATATCTTTGTCTTGAAGAATTCAAATCAAGTCAGACCTGTGACATTTGAAAGAAGCTTCAGAGGGCTACTACAAGGCCTAATTTCAAATATTGAGGATCCATAATTATATAGATAATTAAATTTCAATATAGAGCTCCCCAAAAGCAAGTAAAAGGTGTGTATTTGTTTTTTCCAGAATTGCATAAGTCTTGTTTGAAGAATCAAGTTGAATTGATTCCAAGCACATATTGTAGAAGAGATAACAGTATTGGATTCTAAAATTTCCCCTAGAAATAATTCAACACCCATTAAGCCTTTAGAAGGCTCTACTATGACTCATGAAGACGAAGAATGGCGACATGACATATCAAAATTACAAGAGCAAGTGCAACAAATTTTTCTCTCGCAAAGAGCAACCAAAAATGACATGGAATTTTTGAAGAAAGCCATGGAAACTAAGATGGATGGTTTGAAGAAAGGCATGGAATATAAGATGGATGGTTTGAAGAATGGCATGGAAGCTGGCATGGAATCTAAGATGGATGACATGGAAGCTAAGATCAATGAGAAAATGGAAAACATGAAGAATGATCTAAAAGCAAACATGGAAGGTTTGACAAAGTTGATACAAGAAATGTTTCCTAATGGTGAAAATATAGTAGAGGAAACTCATGATGAGAAAAAAATAAATGTTAATCATGATTTTATAAAATCTAATGTTGGCGGGAAGACCACCATATTCCAAAAATGGATATGAGGAATTTTGATGGAAACGATCATGTAACATGGATACTACAGATGGAGAAATATTTTGATCTCCATAATGTGAAAAACACACAACAGGTACGCATTGCAACTTTACATTTAGAACAAAATACATTTTTATGGTATCGATGGCTTTGCTCCCGTAAAAAAATTGTCACTTGGTCAATTTTTACAGAGGAAATGATAACACATTATGAGGATACAAAGAGAAACACCTTCTTTAGCCAATTGATAAATCTCAAACAAAAGGGTTTAGTGGGGGAGCACATTGAGGCCTTCCAAAAATTGAATATAAGGGTAGCTTATATTCTAGAGGAACACGGGATTAATCTCTTTATAGGTACTTTAAAGAATAACATCCAACATGAAGTTCGCGTTTTGGAACCTGATTCATTGGAGAAGGCATTCAGGTTGGAAAGAAAAATTGAATGTAAAATTATGGCGACAAGGAAGGCTACCACTCACTTCTATAAATAGGGAAGTGTTGCTACTCCTAGATTTCCACAACCTACAAGGTTGACACCACAAAAATTGGAAGAAAAAAGAGCAAAAGGGCTTTGCTACAGTTGTGATAGAAAATACACTAAAGGTCATAAGTGTGCTGAGAAGAAATTATTTTACATAGATTGTGAAGAGGAAGAAGAAAAGGAACAAGAAGAGGATATACACCAGGAACCAGCCCTAGAAGAGGAAGAAATGAATCCGACCATATCGTGTAATGCACTGGCAGGAATTACCACTCCTCAAACTCTCAAGATAGCAGGACAAATCAAGAAGAAAAGGTAATAGTGTTGATTGATTCAGGTAGCACCCATAATTTTATTCATTGTAAGGTAGCCAAGGAATTAAATTGTTTCCTATACCCAGCACCAGAATGTCAAGTGATGGTTGCAAATGAAGGAACTATAAATTGCTCTAGAAAATGCCATAATATCAAGCTAACCATGGGGGAATATGTATTGAATAGTCCAATGCTTTCCATTCCTATGGGAGGTGTTGATGTTGTACTAGAAGTACAATGGTTACAATCTTTGGGGACGGTAGCTTTTAATTTTCAAGAAATTTTCTTGAAATTTTTTTCAGAAGGAAAGGAAGTCGAATTACGGGGTATTGCGGGGAAGCCTGGAAGGATAATAAGCTCTAATGTCATGACAAAGCTTCTAAAGAAATAAAAACGAGGCGTAATTGCACAATTATGCTCACTAGAAGTTCCGACATCAAAATCATCTATTTCTGCAGATCTCCAACAAGTCTTGGACAATCATTCCAAGGTGTTTGAAACTCCCAAAGGACTCCCACCTGTTTGTGATCATGATCATGCTATTCATTTGATTCCAGGAAGTGTTCCTCCAAACATCAGGCCTTATAGATATCCTTACTTCCAAAAGAGCGAAATTGAACGTATGATTGCAGAAATGTTAGAGGCGGGTATAATTCAACCTAGTCGAAGTTCTTTCTCTGCTCCTGTAGTATTGGTACACAAGAAGGATGGATCATGGCGAATGTGTCCGGATTATAGGGAGCTCAATAAGCTCACCATTAAGGATAAATTTCCCATTCCTGTGATTGATGAATTATTGGATGAATTACATGGAGCAATTTATTTTACCAAGTTGGATCTTCATTCAGGATATCATCAAATTAGAATGAAGACCGAAGATATTCCAAAAACAGAATTTCGAACTCATGAGGGTCATTATGAATTTTTGGTCATGCCTTTTGGCCTTACCAATGCACCTTCTACATTTCAAGGGTTGATGAATTCCATTTTCAAACCCTTCCTTGGAAAATTTGTGCTAGTATTTTTTGATGATATACTAATCTACAACAGGTCTTGGAAGGATCATGTTCAACATGTTGACAGGGTGCTCAAACTATTGCAGGAGAAACAATTATATGAAAAAACATCCAAATGTTTCTTTTGAGTACAAGATGTGGAATATCTGGGTCATATTATATCTCACGATGGTGTCAAGGTAGACCTTAACAAAATTAAAACCATTAAGTAATGGAAAGTCCCCACAAGCATAAAGCAGTTGCGAGGATTTCTCGGGTTAATAGGATATTATCGAAAGTTTGTTAAGAATCATGGGAGAATAGTAGTACCTCTAACAACATTATTGAAGAAAGATGCATTTTCATGGACTCCTGAAGCAACTAAGGCCTTTGAACTTCTTAAAGAGGCAATGTGTCTAGCACCAGTCCTAGCTACGCTAGACTTCACAAAAACCTTTATTGTGGAAAATGATGCCTCAGGAAATGGAATTGATGATGTTTTAATGCAAGAAGGAAGACCCATTTCTTTTGAAAGTCGTCCAATCATAGGAAAGTATTTACAGAAACCTATTTATGAGAAGGAAATGTTAGCAATATTGCACGCACTAAAGAAATGGAGAACTTACCTAATGGGAAGACACTTCAAGGTAAAAATTGATCATGATAGTCTTAAACACTTTTTGGAACAAAGACTATCTTCAGAAGAGAAGTAAAAATGGGTCATAAAGATGTTGGGTTATGAATTTGAAATAATATACAAAAAAGGGAAGCTAAATATTGTTGCAGATGCACTCTCAAGAAAGAATGAAGAGGTGGAAGCATTTCTTTGTGTCATTTCTATTATCCAACCAGATTGGATAACCGAAGCAAGAGATGAATGGAAGAAGGACGAAGAAGTTTGGACACTCATTCAAAAGTTGCAGCAAGATCCTAGTACATCTGATACATTTAATTGGAAAAATGATTCCTTATGGTACAAATATCGTTTATATCTTTGTAAGAATTCCCAACTAAAACAAAATATTATTTTGGAATTGCACACTTCTCCTTTAGGAGGACACTCAGGATTTTTAAAAACTTACCAAATGGTGAAGAAAGAATTTTTTTAGGATGGCCTTAAATCTGATATTCAAAAGTTTGTGGCGGAATGTTTGGTTTTCCGGCAGAATAAAGTTGAGACAATTAAGACCCTGGGTCTTCTACAACCTTTATCCATTCCAAGTCAACGTTGGGAGGAGATTTCAATGGATTTTTATCACAGTTTTACCTAAGTCCGAAGGAAAGAGTGTCATCATGGTGGTAGTTGATAGACTTACCAGGTATGCACACTCTTGTGCATTATCTCATCCATTTAAAGCAAGTACAGTTTCTACTACATTTATGGACACAATTGAAAAGCTACATGGAAACCCAAGGGTTATTGTGAGCGACAAAGATCCCATTTTTACTGGAAATTTTTGGACGGAGTTATTTTCTTGTTTGGGTACTCAATTAGCTCATAGCTCATCTTATCATCCTCAATCTGATGGTCAAACCGAGATAGTAAATAAATTTTTGGAAGGATATCTTCGTTGTTTTGTATCTGATAAACAAACACAATGGGTCAAGTGGTTACCTCTTGCTGAATGGTGGTATAACACTTCCTTCCATGCTGCAGCAAAAATGACCCCATTTATGGCACTTTATGGATATCATCCACCATCCATCACATCATCTTTAAGAGAAAATTTGAAGGTTCAAGCAGTGGAAGATCACATCGAGCATCAACAAGAAGTTCTCCAACTCTTAAAGGACAACCTGAATTTGACACAAAATCAAATGAAACAACAGGCAGATAAACGTCGCAGCGAGAGAAGTTTTGATGTAGGAGACTGGGTATTTTTATGGCTGCAACCATACAAACAAATGTCCCTCAAGCAAGCTAAAAAGGATAATAAATTATCACCAAAGTAATATGGTCCTTACAAGGTGTTGCAAAATATTGGTACTATTGCATACAAATTGGAGCTTCCTTCTTCTTCATGAGTGCATCCACTTTTCCATGTTTCATGCTTAAAGAAGGTTATAGGTGAAAATATTCCAGTTCAAACAATATTGCTAGAACTTGATGAGGAAGGAAAAATCATATTGGAGCCTGAAGTGATCATGGAAGCAAGAACTCGACAGCTACAGAATCGATAAATTTCAGAGTATCTCATCAAGTGGAAGAACTTACCCACTGAAGATTCTACATGGGAGGATGAAAATTTTATACAGAAGAACCCAAAGCTACTCAAGCATTGAGGACAACACTTTTTTGAAGGAGAGGGGCATGTTAGGTCCCTATATTACTAGTATAGTCCCTTATTGTTGTTAGTGTAGCCCCCTTATTGTTATTATTGTACCCTTGTAACCCCCATATTGTTATTATTGTGCACTTAAATTATTATTGTTAGGTCAGCTAGGATTACATTGTGGCCCCATGGACTCCTATATATAGAAATGAGGTTTTGTAATTTGAATTATCCAAGAATTGTTCATTCATGTAATGTATTGGAGGTTAGCCCCTCGAAGTGGCTTATTTCTAAGGCGTTGATATCTCTTTTCTTTTCTTTTTGGAGCTGGTTTCACAACATATACTTCAGATTCAAGTATCCATTCATTACCCTTACTCATGCACACTAGGCACTTTGATCTTCACCTCCTTATATATTTAGAGCATTAGCCAATACCATGAGCCAAAACCACAAAAGTGTTGGTGGTATTCTTCAACGGGATAAAATATCCATTATTGTGCTCAATATTGTGGGCTAATAACATGGTAAAGACCCTTGGTATTGTTAAATTAGTGTGCCAGCATATACACCACTTTGCTTCTTTGTACCCACATGTATACACGACTTTTCCTTGACAAACCCACGTATAGATATTCAAATAATCACCTTTAATAAAATTTTGGTTCTGATCTGCAAATATCTGTCACATAATTCAGTCATTTTTCTACACCACTTTGTCACCTCTGAATAGATATGTGAACTCATCCAATTACCATATACTTGATCTTTTATAAGTGGGTTTCCATCAAGGAAAACACATTGCATCATACTACCAACATAGAGAATAGTCACTTGTGCCGAGTGCAGTGAGGGGGCTAAACATATTTGCTACATGCAAACACTCCTCGAGGTTGTTCCTATAGAGGATTTATTTTGTGAAGTGTGTAAGTTAAAACAAAAGGAAAGCCTTAGTATATGTGAATTATTAAGAACTTATAATAAAAAACAATTACCTATTTCAGAATTAGTTGATGGGGATAGTGGGGACCTAAAACCTTTCAATTCTCCCACAAATATGCCATTATTGATGGTGGACAAAGAAGGTTATTCTACACTAAAAAATAATTTTTTTGAGCACAACAATCTATCCTTGATTAATGAGTCAGAGGTTTTTACTTTGACAAATATGAACATAAGTCTTTAGATCCCACAGACGATTGAACACAATGTGGCAGTTTCAGTTAGGGAGGATCCAAAGTTAACAAAATCAAGCAAAATCATATGTTTGATTAGTTTAGAGAACCAAACCAATGAGGGGAATCCTCACAAAACCTAAACAGACATGTTGGTCGATAAATCATCTAGATTGAAGTCAACTTCGAAATCATTGGTAGGTAATTCACATCTGACAAAAGCTTCCTAGATAGGTGTTACGTTACAGACAAGAAAAAATATTGCATATGAGATGGTTCCTAGGACCAAAAATATAAGGAAGAAGGTCAAATAAACCTTGCTAGTGAAAGAGAAAGCGAGCTCATATACAAATAAAAACATATCAAATGACATAACTAGAATTCCTATGAATGGGTCTTCTAAAGATTTGTTTAGCCTAGAAGAGAGTACTCTAAAGCCTACGCCCCCATCTTCAATAGCACAGGCTTTGCTAGAGAGGTATTGGTGGCAACACAGATTGAAATATGCATTACCGAGCCTTCCGAAATAGATGTATCATCTTCAGCGTTGATGCAAAATCCCACATTTGGTCCATCTGAGATGATTAGTTTATCAATTTATATGGAAAAATACATTTCTACTGTAGCAACTCTTAATGATGGTTTTTGGTTTCTTAAAAAAAATAAAAATAAAAATAACAAGACCTGATTCATAGTTTTTCTGGAGGGGTGGCTTTAAAATTATTGATAAATATATTAGTTATAAGTTCTATGATAGTATACAAGCATATCTGGCTAACAAAGCATCTTCTAAAATTTATGAAATATCAAGAAAATTTCCTTCATATCTACATTTGTAACAAGTAAAACATTGTAGTGCAAGGCCTAACCCTTTTGATCTTCATGGGATTTTGTGTGATGACATGGGTCTTGGGAAAACACTCCAAGCCTTTACAATTGTAGCATCTGCTACCATGGAATGTCTTGCTCTTAAAGGCGAAAAGAACCAATTACACTCTTTGAATACACGTCCCTCAACATTAGTGGGTCACTGGGGCTTCAAAATTGAGAAGCTTATTGATATTTTTGTTCTGGATCCTCTCTAGTATGTTGGATCTCCTTAGGAGTGGTCTTTGCTTCGAAATTAGTTTGGAAATTTCAACATCATTTTTAAATTTTATTATGTCATTCGTAAATATATTGATTGCTTGGGGCACACTCTTTTGAATTATTGTATTTTGGATGAAGGTCACATGATAAAGAATGCAAATTCGAAAGTCATACGGCAGTGAAATAGCTAAAATAAGATCACCTTCTTATTTTGAGTGGAACACCAATTCAGAACAATGTTCTAGTGCTCTGGTTGCATTTTTGAATTTCTTATGCCTGGTTTCCTTCGATCAGAGAGATAATTTCATTTTATTTACAAGATACCATCATTAGCAGAAATAGATGCAAAATATTTAGCTAAGGACGTAGAAGTTGGAGCCCTGGCTATGGAAGCACTACACAAACAAATAATTTTGAATTGACTGAGCAGAGATCGCATACAAAGAAAACGCAACATCTCCAAGTCATGAATTTCAATCTCAATTTTCGGGCAAATGGTGTCGAACTTTAAAAATCCACGATCTATGTTTTTTTTAGAATAACCCCAATTGACTTCAAATTGGGAAATTTATGAAGCTTCGAAGTGGTTTAAGATATATCGATAGTTCTTCTGGATGGTATATTCAAAGAATTTGTAAAAGTCTGCAAAAAAATATTTTTTGATCATAAGAAAACTAGATGTGAATGACCCAAAATGTATAGAATTTTTTTCTGGATGCTCAGAAGAAGGCGCATCGTGAAGAAAGGAAAATTAGTGATGAGACGATGTAGAGAATTTTCCTCTGAGGAAAATTTTTTATTTTGGTAAAATGCTTAAGACCCAAGAAATACACCCAATTTTGAGCCACACTATATTGTATTATCAATTCTATCTAACACCAATGCTACTCCAAAGGTCTGTCCAGGTGTGCTACCAAGGTTGTTACTATAAATTGTTGAAATGTTACTTTCAACTGTCCCTGTGCAGAGCCGCTTTCCAATTTTAATTACCAGTTTTTTTGTCCTCCAGCCGCTTTCCAAAAGAGATGAACAGTTAGTTTCAGTTTTTTGTTTGATTGGTGTAGTCCTTTTATTTGAAAAAAAGAGTTTTTTTTATGTGTTTGGGGACAATCTCTATTTTGAGTAAAACATAGTACTTTTATTTTAAAAAACATAGTGAACAGATATTTTTTTTTTATATGAGCGCGAGATTTTTTGTTAAACCCCGTGTTCCCCACAGAGTACAGTGTCTTGTTGATGGTGGAGGGTTCGATGCATTCATCACAATCGGAAGTAATTCAAATATACCACAACCTTTGTAATGGCCCGATGCGATGAATTCATCGGATGTTATTTCATATAACAATCACCCTCCACTTACGCCGAGGCCCGCGGGTGATGTGGTGCCACAAGACCACGCGGCAGTTTAATATACAGTCGCAAATGTTTTGTTTTGGACCCGATTATTATATCGCATCAGAAGCCCTTTTGTTTATGGCCTGATTGCATAGTGTTAAAGCTGTGGACCCGATGGATATTATAGGGCGTAGTTAAAAGTTGAACTCGGGTCCGATTCTTCAATCGGCATTGGATATTTTATTTGGCCCGTTTGTTTTTGTTATGTCATGGACCCGATCCACTTATGAAGCGGATTTAATTTGTTGATTTCACGTCACATTTCACGCTTGCGTCAACAGGCCAAAACTGGATGCGATAACATTTTATACAATGGATTTAATAATCCATTGCACGCACAGAAAGTCTTATGATGTCATCGGGTTTGTAACGCGAAATGGTTCTATGCGTTTTGGTTGATAAGGCTTTCAAGTCCAGCAGAGTTTTGTTTATTTAATCGCGCGATGCAAAGGTTCGATGCAAAGGTTAAAGTTTTGTTTTAATATGTTATATGCGTGATGGGTATATTTTTTATATGTGTTTCAAACATATATTAAAACATGTGTAAAGCGTGGGCCCCCGACATTTTTTTTTTAAACAGATTTGATTTAAGTTTTTAAATTGATTTTATTTCATATGGTTTTTGTATTATGTTATATGCGCGGCATATATAAAAGTTAAAAAGGCCCGAGAGCCTCTGTAATGAAATGTTTTATTTGGTGAAAGCACAGCAGTGTGTTTTTCTTTGTAATAGACAGAGAGGTTTTTTTTACACATAGCAGTGTAGAGTTTTATTCCAAAAAACAGAGACATAGTGTTATATTTTGGTGAGACAGAGAAGTCTCTTTGGGCACTGCGTCTTGAAGCAGTCCATAATTTGTAACAGTTTTATTTTGAAGTTAATGAAATATATTTTCAAGTGCAAAACTCTGTTCTCCAGTGAAGAATTTTTTTATTTCTTTGTGTTAAAGAGTAGAGTATTATTCTCTATTATCTGTTCTGGAATTCTCAGAAATTTTAACATGGTATCAGAGCTAGTCCAGGCTCTTTGAAGGTATCAAAGAAGCTGAAGGAAGGAATTATTTGTTACAACAGCTTCTCCAGCAGAGTGAAGACTCAGTCAAGAAGAATCCAAGGTATTTCTAAAGTCATTTTTTTTGTGTTACTGTTGAAGACAGTCAGTTGTTTTAAAAACACAATCAAGTATTTTGAAGCATAGTTAAGAGTGAAATAATGGCTGGAGCCAGCACTAGCATGGGTATTGGAAATACCCAGCTCCCACAATTTAATGGGAAAAACTATGACTACTGGGAAATAACCATGAGAGCCTTGTTTGCTTCACAAGACTTATGGGAAATTGTTGAGGATGGATTTGAAGAGCCAGCAGATGAAAATGATTTTAATGATTTAACTCAGGAAGAGAAGGAACTGCTAAAGAGAAATAAGAAGAAGGATTCTAGAGCCCTCTACTTTTTATATCAAGTAGTGCATGGGAGTTTTTTTCTAAGGATAGCAGCAGCCAAGAGATCCAAAGAAGCATGGGAAACTCTCAAGACAATCTATCAAGGCATGGAGAAAGTGAAGACAACAAAAATACAATTGCTGAGGAGAGACTTTGAGACTCTCTGCATGAAGGAGTCAAATAATATTGACTCATTCTTCACACATATGATTGGAATGGTCACACAGATAAGGTCTCATGGAGAGACTCTTGAAGAAAGGAGGATTGTGGAAAAACTCTTGAGGAGTCTACCCTCAAGGTTTGATGTGATTTTCACCACCATACAAGAGACCAAGGATCTCACAAATTTTTCAGTGGATGAGCTACATGCATCACTGATGACACATGAGCAGAGATTGGGTAGAAATGAAAACTCATCTCTAGAGAATTCCTTTAAGACCTAGATGTATTTCAGAAGAGGAAGAGGGAAATGCAGAGGAAACAAGAGAGGAAGAGGCAGAAGCCAAAATAGAGGTGGAAGAAATAGTCCAACAAAAGCTCAAGGAAGGGGCAGCAATCCAAATCAGCATCAAGGCCAAGGAAGCAGCCAACAAAGTGGTCAGCAACATGCTCAACGACAAAGGTATGATAAATCCAATGTCCAATGTCACTATTGTAAAAAATATGGGCATTATGCAAATGAATGTAGAAAGAAGCAGCATGATATGGGTAATAGAACAAATGCAAATTTTCCTAGAGAAAATATCAGCCAAGATAAATTTTTTTTAGCTTGTAATATGGATGAGGAAAAGAGTGAAGATTTATGGTTTCTAGACTCGGGTTGTAGTAACCATATGACATGAAACATAGCCATGTTTTCTATGTTAGATGAGAGTGTGAAGTCACAAGTCACACTAGGGACTGATAGTAAAGTTTTTGTTATGGGAAAAGGAGATGTAAATGTTTTAACAAAGAAATGTGAAAAGAAATCCATAGCAGGTGTCTATTATGTTCCAAGAATGAAATGTAATCTCTTAAGTATTGGACAGCTTGTTCAAAAGGGGTACAATGTTTTCTTTGAGGATGATGTTTGCACCATCATGGATAAACCACCCAGCAAACAATGTATTTCTGAAGTGAAGATGACAAGCAACAGGATGTTCCCTCTCAGGATGAGAGCAGATTTGAAAAATGAAGAAGAAGTAGCAGCAGTGACACAAGAGGCTTTCCAAAGCGAACCAAAATATGACAATTGGTTGTGGCACTTGAGATTTGGACATCTCAACTTTGGAGGTCTTAACTTGTTGAATAGAAAAGGAATGGTAAGAGGTTTGCCATTGATTGAGAAATCGGACAACCTTTGTGAAGGTTGTATCTTGGGGAAACAACAAAGAGAAAGTTTTCCTTCCGAGAAACGCATAAGGGCAAAGGCACCCTTAGAGATTGTCCACTCAGATTTGTGTGGACCGATGCAAACTCCATCACTTGCTATCAGCCATTACATGTTAACATTTATTGATGATTTTACTAGAAAAACTTGGGTTTACTTTTTGAAAAACAAAATTGAAGTATTTGAAAGATTTTGCAATTTCAAATCACTTGTTGAGAACCAAAGTGGGCTGCATATCAAATTCCTAAGGATTGATAGAGGAGGTGAGTATATCTCTAAATATTTTCTACTTTTTTGTAGAGAAAATGGGATTCACAAGCAGTTTACAACTAGATATACTCCGTAGCAAAATGGAGTTGCCGAAAGGAAGAATAGAACAATAATGGATATGGTAAGGAGTATGTTAAAGGCAAAGCATTCTCCTAATGACTATTGGGCTGAAGCTATACATTGTACAACGTACATTTTGAATAGGTGCCCTACAAAAGCAGTCATGAACAAAGTGCCGGAAGAGGCATGGAGTGGCACAAAGCAAGGTGTCACACACATGAAATTTTTTGGATGTGTGGCTTATGCACACATTCCAGATAAGCTAAGGAAGAAGTTGGACAGAAAGGGGGAGAAATGCATTTTCATTGGATACAGTGAGGAATCCAAAGCTTACAGGTTGGACAACCCATCCACCAAGAATTTTATTGTGAGCAGAGATGTTCAGTTCATTGAGGAGGAAGCTTGGGATGGAAGCATAGAGAAAATAGTGAATGTTAAACACTTTTTATCTCATGATGAAAATGATGATGAGTTGGCTGAAATACATCCCCAAACAGCAGCACCAACACAAGGGCAGCAAGAAACACCCTTGAGGAGAAATGAAAGTGCTTCTCCAAGCACACCAAAAGGAGGAAATTCAAGTGCTTCTTCAAGCACTTTTACACCAAGTGAAAGAGGTAAGAAGTTCAGAAATTTGAATGAAATTTATGAACAAGAGACAGCAAATGAAGGTATGAATTCTTTGTTTGCTTTATATTGTCATGTTGATGACCCTATTCATTTTGAAGAAGCTATTAAATATAGGAAATGGATAGAAGCTATGGATGAAGAGATTAATGCCATAGAAAGAAATAAGACATGGGATTTGGTTGAATTCCCATAAAGATGTCATTGGAGTTAAATGGGTCTACAAGACCAAGAGTAATGTTGAAGGAAAAATAGAAATACACAAGGCAAGACTTGTTTTCAAAGGGTATAAGCAGAAGCATGAGATATACTATGAGGAAACTTTCACACCGGTTGCTAGAATGGAAACCATGAGAGCAGTGTTGTCCATAGCAGCGCAAAACAAGTGGAAAGTTTACCAAATGGACATGAAGTTAGCATTCCTAAATGGAGTGTTAATGGAAGAGTTTTACATTTAACAACCTCTTGGCTACGAAAGGAAAGGCCAAGAGCACAAAGTGTGCAAGTTGAAGAAATCTCTTTATGGGCTAAAGTAAGCGCCAAGAGCGTGGTACAGTAGCATAGATTCCTATCTACTGGAAAATAGATTTGAAAAGTGTGAGGGAGAACCCACCCTCTACATCAAAGAAAAGGATGGTAAAATGTTGATTTTGGTTTTATATGTTGATGATGTTATTTTCACAGGTAATGATGATTACCTTATTGAAAATTTTAAAACAGTCATGAAAGAAGAATTTGAAATGACTGACATGGGTTTGTTGAGATACTTCTTAGGAGTAGAAGTAGAACAAGATGAAAATGGGAATTTTATCTCACAGGAAAAATATTTTAATGAAGTGTTGGAAAGATTTAATATGCAGGAGAGTAAAGCAGCAATCACTCCAACAGTGATGGGATTAAAACTCAGCAGAGAGGATAGCAGCAAGGATTTTGATCCTAGTTTGTATAATAACATAGTTGGCAACCTCATGTATTTGACTGCAACTAGGCCCAATATAATGCATGTTGTTAGTTTGATTTCCAGATTCAGGGAGAGGCCAAAGGATGCACATTGACAGGAAGCAAAGAGAATTCTGAGGTATGTTAAAGGAACCAAAAGGTATGGAATTTTATATACTGCTTCAGAATGTTCAAATTTAATTGGATACACTGACAGTGATTGGGCTGGAAGTGTAGATGATCAGAAGAGCACTTCCGGTTATGTTTTTCACATGGGTTCAGGAGCCATTTCATGGGATTCTAAAAAACAGCCTATTGCAGCATTGTCTACAACAGAGGCATAATATGTGGTAGCTATAGAAGCAGCATGTCAATAAATTTGGATGAGAAGGATGCTAAGAAGTTCGTGCCAAGAGAAAGAAAGAGGAACTATGACAATAGCTCAGCTATTACATTATCTAAGAATTCTGTGTTTCACAAGAGAGCGAAACACATTGACACAAAGTTTCATTACATCAGGGAATTGGTAAACAATGGAGAAATTGTTTTGGAACACTGCAGAACTCAGGAGCAGTTTGTAGACATTCTAACCAAGCCATTGGGGAAGAAGAGTTTTGAATTTTTGAGAAAATGCCTGGGTATGACTGATAACCCAATAGTTGAAAGTAAGGGGGAGTGTTGAAATGTTACTTTCAATTGTCCCTGTGCAGAGCCGCTTTCCAATTTTAATTACTAGGTTTTTTGTCCTCCAGCCACTTTCCAAAAGAGATGAACAGTTGGTTTCAGTTTTTCATTTGATCGGTGTAGTCCTTTTATTTGAAAAACAGAGTTTTTTATATGTGTTCGGGGATAGTCTTTGTTTTGGGTAAAAAAGAGTACTTTTATTTTAAAAAACATAGTGAAAAGATATTTTGTTTTTATATGAGCGCGGGCATTTTTGTTAAACCTCGTGGTCCCCACAGAGTAGAGTGTCTTTTTGATGGTGGAGGGTCCGATGCGTTCATCGCAATCGGAAGTAATTCAAATATATCACAGCCTTTGTAATGGCCCGATGTGATGAATTCATTGCATGTTATTTCATATAACAATCGCCCTCCACTTAAGCCGAAGTCTGCAGGTGATGTGGTCCCACAAGACCACGCAGTCGTTTAATATACAGTCGCAAATGTTTTTTTTTGGGCTCGATTGTTATATCGCATTGGAAGCCCTTTTGTTTATGGCTCGATTGCATAGTGTTAAATCTACGGACCCAATGGATATTATAGGGCGCAGTTAAAAGTTGAACTCGGGTCCGATTCTTCACTCGGCATCAGAGATTTTATTTGGCCCATTTTTTTTTGTTATGTCACGAACCCGATCCACTTATGAAGTGGATTTAATTTGTTGATTTCGCGTCACATTTTGCGCTTGCGTCAGCAGGCCAAAATCAGATGTGATAAGGTTTTATACGATGGATTTAATAATCCATCGCGCACACAAAGATTCTTGTGATGTCATCGGGTTTGTAACGCGAAATGGTTCTATGCGTTTTGGTTGATAAGGCTTTCAAGTTCAGTGGAGTTTTGTTTATTTCATCGCGCGATGCAAAGGTTCGATGAAAAGGTTGAAGTTTTGTTTTAATATGTTATATGCGCGGCGGGTATATGTTTTATATGTGTTTCAAACATATATTAAAACATTTGTAAAGCGTGGGCCCCCGACATTTGTTTTTTAAACAGATTTGATTTAAGATTTTAAATATATTTTATTTCATATGGTTTTTGTATTATGTTATATGCGTGGCATATATAAAAGTTAAAAAGGCCCGAGAGCCTGTGTAATGAAATGTTTTATTTGGTGAAAGCACAACAATGTGTTTTTCTTTGTAATAGACAGAGAGGTTTTTGTTACACACAGCAGTGTAGAGTTTTATTCCAAAAACAAAGACACAGTGTTATATTTTGGTGAGACAGAGAAGTCTCTTTGGGCACTGCGTCTTGAAGCAGTCTTGAATTTGTAACCGTTTTATTTTGAAGTTAATGAAATAGATTTTCAAGTGCAAAACTCTGTTCTCCAGTGAAGAAATTTTTTTATTTCTCTGTGTTAAAGAGAAGATTATTATTCTCTATTATCTGTTATGGAATTCTCAGGACTTCGAACATAAATATTATCGATTCAGATCATGGTGAATAATAGCATGAAGAATTTAACCCCATATTAAATAATTTTGCACCGTGTGTTCAATGTTAGGAAACTTACACTAAAGTTGACTGCAAATGTAACATATGGTTACACTGTTGTTGGTTCAGTGATCGCATTCCTCTGCACATATTGTTGATATCCTTTTCAAGTGTGGAAGTTGAACACTTGAAGATTCAATTAATTTTGTTAATTCAAATATTGTCTGGAATGCAAAGGTTGTCTATGGATACACTGACAACATGTTTGTCCTACTTAAAGGTCATACACGAATGGAATCATTCAAGATTGGTCAAGAGATTGCATCTACAATCACAGCGAGAAATCCACCTCCTGTAACAATGAAAATGGATAAGGTGTATGATCCATGCATTTTGTTTACCAAAATTGGAAAATAGTGTGCCAGTAATCAACTATCCTCATGATCATGCATTGATCTAATGGTACCCTGATGGCACGAACAGCATGGAGGATAAGCAATGGAGTGATTCCGGGGGTCAGTATATTCAAACTGGTCATCAACAAATTGACGACTACGATCCATTACGGCAACACTCTCCTCATCTCCAGAAACTACCCAAGTGCTCCCGTAAACTATTTATGTTTTGATAAATAATGTATGGTTGATGAAAAATCCATGGCCCAGTTATAGTTTTTCTATTGGCTTCCAGCTCACCACTAGCGTTTGTGAAAATTAAAATTATATTACACATATCTGTGAATGCGATTGGATTTTTGTTTTAAAATGGAGGAAATGCAGATCCAATATATATAATTATGTATATATAATATTTAATAATTTTAATGTATTTGTGAAAAGAAATAGTTTTGATAAGTGTTTTAATGGATTAGTTTAATAACCAATTTTGGAACATTAGAGTAGAGGGAGAAAAAATAAAAGGGAGAGAGTTAGACATTGTAGAGGTTCGGAAGGGCATAGTCATCCCATGACAGGAAATGTAAACAAAAATATTTCTAAAATTTGAAGATAGATTGTAGTTTGATTTTAGCATTGGGTAGTTGCAGTGATTTTTTTTCTCTTGTGTTTCAACATTTAAATTTATGTTTTTTTTTACTTTGAACAGTGTAAGATGTATTTGGTGATTTGGTTTAATTTTTAATGAATTTACTTAATTTTACTCATGGAAATTAGTCTTGAAGCCCTTAATAAAGCACTCCATATCTAGGAATTCCATTTACATTTTCTCAGTCTCATATTATTCTTTCTGCAGTAGTTTAAATTTAGATTCTTAAGTGCCTAATTTCAACTTTTCTTTCTTTTCTTCTTCAATCCACTCCTCTAATCTAGCACTCTGCAACTCTCATAGCTTTTCTGTCCATTCTTGTTTGGAAGGCTAGGGTTTCAGAACTAGAAGCTTTGCTTGCAAGCCCTTAAGGCTTTTCCTTGCATCCATTGATTTTAATTATTTTTAATCAATCTCAAGATGTCTCGAGAACTGGTTCCCATAGCTAGGAACTATCCCGTGAGAAATAAAACATTGTAGTTTATTTTTTCGAGTTGGAAAGAACAAAAAACATTTAAAAAACAAAATCAAGGAAATTTTCAAAATACAAGAGCTTATTGAACAAATCAGAGCTAACATGAATGATGCTTTCAAAAATTATTAGCTTGTAGATTCATGGTAGATGCTCCTCCACAATTTTCAAATTCTATGCTATATGATAATACTGCCCTTCAGTACCAAAGAGAGAGGGGGCATGGCCTTCAAATTTTCGGTTCAAACATGACTACTAAGATTTGGGATCATAAATTCAATTCACGAAATGAAAAAGAAGAATTTTAGTCTCAAACTACATTGGCACAAATGTAGATTAGAAGCAATGTTGGCTTTATTCTTTTTATTGTTTTTACTATATCATTTCTTGCAAGGGCGACAGTGGAAGTGGCAAGAGATTTTACTGTTTCAATAGAAGGCATAGAGAATAATCACGTGTATTGAGTGCAATAAGGCAGCTAAACATATTTACTGAATGGAAACACTCCTTGACATTGTTCCTATAGAGGAATGGTTTTGTGAAGTGTTTAAGTTGAAACAAAATGAAATCCTTATTATATGTGACCTTTCAAGAAGGATAATACAAAACAATTACCTATTTCAGAATTATATGATGGGGATAGTGGGTACCCAATACTTTCCAATTGCTTGAGGAGGACAATCTATCCTTGATTAAAGAGTCATAGGTTTTTACTTTGGTAAAGATGAACATAAGTCTTTAGATCCTACAAATGATTGAACACAATGTGGAAGTTTCAGTTGGGGAGGATCTGAAGTTAACAACATCAAGTAAAAACATATGTTTGATTATTTCAGAGAACCAAACCAATAAGGGGAATCCTCCCAAAACATCATTAGACAAGTTTTTCAATAAAGAATACAGATTGAAGTCAACTACAAAATTATTGGTAGGTAATTTGCATCTGGCAGAAGCTTCTAAGAGAGATGTTACATTACAGACAAGGAAAAATATTGTATCTGAGATGGTTCCTTGGACCAAAAATATCAAGAAGGAGGTAAAATAAAACTTGGCAATGAAAGAGAAAGGGAGCTCAGATATGAATACATACATCTCAAATGACATAACTGGAATGCCTATTAATGGGTCTTCTAAAGATTTTTTTTAGTCTGGAAAGGAGTATTGTAAAGCCTACGCCCTCATCTTCAGTACAGACTTTTCCAGAGAGGTATTGGTGGCAAAACAGGTTGGAAAATGCATGACCAAGCCTTCAGAAATAGATGTATCATCTTCACATTGATGCAAACCCCCACATTTGGTCCATCTAAGATTATTAGTTTATCACTTTTTGTGGCAAAAGACATTTCTACTATAAAAAATCTTAATGATATTTTTGGGTTTTCACAAAAAAACCAGTTAACAAGACCTACTTTAGAGTTTTCCTAGAGAGGTGGCTTTAAAATTATTGGTAAATATATTAGTTATAAGTTCTATGATGGTATACAAGCATATCTAGCTAACAAAGCATCTCCAAAGTTTATGAAGAATCAAGAAAATTTCCTTCACAGTTGCATTTGGAACAAGTACAACGTTGTAGTGCATGACCTAAATGTTTCGAGCTTCATGGTATTTTGTGTGATGTCAATGGTCTTGGGAAAAAAATCTAAGCCTCTGCAATTGTAGCTTCTGATACCATGGAATGTCTTGCTCTTAAAGGCGAAAATACACAATTACACTCTTTGATTGTCTGTCCCTCAACAGTAGTGGCTCACTGGGCCTTCGAAATTGAGAAGTTTATTGATAGTTCTGTTCTGAATCCTCTTCAGTATCTCAGATCTCTTCAGGAGTGGTCTTTGCTTTGAAATCAGTTTGGAAAGTTCAACATCATTTTAACATCTTATGATGTCATTCACAAATAGCTTTATTGCTTGGGTCACACGCTCTTGAATTATTGTATTTTGGATGAAGGTCACATAATAAACAATGCAAAGTGGAAATTCACTACCGCAGTTAAACAGTTAGAAGCATAACATCTTCTTATTCTGAGTGGAGCACCAATTCAGAATAATGTTCTAGAGCTCTGGTCACATTTTAACTTTCTTATGCCTAATTTCGTTGGTTCAAAGAGATAGTTTCAATCTACTTACTATTGAAATGTTAATTTCAACTGCATACAGGTACACCTGCAGCAGAGGTTGTGCAGAAGTGGTTTACTGCTTTGCAACAGCCGCCTTCTAATTTTTTTTTCATGGTTTCTAACCACAGCACCAAAATTTCTGTTTTGTTGAATTGTCCATTCAGGTTTAAAGCCCTTACAGTTTTTGGGAAACAAAGTTTTTTGTACACGCCATTTTTTTTTTAAAACATGGGCCATGTCAGAGTGGACCCCATCTACCAGTGCAACAGTGACGTGGACCAATCGCAACATTATAGTGTAGAATTGGGTCGAGTCAGCAAAGAGGAATTCCAGACCCGGAACCTTTATAAATCCAAGTTTATAAATCTTCGCATAACATTTTTCCATGACGTCACAGGTCATTTTTGTTATGCGAATTTTTATCAAACTCAGTTCATAAATCATTTGAATTCTGTGTGCCCCAGCAACTAGCCAATGGGAGGCCGATCGCACAGAATTTGAGTCTGCTGACGTATAGGCCAAATGGAAAGTGAAAAGGGATTCAAATTTGGTTTATCGACATTTGAAATCCGAGTCCAAAGGTTTTAAACTTTGGTTAAAGTGTTTGTATGCGATGGTTGATATAAGGTTTCCAAACCTTATTCTAATGTTATGTTGTGTTATATTTTTTTGTTGTTGTTTTGTTATCGCGTGACCAAAAGTGTTTTGACTTTGGTTATTACTTATACACGGGTTATAATATATAATATAAACTTTGTAAGTTTATAATATATATATTCTATAGTTTTATTTTAATTTCGTTGAAGTCAACCACTACGCCATATAAAAATAAAAGCTGTGGGCTTATTTGTAATGTTAATTGTAGCAACGAAAAGACTGTGTGTCTGTGTATTGTTTTGTTGTTAACTGTGTTTGCCCAAAAGCAGGGGAAACACAGTGAAGTTGAAAACAGAGCATGTTGTAAAGAACCATATGTGCATTTCTTCTGTAAGAGACAAAGAAGCATTTTTGTGAGGACACTGCGTGTGAAGCAGTCCCACATTTTGTTAATCCCACTTTAGTGGAAGAACTACATTTGTAATAGTTTTTTTTTGTTGATGAAATACATTTCAGTGTGTGAATCTCTGTCTAGCAAGCAAGAATTTTTTTTTGAATCTCTGTGTTTGTAGGAAAATTTTTATTCTCTGTGTATGTTCTGGAATATTCATAAATTCCAACGCTTACGAGAAACCATTACTAGCATCAAGAGATAAAAAATGTTCAGCTAAGGATGTAGAAGTTGGAACCCTAGCTATGGAAGCGTTGCACGAACAGATAATTTCAAATTGATGAAGTAGATATCGCATACAGATAAAACACAACATCCCCACAACATGAATTTTGGGCTCAATTTTCGGGCAAATGGTGTTGAATTTTAAAAATTCGCGATTTGGATTTTTTTTTGAATAGCCCCAATTCACTTCATCATTGGAAATTTCTGAAAATTCAAAGCTGTTTAATAGATCTCGCTAGTTCTTTTGGAGGGTGTATACCTAGCATTTGTAAACATTTGTAACAAATTAATTTTTTATCATAAGCAAACTAGAGGTGAATGACCTCAAATATATAAAAAAAATTTATGGATGCTCAAAAGAAGACCCAACATAAAGAAAGGAAAATTAGTGATGAGACGATGTAGAGACTTTGGTTGTGTTCAAGAAGTGTGAGAACGATCTATTATCTGGTTAAAATGATTCAGGCCCTAGAAAGACACCCAATTTTGAGCCAGACTATATTATATATCTAACACCAATGTTACTCCAAAGGTCCGTCCAAGTGTGCTACCAAGTTTGTTACAAGAAATATTATAGATTCAGATCATGGTGAAGAATAGGATGAAGAATTTAACCCCAATTTAAATAAATTTCGCTGTGTGTGTTCAATGATAGGAAATTTGCGCTAAAGCTAATTTCAAATGTAACATATGGTTACACTATTGCGTTGGAATTTTACTCCCAACCATCACCATGAATAAACAGTGGTGCAGCCCGCAACTTCATCAATTTTTGACAGTAGAGAAGGACAAGCAGTAGATCCGAGATCTAGAGGCATTTTCACGCAACCAATAGCAAACAAAGTACCGAGCCATCCTCTGCGTTTATTGTTTTCAACCACTGCATTGAATTATCGTTTGTCCACACTTCGCTGCCTTCAACTTTTATAGTTTACCCATAAGCCTTTCCACTGTTAAGTTAAATCTCCACCAATGTGATGTCGGCGGGACCCACATATCCTTACCACATCGTATTTTCCGCTTATCCCTTTGTATCTCGCTTACTGCACTTACCTTTGTTTACAACCCTCATACCGCACATCACAAAATTTATCACTTACCGTTTAAGTCAGCAACGAAACTTATTTCTCTGTCGATGCAATATCGACGAGACCCACCTAAACCTTAACTATCCACAAGTTCACAATCACAAGTTATTAACTTTACCTTCCGCCGCTCACAAGTTATGCTATATATTTTGCAATGCAATATCGTTGTCTCATATCGCAATTGCACAAATTTAAGTTTTTGTGCAGCGCCCGCAGGTTAAGTTATTTTGGGTGTGATGTGATAAGTGCCATGTCACTATCGCACATCGCAGCTCGCAATGTTTAATGGATAGCACCACAAGTAAAAGTTTAATATCCCTAATTTGCGTGGATGCGATGTGGACCAGAACCACATTCCATAAAATTTGAGGTCTGCCAGTTTTATGTCTTAATCGCGTTTTCGCGTGTTTTTGTGTATAAGCAGGAATACGGCCTGCGTGCTGATTAAATGAAGATATTGGTCTTTGGACAGCCCAAGGATGAATGTTTGTTGAACATACGTTTAGCAATGAATTGCATTGATTATATTTAGGTTTTACAGGCTACGACCATTTTTGATATAGGCTAATGTAATTTCATTTGTTTTCTGAGAGAGAGTGATGGAATAGAAAACAACAGTTTGTTCCTCTCTTGTGTATTACGTTGCCTGTGTGTATGACTGTTTAATTTCCTCAATCTATTGTAATCTCTGTGTTGTGGGGAAACACATTTCCTCTATTTATTGTATTAATAAATTCCAACATGTTGTTGGTTCAATGGTCGCATGCCTATGTAGAGCTTGCTAATAGCATTGTCCAATGTGGACATTGAACACTTAAAGATTCAATTAATTTTGTTATTTCAAATATTGTCTACAACGCAAAGGTTATCTATGGAGACATTGTGAGCATGTTTGTACTACTTAAATATTGTACTGGAGAGGAAGAATTAAAACTTGTTCAAGAAATTGTATCTGCAATCACAGCAAGAAATCCACATCCTATAACAATGAAAATGGAGAAGGTGTATGATCCATGTGTTTTGTTTACCAAGATTGGAAAATAATGTGCTAGTAATCAATGATCCTAATATGAACTTATGCAGGAACACAATATAATACAAAAATACACATAAAGACAGAGATGTAGCAGAAATATGACTTCATTTCATTAATATGTCATAACTAAAATATGCTTACAGACAGAATGGTAATGAACTAGCTAGGGTGCTAGTAGCTTATCTCTTAGAAGAGATGTGGTGAATAAATGCCTCTAAACTATGTTACAATGAGGCTTAAAGGCCTATTTATTATTGAGAAACAATGGAGAACCCTAAACATCCAAAAACCTAACCCTAGGAGATGAAACGCTAGACTATGGGCCTCGTCAGTGTAAATTGGTACATCAATTTCTTGGGGCTGTAACTTTGGCATATTATCTCTGTTTGACACACATGATACATCGTTAGAAATATATATATGAGGACTACAACTGTTGATAGCTAATATCAAGTCTATGACTCATATTCGCTAGAAATTTCATGCCCAAAAAAAGTCTTTTAGGGCCTCAAGACTGCTCCAGAAGTTCAAGACCCGAAAAACTGCCAAAAAAAGTAAATTGTGCTACAATTAATGAAACTGAAAAACCAAAAGAAACAATCGTGGCATCCAAGTGGAATAGGTGGGTGGCCAACAATATCAACTTGGATCAGATCCTCATGATCATGCATTGATCTAACAGTACCCTAATGGTACGAACCGCATGGAGGATAAGCAATAGGGTGATTCTGGGGGCAGTATATTCAAACTAGTCATCAACAAATTAACGACTACGATCCATTATGAAGAAACTCTCCTCGTCTCCAGAAACCACCTAAGTTCTCCCGTAAACTAGTTATGGTTTTGGTAAATAATGTATGGTTGATGACAAATCCAAGGCCCACTTATAGTTTTCTATTGGCTTCCAGCTCACCACTAGTGTTAGTCAAAATTAAAATTATATTACACACATGTGTGAATGCGACTGGGTTTTTTTTAAAGGGAGGAAATGTAGATATTATATATATAAATATGTATATATAATATTTAATAATTTTAATGTATTTGTGAAAAGAGATAGTTTTGATAATTGTTAATGGATTAGTTTAATAACCAATTTTGGAACATTAGAGTAGAGGGAGAAAATATAAAAGGGAGAGAGTTAGACATTGTAGAGGTTTGTAAGGGCACAGTCATCCCATGACTAGAAATGTAAACAAAATTATTTCTAAAATCTTAATTTGGTTCCAGCATTGGGAAGTTGCAGTAATTTTTTTTCTCTTGTGTTTCAGCATTCAAATTAATGTATATTCTTCCCTTGGACAGTGTAAGATGCATATTTTTATTTGGTTTAGTTTTTAATGAATTTACTTAATTGTAATCATGGAAATTAGTCTTGAATGCCTTAATGAAGAACTCCACATCCAGGAATTCCATTCAAATTTTCTTAGTCCCATATTATTCTTTCTAGAGTAGTTTAAATACAGATTCTTAAGTTCCTAATTTGAACTATGCTTTCTTTTCTTCTTCAATCCACTCATCTAATTCAGCACTCTAAAACTCTTGTAGCTTCTCTGGACATTCTGTTTTGGAAGGCTATGGTTGCAGAACTAGAAGCTTTGCTTGTAGGCCCTCAAGGCATATCCTTCCATGCATTGATTTTAATTGTTTTTAATAAATATCAATATGTCTCAGGTACTGGTTCCCCATATCCAAGAATAGTATCGTGAGAGATACAACATCTTTTGGCATCATTGCTGAGGAATGGAGAACGAAGTTATTTTTTCCTAGGTTTTCTCTGTAGTAATTTCTTTGTATGGTGAGCAAAGAAAGTGTCTAGGTTGAGTGTCTCACCAAGAAATAAGTCATTCACTACAAGAAAAAATGACATTGGTGAGGGTCATGCTTGTGACGGACCTTTAAGGTCCATCACCAATGTCACATATGGTGACGATCCTTAAAAAAGTGTCGATGTAAGTGTATATAGTGATGGTCCTTTAAGGTCCATCACCAAATCCATTTTAAATGACACTTTTGGTGAGGGTTGTTAAAGGCCCATCACTAATTCTCTCTTTGGTGACAATTTTAGTGACAAACTTTTAATGACCCTCACCGATGCTATTTTTGTTACTTTTGGTGATGATCAAAAAATGTTCGTCACCATTGATCATTCCATTGAGTTTTTTATGACGTTATGTGCTTGTTAATATATTTTTTGTCAAAATATAATGATTTAATACCATTATTGTGGAGTATTTTTTATAATATGCCCAAGGCCATAGTGGTTAGAGTCAGTCAATTTTTTAGGAAGTAATTAGTGTGTATCATTTCCCTCAAGTAATGACTAGCCGAATAGAGTTTTACTATGAGTCAACACATGATTCATATCCATTAAGTTTATTATCTAGAAAATTCCCTTTAGATAAAGGTCCACTAATGTGTGTAGGAAATATATTATTTAATACATAATCAAGTTGTGTCATTTCTATTAATGAGAAAGACCTAACACTCCTCAACAATCTGGGCGCACCTTAAATTAATGCTCTGGCACACACTAACATTTCTTAGCACCTCACATGTCTTGGAACATCTTTGTACCTAGAAAATATTGTCATGACACTGACACCCAAGCATATAGCATAACATAGAACTCTCCTAATATGTGTTGGCATGCATGTAGTCCCTAGCATGCCCTAGAACACCTTGGTTGAATGCATTGACATACATTAGCACTTGGCACACAATGCCACTTGGCATGTATTGTGACCTATTATTACTGTGGTTAGCATGCCCCTTTTGAAAAAGATAAAGTCCCGACTTATTAACCCTCTTATTGGTTCTTCCTTTTTTTTCCTTGAAATTCTTGACACATATTAACACTGGCACCCTGCACATCCTTAGCACCTGGCATGTATTTGCATATCTTAGCACTATTTGGAAAATATAATTAGCACACCATAGAACTCCCAAACACAATTTGAGACTTCTTTACATGTCTTTATATTCCCTAGCATGCCTTACCAATCCTTATCATACATTGGCATGGCAACTAACACTCACTAACACTAGTCCCTAGCACACGTTCCTCATATTCATTAACTTCCATGAATTTTGACCTAGTTATCCCTTAATTTTTTGTCCTAGAAATCCTTAACACTCCTCAACATGAATTATCACTCTCTGGCACACCTTAGCACTCTTCAACATGCCCTTTGACTTCATAGCATGCATAACACTATGTGACACATATTGGCACTTGGCATGTGTTGGCAGTTGGAAATTCTTAGCATGTATGGAATACATTGATATGCCTTGGTATAATTTGGCATGATTTAATATTAAATTTATATGAGATTAACTGCTGGAAAGTAGATGAGAAGCAACAAAGGAAGACTTGGCACTTAGAATGCACTAAGACTTTGCACTTGGCACCTATTGGTGCCTAGTGTTAGTGGGCCTAGCATGACCCTCTTGGAAAACTTAAATTGATGACTTATTATCCCTCTTATGTGTTCATTTCCTTGTAGTTTAACTTTTTTCTCCCTTTTGTTTCCTTGACAGTCCCTGGAACGCATTGACACACCCTTGCACATCTTGGCATGCCTTATCACTTGGCACATCTTAGCATGTTTGACATGGCTTCGCACTATTTGAAACATCTTAGAATTCCATAGCACGCCTTGGTACTCATGTCCTCACAGCTAGCCTTCACATTTTTTCACGACTTGGGAACCCAATCAATTCCTTGGATACTACATTTCATGTGACAATATTGGCTTGCTCCAACCGCAAAAACTTGACCATAACACAAGTATATTGAGCCTTTTTCACCTAAGAACTGCCTATAACTCATCTTATGCCACTCATGTCCAAGCTCAAAGTGTCCCACTTGAATAGTTACCAAGACAAGGATGACATGATCTAGTCATGGGCATAAAACAACTAAGCAACATAGCTTACATAGGAAATATTTCACATGTATCTTCAGTTCATATATACAGTAGAACATTAACTGAGAGTTTGCAAGAACCACAAGATGCACAAGGCACACAAGAAATACGTTGACACAAGTATATTGCCCCAAAAATTATACACAACAATGTACAATATGCAATTATCTAGAATAGTTTAAAACATGAGCATGTAGCCAAAGTGTGCCACATCTCATATAAAAAAAATAGCTAAAGGAAAAACAATGTTGTCCCTAGCAGAAAGTGATCTCCCTTTGTTCAAAATTGCTATGTCAAGCCCCGTATAACAACCGCAGGCTTGCCTCCTATAAATCCTATTTTGAACTTATCCTAACACACTTCGTCCTTATCACACTTGATTCATTTGTTTTACTGACGTTTCGAACCTACTACTGAGGTTCATTATCAAGGTAGAGATGTGAGGAAGAGAGATTTGAGAGAAAAAGGAATGAGGGATAAAGAAGGGTAGGTGAGGAAAAATAACCAACATGTTTCCAAATATTAAGTTATTTATTAATAGTAAATTCAAAAAAATTTAATTTTCAAATTAATTAGGTGTTAATTTTCAAATTAATAGGTTATTTATTTTAGGTGTTAATAAGGTATTTATTATTAGTAAAATTCAAAAAAAGAGTTCTATATTTTATTTTATTATAAGGATAGGTTATAAGAGGAGGTATTATAATATTAAAAAAATAGATAAGTTAATGTGTATATAACAATTATATTAGTGATAGATTTTTAAAGAAGTTAAATTGAATTAAATAATATTGAGATCTAATAAAATAATAATATTCAGATTTAATTGAATTATGTTATAATTATAATTTTTAATATGTTGATAATTTTGTTAAGTTGTGATGAATATAATTGTGCTATAGTAATTAATTAAAATATACTACACCCTAATTAATTATTTAAAGGATAGAAATTGCGACATAATTTGATTAGAGATGAGATGAAATATGATAGTCACGTGAGGGTTGATTATAATCGACACTCCCTAACACTCTTCATTATGCACTGACATTATCTGACATGTGTTAGCATGAATTTTCATTCCCAATGTGAATGCCCTGACACTCCCTAGCTATCATGCCCTCACAACTACCCTTACTTAATTTGCAACTTGGGAACCCAACCAAGCCCTCGATTGACTACAAGAGCTTGACCAAGTTATGATTACTACAAGTAGACTTTATTGTTGAATTGTCTAGCTTGGGAGGTACTCCACAGGCCAGTGATATGGGTTTGTGTGATTTTGGTCACAAGAGGCTTTGTAGGAAAAGAATCCAAGAAAAAGGGATTTTGGACATAAGATGGGGTTTAAAATTAAAAAGGAATATTAATATTTCATAAGCTCTAAGTGGATAAAACTTGTAAGTTTTAGAGGGTTCCTAAGAGGTCTAGGAAAAACTATTTAAGGAGGCCTTAGGATGAAGGAAAGAACATCAAGTGAGAAGGAGCTCATTTGATCAAGGTGGTGAGGAGAGATGTAGTCCTAAAGTATGTCGAGTAAGAGGGTCGAGTAAGGGTTGTTAAAGGGAGGCCATGATCATCCTCCAAGAGAAAGATCATCATGTGAGGGTTAACAAGAATGTTGCATAATTTAATCGTCGGTTCAAGCTAGGAATTAGGATGGCATGTTTTTGGTTCTCTTATGGAAAATCGAGCTTAAGAGAGGTTTCTCATGAGAATTTGGGCATGCGATTTCAATGGTGTCTTTGTGTAAAGGCTGCATCAAATTCTGAAATGTTGAAATTTGCGACAAGAAACATTGAAATTGGAAACCAGAAAGGAAAAAAAAATGCAGCCACACTTGTGAGGAATTTTGATGCACCAGGAGTGAGGAATGTGGGGCGTCTAATTTATTTTTCCCTTAAATAAATTTGAAATTAAATTGTAATTTAATCTCATAACAACTTGTGTCAGTTAACTAAGTCATGATGACTGAGTTAGCTCAAGAAATTCGAGTTAAGGGTCTAATATGAGGCATGTAGAGGTATTAATCTAATATGTTTTGAGTCCAATTGCAGTTGATGCATTAGAAGGGTGCAGGTGTGAATTAGTTAACTCAATTAAATGAGTTAAAATAATTTTAAATAGTTCTAACTAAGTGGTAAGCTAGTGAGAGGTCGATCAGTGAATTAAATTAGATTTAATTTGCAATGAGTGATCAATCAGATAATTGATAATTCACTATTAATAGTTTCATGCATGTGAGTTCCAAGGAAGACCCAATTGATACGGAGGTTAAAGGGAACATAACTATGAGATGTATTTATACAAAATTTCCCATGTGCAACTATAAATTCATTAGGATTCCATGATGGATTGCATAATCAAGGAAGAATTATTTTTCTAATTAATAGGGAGTTGATTCCATAGGAATTGGATGAGTAAGGCAGGTTGAAGGAAGGTTGAGAATTGACTAAGTACTAGACGGATTTTTCCTAGATCAGTGGGAGATAATTGGCAAAGTGCTGGACAATATCATGACAGATTAAGCATTGTATTGTTTCATGATTCCTTGACTTAATACACAATAGAGATAGAGTGGTTTTGAGAAGTTGCTTTCCCAAGATACATCTTGGGTTGTGCGATTGATAATTTATTTCTCTTACTTATATGTAATTGTGCAATTGTGTTTTGTTTCAAAAATTGTAGGAAGGATGTAGTGTCTTGTTTTAGTACATTACAAGATCATATTGAATCTCGTTGGTTAGATTTTCTACATGGTATCAGAGAAGGAATTTTTTGGGCAGTGGGTTTGTAGAGAATATCTGAAGATTTTGGTGTAAAAAAAAAAAAAAAAAAGCATATTTGGATTCCTTGCGAAAACTACCCAAATGGAAAATCAATTCTAAGCTCGGATGAGGGAGATATCGTCGATTTAAAATCCACTCTTTTTTAGAAACTTTTGTAATGGAGGGACAATTAAAATGTGCATGAGTCAAGAACCTATATGCACTTGAGGTACCAGATGCATGCAGCAAAGCTTTGAGGAGCAAATCATAGGTTATAGACTTGGTTGTTGAGAGGGAGTACAAATCACCTCTCAACATGTAGCCTTAGAAGCAGTCTCAGAAGGTTGTGGAGCAACCACAATTGCAGAAGGAGAGAGGAGGCTGAGTGGAAGTGTCCACTCAAGAAAATACCTCCATGAGGGGGGAATTTCAAGCCAGATGGGAAGAGGGAGCACATGCAACCATACCTCTAGGTGAAAGGTGGGGTGATGTGTAGACATAATCCCAAGATAAGAAATTTGGGCAGGGTCCATTGAGATGGTGTGTCTCATGGATCGAACCTAGCTACAAGGAGTCCACATCACAACATTAGCAGGAAGGATCAGTTAGATTGATGCAGACAACTATCAGGAAGACAGAAATCAGAGTGAAATATTTCAGATACTGGAGCACAAATCAATGTTTGCAACAATGCAAAGGGCACAGATGCAAATGTCAACAACAGTGCAAAGAGTCCAATAGACAAGTGTAGTAGCTAGCAGTAGTCAGAAGACTCTAATAACAAATTCATTATAATGATTCAGTTGTTTGGAGGCTATTCAATTTCAGGATTTGCAAGTGCAAACAACACTAGAGAAGTGTTGCATGTAGAATTCCAAAGGTACCATATTAGAATAGCTTGAATTCCTTTCCTGTTGAGAGGGAGTGTTGAAGTTTACAGCAAGAAACAGTGAAATTGGCAACCAGAAAGGAAAAAAAAATGCACCCACACTGGTGAAGAATTTTTATGTACCATAAGTGAGGAATGTGAGTCGTCTAATTTATTTTTCCCTTAAATAAAATTGGACAATAAATTGTAATTTCATCTCATAACAACTTTGGTCAGTTAACTAAGTCATGATGCCTGAGTTAGCTCAAGAAATTCAAGTTGAGGTGATCGAGGTGGATATTGGTGCCCGCCCGCCTATTCCACTTGGGCCCTCGCCATTGTCTCCTTCAATTTTTTATTTTCCTTAATTATAGTACAATTTACTATTGTTGTCAGTTTTTCGGGTCCTGAACTTTTGGAGCCGTTTTGAGGCCCCAAACGTCGTTTTTTGGGCATGAAATGTTTGGTGATTTAGTTGAAACTACGATTTCATAGAAATCACATTAGTAGTTGTAGTCCTCGAAGAGATCTTTGTAATGATGTATCATGTGTGTCAAAATGAGATCATATGACCAAGTTACGACATCGCGAAGTTGGCTGCCTAACTATCCCCAACGTGGCCCATAAACTCTTGGTGTTACATCTCCTCAAGTTAGGGTTTTATATCATTTTTCAATAATTAAAAGGCCCTTGAGCCTTATTGTAACAATGTTCAGAGGCATGTAGCTGCCACACCTCTTCTCAGAAATAAGCTACCATTTCATGAGCTAGTTTGTTTTCCATTCTATATGAAGTGTTATTCCTGTTGCATCTATGTGTTTATGTTTATTTCTGTATTTTATTGCATTCCTTCATATGTCCGAATAATGAGGGTCTAAGATGAGGCATGTAGAGGGATTCTAATATTTTGGGGTTCCAGTTGCACTTGATGCATTAGTCGAGTGAAAGTGTGAATTAGTTAACTCAATTAATTGAGTTAAAATCAATTTAACTAGATCTAACTAAGTGATGAGCTAGTGAGAGGTCTACTAAATTAAACTATATTTAATTAAAAATGAGTGATCAATCAGATAACTGATAATTTTCTATTAATAGTTGCATGCATGTCAGTTCTGAGGAGGACCCAGTTGAGACAGAGGTTAAAGGGAACATAACTATCAGTTGTATTTATACAAAATTGCCCATGTGCGATTATAAAGTCATTAGGATGCCATGATGGATTTCAAAATCAAGGAAAGATAATTTTCCTAGTTAATAGGGAGATAATTCTTTAGGAATTGTGTGAGCAAGGTAGGCTGAAGGAAGGTTGAGAATTGGCTAAGTACAAGACCGATTTTTCCTAGATCAGAAAGATACAATTGTCAGAGAGCTGGAGAATCTCATGAGAGATTAAGCATTGTATTGTTTCATGATTCCTTGATATAATACACAATAGAGATAGAGGGGTTTTGAGTAGTTGCTTTCCCTAGATACATATTGTGTTGTGCGATTAATAATTTATTTCTCTTACTTATATGTGATTGTGCAATCGTGTTTTGTTTCCGCAAATTGTAGGAAGGATTCAATGTCTTGTTCTAGTACATTACGAGATCAGATTGAATCCCGTTGGTTAGATTTTCTACATGAAATATAAGAGAGGGTTTATACAATCATGTCTTGTGGTGGTTAGTAGGCCGCAAGGTCTATGATAAAGACCAACATAAATGGAGGAGGGATTTCACTGTAATTTAGAGCCAGAATAGAAGTAGACATGGATGTAATATTGACTGAGGTAACCCTAGTTTGAGGGTCGACATTGATATCTGAAGTTCATGTCAAGATTCAGTCAAAGAAATGCCCAGAATCTATGGATCCATATGAGCTAGGTTGAGTCTCTTATGGAGGCAAGAGTCGTGGTTTTTTCTATGGGTGGATAGGATGTGTTCTACAACAATTAGAAGTACATAAGTATAGTGCCCTAGTTAGGAAAATTTCCTAGCATGTTTAGTTCATAAGGTATGCCCTTAAGACCATGAAAAATTTGCATAGAAGGAGAACAGTTGTGACCCTTAGAGCAAGGTTTATTTTTGCAATATAAACCGTAGATCTAGAATATGGTTTGCAGATTTAGTATGTGTTGAGATAGCAGATCCAAAGGAAGGTGGAACGTGAGCAGAATATTGAGCATGCAGAATAAATGTGTCATATGAAGAATGGATTGACATGTAGAGGAAGTTATTTTAGTTGACTATATCCATAGAGTTTTAGACAGAGATCTGAAGCAACCTATAAAATATTAGTCAATGGACTGTTAGTGGCTGATTTGTGAACCTAGTTCAGTGATCTACAGATTGTTAGAAGGATGATAAGAGGCGTAGTTCAGATTTATTCATAGATTGGACAACAATGATAAAATTTTCAATACACAAGAACAATTATTTTGAGAGGACTCAAACAATTTTTAGGGGGAATATTTGAAGAGCCCTAGATGAAGACAATATTGTGAGCCCTAGATCAATAGAAAGAAATTACTGTGGTTGGGCATATTGATGGTAGTCCAAGTATAGTTGGAGGGTTGTTAGGTGACTCTCAAAGAAGAGCCCTAACTCTTCTACTTGTGAAGGACAACAAGATTGGTATAAGGGTAGGTGTATAAGGCCTAAGGATGTGAAGAATTTGAAGGACTAAAGTAGTAGTCAAGTGGGCCAGCCAACTAGCCCTAGTTCACTATATTGTAGAGGATTAATTCAGTGAGAACAAGGGAAACCTCCATAGCCCTAGACTTCTTATCTTGGAGAAGTAGTATGGAAAAATTGGGCATACAAAATATTTATTCACAAATGTAGTTGTGAACAACTTGTTACCACTCAAACTAGTAGTGGACCTAAAAGGGGTTCCTAAGAGGGAAACTGCTAGGACAAGGGAAATGGTGGAGGCAGTTAGCCACCTATAAAATTTGTCATACCTAATGGTGGCTAAATAATTTTGGAGCATTCAAGGAAAATTTTTATTGCTAAAAAAAATTTGGCTCATGAAGACTCTTGAAAGGCCTCATGCCTCTATCCAAAATTTTCATTTTCCGTTTCCATTTTATACTCTGAGAATTCTACTAAAAACCAAAGAGAAGAGACTACTGCAAAGACCATAATTTTCCCCTATTCCCCACTCAAACATAACCTTCATTTTCACCCCTTTCTTCCATATAAATCCTCTATTTTTCATGTTTCCCTTTCATGAAAATGCCCCTTTCATATGTTAAAAACTCATTTCTTAACTATTTTCGAACCCATCAAATTCCATTTGAAAACTATGAAGAATTCATGAAAATACAAGTTTTTCTATGGACTTAAGCCCCATTGGGCTAAGTCCTAACCACTTCCCCCCACATGCCCATGCGTTAAAACCAAATGCCAAAGCCTTTTGGCCCTAATCGCATCGCACATTTTCAAAGTGCGCAAGTCTTGTGCCATGGACCGAAAGTTCCGATTGCGATTAATCCTTTGTATTTAAAAGAAAACTCCCAATCGCATCATTTTATATATATATTTTCCCATGGGCCTGCCTCCGGCGCTTATCCTTTCTATATTTTCCTTCCCGATCCGCTTTTTCTTTGAAAAACCCAAAACCCACTTTTTCCAAACTTCTGTTATAAAAACACAAGTCACGTGTTTTAATATAAATGGGTTAATTAAAAAGACCGACGTGAAAATCGCATCAAAAAATTTAATGGTTTGATTGAAAAGCCATAGGCCCGAAGGCCCGACTCCGATAAGCTCATATATACATAAGCCCAGGCCTATCAGAGTTCTATATAAACAGGCCCCGCAACCGAGCGCCAATCGCATCGGAAATTTTATGTGTTGTGGTTTAAAGTTTTTACCACTGTTGATTGCGATGGCCTAATCGCAATCGCATCGCAACTTTCTCCGATCGCACACATCGCATCGGCCCTTCACCTGATCGTGCAATCGCATCGCAACTCTCACATCGCATCCACCTTTTTGCTCCGCCGATTGGCCTCTCCCCTGATTTGTTCTCCACCGTCGATCTAATCTTTAGATCGATGGCCTACGCTCCATTGCATCGTATGTGTTAATCGTCCCATTTTCACGCCACCCCCGATTGCGATCCCCTGATTTTTATCTACCGATTGAATCTGGACCATCCACGTGTCCAGATCAGACGGTCCAAAAATCACCCCGCCTTATTTCTTCTCCCCGCTCTCCTTTTTCCTTTTTGCACAGATCTCCACCATTGGATGCTTTCATCCAATGGCTACGCTCCCTCCCCCACCTTCTGAAGCAGTTTATCCAAACAAATGCAGGATTTGTTTATAATTTTATGTTTTATATAGGTTTTAAAAGGTCTCTATCATTATATTGAAGAAAAGCCAGGAGTTGGGAATGACGATTCCCGTGCTTTTGGCCCATAAAGAGAACCATTCACAGGGCTTCATTCAAACGTTTTATCAATGTTCCATGGGCACCGATACTATAAAGGCCCTGTGTGGCTCTGCACATTGACAAGACACTGTGGTCCAAAATCGCATTTAAAAAGAGTATCAGTGTTGAAGAATAGAATGCAGCAGAAATGAAGATTGAAGACAGATTTAGGGAATTATGACTTAAAAATAATTATCAAAAGCTTAACTTCCTGAATTAAACACAGTCAGGAGAAATTATAAGTGTTTCACAGGAAGAAAGGACCTCCACCGCCGCATTTGAGGAGAATTTATTCCTCAGCTACTACAAGAGCCACCTGTTGCCTCAAACCATTCAAAACAGAGGCCGAGTTATTGATTAAACAAATATATGCCTCTAGCACTGCCAAGAAGTTAATTTTGCCAAAGGATTTTAATAGAAAATATTTGCAGAGTTACTCTAGATAGAGCACAGAACCTTAAAATTCAACATTTCTTTCCTAGCGATCTTGAAAAGTTAATGTAACCAATTAATACAGGAGGAATATCAGAATGTTCTCCATCGAGCCCCTCAAAGGCCGAGAGACAGTAATCTATATTAATTTCCTTAAGAGATCTTTTATCAGATCTCACCTCCTCATCCTTCTATAAATACTTCAATAGAAGATGAGTAATTGTTGGTTATTGTTTGATCACAAGTTGTAATACCGAAACTCTTTGAAGAAAATACATAGTCTGTTGAAGTTGAAGAAAAAATTGAATTCTTGGAGATCTTGATGATGTTGTTGCATGCTTGTTCCTGAGAAGGCTCTATCATTGGATCCATGAGCTTGGTTGTTGGTGAAGTATTCTGAACTGTCTTATGTTTTCCCCCTGTTTTCATTATGTTCCACAATTTCTTACTATAGTAGGATAGAAAATTTTAGGTTAAGAAATGACTCTTGGAAGCACCTTAGACTTGTTCATCCTTCAATGTTTTATGTTTTCTTCTGCTGAAGTATTTTAGAGGCTTTAAACTTTCTCTTTAGTCTTCATGCTTGTTTATTTCCTTAATAGTTTGAACAATTGGTTTCAGCATGATTTATGGCTCTCCCTGCTTGTCTGCTGCCACTTAAAAACTGTTATTGAAGTCTCCCTTTGAAGTTCTTTGCTTATAGTGAATCAGAGAGGTCTGTTTTGATCTTGCCCTTTGTCCTCACTTAAATAGTTGGCTTAAAGGTCGTTATAATTATGATCATAGATGTTTTTAGGTGTTCCCTCTTCTATGACTGTAATTATCAGTAAATCTTTTATGTTTTCTAAGTGCTTTAGAATAAAATCTTTGAGGAAATAGGGTGTTCCCCGAATCTTAGATTTCATTTTGAAAGTTGTCTTGAAATCATTATTTGCTTAAAGAATGTTTGTATAACTTATGGTTAGCCCTGTCTATCAAATATCTCTTTATTGTTTAAATTATGTTTTCAAGTTCCCTTTATTGAGAATTCAATTTCTCTTTCCAAATCATTAATGTTCATCCCATTCCAAAAACAAAATGATCCTGTGGCCAAGTTAGATTTTCCCTTTGATATCCCATATCCTTTGATGAGTTTGCTATGACCTTTTCTTGACTCCATTGCCCAATGAACCAGATTTTTCTCCATTCTGTGTATCTTTCCTAGACCTTTCATGTTCTGCTGTATCAATTCAATCCAACCAAACAAACAAACAACACCTGCACTTAATAAATAGTCTAAAATCAATATTATAAGCACACAAGATAAAATTTTGCAAACAAACATTTGAGAGATCCCTCTCTGAGAACAAGAGGACTAGATCCTGTAACTCTAAAGATTGGTTCTGATGTTACCTTGTCTTTTTATTTTCCAAACTATCAAAACACGAGACACCAACATAATGGCGATCACGGTGGGACCTTCTGAGTCAGTAACAATCTAAGTACTCCTTAGGACTCCAGAAATTACTTTTTTTCAAAGACTATCCAGTGATTATCAACCACCTCATCGCCACCAACATAATGGCGATCACGGTGGGACACTGAGTAAAATCTGCAAAAAAAAACACTCACTGTCTAAGTATAACATAAGTAACCTTCTTCAAGCACTACCAAGCAATGGTAATCATGATAGGACCTTTTGAATCAGTGACAAACTAAGTAACTCTTAGGATTATCATAAAGCCTTGTCAAACCTTGAAGATTTTCGTTACCAAGCCATAAGAGTAAACTCTGTACGTTTTGACACCCTAGCTAAGTGTTAAATCAGACTTAAAACACTCTCCTAACCTATAAGACCAAATTAACTCAGAAAAACCCAAAATTTTCAGGTTGGCTTCATAATAAACTTCGTGGTGGACCATAAAACCTTTTTACCTCCATAAGAGCTAAAAATTCCCACCTAGCGACTCCACAATCCTAAAATCGAACCTTAAGACTTCACTGGGAGGACCCAAAGTCTTAATAACATCTTACAAAATTAGCTAGAAGGCTTTGAGATTAAAATTTTCCTTCTTCTGAAAAGATCAGTCAGCCTATTAAAGATTTTCATATTTGGTTAAAACTTTTCTTTTAACTGGGTCTGAAAAACATAGCATAGTGGCTCCTAGAAAGATTCATACTAGAGCCTACACGACCCAGGCCACAGAATAGTTGACCACGAAAGTATCCCTTGGAAGTCTCTAGATAAAATTATCAATTGTTCCAAGATCAACGAGCTAATTAGGTTCACGAAAATCTTTGACTCTACAACAATCTCAAGTTGACTTAGTAAATACATTTAGAACTAGGTCTTTTGGTGATTTAGATCAGTTAGATTCTGAGTCTTCACTATCATCTCCTGAAAAAAGTGAACCTCTTGGTAGCAGAGAAATGACACCTCCTTACTTACATTTTCTTCACAACTTAGGTGTCTCTCATCCAATATCAACTCAGCAGTCTATTCCTGGTCCATCCACTTCTGCTCACCCTTCATCCACTGTTCAAACCACTACACCTCAGCCCACTTTTCCTGTTATAAATCCGCTCCTTGTAAGTCCACCCCCACCACCTATCATGGAAGCATGGTATGCTCCCCTAGTCCTTCTTGTACCATTAGTTAATCTTCCATATGACTATCAGTCCAAAATTCCATGATATGATGCCAACAATGCTACAACTGCATCACAACATTTAGATAAAATGAATGACTACTTTGACAGAAATGAAATTGATGATGATTCTGTCAAGCTTAGGTTATTTTCTCAGAGCCTAGGGGGAGAAGTAAGAAAATGGTTCAAAGGTTTAGTCCCCCATAGTATTAATGATCTCCAAGGCTTCCATCAAACGTTCCTAAACAAATGGGAAGTAAAGAAAAACCCTCTCCAAGTCCTTTTTGACTACAAAAACCTCCATAGAAACATTGGGGAAAGTGTGCAAGCTTACTGCACTAGGTTCAATAGTGTGTATAATGCACTTTCCACAGAACTAAAACCTCCACAGGGCTCATCTTTAAATAAATTTCCTGAAGGGTTTGACTCTAACATGACCTATTAGCTGAGAGAAAAAATTTTTGCAACTCTAGAAGATATGCAATAGGGTTCCCTTTCTGTGGAAGTCAAATTGATGGAGAAGAGAGCAAGAATGAAAACTGAGAAGAGAGTGTCTTTTAGAGAAGAGTCCACTCCTTCTACTTCAAGCTCAAAAATGGAGAGGATGTTGGAAGAAATGATGAAAGAGATGAGCATAATTAAGAAAGCACGAGCAAATCAAAATAAAATTGCTCCTCGAAATAGAAATCACAATTATAGAAGAGAAAAAAATCAAGACAAACAGAATGAGAATGACCAACAGATTAGACCTCCCTTCCAACAAAACTATGTGGATCAATATGAGCAAGATAGGGAATTGTAAAGGTTGGAAGAATCTCATGTAAAATTTATTGGGTCAGATAGTGGAGATGATGTTTTCTTCACTGAGGAAGAACAAGGATTCTTCTCTGAGAACTAAAATACAAACACTTACGAAGACTCTGATGACTATAGATTGGGTTTTCAAAATGCAATTATGGAAGTGCATAAACAATATGATCTTAGGAGCAAAGGGAATGCAGATAACTTAAAGGACAAGAACACTAATACCGCTGTGAAGAAAAGCACAGAAACTCAACCCAAAAAGACAACAGAGAAAACTAACATTTTGGCCAAAAAACTAGACTTAAAGAAAGAGAAAAATATTCAGCCAAATGTTGAAAAAGGTACCCCTGGCACTTCAGCTAGTGGTCCTAACAAAACTGTCCCAATTACCGGTCCAAATAAGGTTTAGCAAATCAAAGTTTCTGAAAATAATTCAATTGAAAAAGCAGATGTAAATATCAACAAGTCAATTATTCCTTTCAGCGTTGAGGGAGAGATTGCCAAGATAAAAATTACCATTCCCCTAGCTGAACTAGTAACCCAAGAGGTGTACAAAAACCAAGTTTTGAAAGCTTTGAACTTAGGAAGTGATACAGACACTTTAAACTTGACAGATGATAAACCTGAGTTGTTATTGGGTCCTAAAGTTGAAGGAGAATATCAAGAAGGGGTCGTCCCTTCCTTCTATGTTAGCTTGAACATACACGAGAAAATTCTACACAATGCCATGTTAGACTCAGGAGCTTCACACAATATAATGCCCAAGGTGGTAATGGAGACCTTAGGCTTAGAGATTACTAAACCATACAAATATTTGTATTCTTTTTACTCAAGCCGAGTCAAATGTTTGGGTCTAATCAAAGATTTATGTGTTAATATAGCTCAGATCCCTGCTAAAAATCTAGTTATGGATATAGTTGTAGCTGACGTTCCCCATAAATATGGAATGCTCTTATCAAGATATTTGGGAGACAAACTTCAGGGTAGCCTTCAAATGGACATGTATTATGCCACCATCCCTGTTTTTAAACAAAACAGAAGACTATACAGGGAATCTCACATGAAGTATATGGTGAGCAACCTAGACAAACCAAACAATACTCCAATCTATTCTACTCGATCAAGTTTAGATTCCTTTATCTTATGTAACGAAGATGAAATTACTCAACAATATAAATAGAAAATAAAACCCATCGATTCACTAGAAAAATCGAATCTTCTCTCAGATCAACTTCAAAACATCGACAATCAATAGCGACAAGAAAACGAAAATGAGTCAAGCATAATTTGGACAATGAACTTTGATGGATCCTGTAATAAAGCAAGCGTAGGTGCAGGCGTATGGATCCAAAATACGAATAAAATTTTCTCATATAAATTGGATTTCCCATGCACTAACAATATTGCTGAGTACGAAGCACTTCTCCTAGGTTTACAATTTCTCAAACAATTACAAGCCTAAGAGGTAACAATCTTAGGAGATTCTGAACTTATTGTTGAACTCTTAGTTAAACTGAGAGGGGGGGGGGGGTGAATCAGTTTAACACATTCATAGATTTTTTAAACCTTTTATTCAAACTAACATACATATTCATTTCATGTCCAGCTTAATATCTAAGTAATCTTAGAATATGAGAAGCAAGTATTAATATAATAGAACAGTAGGCTTAATATAAGAGCAGCAGGTATTAAGCAGATGATATAAATCAGATCAACACATAAACATCACGCACAGAGACACCAGATATAAGTGGAAACCCATAAAGGGAGAAAACCACATCTTATTATTGTTGTGATGCAAAGGCAAGCTCCAACTCCCTCTCACCACTGCTTTTCTGTGCACCAACCCACAGGAGGCTCCTACCCCACTCCCTGCAAGCTACAACTTGCAAGGAAGCTCCAACTCCCTTCAATTTTCTGTAAGCACCAACCTACAGGAGGCTTCAACCTCAGTCAGCTACAACTGACAGCTATCACGCTGCAACTTGATAGGGAAGCTCCAACTTCCTCAATTTAACAAACTGAATGTTTGCTGATTTACCTCAGATATCAGCTCTATTCTGTAGCTTCTCTTTCTTCTCTTAATCTTCTCTGCTTTATTATTCTATGTTCTGCATTCTCTATATTTAGTCTCTCTCTCTCCTTATTGAGCTTATCAAATTGATATTATATATAGAAATTCTCACATGACTGTTTGTATTTCATAAGGAATTTGAAGTGAACAGTCAGGACTCTTTGGCTTCTGTCTCCTTCCTTTTTTCCAAATCAATTTTTAGAATTACTAAAATATGTACAAATTTCCATGATACAGTGGGATTTTGTCTTTTCCTTAGGATAATTGCCTTTGCATCACAAACAATAAAAAATTAATTACAACATTTACATTCACATTTTTAATTACATATTTCAATTTTACTCAGCTCCTTTTCTAGATTTTGGCTTTACTGGATTTGTATTTTCCTGCTGCTGTTAAGAATCTGTTATGCATACTCTTTGTTCACTGTCATCTGTATATTCCCTGTTTACTGCACTTTTGAATCCCTTTGTTGTACATTTCTTCAACTCTGCAATATTTTTTTTCCTCTGTCAGGCCTCATACTTCCTCTTTCTGTGTGAATATAAAATGAATACAACGATTTGTACTCAATCCAATTGTCGATCTGGGCAAACTTGGATTAATGTGAAAACTTCATTTTCCATGGTTATAAAACCATAAATATGAATTCATTCATATTTCAGTCATTACAGTATTCCCAATCCAGGCAATCTCATCACATTCCTTTATTCTATGCTGACACATTTGAATAAACAAGTCTGAGTATTTTTATGTCTCAATTCAGAGAATTGAGATGTTCATTCAACATTCTGCCATGACTATAACACGACCGTCCATCTACATATAATCCTCGGCTGGTACATATATTAAACCACATCCATATTGCACCAACAACCATTGTATATTATATTTTTTACGTGCCTGGATCATATTCAAACATTATTATACGTAACATTTTCATATATATTCCATCGATCCTTATAATGCATCAACTAACATTAATAAACCAATTCTTTACATATATTTCCACCCCGGGCGCACCTATAACTCAATGGACCAATCAAATGCACATGTCGTACCTTGTTTATCCCTCGCGCATCTTCATTAAACTCCGGGCATGTTCAACGCGTGATCGCCGTCTGATGGCCTGTTTCCAAATCAACGGTTCCTGTACATTTCGCGCGGTTTCCAATGCAGAACGTTGACGCGTGAAGGCGCAATTTAACAGGCGACTTTCGACTAGGTCCACAGGCCACGTGTTGATTCTTGTATGGAATTTCTCCTCCTCCGGGCAATACCACCTTTCGTATAGGGGTGGTGCGAAGAATACCACCATCCAATGCCAAACCACTGTCACTGCTCATCGGGTCTTGGTTCCGCTCCTCTCCTACACTCCAGGTTCCGCTCCATTCAATTATATATATATATATATATATATATATATAATTTTTTTTTTTACTATGGTTCCGTTATACTTTGACGCATAGTTCCGCTCCTTTTCTCGGTTCTGTCTATTCTTATGCGTTTGACTATGGTTCCGTTATATATAACGCACAGTTCTTCGATGTATACATATATATAAACCGTATATATATATATAACACACCTACCATGTATACAACCTCCATGTCAATCGAATACAAGTGCTTCGTTAAAAAATTATGTTATGTGTAACTCCCAGCTGTATAAAATATTCTCATAATTTATCTATATATATACATATTTTTGGAATAACCACGGTTTCTCTGCAATAACATCTGTGGCTCTGCCTCTGTTGTTTCCGTCTTTCTGCCTCTGCCTCTACTGCTGTGATAACAACTCTGTCTCCGTATTTGCTTCCTCTGCCTCTGCGTTTTTCTTTTATATTCATTTCCTTGTAACTGTTCCTGTTTCTGCATCTGCTACCTCCTTTGCCATCAATGACAAAATTTCCAACAGTCTCCCCCTTTGGCATTGATGGCAATACATACATTTTATCTGTTTGCCTGCTCTTTCTCCTGTTGCTTGCTCTTCCTCCTATTTGCCTGCTCTTTCTCCTGTTGCTTGCTCTTCCTCCTATTGCTTGCTCTTCCTCCCCCTTTGAAATCAATGGCAAAGGGTTGCTTTTTGCATTTCCTTTCTCTGAGTTATGTTTAGGCCCTCTTCTGCTAACTTTGTAGCATGCTGCTCCATAGTGATCTATAAGTCTTGTTGAGAGAACACTTTGAGGATTATCAAATTTGAATATACACTGCAAATTGATACAGTTCTTTCATTTGAATAGAGCTAAAAGTGAGAATAATGATACTTCATATAATATATTGTATCAGCTTTATCTAGTCAGAGATGTATGATTGGATTGGATTCAGCAACTAAAATGCTGAGAGGCTTCAAATGATAATCACTACTCGTCTTTTATGTTTCAGATTCTCAATATAATGTTTCAATACTGATCCTTTTGCTTTGTAATTGACCTTTTGATGCTTGAATAATGCAGATAACTTTAGGATAATAACTTGGTGTTATTTTTCTTTAATCCTTTGATCTTGAGTACCTGATTCATGCTTTCCTTGCTGGCTTTTCTCCCCCTAAAATGATATTTTTATTTTTGTTCTCCCCCTGCAATTGTGCTTTCTCTTTATATCAGAGAGTGGCATCTACAGATACTATCCCCAATCTATCTCTTAAATATTCAAGTGGTTTGGTAAATATATCTGTTGTCTGTTCTTTTGTTGGTACATACTCCAGTTTGACTATCTTTTGAGCTACTTGTTCTCGGAGAAAATGATACTTGATTGGAATATGTTTGGTTTTTGAGTGAAGCACAGGATTTTTAGATATGCTTATAGCACTTGTATTATCACATTTGATTGAAATAGGTTCCTCAATGCTTACCTTCATGTCTTGAAGAGTTTTCTTCATCCACATGACTTGTGTACAACATGCTGCTGCTGCTATATATTCTGCTTCAGCTGTAGACAGAGAGATGGATGTTTGTTTCTTGCTTAACCATGCCACCAGACTTTCTCCTAGATAGAAAACACCTCCACTTGTACTCTTCCTGTCATCCACACAGCTGGCCCAATCTGCATCTGTGTATGCTGATAAAGTGAAGTTTTTGCTTTTAGGATACCAAAGTCTATACAATGTTGTTCCTTGTAGATATCTGAATATTCTTTTGACTGCAAGAAGATGATTTTGTTTAGGTGTTGCTTGATATCTAGCCACTAGTCCTATTGCTAGCATGATGTCCGGTCTTGATGCAGTCATGTACAATAAACTTCTAATCATGGATCTATAGAGTTTTTGATCTATATCAGCAGACCAATCATCAGCACACAGCTTGCAACCTGTGGTCATGGGAGTTGACACAGGTTTGCAATCTTCCATTTTAAATTTTTTCAGCATTTCTTTTAGGTATTTTTCTTGAGAGATGAAGGTGCCTATGTTCTTTTGTTGAATTTGCAGTCCCAAGTAGAAACAAAGCTCTCCAATCATAGACATTTCAAACTCTGTTTTCATCTCATCAGCAAACCCTTTTGCTAGTTCATCTTTGTTGCTTCCAAACATAATGTCATCAACATACACTACAACAATCAGGAGTTCATTCTCATGGGCTTTTATGTATATATTGTTGTCTACTCCACCTCTCTTAAAACCCTGTTTTTGCAAATGTTTATCCAGTCTTGAGTACCAAGCACGAGGAGCCTGTTTCAGTCCATATAGGGCCTTCTTCAGTCTACATACATAGTCTTCTTTGTCTGTCAATGAGAAGCCTTCTGGTTGTTCCATGTATACTTCTTCTTCTAGATCTCCATTAAGAAAAGTAGACTTTACATCCATTTGATATACCTTGAAGTCTTGGTAGCATGCAAATTCCAGGAACATTCTGATAGCTTCCATTCTGGCTACTAGGGCAAATGTTTCTTCATAATCAAGTCCTTCAATTTGTGAGTATCCTTTGCAGACCAGCCTGGCTTTATTCCTGATTACTTGTCCTTGCTCATTCATTTTGTTTTTGAATACCCATTTTGAACCAATGATATTCTTCTCAATTGGTCTAGGAACTAGTTCCTAGGTATTGTTCTTCTCAATTTGGTCCAATTCTTCATTCATTGCTTTTACCCAATACTTGTCCTTCCTGGCTTCTTCAAACTTCTTTGGCTCTATTTGTGATAACATTGCTATGTATACTTCTTCTGTTTGTTCAGCTAGCTGCCTTCTTGTTTGCACTCCTACACTCTTGTCTCCTATGATTTGATCTTCTGGATGGTTCTTTTGAGTGTATCTTGAGGGGGTTTTTGAGTTCCGTTCAACATTTTCTGATGTTTTGATTATTTCTTCATCATCTTGGTTCTCTTCTTCATGATTTTCAGGATGGCTGCTACAGTCTGTATCTCTTGTCTTGTTTGGAAGTTCTTCATCAAATCTTACAACAATACTTTCTAAAAATTTTCGAATAGTCTTGTTGTAGCATATGTATCCTTTACTCTTGGATACATATCCTAAGAGTATTCCTTCATCTGCTCTTGCATCAAATTTCCCCAGATTTTCATCATTGTTCTTTATGTAGCACTTGCTGCCAAAGACTCTAAAGTGCTTGATTGATGCAGGTTTACCATTCCATAGCTCATAAGGTGTCTTATCACTGTTAGGTCTTAAATGAGCTTTGTTTAGAATATGTACTGCTGTGTGTACAACTTCTACCCAAAAGGTTTGATTAATGTTATTCTCTTGCATCATAGCTCTGGCCATTTGTTGTACAGACCTGTTTTGTCTCTCTGCTACTCCATTCTGCTGAGGTGTCCCTGCAATGGTAAATTGTTGCTTTATTCCATGTTCATTACATAGGTCTGCGAAGTCATAATCTGTGAATTCTCCTACTCTATCTGATCTGATACACTTTAGCTTGCATCCAGTTTGATTTTCTACTAATGCTTTAAATATCTTAAACTTTTCCAATGCTTCTGATTTGTTCCTGATAAAAGCAACCCATGTCATTATGGAGAAATCATCTATTATCAACATGAAGTAGGATTCTCCACTTGGTGTCTTGGTTCTAGAAGGTCAACACAGATCCATGTGCACAAGCTGGAGTGGTCTTCTTGTTGATATCCCATCTTTAGATTTAAAGGATATGCGAGTTTGTTTCCCCAATTGACAAGATTTGCATATGGTATTTGAAGGCCTTTTTATTTCAGGCATATCTCTGACAGCTTTCTTCTTACTCAGTCTGATGATATGGTCGAAGCTGAGATGTCCCAATATTCTATGCCATAACCATGAATCCTCAAGTTTGCTAAGATGGCAGGCTTCATCCTCCTCTTTCACTATGTACACATTACTCTTTGTTCGGACACCTTTGAGCAAAGTCTTTCCTGTTGTGCTTGATATGACTTCACAGTCTTGTGCTCTAAAGAGAACTTCACAGCCTTTGTCACACATCTGACTGACATTCAGTAAATTTTCTTTCAGCCCATCTACAAATAGTACATCTTGGGCCTTTCCTATTCCATTATCTATGCTGACTGAGCCTTTTCCCTTGATCTTACCTGATTTATCATTGCCAATAGTAACATTGCCAGATTTCTTTTCATCAAGAGTAATAAACTTACTTTTGTCTCATGTCATGTGTTTAGAGTAGCCACTGTCCAAATACCATTGAATTTTCAGATCTTGAGCAGTTAGAGCCAGGTCACATTTATTCACCTTCTTTATCCACTGGAGGCACCCTTTTGTTTTGCATATTTTGTGAGGTGATGACCTCCATATTCTTAGAGGACATTTGGAAGACATATGTCCAACTTGATTGCATATACAATATTTTATTATAGTTTTTGTAGAATTATGAGTATGAACAGAATTTATTTCATTCATAAACCTCCTTTAGGTGTTAAACATCAATCTTTGTCCATACTTTCTACACTCAATGATTTTATGACCAAATTCCTTACAATAAAAGCAGTAACCATAGAAGCTATTTGCATACCTGATGTAAGGTTGTATCTTCCATTTGTTTTCTTGAGGCAGTCTCTTCAATGTTTGCATCTTTTGCTGGTTTGAATTACTCCTTCTTGCATGACAATATGCAGCAATGTGTCCCAACTTGTGGCAGACATAACATGTAGCATTCTTCATTAGAGGGAAGAATCTTCTTTGATGGTTTCCAAATTTTACATATTCAGGGGTCTCAATATTTATTACATTCTTTGCTACTAGTGATTTCTTCTGATCTCTGTCTCCCTTATTGCAGATTTCTTCTTTTGTAGGAATTGTTTGAGATACTTCATCATTCTTCTTTGCTTTTACAAAAATAATCTCTCTGTCAACCTTTTCTTTTCCTTTACTTGATTCTCCTTCGTAGCCTATTCCAGTCTTTATCATAGGGGATCTTTGAGCAACCAAAATTTCATTCAACTTAATAGAGCTTGTTGTTTGGGAAGAGTTTATAACCACTTTCCTTTGAGTATTTTCTAATTTCTTTCTAAGACATACTACTTCTTCTTCTAACTTTTCTTGTTCTTGAGTTTTTTCTTTGATTTGCTTAAGTAACATGTCCTCTACCTTCTTGGCTTCTTCAAGCTGTACTTTTAGCTGCTTAAGGACTTCTGAATTATGCTCTTCTCGTACATATTTGCGGAGAATGTCCTTTTGTTTTCTGCATTTCAGTTTGAGTCTATCAATCTCTTCTAGAGCACTTGTTAGCTCCCCCTCAAGGTATACTTCACCTTCTTCTTCTTCTTCTAGCAAGAGTCCTTCAAGATCTTCTATGGCCATTATCAAAAATTCAAAGGTTCCCTCTTCTCCTGAGGATTCATCTGAGTCTTTAGATGTACTGCTGTCTTGTTGAGCATAGAAGGATTTTTTGCTGAATTTCTTTCCTTTCTGCCAGTTCTTTGATGTGTTTTTATCTGATTCTTGAGCTTGATTTCTTACTTTCTTGTGAGGACACTTAGCAACATAGTGTCCCACTCTTCCACAGTTAAAGCATTTGAAGGGGATTTTACCTTTGTATTTACCTGAGCCTCTATCCAATTTCTTGACAAAATTTTCCTCTTCTTCATCCGAGCAAGAGAATATGTCTCCCTCTTCTCCTTTCTTCTTTTCTGTTTTAAAGGCTGCTTCCCTCGTACTTGGATTTTTCTGTGGCAGCCTCATTTCATAGGCTGTTAGATTTCCAAGTAGCTGGTTCATGGTCAAGGTCTCCCAGTCAGTTGTTTCTTCTATTGCAGACACTTTTGGATTAAACCTGGATGGAAGAGATCTTAGAATCTTTTGCACAATTATACTTTCTGGCATTTTTTCTCCAAGAGCTTTCATATTGTTAATAATTTCTGTAGCTTTTAGGAAGAAACTGGCGATGTCTTCATCATCATTCATTTTTATGTTTTCAAACTAGGCTCTATATACTTGAAGTTTGGCAGTTTTTACTTTCTGGTCTCCCTCATGTATGTTCTCAAGAGTATCCAATATTTTTTTGGCAGTGTCTTTGTGCATTACTTTAATAAACTCTGCTTCACATATTCCATTCAGGATGGCATTCATGGCTTTTGCATTAGCCACAAAATCTTATTTTGAGTCTTTTTCTGTGTCAGTTGCCTTCGGGGCATATCCTAATTCCACAGCAGCCCAGACTTCTATTCCTAGAGACATTATGTATGTCATCATTCTGATTTTCCAGAAAGCATAATTTTCACCAGTGAAGAAAGGGGCTTTATTGGTTGAGAATCCTTCTTTACTAGCCATCTTGGGAACCTAGGATCTCCTTTCAGTTGTTAGACTTGTACAAAGGAACCTGCTCTGATACCAATTGTTGAACTCTTAGTTAAACTGAGAGGGGGGGGGGGGGTGAATCAGTTTAACACATTCATAGATTTTTTAAACCTTTTATTCAAACTATCATACATCTTCATTTCATGTCCAGCTTAATATCTAAGTAATCTTAGAATATGAGAAGCAAGTATTAATATAATAGAACAGTAGGCTTAATATGAGAGCAGCAGGTATTAAGCAGATGATATAAATCAGATCAACACATAAACATCACGCACAGAGACACCAGATATAAGTGGAAACCCATAAAGGGAGAAAACCACATCTTATTATTGTTGTGATGCAAAGGCAAGCTCCAACTCCCTCTCACCACTATTTTTCTGCAGGCACCAACCTACAGGAGGCTCCAACCTCAATTCTGAAAGCTACAACTTGCAAGGAAGCACCAACTCCCTTCAATTTTCTGCAGGCACCAACCTACAGGAGGCCTCAACCTTAGTCAGCTACAACTGACAGCTATCAAGCTGGAACTTGATAGGGAAGCTCCAACTTCCTCAATTTATCAAACTGAATGTTTGCTGATTTACTTCAGATATCAACTCTGTTCTGTAGCTTCTCTTTTCTGCTCTTCTTCTCTTAATATTCTCTGCCTTATTCTTCTATATTCTACATTCTCTATATTTTCTCTCTCTCTCTGCCTCAAGCTTATCAAAATTGGTATTATATATAGAAATTCTCACATGACTGTTTGTATTTCACAAGGAATTTGAAGTGAACAGTCATGACTCTTTGGCTTTTGTCTTCTTATTCCTTTTTCCAACTCATTTTTAGAATTACTACAATATGTACAAATTTCCATGCTACAGTGGAATTTTGTCTTTTCCTTAGGATACTTGCCTTTTCATCACAAACAATAAAAAATTAATTACAACATTTACATTCACATTTTTAATTACATATTTCAATTTTACTCAGCTCCTTTTCTGGATTTTGGCTTTACTGGATTTGTCTTTTCCTGCTGTTGTTAAGAATTTGTTTTGCATACTCTTTGTTCATTGTCATCTATATATTCTCTGTTTAATGCACTTTTGAATCCCTTTGTTGTACATTTCTTCAACTCTGCAATCTTTGTTTTCCTCTGTCAGGCCTCATACTTCCTCTTTCTGTGTGCATATAAAATGAATACAACAATTTGTACTCAATCCAACTATCGATCTGGGCAAACTTGGATTAATGTGAAAACTTCATTTTCCATGGTTATAAAACCATACATATGAATTCATTCATATTTCAGTCATTACAGTATTCCCAATTCAGGAAATCTCGTCACATTCCTTTATTCTATGCTGGCACATTTGAATAAACAAGTCTGAGTATTTTTATGTCTCAATTCAGAGAATTGAGATGTTCATTCAACATTCCACCATGACTATAACGTGACCATCCATCTACATATAATCCTCAACTGGTACATATATTAAACCACGTGCATATTGCACCAACAGCCATTGTATATTATATTTGTTACGTGCCCAGATCATATTCAAACATTATTATACGTAACATTTTCATATATATTCCATCGATCCTTATAATGCATCGACTAACATTAATAAACCAACTCTTTACATATATTTCCGCCCCGGGCCCACCTATAACTCAATGGACCAATCAAATGCACGCGTCGTACCTTGTTTATCCCTTGCGCATCTTCGTTAAACTCCGAGCATGTTCAACGCGCGATCGTCGTCCGATGGCCTATTTCCAAATCAACGGATCTTGTGCGTTTTGCACGGTTTTCAATGCAGAACGTTAACGTGCGAAGGCGCAGTTTAACAGGCGGTTTTCGACTGGGTCCACAGGCCACGTGTTGATTCCTATATGGAATTGCTCCTCCTCCAGGCAATACCGCCTTCCGTATAGGGGTGGTGCAAAGAATACCACCATCCAGCACCAAACCACCGTCATTGTTCACCGGGTCTTGGTTCCGCTCCTCTCCTACGCTCCAGGTTCCGCTCCATTCAATTATATATATATATATATATATATATAATTTTTTTCGACTATGGTTCCGTTATACTCTGACACAGAGTTCTGCTCCTTTTCTCGGTTCTGTCTATTCTTATGCGTTTGACTATGGTTCCGTTATATATAACGCACAGTTCTTCGGTGTATACATATATATAAACCGTATATATATATATATATATATATATATATATATAACACACCTACCATGTATACAACCTCCATGTCAATCGAATACAAGTGCTCCGTTAAAAAATTATGTTATGTGTAACTCCCAGCTGTATAAAAGATTCTCAGAATTTATCTATATATGTACATATTTTTGGAATAACAATGGTTTCTCTGCAATAAAATCTATGGCTCTTCCTCTGTCACTTCTGTCCCTCTGCCTCTACCTCTACTGCTGTGATAACAGCTCTGTCTACGTATTTGCTTCCTCTGCCTCTGCCTTTTTCTTTTATATTGATTTCCTTGTAACTGTTCCTGTTTCTGCATCTGCTACCTCCTTTGCCATCAATGACAACATTTCCAACACTTATCATAAAACAAATCAAAGGATAATACTCAGCCAGAAATCTGAAGCTTAGGGAATATCGGAATGCTGCTCTCGATTTATTGAAAACCTTTGAAAAATACGAAATTGTTTTCATTCCTAGAGCGTTTAATAGTTTAGAAAATGAACTCGCTTTTAATGCCAGTAACTGTCAAATACCTAAGATAAATGAACAGCTTAGTGGAAAAGTAAAACATAGGCCTGCTGTGCCTGATAACGGAGATCACTGGCAGGTGTTTAACTCTGACAAACACATAGATGATTTCTTAAAGTCAGAAAACAATTTCACCATACCAACATCAGAATTTAGCCATAATCAGAACTGTCCATATATTGAAGAAATCCCAAAAGTTGAAATAACACACTCCGCTGATATTAGTCATTAGCAGAATGCGTTTGAAGCAGAGTCAATTGAAAACGTGGACCAAAGAGACCTGGAAGTTTTAGAATGTAAGAATGGTTCAATTCCAAGAGGTCTCTCACCTTTGGAATACCTTTTTGAATTTAATGATGTATCCAAAGAACCAAAATTGGAGCCTATAGAAACAAACGTAGAAGAACACAACATAGGCTCCCTAACAGAACCCAAGATGATTAAATTGTCCAGCACTCTTCCAACTCACATAAAATATCAATACATTGATCTGTTTAAAGAGTTTAAAGATGTTTATGCCTGGGCATACACAGATCTGAAGTCTTATGATACTAGCATCATTCAGCACAAGATTCCCTTGAAGGAAAATCAAAAGCCCTTCAAACAAAAACTGAGGAGAATAAACCCACTTTTATTACCTTTAGTTAGAGCCGAAATTGAAAATATGCATGATGCTGGCATTATAGTACCTGTTAGATTTTCAGAATGGGTATCAAACTTAGTTTCTGTTAGAAAAAAGACAAGGGAGATCAGGCTCTGTATTGATTTCAGAAACCTAAACAGAGCATCCCTAAAAGACAACTATCCGTTGCCCAAGATGGATCATATACTTCAGAGGGTATTTGGGTCAAAAAGGATATCACTCTTAGATGGGTTCTCGAGTTACAACCAGGTGTTAGTGCTCCCAAGTGATCAAATCAAAACTTCTTTTACCATACCTTGGGGCACCTTTATGTGTTTCAAAATGCCTTTCGGTTTAATGAATGCAGTGGCCACCTTACAAAGGGCCATGGACATAGCCTTTTCTGAATATATTGGCTATTTCATAATTATTTACCTTGATGAAATAAATGTCTTTTCAAAAACTGATGAAGAACATTTGACTCACTTGCGAAAAGTTTTTTAGAAATGTAGGAAATTTGGCTTGTCATTGAATCCCAAGAAGACACTCTTTGGTCTCCAATAAGGTAAACTCCTTGGACATATAATTTCAGAAGAGGGAATCAAAATAGACCCTACAAGGATATATGGCATATTGCAGATCATCCATCCAAGAAGCCTCAAAGAATTACAATCGTTCATTGGAAAGATTAATTTTTTGAGAAGGTTTATCCCCAACGTTGCTGAGCTATTAAAAAAATTTACAAACATGCTTAAGAAATATTTCGGTTTAAAATTTACTTTACCAGCTAAACAATCATTCGAACTGGTCAAACAAGCACTTACTCAAGCACCAGTCTTGATTAGTCCAGATTTTACCAAAGATTTTTACATCTTTTCCTTTGCATCTGAACATACAATAGCTGCATTTTTACTTCAAAAGAATGATTTGGGGCAAGAAAAACCAATATATTTCTTTAGTAGGGCCTTAAGAGATGCTCCTCTCAAATATAACATCATGGAGAAGCAAGCCTTAGCATTAGTGAAAGCATTGAAAGACTTTAGGGTCTATATTTTACACTCTCACATAATTGCTTTTGTTCCACATACTGTTGTCAAGGACATTTTGATTCAGGACCCTGATGGTAAAAGGGGAAAATGGATTGCAACTACTCTTGAATATGACTTAGAAATCAGGCCCACCAAACTAGTTAAAGGGCAAGGATTAGAAAAACTTATGACTGAATCTAACTTCTAAGCACTAGACATGAATATGGTAGACGTATTGGAAGAAATAGAAGAATCTAATGCTCCTTTTATTGAAGAAACATTTCTAAATTCTCCTTGGTATGCTGACATTATTTATGTGCTTTTATATTCAAATACCCCTCCTTCGTTGTCTAAAACTAAAGCTAGATTCTTGAAACAAAAGGCTTTGAGTTTTTGTATCTTAGATGGATTATTATATTGGAAAAATGCTGTTGGAATTTTTCTTAAATGTTTACTTGAAGATGATGCAGGAAAGATCATGCATGAATTGCATGATGGAGAATGTGGAGGTCACCTCTACTGGAAGGCCACAGCCAACAAAATTCTTTGATATGGTTACTATTGGCCCACCCTTTTCCCAGACACTCAAAAGCTGGTCATGTATTGTCATAAGTGTCAAATATTTGATGGCAAAAGAAAACTCCTTCCCTTACCTTTACATCCTATCAAAGTTGAGGCACCTTTTCAACAATGGGGGCTGGACTTCATTGGGGAAATTCACCCATCCTCATCAGCTCAACATAAGTGGATCCTCGCAACCATTGAATTCTTTACCAAGTGGATAGAAGCTATACCATCCAGAAATTCTAATGAATTTGTCATTATCAAGTTTCTTGAAACTAATATCCTATCTAGATTTGGTTGTCCCAGAAAAATCATAACAGACAATGCTGCTGCTTTTAAATCTAATAAAATGGTTGATTTTTGTTACAAATACCACATAACCTTGGGCCATTCCACTGCTTACTATCCCTAAGGAAATGGATTAGCTGAATCCTCCAACAAGAGTCTCCTC